>CM021732.1:75582598-75603975 GCA_011075105.1 Heteronetta atricapilla | reverse complement strand
TAGCCAATTGCTCACCCATTGTATGATGTTTTTATTTAGCTGTATGGTGGACATTTTGTCCAGTAGGATCCTATGGGAAACCGTGTCAAAAGCCTTGCTGAAGTCCAAAAAAATCACATCAGCTTGTTCCCCTTGGTCCACCATACGGGTGATCTTATCATAAAAGGAAATCAGGTTAATTAGGCAGGACCTACCCTTCACAAACCCATGCTGGCTGGGACCAATGACTGCTTTGTCCCCCAGGTGCGCCACAATAAGTTCGAGAACCATCTTCTCCATGATTTTACCAGGCACTGACGTGAGACTGACAGGCCTGTAATTGCTTGGGTCTTCTTTCTGACCCTTCTTGAAAATCGGCACAACATTTGCCAGCTTCCAGTCTACCGGAAATCCCTAGATTTCTCAACTCATTTAAAGAAGGATTTGCCCACTTATTCACCATGATGTGATGGTCTATAATAAAATTCCATGATGTTGGCAACTCTCAAAAGCTTTTCCTTGTTTCTTGAACACCAAGCAATTAACCAAATTGTCTATTCCATGGAATGGTCCATACGTCCAAGTTTCTCTTTATGAGAACAAGTGCAACCTTTTCCCGTTGAGCTTGTTTCCATTCACTGAAGTATTTTGTTTGTGGAAGCTGTCCTACCAGATCTGTTACATCACCAACACTGTATTTTACTGACCTTTTGCTCCTCCTGCTTGTTTTCTAGGCTGCATGAATTTTTGTACATACACTTAAGGCTGCTGACATATCACCATATATTTCCTTAGGTGTCTCTTGTTACATATTACTCCACCCATCACTAATGGGTGTTTAAAACTGTCCTCATCATGTTGGTCAATCATGTTGGGCAAAGACATGCTTGCCCCACTTTGGTGAATCCTGTCTCCTTTGAGGATCCAGTTGACAACAACTTTGAAAATAGACTCACAGGATCCATATCTGCTGCTCCTCAAATCTTTCCCTAAACTGACAGGACTGAGGTCACACCAAGAGTTCCCCTTGTCTCTGACTCTTTCTCAGAGCAGTACAGGCACTCCTGATACACCCAAAATCTCCTTGTAACAGCATACTTGGTGTCCAAGTGAGCTGGGACACCCCACAGGTAACGAGCCCCAGACTTGCCTCTTGCCACTTAGCTGAGCAGGGTCTATGGCTGTCATTAAGGGTGCAGTTGAGGGTCCAGTCTCCACTCTGTAGAGCATCCTGTCAAATCATTCACCTTCCCTCATTTTTTCAGCATCTGCTCACCTCCACCTTAACCTGGCAGCAGCCCCTCAACCAGCACACACCTTTCACAGGTGAGGACAGCCCTGCTTTCTCTTCCATCCAGGCAGAGGGGCCCCAGGCACAGTGGAGCTGCATTCCCCCCTCTGGACCTGCTCTGGGTCCATATCTTTGTTGTGCCAGGACAGTTGCTCCAGTATCCTGTGGTCTGGCACCACAATTGCTGAGTAATTCCACTACCTTCAGCAGAGTTTCTGCCTTTCCTCTGCATTAATTCAGTTATTTGTACTCAGAGATGTGCCCCAGACCTGTCAGTTATATAGCTGTTTTCCTAGCAAGGTTTGAAGAAGTACTTGATGCTCCCTGACCCCTAATCTGGAGTCAGCTCAAGACAAAGAGGTATGATTTCACTGAAGTTCAGGAGGCTACAAGCCCTGAGAGAATGGGATCATATGCTCAGAAAATGCATAAAGTAAAACACAAAATAGAATTCTCTAACCATGCCCATACTACTCTTTGCTGCATATAAGTATTCAGCTACCTAACCTGAAATAAGTATGCAACCCAGATTATCATCTTTCATAAGTGATTAAACTGTCTGGTACTATTGCTTTTTATATAAAGGGTGTGAGATAAAGGCCCTGTTGAGCTCAAAGATAAATTAAAATGTGTAGCACATTATATTTGTATTATAATCTTTTGTACATTTTGCCTGAGAGGGACAGCTATCTCTCCATAAGGAATGTGTAATTGAAAGGGATGCATCTCAACAGGCCTGCCACGATGAAATTGGAAGGTTATTTATAGTTAAGAATAAATGACTACCTGGTGTGGCAGTGGCAAAATACTACTGAGAATTAGAGAAAGAAAGCATGAAGTTCAGAAGATGAAAGATAAAAATGAATAAAGAAATTTACAGCAGATAAAATACAAGAGGCCAGGAAAAAAAAAAAAAAAAAAAAAAAAAAAAAGTATAGTTATTGTGAATAAAATAGTAACTGTAGGAAAAGTGTAAAAATAACAACTAGACGCTGAAGTGCTGAGGATATCAGCCATAGATTTTTCTGAATAGATTGCCAACTCCTATACAGTTTTTCATGGGATAACAACTCAAAAAATGACAGTCAAGCTGCTTTCTTTTCAAAGGGTTAACCTGTAAAAAGAGTCCAAAGTTGCTAAGATAAATTAGCATAATGCCTTTGCCATATTTCAAGACGTCTGTCTTTACTAAATAAAGTACTATTAAGTAGAAGTACTATTAAGGTGAAAAAGAGATCATCCAAATTACTTTTTTCTATCTGTGTCATGAATTGTGGTCTTCCAGCTGGGAGCAGCCCTCAGTTTGTAGGCTCCACTACTGTTCCTAATAACACCTTGGAAGCTGAAAGAATTTGAATGGATTTTGCCTCCTGAAAACATGCATAAAGCTCTGCTACATGCTTCTTGCCACCTCATATTTACCACCAACAAACTGAGGAAAATGACCCCCTAGGAAAAGGGAACTGGATCTTAAGATGAAAACTTTCATTCCCCTCACATGCATCTGCTCAGGCTCACAAGCACCAGGACATCCATCTCCAAAAGCTTCTTCTGGGATTCCCTGTGATGGCACAGATGGTGACCACCCTAGTCCAGCTTGTATTTTCCAGTTTCTTAGGTTATTTATCATGTTGCATTTGGATATGCCTTCTGAACCCTTGAAGTACTGACTGTGATCACCATCTTCTTTCCATCCTGTCCTACCTTACAGAGTATTTGAATTTCTCTTTTTTCCTTCTTAAGGACAGAGGGGATTGTCAGTGCTCCAAGTGCATCCTTTTCTTTTCCACCATTATCTTAGGTTAGCTTGTCTCTGAAGTCTGTTGTTGGCTTTCACCAACTGGAGGCTGTCCTATGCTTTTCCCATGAGTGTTCCAAAGTTATGCGCCAACCCACTGTGATCTTGATAGATCCTCTAGGTGTTGTCTCCACCTGTCATTATTAACCCTTCTTCCCTTCCTTCTCCTACTCCTACACCTAGAAATTTCCTTTCAGTTTCCATTCAGAGCAAGTTTTACATTTTTATTACAAATCTATGCATTACACAGAAAAAATTCATTTGATAAAAGAATCAGTGATGCAGCACCTGGCTATATATATATATATAGCAGAATAACATCCAACTATATTTTAAAAACTAGTAAAATGCAAGTGAAGAGAACTGAAAACTACAAACAAGCAGCATTTCATCACTGCAAATCTCTTCCCCCCTTTTCACTGAATGATTAATTTTGATACAATATTCAAACATAATAAAATGCAAGTAATAAAAGTTAGTAAAAAGTGAGATTTTAACATATAACAAAAGGAGAGAGATTTACAGTGCTTCAAAACATTCAAACACATTGCCAAATATTATGGCTGATGATAAAATATTCATGTTAGGATACAAGTAGGCCACCATTTCTAGTCTGTCTGGTGTTGAAATATGAAATTCTTTCATGGATCTGATGGATACCAACATAAAAAGCACTTATCAGTACAGTGAGGGGTTATTAAACATTCCTTGTTCCTGTACCATTACTAAAGATTTTTTACATTAACAACAACAAAAAATAGGATACACCTTGACATACAAGAGCACATTAAAAGAAAATGACAACTGGGAATTCTAGTTTCTTGATTTGCTATGCAATACTAGCTATGTGACATCTTTAATTTTCTAGCCATCAAGAATTAATAGTGTCTCAAGTGTGAAACCTACATTAGGTAAGTATGACGTTTCCTGATGAGTTTAGAAAAGTTTTACAAAAGCTGTTTCTAAAAAAAAAAAAAAAAAAAAAAAAAAAAAAATGTACTCTTACATGTAAGGAAGTGTTTGTTCACTGTCAAAAAATAAATATGAGATTGAATGCTGACCTAAGGAACAGATGCTGTAGCTCTCAGTGATATGAAGGTGCTTCTATTCTGGATGGAACTATTTGAATCCCCTTTTATTATCGCTTATCTTGCCATGCCATCTTTTCATGTGTAGCATCATAAGGCTGTAGCATCTGGTATTTTCTCTTGCACAGAGCCAAAGCCAAGAACAAACTGTGGCTTATATATATGTACCTTTTAACCTTGAACGGGTTCTGTAACCATGAATTGGAAGAACATAGTCAGAAGATGCATTTCACAGCTAGAAATATCTGAAAACACAGTGAAGATGTTTCACCTGACATCTGTTTTCTGGCTACTGATTGCCACAGATATTGCTGTAATTTGGCTGTTTCCTTCATCTTGCAGGGGATTTCAGTGAAACATTAGAAATGACAGAAGGAATCAGCTGGAGTCTAGCTAAGTTAAGACAGAATCAGCTGCATCTGCTAGTAGTACCTTTGGAACAAAGTCTTGATTTCTAGCTTAAACTTCACAAAATATGAATTGCTTGTAGATATGATGCGGGAAAACAAGCAAACAAACAAAAAACAAACAACAACAAAATAAAACAACAGCATTTAAATTCAAGGTCAGACTAAATAAATATATACATCTGGGAATCAGACTTCCTTGGACAAGTTCTTAATGAAAGTCCTTATGTACAAGTGACATAACAGCTAGATAAAATCCACAAAATCTACTTCTAGAAATTCAAAAGCACAAATTAGTGTTTTTTGTTTGTTTGTTTGTTTGCTTGCTTTTCCTAATAGGAGATGCAGAAATAGGGCCAGTACACGTGACAGCTTATTAGTTCATGAAATACCAAGAGCATAAAATAAATTATCTTACTTCTTAGAATAAGTGTTATAGCTGCATTTCAGACTGATTTTCTCTTATTTCCATGCCAAGCAATTATTTTCCTAGAAAAAAGTTGGGATATTTCTAAGGTTTTATCAACTCTTTTTGCTGAAAATTCAGGATTTTTTTTGCAGTTGTTTCTCTTCACACACTCTCCAACCTCATTCACAGTAAGCTGGCTTCATGGAAAGTGTCTATTTCATCAGAAACATGATCATGAAGAAAAAGCAAGAAAGTCACAAAGAAAAAGGATGAAATAAAACATTGGATATTATATGCACCTTCTTCAGTCCCTCTTCCCCCTCCTTTTCTGCTAGAAAAGAAGTGGGGCTAAGATGAATCCTTCAAGTCACTACAATTACCTCTCCCTCCTCCCCAAGACAATTAAGACAACAACAAAACAAAACTCAAAAAAGCAAAGAAGAATAATAAGGTGCAGCCACAACACATGAGATTCTTAGCTGAATTGTACTTACGTATTTCTGGAAGACCACTGATAGCAGGGGAGGGAGGAATGAATTCCCATCCTAGGAACAAAGACTGTTTTTGTAGCCCATTACATTTTTTGAGTCAGTCTTCTTCTTTTGAGGAATTATTTGTGAGGAACAAGATAAAACCTATTTGAAAACCAAGCTCAAAGTGATCATGACGTGTTTATAGAGTGTAACAGGTTTTATAAGACGGCTATAAGAAAAAGTTATTTAGTATATGCTAACTATTTTTATTTAAAAAAATAAATTAGTTTAGGTTTTGCACTAATTTTTAGTGCAAAGGTCTTTTCACTATATCACATTTTGCACTATATAACATAATATGCAAAATATTTTGCACTATATAACACTCCTAGAACTGCAAACTCAGCTAGAGAAGTGAAATAAAGTCTACGTTTTTAGAGGGGGGAAAAGTCCTTATCCAAAAACATGTGATGAGATAATCCACAAAATTAAAAATAAATAATTAAATCATAATAGCTAAACAATATAAAAAATATATAGAATGACAGCACTTACTGTGCCGCATTAAATGTTACACTTTACTCCTATAGAGCAAAACTAACAATGAAAGTAAGCAAAGTTTATAACAGTTTATTGATCACAAGAGGTTATCAAGACTGAAAGACTCAATGTTCATTGTATTGAAGTGTCTCACTGCAATTATATTAGAACGGTGTTTTGTTTATTTTGCCTATGGTTTTGTTTATTTTCCACAAAACTATGACATTCTAAACATTAAGATATATTAAAATATTTATATAGAGATAATATTCATCTGCTCTTTTGAACCATTCCTCAGTTATCCAGTAGAACAAGGGTAAGGAACAGTTTTCAGTGGCAAATAATAAGAAAGATTATTTTTTTTTTCCAATTTGAAATTATGTTTATAAATTGCCAATGAATCCATGGGAATATACTATAGTATTCATTTCCCTTTTGACAGTGATACATGCTAGTTCTCAGCTATTTGAAATAATCTTTTTCAGCATTAATATCAGTTTTAAATTTCAATTTAGAAATGTTATTTCTTTATTCTAGTGTTGCTACACATAAGCAGTTTTATTATTCAACTATCACTTATTTCATGTTAATTAAGCATAAAATAATCAAACCTACTGAAGTAAAAAGGCTTCAAATAAGAGCCTGCTTGTTTATAAGATTCTCTTAAAATATTCCCCTAAGTAATATGAATATATTCAGTATTCCTTTTAAGTTTCAAGGCAGAGCAGTGTGTTACTTTAGCCAATCAGTTCTTAATTTATTATCCATACACAACTGAAAAACAAGATTTGCAACACTTGGTGTGGAGTTCTGCTCTGTGATGAGGTGGAAGAGGTGTTAATTGATTCTGACTGACACAAAAGCTAAAGTGATTCAGATGTGCCTCTTTAGATAGTCCCTGAGGCCACATAGATGAGGAAGAGCTTCCTTTAGTCAGCTGCTGCAGCCCTGTGAATGTGAATATATTATGCAGGTACTTGCACTTTCAGAACAGTGAAATGTGTGTCAGAAATACCAAACTAATTTTAGATGTAATTAAGAATAGATAAATGAGGGTTTCTGAGTGCATTCATAGCAGCTGACAATGCTAGTTCTCCTAGTCTACAGCATCTGTACCCTTTCAGCCTCTTCACTCCCACTCAGATATTGTTGCCTCTTTAAGACTACACCTGCATTAGCAAATAATTTCATACAAAGGGAACAGATTGGTGGATCAAAGCTACAGATAGTGAGGATCCTCATATGAAAAAAGCCTTAGGAAATATTAGGTCTAGTTCCCTGACAATTCATCTTCATTTTTCCCATGTTCAATGCTACCTAAAATAGCCAGTCCTGCTGAAAGAATGTCTTTTCTTCCCTGGCTTAAGGGCCCACTGTGAGCATCACACTGTCCTTTCATTTGTTTTCCTTGATGAAGGTATCAATTAGAATCTCTGCCATCGGTGTATAAATCTCATGTACAAAATGCTTCTGTTCTTGTTTGTGCTATTTTCTAGGTGACACAGTGATGATAGCTGCCCATCCCTCACAGGAATGCATTCCTTGGTCTCCAGAGAAAGGTTACAT
This sequence comes from Heteronetta atricapilla, assembly GCA_011075105.1. Taxonomy (NCBI): domain Eukaryota; kingdom Metazoa; phylum Chordata; class Aves; order Anseriformes; family Anatidae; genus Heteronetta; species Heteronetta atricapilla. The sequence goes on along the minus strand of CM021732.1, from coordinate 75,596,424 downwards.
TGTACCTTCATTTAAGTTTCACCTCGAGTTTCTATGACTTGATGAAATGACAGTATGTAAGTGTTCCAGCCCCCTATAATCCCTTTTTGCACACAGAAGTCTTCACAAACAATAACAAAAAACAACTTAAACCACTTAAACCACTCAATAAGCTAAAACAGTAGCTGAGTATACCTTGTTTTTTCATGAGTTATGGATAGCTGCACTATATGCTTTATGCATAAACTGCTATTTACCTAGCTCTATACTATGTATATACTATGTATGTGATACTATCCATTCCACATACTTACACTTTTTTTTTTTCTTTCCCCTTTTTTCCTTGATTGACTTGGTACTTAAAACACAAATGCAGCTCCTGTGCTACTGAACACCTCTCTGTCCTTGTTCTCTCCCAGTTGTCTGTTTCCGTACAGGTACAGGTGATAAGCATACCAAACAAATACAATAACTTGACTTGTTTCTAGGATTTTTCAAGTGGCCTTGATCTCTTTGTATGCATTGTGATACAAGGAGTCCACTAAAAAGTATATTTTCATCCTAGATTTTTTCTTCTCCCACAAGCAATACTACATAGATATTTCAATTTTATAATAAGGCAGAAATCGGGAAATATGGTACTAATAAGGAATTTATATTTTCTAATGAGATAGAAAGAGCTTGAGCAATGTGACACATTGAGCAATGTGACTGGTTTGATCTCAGTTTGCCTATTGTATCTTGTTAGAAAAGTGAATAGGTTATACTGATCCTTAGAAGAGAGACTGCTTTCCTGGTAAACAGCTGAGTGTGGGAGAGAAAGATCCAAAGGATCTACAGGAGCAACCTGTGCAATAGGAGCAGTGAGAGAGTCAAACACAAGTAGACAGTATGGTGGTTAGCAGCGAACAGCCACAGGCAGCTTTCAGAGGGGATGGACAAAGGTATTCATGGGGACCAGAAGCAACTGGCCAAACTTTCTTGAAACTCAAAAAGGCAGTAAGAACCCTTGCCTGGAACCAAAGACCATTCTGACTTATTTGTATAAAATGTTAAGTATGGTATTTTCCATTTTAATTCAACCTGAACTTTTTAATATAGGTAATATGTTTCAAGCCTTCTTTGGGTATGTATCTTTAATGAAAAGTTTTCAACTGATTCACTGCTACATCCAGCACAGTAAAGTGAATATCTAACATGAAACAAAGATGCTCTCTGATCTTTGCTATATAACTTCCAGCAGATTTTTTGTTTTGTTTTGTTTTGTTTTGGGAATCTCATATCACAGAAGATATCCAAACATCAATGGAAAATAAATTATTATCTTGCCACCTGGGCGAGAATAAGCTTAAATTCTTTTCTCAACTGAGAATAGCCTCTTGAAAAGCAAGGTGAAAATACATAAAAACACATCACAGACTCAAGAAATTACTATCACAAATGTAGACGTTTCTGTGCAATTTATTTCTATGACATATATAAGTCAGCCTTATATCTATGATGTTCACAAACAGTCAGTTGGGCAATTACTATCTCAGATATCCATGCCTCTAAATGTACCTAGAATTTTGTAGAGCACATGTGATTCAAAAATAAATTCCAAAAAGAACCAAAGGCAATAATTTTGTGGTAATAATATATTTCTGTCCTTAAAACTGATATCCGAGGAGATGCCCTGAGGCCAGAATATTTGTTCACATGCCTTCTAAAAAAGATCTTGGAAAAAAAAATAAAAATAAAAAAAAAATCATCAGCCTAGCTGGTGACATTCTCTGTTAAAATAAATAAATAAATAAATAAATAAATAAAAGTTTATTTAATAGTTTCTGTGCTTCATAGAACTAAAATCAAACCGTGGCTGTAAAAGTGACTGAAATAAAAAAGAAAAGGATTGTAAAAATGTCAAGTTTTCATTGATACAGGACATTTAAAGAACTTTATTTCTAATATTTTCATTGTCAAGAAATACTATATAATGTAAATATTATTAGTTCACAACTAGTTACCTATTACTCCTCCTGAGTTGCCTTGAACTGCAAAGATGTATATACTCATAAAAGTGAACTTAAATAAGCTTGTAAATTCAGTACTAAGTCGTTATTTTAGTAGGTAAGACTAAGGAAAAAGGACATTTGTGAAAAGCTGTCAATTCCTCAAAGAAATAATATTGAGCAGAGAGTCAGGGAAAAAAAAAATAGTAAGAAGTCAGAGCTTGGCTAAACTATGAGTTCTCCATTGGCCTTAAATAAAAGAAGGAAATATTCAGAAACTGAAAATTAGGACAGATTACTGACAAAAATAAAGCCTATGCAGGGAAGAAAAAAAAAAAAAAAAAAAAAAAAAAAAAGGCATAAGAATGACAAGAAATCACTTATAAGAGTAAGACCAAAAAAAGCATTGTTCTGCTCTTAATCAAGAAGAAAAGTTATGCACAGATAACACAAAGAAGGCTGCAGCTTTTAATGACTTTTTTGCATCAGTCTGCAGTAAAAACATCCATTAAGGAGAAGTGCCTAGCATAATTAATACCAGCAACAAAGAGAAAAGATCTCATCATGGAATAGGAAAGACATAAGTTGCAGAGTACTTAGATAAGTTAAATCTATGTGATCTGGTGAACTTCATCCTACAATATGGGTTGATGCAATCAAAGAACTCTTAGTGGTTATCTTTGAGAACTCTTGGAAAAATAGCTACTGTATTAAACAGTTTGAAAGAAACTGTACATAACAGAAAAAAATAATTTAGAGAAGTTTGATTATATTCCTGAGAATATATACATATATATGTTTAAAGCAAACTACTTGTAAAAAGGGTGAAGAAAACAAGAAGAATGAGAGTCAATGTACATTTGTCAGGAACAAATTATATCAAAGCATTGCTTTCCTTTTCTGACCAGAAAATGGTCAGAAAAGGTGAGTATTAATAGATGTCACAAGTAAGCTGCAAAGCAAGGAGAACGCTGTGCTATACAGGCCAATTCTGAAGTTCAAGTTATATTACTCATAAAAGCTTGAAAAACAGGAATTAATGCATATATGATTTAGCTGCTATGAAACAGAATGCTAAATGTGAGGTACATGTATTACTTAAGAGCTACTTTACATATCCAGTAGAAACCTCGCATCTATATGACAAAGTAAGTAACCAAATCAAGTAGCTGAGTATAGACAAGAATCAAACCAGGATACACTTAGTCTGACTTACATCAGTCAAAGAAAATATACAACACAATGATGAAACAAAAACTTTTCCATGCCATATAGGGTGGTCAGAGTTAAAGGAATATTGTATTGCATGGCATTAATAAAAATTGACTTTGTGTTGCTGGATGGATAAAAGATTGAACAAACTAAGAAATTTATGTTAGACATGAGTGAAATGACAATAACCAGGAGGGGAACACATGATAATATAATAGGAATAACCAAATATTTCAAAAGGGATATTAAATTTGGCCAGGAAAACTGTTTCCTGAAAGGAGTATATTCGAAATAGATTTTGAAACAGAGAGCTGAGGACAGCATCTAAGCAATAACACCATTGATAGGTGAAAATGTCCAAGAGCCTATAGGTGGAGTTCATGAGCTTCCAAAGTACCTGGATGGCCCAGATGTCACTGGCACTGAATAGTCAGTGATATCCATTAGATTCAAATTCAGAAAAGAACAGAAAACTTAAGACATCATGGTGGCTTTAGATGCTATCTCATATGACATCCCCATAAAGAAACCACAGAAAAAGAGTAAAGAGAGACCTACTCTAATATTCAAACCTGACTGGATAATTTTGCCAAAGAGCAGGTCCACTGATAAAAAGGTATCTGCCTTGACTCTAATTCATTTCTGGGTTATCATTATATACCTGGATCCTGGAACAAACAGGAATACATAAATGACTTTTTTTTGCATCAGTATGCAAAACAAAAAACAAAATTATAAATAAATCAATAAAAATTAATCAGCTTGTAGCTCTTATTCCTGGCTTTTAAAATACAGACAGAATAGAAATTTATATGCAGTGCTGTCTCTCCCAGCCTTGTGCATCCTTGCTTCCAGCCCAGTCATTGAGTAAATCACAACAAATCATGCCTAACCACCTGTGCTCCGTCTCCAACACCTCTGAAACTTTCCTGTCTGCTCCCTGTTCTCAGCAGCTCAGGTTCTTTTCCACTCGCAGACTCCTACAGACTTCAAGTCACTTTCTCACTCCCTTCTTCTGCTTGCCGCAGCATACAGTTTTCATAAGCATGCCAGTCTCAGCTGCTCCCTGGGAAGTAAGTCTCTTCTGTCGCCAGATATATATCTGAGTTAATCCTTCTCCTGCAAGGCACATAACATGCAAAATAAGAAGACACAAAGATACCATCTGTCCTGTTCCTGTAAGCACTCATCAGAAATAATCTGTTCTCCATTGCAGATATGGAGAAGAGAAGAAATAATAGTCTTTAAATTTCAACAAGAAGGATTCGGGTTAGAGACAAGGCATTGAAAGAGATTGTTTGGGAAAACTGTAGGCTTTCTTATCAAAAATACTTTTAAAAATTGTTAACCATTTATCTATCAGCAACGATATCAGTATAGTTCACCCACAGAATATAAGCATAGGCAATAAGATCCCCTCTATTCTTTTAATCCAAACTTTATTCAAATGTATTTTGACATTGTATGACTTATCACATTGTTGATTTCAATGGATGTTAAAACTGGAGTGCAATTTTGCATATTCATCATTGCTGGGTGAACCTGAAAATCACACAAATTTGGGAATGACCTGAAAGTATACAAGCAAGAAAAAAACTTCTTTAAAATATATATATTGCTTGACTAAGAACTATATGAAACTTAATTCTTTTGAAGAAGTTTTGCTTTGAAGTTTTGACTCTGCTTAATTCTTACACCCAGGGGTATGCCCTAAACTTGTTAAACCCAATGTGATATGGAACTCCCAGTCTGTGTAGGATATTAGACAATGTTTAAATTCAGTGCTTAAAGGATACAGAAGAGGGAAAATGCAATGTCTGCAGTTAGTTTTTCTTTGTGACAGGTATTTCTCTTCCTAAAGCTGAAAATGTAGGAATGATTCAAAAATTAGGTATTAGTACAGTAGTCTTTGAAAAAATTAGGACTGTATTTAAATTTGTTATATATTTGGGCAGCTACTGGACTAACATATATAGTCAAATAAGAAATGACTACATTTCATACTATGAGAAGGCAGCTGAATTATTTTGTTTTAACTCTTTCCAGAGATACAATCTTTGAGTTTTGGTGTGTGTTTTTTTCTATTTCCCAACTGCCTTTATTTTCAGCTGAGAACAGTAAAGGATACAAGGTGTTGAGCAGCAATTGAAATCTACCTTCAGCTATTTCATTATTAGTTACTTGTCAACACATCTTCTCAGTGATGCTTTTAACTTGTTCCTGAATTTATCCGTTCTTTATCATTTATAGCAGGCTCAATGTTTAGAGGGAAAAAAAAAAAAAAAAAAAAAAAAATCTAAAATAATATTTTGTCATTCCTATGGCAGTTTTACAGCACCCTTCCATATGACATGCAATCTGTATTTTATGTGAAGAAAAAATCACTGTTGTGTCCACAGCTCACTGGACTTGTTTTTCCACCACAGGCACGTGGGTGGGTTCAATATATGTGCAAAGAATATTACAAACAAGGCTTCTTCTATCCGCTTACTTCCCATTACACCCAGAATGACATTTGAGACACTTTTTAGAGGAAACAATCAAACAAACAAAAAGTAAAAGAATGATTATCAGATTGATAAACTACACTGTACAACTACAACACACAGGACACAGGAAAGCAATCCTCTGGTCATATGCAAACCAGACTTGTATGCTGTTCAGAGAGCAAATTTGACAATATCAGTTTAGGAACTGATAGAACTCAGTACTGCAATAGAACTGTAAGTCATGCGTGGAAGTTTAGTATGTTGCTGGGCATACCTGCATGGCCTAGCTGTATGGAGACTTCAGGATTTTTCACCTGCATCGATGGGGTACTAGAAGTGAATGTGATGAAAATGGATCCCATTTTATGTACAGCTGTTTGCCACTTGCACAATTTGAGTGTGTTTGGAAATTTGGAAACAACTTGCAAAGAGACCCTTACATGGGTGCATAAAATAGTAGTAAGGTCAGCATTCATCTTGCATTTGCAGGTATCACCCAGGAGAAGAAAGGGAACTGTTACCTGTGCAGGGCGAAAGGAAGTTTTCTGAGAAGAAATGGAATAATATTTTGAAAAACTGGTAATATTTTTTTATGTGAACATGGGCCCAGTCTTACAGGGTAGACACAGATGTCACACTGACAGAATTACAGCAAGGGGAAGGAAGTAGCTACAGCAAATTAGGCAGGACACATAAAGGAGTCTTTCCCAATCTCTCTCTGTTGTTCTTGAGTTCTTTCTCTGCTGTAGAGAAGTGTTAAGCACTAAAATCCCCTTTTGGATAATTTTCTTGAAGTAGGGCTAAAATTATGTTTGAGAATTTTAGAAGGTCGTGGGACCACTCAGAAGCACCCTTTAAATAGCAAATAAGTCAGGACATAGGCATGACTATCTCTGCTTTGGACTTTCACTCTGCTGCTAAATTTCCTTCAGATGGATACTGACTGTCAATCCAGTTGTAAAGCTGTAGATGAGCGGGTTCGTTATATCTCCATGTCTGTTGCACAGCTTATACTCTGTTGTTTCCTGGTATATGATTCCAGTAGAAGATACAGGTTCAATTTATACTTCAATTTATCTAACCCTTGCTTCCACAGATGTCACTGAGAAAAAGGCAAGAGCAATGTTAAAAAGAATTTTTCTGTAGTAAAGTCCAGGAAATTATTTTTCACGGCAGAGAATGGGCAGTTTTATGTTCTATAAATCTTTCCAAAAGATTCATTAGGACATATGCTTAAATGTGTGAGAGATTTGAGGTTGTACTTCAGCCTTTTTATTTCCTGTATTAAACAATTTTAAAAGTTAATTTCTCCAAATATACTAGATTCTGGAAAAAATAAAATATCTCAAACTTATTCAACAGAGAAATGTCTATAGTTTTCTCAGCCACCCAGCATGAAATAAATAAATAAATAAATAAATAAATAAATTTATTAATATAAGTCACTAAGTGCAAACTGGCTTCTCAGCAGGACTACTTCATACACGGTTCAATGGACTTTATGGATTAGAAGAGTGTTCAGGTGTTCAGGTGTCTATTCCTTTATGAACTAAATTCTCATGTGTTTTCTGAGCTTACATAATGCTTGACAATTCTCAGGACATTGCCCCTGGGAAAGAGGAGAGAGCAGCTTCAGGGTAGGTATTTCTGGTTTATGCCAATCACTACCACCCTGTAATATAACACACCAGGACAATTCACACAACCTGGGAGTCACTCCTTCCTAACTGTCAAGCAGGAGTTCACCATGCAGGGATGGAAAGCTAGTTTTAGGCTATGTAGGTTATTCTTGCAGATGGAATACTGGTCCCTCCAGCCTTATATTTTAATGAAAGAACCTTTTGATAGATAGAAAATAGGTGTGCTAAGCCACATGGCAGGAAGAATTGCATGTCAGAAATGATATGTGCACTCTTCAGACAGATCTTTGAATTTTCAGGCTCTGCTTATATACCCAACAGCATTTCTTCTGTGCTACCATCTTAGATAATACCACAATTAAAATTCTGGTTTATTATTTTTAATGAAGAGATGGTAATTAGGATTCACAGTTAGATATCAGTTCACAGTGAAGCCCACAGGCAATACAAAGGCAATTCTGCTGTACTCTGGGAAAAAAATAAAAATAAAATAAAAAGTGTAGCAGGTCCTTCTCTGTAGCACTGTGAAAAACCTCAGCAGACTGGCATGACCACAGTGAGGAGAAGGAGAAATGTCAAAGTGTTGTTCATTTCTCCGTAGTATCCACAAAAGCAGAAGAAAAAGAGGAGTTCCTAGACAAGCCTTCTTTCTGTTTGAAGAGAAGACCTCTAAGTAAAGTAGACAGGTATGAGACATAGGAGCAATTCCTTTCATCCCATTTATTCCATAGCACTAATACATAGGATTAACCAGTCTTTCACAAAACTAACAAACATTCCATACTACCGTCATTTACATTTGGACTGGAAATTGTTCACAATTTAAAGCATACTAGATTTTTTTCAACAATTTAAAGAGAATACTGAGACACAAATGAAAGTTATTTTTCATTATTTATAATAGTTCAATATTTATTATTTTTTTTAAATAATCTTTTTTGTTCAGATGTTGAAATAGATCTTTCAAAGGGCCACATCCTGAGACAGAAGAGACATTTTGCTGAATTCACCCATGATTTGCTGAATTCACCCAACATGATTTTTCAGATCAGAGGCTATTGTTAAACACAAAGTTAGGATTGCCATTCTTCACATTCTCTGATGTTTTATGGATAAAAGCATCACTTGTTTGGATCTCTTCTAAGACATAGCTTTAAAGGACTTTCACAGAGGTTACTTTATGAAACTGGAAGCCTCCCAAGATGCCTGATCTTGACTAATGGCCAAGATGAAGCTGTGCTTGAATTTCAAATGACTACACAGCCTCCTCCTCAACCTGCTTTAAGGGTCCACTCATGTAGTCTCTTTGTGCACACTGTTCCCATTGATCTTAAAGAAATGACACATATAAGAAACTTAGATATTTTTTCCTGGATATGCACAGGACCATTTCTCCTACTCCTACACAGTGTACCCATGAATAAGGACAACACATTAGCAATGCAGTGTAAAAGAAGTGTTTACCAAGTCATTTTCTTGTCTCAGATTGGAACATTTCCTCTTGCTCCATACAAAGATGACAAAGTAACAAGAAGCAAAGTGATGGCATATGATTTGCAGAGATTAATGGTATGATTGTTCTAAAAGTTATCCTACAGAAACACCACTCATATTAGAATTTCATTGGTAAGGTTTCTAAAGAAAATCCCATGAAGTCCTTTTATTTGACTCTTTTCATTATTATGATCCAAACTAGTGTGTATTTGGATAAGACCAGATATCATGGGCACACTTATTAGTGGTTAAGTGTATCAAATGAATTATTCACTAGGAATATTTGCTCAAACCAAGTGAATATAACAGGAAACTGCTCCTTAAATCCTGTACCTTATATCTTAGAAGTTCTTTCTCTGAATAAAAAGAAGACATGGAAATAAAGAGAACACAGTAAGATGAAAGAAAACTAAAGACATCGAAATGATGATTTATCAGAAAGACAAAGAAAAATATACTTTTTATGTTGTGGTTATGTGAAGAAATAATTCTTAAAAATATTCTGGTTATGAACCAAATAATGGATTAACAGTTGAATAAGAGCCAAATTCTATCAAACATATCAGATGATAATGACTTTCCATTGGGCTTACAGTACTTAATTTGGAATCTGTTTATCTAGAAATGTATCTCACACTTCCAGGCATAATAATTGTGCTGGTGGAAGGAATGAGGCTGTTTAAGCTCCTTCACATTCTTGAGAGATGATATTTTTGTTTTGTTTCTTCAGCTGAGGGTGTTAAAATAAGTCCATAGTCATTTGCAGAGAATAAAATCTGGTGTCACATGAGTACAGAAATAAGTAAGTTTAACCAGACCCACGTGTTATTTTAGCTCTAAATTCTGGGTGCTAATTACATGCAAAAAATCTGTGTTGCAGAAGCTTTGCTGAGTTTACTATAGAGCTACAGTGATAACCAATAACACAAACTAAAGATCTGAATTGCAGGAGAAACTAATGCTAATAACTGAGAGGTGTTTGATTTTTCCCCTAAAAAGATGACTAATATTAACAGCAGAGTATTTGTTGTTATAGCAAAGGATCTGATCCTCTTTGATATTTTCAGAATCACAGAATCACAGAATAGTCTAGGTTGGAAGAGACCTCTAAGATCACCGAGTCCAAGCTCTGACCTAATGCTAACAAGTCCTCCACTAAACCATATCCCTAAGCTCTACATCTAACCGTCTTTTAAAGACCTCCAGGGGTGGTGACTCAGCCACTTCCCTGGGCAGCCTATTCCAGGGACTAACAACCCTTTCAGTAAATAAGTTTTTCCTAATATCCAACCTAAACCTCCCCTGGCACAATTTTAGCCCATTCCCCCATCGTCCTGTCACCAGGCACCTGGGAGAATAGACTAACTCCCGCCTCACTACAGCCTCCTTTAAGGTACCTGTAGAGTGTGATAAGGTCACCCCTGAGCCTCCTCTTCTCCAGGCTAAATAGTCCCAGCTCCCTCAGCTGCTCCTCATAAGACTTGTTCTCCAGACCCTTCACCGACTTCGTAGCCCTTCTCTGGAGTTGCTCAAGCACCTCCATGTCCTTCTTGTAGTGAGGGGCCCAAAACTGAACACAGTACTCGAGGTGCGGCCTCACCAGAGCCGAGTACAGGGGGACAGTCACTTCCCTGGACCTGCTGCCCACGCTGTCTCTTATACAAGCTAGGATGCTGTTGGCCTTCTTGGCCGCCTGAGCACACTGCTGGCTCATATTCTGCCGACTATCAACCATCACTCCCAGGTCCTTCTCTGACAGGCAGCTTTCTAAGCACACATCTCCCAGCCTGTAGCTCTGTTTGGGGTTGTTGTGAGGAATGAGTTGCTACAAAACAATACAGGTTTTCTTCAAAGGAATATGAGCAGATAGGAGAGCTAATATCATAAGCTGAAAAGTTACTTCACATCTGGGTATAACAAAAGTTCGGAAATCAGCCAGCGCATCTATTATCTGGTAAAAATAGAGCAGTGTAACATTAATCACTTTCTTGGGATGTGATGAAGAGACTGTGCTGTCTCATGACACCTAACTTGTCAGAACCTATGTATTTGCTTTCAGAAACAGGAACAGAATATGACAAGGTTAGTTTCTAGAAGATGGGTTACCTGGAAGCTGGAAATACAAGGTGGATTCTGTATAACCTGATAGGTTCTGTTCAGATAAGAAGATACCTGTGATAACAGATCATAAGTGTTGGATGAAGGCAATATTGTTGACATCCAGACAAAAACCTCTTACTAGCGTAGTGATTCTTATAAAAATGTTGCAATTCTAAAGGATGGTGAGGGAGCAACAATTTTAGAGCAGTGGATCTCTTCCCCCTCATTAACTAGAGGTAGTAAATCCACCTTCCTCATCAGTCAACAGACATTCAGTTTCATTAATGGTTCTCTGTTACTATAATAAACAATTCAGTCAAAGATTTTTCCCACTGGAACAATAAAGCAGAATATTATAAGAAAGAACAAAAACACAAACTGTAACTCCTCAGTGAATGTTAGAGAAAGGTTATGCAGAAACACAAAATCTGATAAACACATCAGATGTGTTAACATCCTAACACAGGAAGCTCTTTGCTTCCCAGTCTTCATTTACCTTACTTCTTCCCTCTGTTTCACACACATCAGTTGACTGAAGTTTTTAATTGTGGGAAATGCCTGAAGAAGTGTACATAAAGGTACATAATGTTGTTCCAGCTATATGAAAGAATGTCTCTGAAGACCAAGCCAACATTAATATGTGGTACATATAAATCAAGAATAACAATATCTAAACTCGTCAGAAGGGGACTAGCAATCTTAATAGCACTGGACATGTCCTTGAGGCAACATAAAATATACAAATCATGACTTTTCATTAGTGAAGTATTTCCTCCCAAGGGCATCATAAAAGAAAATTTATTACATTTACTTAGTGGGATGCAGAGGGAGACTCTTCCAAAATCTAATTTCTTTATAAAATGTACTTGATAAATATTAATTTTAAAATCTTCCAAGCTGTCAATCCACACTGATTTTGTTTTCATAAAGGACTTAAGAGGGTTTGAATTTTCCTTGAACTAATAGCTCCTTTAAGGTCTTTGGAGCTTGAGCAGTGAATTTAACCAGCTCCCAGAGTGATCTAAATGATGAACAACCTCTAGGATACCTGAGGCAAGTGAACTTTCCCTCACTGCATGCCAGGTCTGATGTACAGCACCATCACTTTTGGGAACTGAAATCCAGCTGCCAAGAGGCTATCCTGTAATTACTTTAAGTTCTGAAAAATAGTGGCTACTATTGCCTGCACAAATATGGTAACTTTTGGCTGCTCATTTGTAGTCTGTTCACAAAATTCTTGGACATGTGGCAATTTTACCAGAAAAGAAAAGAAGAAAGAAAAAAAAAAAAAAAAAAAAAAGTTAGGATGAAATTACTTTCCAGACAAAATTATGCCAATGGAGCTTCTCATCAATCATGAACAATAAAATAAAACTCTGCCTTTGCACATTAAATAATTAAATAAATAAATCTGTATTTGGTAACAACTGCAGATTCCCTCAAAGTATATCTAGATTGGTGAATTTAAAATTCCAGTTTAAAAATATGAAAGATTTATACTAATCTTCTCCGGTACCATGGTACCATATGTACTTTTTCAAATAGTAAAAATTTTAAGTGCAATACATGAAAACTAACAGAATTGCTCACAGAACTTGCATGAAAGCAGTGACATACTGTGGGTCATGGGAACTACAAGTATTTGCTGACTTCTAGAACTGTTTTTGCTGCTAAAGGAACTGAGCATGGAAATCTAAAAGGATTTATTAAAACACCCCCAGCTCACATATTTATATAACATCAGTTTATTGATTTCACAAGAATTTCAAAAAAGGTGTCAAATACATTTTCATGTATGCATGTGACAAAAGATCCAATACCTTTATTCTAGGAAGCTCATGCTTCCCAAGCTCACTTTAAATTTTCATTGTATTTAATGTCAGCTTTAATTTAATTTAATTTAATTTAAACACCAATATTCTGTCTCCCCATTAGTGACCACACTAAATGTCTCATTTATCTTTGTTTGGGGGTTAATAAATTGCTGAAAGGAAACCAAAACTAGTATAGAGTGTATGCAAATTTGTTATCTATAAGTTTTGCACACTTCTAACTTTATTCCTTGATATTTCAGGAAACTGTGTTCCAGGGAATGCTTTAAGATGTCCTGCATTTTTCCCGTGTCCCAATGTAATCCTGAAACTTTTAGTGCTTAAACTTAAGTGCTGGTAGTGGTCCTTGGTTGTCCAAGTGAAAGGCCAGGTAAAGCAGACATTTTGCAAAGCCATTTGGAAAAAAAGATTCCTCATGCTGGTAACCATCAGGGTTGGATTCAGTGACCTAGAGGGTGCTCATCAATCCCATATTCCTAAGTTTTTCTCAGCTAAAGAGACACTGCAGTGTATTTTTCAAGATCATAAAATGTGAAATGTTCACCATATGAATTAAACAAGTATCAGCTATTTTAATTTTACAGTTCATATTCTCTAACATTGAGTTCAGAAATCCACGGCATGCTAACTTGGGACATCAAATGCCATATTAAAAAGTACTTCATTCTTTCATAATTCAACCAAGCAAGGAACCATGTAGACTAACTTAAATCCCTTCCCAACAGTTAACTACAGTTTTGATGTAATAACCTTTGTTCTGAGAGTTCTTTTTTTTTTTTTTTTTTTTTTCCTGATTATTACAGTTGTCATGGGATACTGCAGTAGTCCTTTTTCTTTCTCTTATTTCTGGGCTTTCAAATACGAGGTGCATATTAGATATTTTTCTTCGTAGCTTCCTCAATGTTTTTAACCTGTAGAAAAAAGATCAGTTCTTTTTTAGTTTTCTTTCTTACAGAAACAAACAGAAAATCTTTTTAACAATTATTTATTTATTTATTAGGTTATTATTACAATATTTTCTTAGTAAATAGTTGAAGTATTTCCAGTGAAGAGAGTGCTTTTAGCAATACACAGGAATATTAAAGGAAG
>CM021732.1:75564119-75582588 GCA_011075105.1 Heteronetta atricapilla | reverse complement strand
AATAATAATAATAATAATAATAATAATAATAATAATAATAATATGTACAAACAAGTGATGCACAATGCAATTGCTCACCACCCGCTGACCGATGCCCAGCCCAACCCCGAGCAGCCGGCCCCCCACCCTGGCTAGCCACCCCTATATATTGTTCAGCATGACATCAGATGGTATGGAATACCCCTTTGGCCAGTTTGGGTCAGCTGTCCTGGGTCTGTCCCCTCCCAGCTCTTGCTGCCCCCCAGCCTGCCCTCTGGCAGAACAGAGCGAGGAGCTGAAAAGTCCTTGGCTTAGTCCTTGGCACTGCTCTGCAGCAATTAAAACATCAGCATGTTATCAGCACTCTTCTCATCCTAATCCAAAACATAGCACCCTACCAACTACTAGGAGGAAAAATAACTCTGTCCTAACTGAAACCAGGACAACTATGTAACTAGTACCATCCCAAACCTCATCTTTTCTACACAAGTAAAACAGAATCTGAAGTCGAGTTTGAAATTTCTCTTAATAAATCTATTTTAGTAGTGCCTGTCAGCCTGTCTCCCAGAATATTAATTCCTTCTGCTTAAGAGGCTTTTCAGTAGTCTTTTTTTTTTTTTTTTTTTTTTTTTTTCTTCCCTCACTTCATTCACTATTCTCAGAAACAGTGTATTTAGATCTGAAGTTATAGGTGTCATTTTTTCCTTCTTCCTTACCCCCTCTTCTGGTCAAGGCCTTGATCTTCAGATGAAAAAAAAAATATATTTTTCATTTCTCACTTCTCTCTTGCAGACAGTGGTAAAAATATTTATACTTATGTACTTAAAATGGTTGCAAAGATTTTTATGTCTGTGTCTAAGATACCATCATGAGTCTTCCAGTTGATACAAGGCCTTTCATATATAAACAAAATCATAATGTCTTCTGCAATAAAAGAAAATAATTGGTAAAATATGTCTCAAATTTATGTTGATTTTCTCACTAGGAAAAAATGTACAAAATTTGTGGAAATTAAATGCATAAAATCTATTTGCTGAAGCAATGGAGGCCTGAAATAATAATAATAATAATAATAATAATAATAATAATAATAATAACAAAACGAAAGACTTAATAGATAAAGGTTGAGGTGTAGGGATTTTTGTTGAAAAAAAAAAAAAAAAAAAAAAAAAAAAAAAAAAAGTCTTACTGAGTTTTTATGCAAAAATATGCCCAGAGATTTGCACCTAATGTCTGAACTTTTCCTAGGAGAATAATGCAAGTGGCAAGGCAGACCAAACTCATAAAAATGCTAAGCATGCAAAAAGAAAGATGTAGCACAGTAAGAAAGAATTGTACCTCTATTGTAGAAAACTAATCTACAGTAAGATAAGGAAAAGCTTCAAAATGACTGAATTTTCTGATTAAATCACAAAGGTGGCAAAGGTTGCAAATTAAACTAGATTAAGCTAGTCTGCAAAACCAATAGTAATAAGATCAATAAATTTAAATTAAAAAGCCATGTGGAATCTGCCTGTAAAACTGATTATGGTGATGGCCTATGCAGGAAATATGTTACCCATTTCCTGGGATTTACTGGCTTGAACACTGACATTCATATTCAGCTATTTTTAAAGTTGAGAGGGGACAAAGATAGCTTGTTCTTATTAGGACCTGAAAGATGAGTCCAAAGCTGAACTGAAACACTTCTTTCTTAATCTGTTGTCTTGAAGTATAGGGATAATACTATTGAACTATTTGACATGAAGATATACTAGTTAATATTTGTGCAATGCCTTAGAAATTCCATGTTGAAATCTTCAACATTATTGAATTTTACTGAAGATTATTCTTGCTATTATATTGAACAGAAGTAAAAGTGAAACACCAAGTCTTTCATCAGTAGGGAAAAAACAAACAAACAAAATAAGCAAACAAACAAACAAAACATAGCAATAACTTACCAGGAAGCAAGTGTAATATTATAGAAAAGTTATGTGAATCAAATATCAGTGAGATTCAAATCTATCAGCGTTACCAGTGATAGACTGAAGAAAATCAGATTTAAAGACAGCAGCACAATCCAGTGTTTTTATTCTTTCTGAAGTTTAAAGCTTTGTCACAGAGACTCAAAACTTTAAGATTATTTTATGATAATGAAATCAGATAGCTAATTTTTAAATTATATAATGAAAAAGTAATGTATAAATAAAATTTTTCATTATCTAATTCCTCAGTCTTCCATCACAAATGACAAATATTCCATCTGAAACCTTTTTATCCATTAACAATTATCTCTACTTGTACTGTAATATAAATAAAGCTGCAAAGAACTTAACTGACACAAGGGAATGCTGAGAAAAGCTAAATGAGCATGGAAATATACACTGTTTTTAAGCATATCTGAGGGAGGTCTACAGTGTTTCAAGGTTATATTCTACTCTTCCCTTGCTTAGGGAGATTCAGTAAATGAGTTACAATTGTGTTAATAGAATATGAGCACAAACTATTAGAATTACATATTGTAGGACTGTGGTCTACAAGGAGAAAAAACACAAAGGAGAGGAAAGGAAAAGGAAGTTCTGAGAAATCTGAATAATCCAAAGTAATACTTGTGTTTCAGATGATTTTGCTAAACTCTACCATTTTGCTTGTATAGAGGTCAGTCCTAATAACTGACTATTTTCTCAGAATTGTCAACAGATATCAATGAGATGAGGAAATTTACAAGATTTAGTAGCTATAGGTACATTATTTGCATGAATAACAGGACAGTAATTCATCAAGAACTAACAAGATAATTAACTTTTTTTTTTTTTTTTATGTTCTCTTTCATTAAGTTTCTGTCAGTATCTGTGCTTCAAAACGTAATTAGTTTTACAAGACATGGAAGAAGAAAAAATCTTTTATCGTGAACAAAATAAACTTGCCAAGACTTTTAGGAAGGATAGGTAGGGAAATATAAGAGGATGAGTAAATGAGGTCCTTCACTGTGAACTGATCTGCTGAGGGTTTACAAACTGAGATCGGAAGTAAAGCAACAGTACAGTGTTGTGAAACAGACCCATTGCAAACCTGACCAAGAGGAGGGATTGGATGAGGCTTTTTGTACATGACTAGTAGAAGTCTCTCGATCTCAAGACCTGAGTCTCATGAGGAATTTCAACCATGTAACTATCTGATGGTAAGAAGACACAGCACTGTCCAAGCAATTTAAGGGGTTCCTAGATTATGCTGATGATAGTTTCACAAAGAGTGGGAGAAATCCACCACTCTAATGCTCCCCTTGTGCAGGTGCTTGCAAATAGGGACAATATAACCATGAACTGATTGAGTTCAGGAAGGATCTGGGAAGGTAAGCAGTACAATTAACAGCCTGGACTTAGTTTAGTTTATTAACTGCTGAGCAGAATACCCTGAGTAATTGCCAGGAAGTAGAAAGGTGCCTATGAGACACGGTTTATCTAAGAGACAGAGAGAGTTTATAAACAAACTATTGTAACAGTCAGGGAGACTAGGGATTTCACTAGAAGGCCCACCTTGCTACATAAAGGTCTTCACAAAGAACTAAAATGCAAAACGGAAAAAATCATAACGGAAGTGGAAACAGTGATGGGCAAGGATGAGGGAACCTTAAAGTGTTGCTTGTACACTTGTGCATAAAATCAGAAAAGACAGAGACTAGATGAAGTTAAAATGAACTAGTCATAACATGTAACAAGTAGGAAATCTTCAAGATAGGCATAGAAAAAGAAAATTCAGGGAAGAGATCTGTTTGTAAATACAGGAGGAAAGCTAGTGGTGGACAATTTGGAAAAGGCTAACAAAGTCCATGACTTACCTACTTCCAACTTCATAAATGATACCTGGGCACATATGGGAAAGCAAAAGTTTATGGATGCATTCAAATTCATGGCATTACATGAGGTTCACCTTAAAGTGCTGAAAAAGATTTCTCATGTGATAGTGAGGCTTCTGTTTAGCATCTAATAAAAAATAAAAAAATAAAAAAATAATCAAGTGGAAAGGGTCCCACATAACCAGACAGGATGATATTGCACTAACTTATCTTTAAGGAATACAAAAGGGAAGATCCAGGGCCATGTCAGCAAGTCGCATTCAGTGTAGTCCTTGGAGAAATCACAGAGTACATTTTCTTGGAGTTTACTTCCAAGCATGTGAAGTAAAACAAGGTAATCAAGAAGATTCTTTGTGGTTTTACTAGGGACAAACCATGACATTATTGCCTTCTGTGGAAACAGCTGTGTGGATAAGAAAAGGATTTAATAACATCTACTCTAGTATGGTTTCTGTCTCCTCAGTCTATGAAAAAGAAGGAAATATATTTTTAATGTCTATGATTTTGGAGGGTTTGCTATTCTATGTAACGTCTGATCAGTTCAAGGCATATTTATGGAAAAAGAAATAACTCTACCCATCCTTCTATGATATTTCAACCTTTTTGCTTGGTTTTCTTTCAAGTGAAACTCTTTTCATAACTGAATCAATTATTTGAAAATGAACTTAAATGTAGAATTTGATATGTTGATAACTATTCACAAACCATTTGCCAAATTCTAAATATTTGTAAAATATAAATATTTATAAGTTTAAATAATATGTGCCAATTTGCATAATACTGTAAAACCTTGCTATTTTTAAAATCAGACTGCTGTATAATTGCCATTGCAAATACTCCAAATAAATTAAATCAGACAATTAATGTAAATAAAGTTACTCTTTTCTCTGTATGTAAGATGAAACTTTAAATCAAAGCAGAAAAAGAAAGAAGATTAGACTGAAATAAATAAATTAATGTGCTGAGGACCTGAGGAACACTAAGATCCAAATAACCAATTGAACCTTCAAATAACATTATTAAAATAAGTGACTTTAACATTTTCTTAGAGATAAATGTTTACTTTTAATTATCTAAGAATAAATTCATACATCTTTATGGCTTAAAATGTATAATTGATAAATATATATTAATTAAATTAAAGGATTTTTTTTTGTTTTGTTTTGTTATAAATACAATATCTTGAAGAAGCTGACTGAATATGCATGGGCTTTTCTGTTTATGGGTCCTTAGAATTAAGTACCATGAATATCTGACTGACCAATCTGAAAGACTTAAAATAAAAATTTGGAAAAAAAGAATGTGAAATTGCAATTAAAGGAACACTGATTATTTAATAAAACAGCAGAGACATATGGCATTAATTTTAAACATTCTTATCATATCCTTTTGTTCTTTTTAAAAAAATCTTCTGTGATTTAAAATCCTCACTCTAGCAGCACCAAGCCAGGCTGGGCTGGGCAGGGCCTATCTGTTCACCAAGGTTAATGACAAGAAGACAGTGAATGTGTGACTTTAGCCATCATTAGCAGAAGCCCCAGGGCCCTGTCGTGCCTTGGGGGTTCAGAGTCTGTGGGGTCTGGGCCTGGACCTGGTCCAGAAGATTGACTGCCTCAGATGCCCATGGACAAGTGTCTCCTGGCTCCCCAGACAAAAGGGTCAAACAAGAGACCACCTGCCTTCTTGGATCATAACTATATATAACTTCAACAGAAGTTACCACCGCACTAAATCAGATCACGACTACACAACCTCAGATAACTGAGGATAATTTCCATTATTTATATCTCTTTCCTGGTCAGTGACATGTAATCAAGAAGACCAGAATTTGTATTCTCCAGACTCCTTTTTCCTTTTTTCCTCAGTTCTTTTCCTATTTATACTTCTATTCCTCAATTTATAGCAACTCCTCAGAAATTAGTAAAGGAACTGTGATGCATGTTAGGAGAATGAAATAGTTCAGTGGAAAAATTATTGCACATTCTTGTGTTAATGTGGAAATATTACCTCTTCTTGAGGTCATCTGAAACTGGTTAACCACAGAATCATTGAATCATTAGGTTGGAAAAGACTTCTAAGATCAAGTGCAACTGTTAGCCTATCACTGCCAAGTGACTAAACTATGTTCCTAAGCACCATGTCTACACATTTTTTGTAGGTCTCCAGGAATGGTGACTCAACTAGCTCTTTGGGCAGCCTGTTCCAATGCCTCACAACCCTTTCAGTGAAGAATGTTTTCCTAATATCCTACTTAAACCTCCCCTGGCAGAACTTGAAGACATTTTCTCTTGTCCTATCACATGTTGCTTGGGAGAAAAGACTGAATCCCAACCCACTACAATCTCCTTTGATGTAGTTGTAGAGAGTGATAAGGTCTCCCCAAGCCTCCTTTTCTCTAAGCCAAATAATGTCACTTCCCTCAACCACTCCTCATCAAACATTTCTCTAGACCATTCACCAGCCTTATGGCCCTTTGGACATAAGGCCAGCACCTCCATGTCCTTCTTGTAGTGAGGGCCCCAAAAGTGAACACAGTATTTGAGGTGCAGCCTCACCAGAGCCAGGTATAGGGAGATGATTCCTTCCCTAGTCCTGCTGGCCACACTATTTGATACAAGCCAGGATGATGTTGGCCTTCCTGGCCACCTGGGGACACTACTGGCTGATATTCAGCCAACTATTGACTAATACTCCCAGATATCTTTCTGCCAGGAAACTTTCCAGCCACTCTTCCTCAAATCTGTAGTATTGGATGGGGTTGTTGTGCCCCAAGTGCAGGACCCAGCACTTGGCCTTGCTGAGTTCAGTTCAGTTCAGTTCAGTTCAGTTCAGTTCAGTTCATGCAGTTCGCCTTGGCCCATTGGTCCAGCCTATCCAGATCCCTCTGCAGAGGCTTCCTACCCTTGAGCAGATCAACACTCCCATCCAGCTTGGTGTCATCTGCAAACTTATTGAGGGTGCACTCCATCTCCTCGTACAGATCACTGATAAATATATTGAAGAGAACTGGCCCCAGCACTGAGCCCTGCGGGATACCACTAGTGACCTGCCACCAATTGGATTTAGTTCCATTCACCACAGCTCTTTGGGACCAGACATCCAGCCAATTTTTTATCCAGCAAAGCATATGCTCATCAAAGCTATGAGCAGTCAGTTTCTTCAGAAGAGGGCTGTGGGAAACAGAGTCAAAATCTTCACTAAAGTCTATGCAGACAGCATCGAAATAAAATCCAGCATAAGTAAGAAACTATGGATGTATTTTCAGTACTTGGGTGTTATTAAACTATAATGCATGAAACACATTACTGTTGTGATGAACAAAAAGATACCAGAAAGTAATACTTTTTCCTCTGTTTATGTATCCTCTTTTTGGAGTTTCTGCTGAGATGAGTGTAACAGACTGCCTTGACAGAGTAACAATTTGGATTTAACTTTTTTTTTTTTTTTTTTTCTGGAAAGTTTTTGTTTTGCAAGGATATCTCATGGTGTGTACAAAGGAGAAGGGAATTGTATCTTCCTTCACATCTCTATATTTTTCTTGCAGCTGAAGCTGTTCTAAGGTTTTTGAGCTTCCAAGCTGTTTTAGTGATAATCTGTCATGGTGAAGACTCTTAAAGACAGACTTTAAAGGATCAAGCTATGGAAGGATACTGCATTGCTTTCTCCTCCTAACTGTGCTATAGTAAAATAGAGTATCAGGGCCTCAGGTCTACAAAAATGTAATGCCCAAGGCATTCATGTATTTCATTAAGTACACATTGCCATTAATTTTGTTTTTATTCTTAGAACTAATTATATTTATTTATCATCAGCTATGCTACCCTACAGAAAGATGGAAAGAAAAGCAGCTTGCAGACAAATCTATTAACAGCAGTGATGTAAAACTTTTCAAAACCTTTATAAAAATATGCAATCTTTCATGGTTAATATTAATTCATTTGCAGATATTTTAGTATTTTAATATTAAAAGGCTTTTAGGAAAATATTTGTGCTAAAAAGAATTTATGCTAGGAAAAAAAAAAAAAAAAGTGCTCAGAAATGTATGTCATCTTTGCTATGTTATTAGACAGTAAATGAAGCTACTGCTTTGGTTCATGGTATCAATCTTTTCCATTCCAATTTGCACTTGTATTATTAATTGCATACAGGAAACTTTATGAAGGTGTTAATGATGCACAGCAGACCCAATGAGTTACTCCCATATGGCAGGAAACATTTCACATAACTTCCTCATATACATACTTGCTCCCTATGAGTAATCCTTCCAGATGTCTTCTACGTGGAAAGGAGAAAAGAATGTGTGTTGGCATGAAAACAGTGTTTCCACCACTGTTAAAGATTTACATAGAATCTGATTGTTGCTAAAATTAATAAGCCTTGTCTGAATTTTATCTACAAAGATGGAAATCTACATATAAAATGGTCACTATAGAATAAGACTTGTGAAATTGCTTGGAAAAGTCAGAAAACACAAATTTGTGACTACTGAATGGTGTTATATCATAAGCATTTTAGACCTGTAACTGAACTCCCCAAAGCTGGTATCATATAATGAGATAATTCTTCCATTTAAGTAAAAAATGTAGACTTATCATGCAGATAGGGAATAAAGGACAATGTCCTTTGGAAGAAATGGTACTACCAAACTCCAGAATCCAAAAGAAAAGGAACGCCTATCTCATATAGAGACCAACTCAGTAGGATACTCATCTCAGTAGACCCCATTCCATAGCTGTGTAGGTCAGCCGATGGAAAGCCACCATCAAAGAACATAATATGGAATAGTTTGAATGATTAAAAAAAAATATTTGAATGGTGAAAACCATTTCAAAGGGCATGTCATCTTAGTATTTTGATTATAAACTGCTTTGCAAGGGAAGAATTCAGCAGAGTGCTATTCCCTCCTTATGCCTTCTTTCCAGTCTCTTTTCCACCTGTATGCTTCAATCTGTGGACTTCAAAATCCTATCTGGCATTTATAAAAGGACTTTGGATATCAAAAAAAAAAAAAAAAAAAAAAAAAGAAAGAAAGAAAGAAAGAGAGAATATAGCAAATTGGTATGAGGTAGCAGTCGACAAATGAAATGGACCTTTGGTCTGCCCCAGAACAGCCGTCTTTTGGTCCTATACTACACTTGCAAATATCAGAGACAAATCTAAGTAACTTGCAGTTTAGCACAAAACAAATAATGAAAATCAGATGAATTTCCTTGAAATCAGGAATTTCATCAGAAAGAATATGTAATAGTGACATGTAGATCAGAACTGGTATCACAGAATCACTAAGGTTGGAGTGGTCCTCTGGCAATAACTTAGTCAAAGTCCCTTACTCAAACCAAGGTCATAAGCATCCATTTATGTACTGATCACAACCCTTTGAACCTGGCTGTACAGCCAGCTTTCCGTCCACCTCAGTGTCTATTTATCTATGCTATACCTCATCAGACTGTATGTGAAGACTTTTTGGGAAACAATGTGGAAAAGCTTGCTAAATTCAAGACAAACAAGATCCACTGCCCTCCCCTTATCCACCAAACCATTCATTTCATTGTAAGAGGCTACCAGTCTGTATGATTTTCCCTTCAAAAATCCATGTTGATTACTCCCAATCACCTCCTGGTCCTCCATGTGTCTGGAAATGACTTCAGAGGATTTAATCCCTCACCCTCAAGCAGCCTGATCCAGATCAGGCTGACTAGCCTTTAATTTTCCAAATCCAAACATTTACACAAAACCCTGTAAAGAACAGCTGCTTAGCAGTGCACTGTATTCATAAATATGAATTATATATATCAGCATTTCTGTTATTATAAAGCCTGTGTATTGTTTCTTTCAGAAGTCATGTTTTAGAGGTCTTATATAGTTACAGTTGGAACCAAAATATTCAGGCACTGCGTACTCTGCCAGACAAGACAGACATAAAGAGAAGACTGATGAAAAGACCACTGGGGAAGTAAGCCATAAAAAAAAAAAAAAAAAAATACATGAACTAGATATGGTGAATTCTCCTTGTTGCTCTAAAAACAATGTGAGGCATTTCATTTAGAGTTGTTAAATGTTAGTTGATTCAGGAGGAAAAGGCTGAATCTTAGTCTCTTTAGCATTTTGACAGAAAGAATGGTACAGAGCTCTATGTCCATAAAATTAGTCAGGTGAAGAAGCAAACCATGACACCTCTGCAGATCCAAACAGCTTGAGACTCTTTTATGGACTAAAATGTAACTAAGTAAGCCAAAGCATGTACAAAACTGATCGTGTTGCTTTGTTGAGCTGCAGCCTGAATCAATATTATAGTTTGACTTAGTATTCTTGGTATTTTCCCCAATTCTTATCTTTAACTGTGAGTGTTAAAATGAAAGATTAGAGATTTTTTTCCAAAACCAACACTTCTTACTGTTTCAGTTTAGTACACAGTAGAAAATAAGTCTTCTGATATAGTAAGGAGATTCCTCACCTTCCCCCCCCCCCCCCAATGATTTAAACAAGTTATTATTTAAACTCTTTAACTAACTTTAGTTCCAGGAGGAGTGTAGCTCCTTAGTGCCTAATTTATTAGTTATTGGAGCTTCTGTATTTGAGGTGGTCATATCCAGATAATCAATATTTGTTTTCTGGGTGGAGGCTGTGGTGTTTAATGGTGAAGCTCTACAACAGAGGTTGATTTAAATCCACACTGTAATTGGGGTTTAAATTCTTGTATCAAACCACCTTACATATTACCTCTCCTCTTGTTCCATCAACAGCCTGTAAGGGACTTCATATTGACCATACTAGCCATTAAAAGATGCTTTAAAAATAAGTGATATGTTTCAGCCAGATAATTTTGTGAATTGTATTCCTTTCAACCTGAAAAGGTACTAGGCTTGATTGAAAGGAAAGTGTAGAGAAGTGTGGCTGAAAAAGTGAGGGACTATATTGCTGTTGGAGCCCAATTTATGTAAATTAAGGCCAAATCCTGGGATGTGCAGGCCTACACTGCAATTTATTTTCTAGTCTGACCACTGATAAAAATCTCTCAGGAATATATTCTTAAAATACAGTACAACTTAATAATCTTTGTTTTACCTTTTATGGAAACAGAGAATAGGTTCAAGAGTTACTAAGGAAGAGATATATAGTAAGAAGATTTGCTAAACCATTGATGTCTAAACTAATTTTAATCTGTATGAATTAATCTAAATAAATACCTGATATTTCAAAAGGTATATATTGATATTTAAACCTTTGTTCGTGTAAGATCAGTACAGAAGCACTCAAATTTTCTTAAACATTTGAATATCAAAGTATCCTTAGATGTATGTAAATATGAATGGCAGAATGTCATTGACATCCTTTTTAAGAAAACAAATATATTTTGGAAGGAATTTGTATTGGTTACCCTTTTGAATTAAATACAGTAGAATATATTTCAAAGTAGAAGTTAAATGATAGAAGACTTAGAGTAGCATATAATTGTCTATTGATTCCTTTTAACCCACTCGTGCACTCTGCAAAGGAAGTCAAAGACTTGAAAGCAACATTTTGATCTCTTAATGAAATTAAGTCAGAAGATACTAAATTAACTTTTAATCACTAATTGTCAAAATAATTCTAGTTGGGAATATAGCAACATAACCTGCTGAGGGGTCAAAACAGAAGATTTATCCTATGGAAGTATTTTTCTTAACACTTAAAAAAATCGTGTCATCAGAACAAACAATCAAGCTTGGGCAGAGGGAAGGAGGCTTAGTTTTCTTAATGCATATTTAAGTAACAATATGCCATTTTCAGCAAATTCTAGATATGCTTGTAAGTAAGAAAGTAAGTAAGTAAGAAAGTAAGTTACTTTCTTACTTGCATAGTAAGAAAGTCTTCAGCATGTTAATCTTATGGATTTATAATCAGTAAGTTGTTATTTAGTACAAGCATCATATGGTTACACTGAAAGAACTCTTTTGTGGGGAAAAAAAAAAAAAAAAGGAGTACATTTCACATAACTACAATTTCCTTCTATCAACAAAACACACAATTCAGCTTTGTGCAGCAATAACAAGTATGAAACAGTGGGATCTTTCAGTCTGACAAATTGCTGTTAATTAGAGAATGTTTTTAAAGGAAAACATGCTATGCACAGCAGAATAAGCATAACAAAGGCACATTTATAAGCCAATCCAGCTGTCATTGAAATGAGCAGGATTTTTGCTGTTAACTTCAATATGAGTAGAATCAGCTTTTTAAATTTAACCATGAGCATA
Source organism: Heteronetta atricapilla (assembly GCA_011075105.1). Classification (NCBI taxonomy): domain Eukaryota; kingdom Metazoa; phylum Chordata; class Aves; order Anseriformes; family Anatidae; genus Heteronetta; species Heteronetta atricapilla. The sequence goes on along the minus strand of CM021732.1, from coordinate 75,570,537 downwards.
AAATGACAAGTCTTTTGTAAGGCATCTCTGTATCTGTGTCAACAGAAATAATCTGATTCCACATTAAGGCACAGAAAGTTTCTAGAAATATACTTGTGATGAGTGTATGCCTTTTAGTGAATTTACAAGTATGTTTTACATATTATTCTCTGCTTATCGAAAGAGATTTCTCTCTAAATTTGTTAGTCTTCAAACTGGTCCTGTCATGAGGATGAAATATCAGTCCTCTCACACTAGAACAACTAACAGTTCAAGTTAACTGCTGAGGATCCTACTCAGTGTACAAATGCTCTATTCTCAGACAAACAGTGCCTACAACTAGCCCATTCATACAAAGATACAGAGAAGATTTAAGAATTTTAAGGATATATATATATTATTTCAGTATTTGTATAATATTACATCAAAACCAAAGTTGTTAATTTCTACCTGAAAAGTTAATTCCCTTTTCAGCTGTCAGCCAGCAATTTCTCTCAAGGTGCTCATCCTCTGGCTGAAGCTGTTCTGTAGCTTTCATTCTTTCCAACAGAAGCAAGCTTCAGAGAACTACACCTTGTTTTGGTCACAATAATATTTAGTGTGTAATCAGTATTTGATCACAATAATCATATTTTATTGGTTGTATTACAGAAACAAGTGCAGTATCAATAGTTGCCTTTCAAGATATCATATATGCCCATGATGTTTCAAAATAGAAATTGAGACACGCTTTTCTGATTTCCTTACTAACTTATACATGACTTTATATTCTGACCTTCATCTTAGTGGAGGCTGCTAATAGAATATTCTTGAGCTTCTTTCATGGTGAATGGAGTCAAATCCAGTTGGAGGCCGGTCACTAGTGGCGTTCCCCAGGGCTCGGTGCTGGGGCCGGTCCTCTTCAATATCTTCATCAATGATCTGAATGAGGGCATTGAGTGCACCCTCAGTAAGTTTGCAGATGACACCAAGTTAGGTGCGTGTGTCGATCTGCTTGAGGGTAGGAAGGCTCTGCAGGAGGATCTGGATAGGCTGCACCAATGGGCTGAGGTCAACTACATGAAATTCGGCAAGGCCAAGTGCCAGGTCCTGCACCTGGGGCGCAATAACCCCAAGCAGAGCTACAGGCTGGGAGATGAGTGGTTGGAGAGCTGCCAGGCAGAGAAGGACCTGGGAGTGATGGTTGATAGTTGGCTGAATATGAGCCAGCAGTGTGCTCAGGTGGCCAAGAAGGCCAACAGCATCCTGGCCTGTATAAGAAACAGTGTGACCAGCAGGGCTAGGGAGGTGATCGTCCCCCTGTACTCGGCACTGGTGAGGCCGCACCTCGAGTACTGTGTTCAGTTTTGGGCCTCTTGCTACAAGAAGGACATCGAGGTGCTTGAGCGAGTCCAGAGAAGGGCGATGAAGCTGGTGAGGGGTCTGGAGAACAAGTCCTATGAGGAGCGGCTGAAGGAGCTGGGCTTGTTCAGCGTGGAGAAAAGGAGGCTCAGGGGTGACCTTATCGCTCTGTACAGGTACCTCAAGGGAGGCTGTAGCGAGGTGGGGGTTGGTCTGTTCTCCCACGTGCCTGGTGACAGGACGAGGGGGAATGGGCTTAAGTTGCGCCAGGGGAGTTTTAGGTTGGATGTTAGGAAGAACTTCTTTACCGAAAGGGTTGTTAGACATTGGAACGGGCTGCCCAGGGAAGTGGTGGAGTCACCATCCCTGGAGGTCTTTAAAAGACATTTAGATGTAGAGCTTAGCGATATGGTTTAGTGGGGACTGTTAGTGTTAGGTTAGAGGTTAGACTCGATGATCTTGAGGTCTCTTCCAACCTAGAAATTCTGTGATTCTGTGATTCTGTGATAATAGATGACTCAGGAAATTAAAGAGGGATCCTGAAATGCCATTTTTACCCTTTGTTTATATCTTCTCTCAATAAACTAACTGAATTGTAGTCATAAATTTATGCCATAACATTTTACAAACTTCACATAATTTAGAGGCTTTTCAGAATCCTGCAGTAATTTTTTTTTTTAGTTCCTTTTTCTCTAGTAGCATGACTTACAATATAAACCTTTTTATGGTTCTGTAAAAAGTTACAGCTTAGAAATTTAAACCCTTATATCTATTATTTCTGATAGTCTGCATTTCAGTGTATTTTGATTCTGTAGGAACCACACATAATATGTTATTGGAAAAAGTAATTCATTAAGTACATGTGGTAACAAATTTTCCCCTCTGAGATATATTTGAGATATTTTGAGATATTTGAGATATTTTGGAGGAAATTCTTCTCTCAGAGGGTGGTGAGGCATTGGAACAGGTTTCCCAGAGAAGCTGTGGATGCCCTATCCCCAGAGGTATTCAAAACCAGGTTGGACAAGGCTCTGGGTAACCTGGTTTAATGAGTGACATCCTTGACCATGGCAGGGGGGTGGAACTAGATGATTTTTAAGGTCCCTTCCAAACCAAACCATTCCATATTTCTATTCTATGATATTTTTGAAATGGAATTGAGTACTAATGGAGAAAACTGATTATAGTCAACTAGTAATTTATTTAGTTAATATAAATTTTAAATTAATGATTTTATTAATAAAATTTCCTTTACACTATATCGTAAATAGATGTCCTAAAACTGTTATTAGGATCATCATTACATAAATAAGCACTAACTTAAACAACAAAATAACCTGAATTACTTCTGCTTTGGATCATAATGCAATGAAAAAACATTTTCCTTCATTTTATTGGAGAGCACAAGTGACTGTATAAGTTTTCTATCTGATTAAAAAATAAATTAAAAAAAAAAAAAGTGTTGTGAATAAGACCAGAACAAGAATAAGTTATCATGATTAGATACCAAATTTCTCAGTTTACTTAACAGAATATTCTACATAAAGATATGAAGTAGGAAGTTCATGTAAATTGAGAAAACTGGTTGTGTCTCCAAAAAGGAGGAGTGCTGGTAGCCCAAATTTAATTACATGACTAGTGGAACTAGAACTGTCTTTGCTTAGCTGTACAAATAGGCCTAGAAATTTGTAGCTGTATTAGCATTTTCTAGGTGGCTAAGTGATACTCTTTACCTGTTGTATTATTGAAAGCCATTCTGAATGTATAGTTCAGTGATCACAGAATCACAGAAACGCAGAAAATCCTGAGTTGGAAGGGACCCATTGAGTCCAGCTCCTGGCTCCACACAGGACCACCCAAAAATAAAACCATATGTGTTAGAGTGACTGCCAGTTAGTTATGTGCTGTTAAATAAATTACTTGAACTGAGCAGTTTTTGTTTGTTGTTTAAACTTTTTTTTTTTCGCTTTAGTTTGGTTTGTTGATTTTTTTTCCAAGCTGTTACATTGTATCCTCAAAATGTGAACATTACAGCCAGCCACTAGGTATCCTATTACTCATTCTGACAGATAAAGCAACAAGTGTTTCATAGACTTATTTTGTCCGTGCAATTTTTCATAAGTTTTGCTCAATAAACATTCAATAAACAAACAGAATATTTAGGCTGGTAAACCTGAAATCTAAGCCTATAGTCCCAAGGGCTACAGCCTAATCACTAACAGGTCTCAGTACAATTCTTTGCATTGCGAGAAAGAAACACTATCAGTGATGTGAAGCATTATCAAGAGACAGAGATATTGATATGAGCACTAGGTATTTTTCATCAAGAATCTTCAAACCCTGACAAAAAAAAAAAAAAAAAAAAAAAAAAAAAAAAAAAAAAAAAAAAAAAGAAATCCGGGAGACTAAAATGTTTCTTAAATTGTGAGCTCCTCAGCTACAACTAAAACACTTCTCATTTATGCATCTTGACTACTGAAATCTGCATAGTGTAAGATTTTGAAGAAAATTTGGAGCTAGTTTCTAACTTCCTTGTTACCACACCAGTGTACTCAATTCAGTCTTTCCAGTTTCACTTCACTTAGTTAAAAAATTATTATAATTTATAATTACAATAATAATATAATTATATATAATGGATATAATATATAATATAATCATTATAATATTATTGTATCTCTTTTGAGTAAATGTCCTAACTCTTTCTGGAATAGTTGATTATAATTAAGAGGTTCCAGGTTTTCAGCAGAAGACTGTACAATTACATAACAACTGACAGTATAAATTTGTTGTATTGCTAAATTTTCTTTGCATGGAACGTGGTGTGAGAAAATAATTGGGACAAGAATACATGAGAAAGAAAGAAGAGAAAGAGAGAAAGAGGGAAGAAAGAAAGAGAAAGGGAGAAAGAGAGAGAAAGAATCACAGAATAATCTAGGTTGGAAGAGATCTCCAAGATCACCTAGTCCAACCTCTGACCTAACACTAACAAGTCCTCCACTAAGCCATATCATTAAGCTCTACATCTAAACGTCTTTTAAAGATGGTGACTCAACCACTTCCCTGGACAGCCCATTCCAATGCCTAACAACCCTTTCAATAAAGAAGTTATTTCTAATATCCAATCTAAACCTCTCCTGGTGCAACTGTAACCCATTCCCCCGTCGTCCTGTCACCAAGCACATGGGAAAATAGACCAAGCCCACCTTGCTATTGCCTCCTTTATGATATCTATAGAGTGTGATAAGGGTGCCCCTGAGTGTCCTCTTCTCCAGACTAAAAAATCCCATCTCCCTCAGCCGCTCCTCATAAGACTTGTTGTCCACACTACTCACCAGTTTTGTCGCCCTTCTCTGGACTCACTCGAGCACCTCGATGTCTTTCTTGTAGTGAGGGGCCCAAAACTGAACACAGTACTCAAGGTGCATCCTCACCAGAGCCAAGTACAGGGGGACAATCACTTCCCTAGTCCTGCTGGTCACACTGTTTCTTATACAAGCTAGGATGCTGTTGGCCTTCTTGGCCGCCTGGGCACACTACTGGCTCATATTCACCCAACTATCAACCAATACTTCCAGGTACTTATCTGCCAGGCAGCTTTCTAACCACACATCTCCCAGCCTGTAGCTTTGCTTGGGGTTGTTGTGCCCCAGGTACAGGACCCGGCACTTGGCCTTGCTGAACTTCATACAGTTGGCCTCAGCCCATCGGTCCAGCCTATACAGATCCTCCTGCAGCCTGAGCCTTCCTACCCTTGAGCAGATTGACACACACCACTAACTTGGTGTCGTTTGCAAACTTACTGAGGGTGCACTTGATCCCCTCATCCAGATCATTGATAAAGATATTAAAGAGAACTGGCCCTAGTACTGAGCCCTGGGGGACTCCACTAGTGACCGGCCTCCAACTGGATTTAACTCCATTCACCATGACTCTTTGGGTCCGGCTATCCATCCAGTTTCTAACCCAACAAAGCATACACCAGTCCAACCCATGAGCAGCCAGTTTCTTGAGAAGAATGATGTGGAAAAAGGTGAGCTTCCCTGAGCCATGAGCTTCCCTGGCACTGAGGTCAAACAAACAAGCCTATAGTTTCCCCAGATCTAACTTCTGGCCCTTCTTTTAGACGGGCATAACATTTGGTAGCTGCCATTCAACTGGGACCTCCCCTGAAAGCCAGGACTTCTGATAAATGATGGAAAGTGCCTTGGCCAGCTCTTCCGCTAGCTCTCTTAGTACCTTTGGGTAGATCCCATCCGTCCCCATCGACTTGTGTACATCTAAGTTCTGTAGCAGGTCGTCAACCATTTCCTTGTGGATTGTGAGGGCCACATTCTGCTCCCCATCCCCTTCCGCCAGCTCAGGGTACTGGGCATCTAGAGAACTGGTCTTGTTGCTAAAGACTGAGGCAAAGAAAGCATTAAGCAACTCAGCCTTTTCCTCATCTCTCGTCAATAAGTTTCCCCCCGCATCCAGTAAAGGATGGAGATTCTCCTTAGTCCTCCTTTTCATGTTAATGTATCCATAAAAACATTTTCTGTTTTCTTTAACAGCAGTAGCTAGACTGAGCTCCAGATGAGCTTTGGCCTTTCTAATTTTGTCCCTGCACATCTTCACAACATCCTTATAGTCCTTCTGAGTGTCCCGCCCTCTTTTCCAAAGATCATAAACCCTCTTTTCTTTTTTTTTCCTAGGCTCTAGCCACAACTCTCTGTTCAGCAAGGCTGGTCTTCCGCACCAACTCATCTTTGGGCACGTGGGAACAGACCACTCCTGAGCCTTTAAGATTTCCTTCTTGAGGAGTGCCCAGCCTTCCTGGACTCCTCTGCCCTTTAGAACTGCCTCCCAGGGGACTCTGCCAACCAGCTCAAAGACTGCCCTCTGGAAGTCCAAGAAAGAAAGAGAAAAAGACAGAGAAAGAAAGACAGAGAGACGGAGAGAGAGACAGAGAGAAAGAGAGAGAGAAAGAAAGAGAGAGAGAGAAAGGAAAGAAGGAAGGAAGGAAGAAAGGAAGGAAGGAAGGAAGGAAGGAAGGAAGGAAGGAAGGAAGGAAGAAAGAAAGAAAGAAAGAAAGAAAGAAAGAAAGAAAGAAAGAAAG
>CM021732.1:75545869-75564109 GCA_011075105.1 Heteronetta atricapilla | reverse complement strand
AAGAAAGAAAGAAAGAAAGAAAGAAAGAAAGAAAGAAAGAAAGAAAGAAGAAAGAAAGAAGAAAGAAGAAAGAAGAGAAGGGGGAAGGAAGGAAGAAAGGAGGGAAGGGGGAAGGAAGGAAGAAAGGAGGGAAGGGGGAAGGAAGGAAGAAAGGAGGGAAGGAAGGAGGGAAGGAGAGAAGGAAGGAAGGAAGGAAGGAAGGAAGGAAGGAAGGAAGGAAGGAAGGAAGGAGGGAAGGAAGGAAGGAAGGAAGGAAGGAAGGAAGGAAGGAAGGAAGGAAGGAAGGAAGGAAGGAAGGATGGAAAGTGTTCAGTCAATATCAGACAGGTACATATCTTTATTCTTTTGTTCTGGGGTAGAAATTTCCTCAGGTAGCAGTTGTGATATTCCTTTTACCCCATGCTTGTCATTAAGCAATTAAAGAATATTGAAATTCTGTGTAGAAAACCCATGTGTTTACAGGATTTTTTCCTCAGATGTGTATTTTGTGATGATTTAAATGCATATTCATTCTGCACTACACTACACTACATTCTACAGCAGATTTTTTTTTTTTCCTAACCCAACTCAACCAAGTTTTTCAGTACAACATGTCTAATATCAGACCGTGGCAAATGATAGTATGACTTAGAGAAATCTAGTGATAAGTAGGAAAAGCAATCATGCTTGATCAGATGGAAGTTGCACCAGTGCAAGATAAAATGGGATAAGTAGACTGAAATGATTTGTTTAGAAAATGAGTTATAATTACCATAAATATCAAGTTTCTTTGTAAGTTAATAAAAATAATCAGGGTTTTTGTTTTCTGGAACCAATTGTTTTTTTGTCGTCCAATTCAAAAAAGTACATAGTATGTGAAATCACCTGTTTGTGTACATTGGTCCATGATTACGCATGTGCTTAGGTCTTATAAGGCTTAAGACACACTGAAATATTCTTGGTGTGCAAGAACAATTTCTATAATACATTACATAAAAGATTCTGAAAAAAAAATAAATAAAAATAACAACAAAAAAAAACATACACCTAACTCATGTATTCCTTTTAATTCAATTTATATAACAAAAACATGGCATGGATGATGATAACTGAATTCTTTGTGATAGTGAACCAGAAAGGGCTTTGGGGCCTACATACTCATTCTGCAAAACAATATGCAAAGTCCCAGAACTGTATAATTATAACCATAGAGTAACACATTTTAGTGCAATTGGGTTTTCAACTCACTGTAGAAATCCCAGAATTAATAGATTGTTTTTAACTATTAAAGCCTATACAGACAATTCATTGTACTGAGGAGCCAATACTTTAACTACAATGAATTTAGCTGGTTGCATCCTTTGGTTGTCAGTGTACCTACTGGCTTGTTATATTTTTGAATTCCAAAGATAATTTGTTTGTTTGCTGTCCTTGATAAATAACAATACACAAGCTACATGAGTTATTGACATACCTGTTTTGACAACTGAAATATGAAAACTTAGAAAAAACAAACAAACAAACAAAAAAACATTGTCATCATCTCAGAATGTAATCTTTTTAATTCCTTCAATTTATTTGTCTATGCAGACAGAATGTTTGTCACAAAATGGCAGAAACAAATTCATAATCTGTTTTATATCTGATTTGTTTTCTGTAGCACTCTCAGGATTTTAAGATGTGAAAATCAGCTGCAGTTCACTACATTTTATATTTTTCAGTAATAGAAATTACCCCAAAGCTTGAATCTCATTCTGATAAAAAATTTTATAACCATATTTTATAATTTGACAGAGAGCATCAATGAACATTCAACTTTCTAACCGTCCATTAGCCAAATGTGATAGTCTTTCCACCACAATCTTCAAATTTCCAGGAAGAAATGCAGATGCATAAACAAGAAGCATAAGCTACATGAAAAGGATTTTTAAAGGGCTAGGTGTGCTGTTATTATTCTGCTTTGTCATTGTGTTAGAGGTTATAATCTAATTAAATTAACAAGCAACCAAGATTTTTATTGTTCTTCTTTCAACCTTTCAGTCAAAGAAGTACATAATGATTCCTTTCTACACATGCTGTTAATAATGCAATAAAACTAATATTGTTTGAAGAAACTCTGTTAACCTCTACCTTTAGCAACCCTCTCTGTCAGAATCTGCCCCTCTGGTTATACATTCCATCACTCAGAAGAGATTATATGGACCTCTCTTTCAGATAATACCCTACCAATATTTGTTACAATATTTGTTTTATTTAGTGCTGAGTTCTCTGTTGATTTTGTTACTGTAGTAGAAGAATCATCACATGAGTCAGTCTACTGAGAGAAATAAGTCATTTGTCAGAATTACAATTGTTCGATGGCTGGACTGAGGACCGAAATATCTATGAGAATTGCAGGCATGGAAACAGTAGAAATCACAGTTCTTGTCTTGGTTTCAGTTAGGACAGAGCTATTTTTTCCTCCTAGTAGCTAGTAGGGTGCTATGTTTTGGATTAGGATGAGAAGAGTGCTGATAACATGCTGATGTTTTAATTGCTGCAGAGCAATGCTTACACTAAGCCAAGGACTTTTCAGCTCCTCACTCTGTCCTGCCAGCGGGCAGGCTGGGGGGGCAACAAGAGCTGGGAGGGGACAGACCCAGGACAGCTGACCCAAATTGGCCAAAGGGGTATTCCATACCATCTGACGTCATGCTGAACAATATATAGGGGTGGCTAGCCAGGGTGGGGGGCCGGCTCCTCGGGGTTGGGCTGGGCATCGGTCAGCAGGTGGTGAGCAATTGTATTGTGCATCACTTGTTTGTACATATTATTATTATTATTATTATTATTTTCTATCTTAATAGAAAAGTCTTTATCTCAACCCACAGGCTTCACTTTCCCGTTTCTCTCCCCCATCCCAGAGAGGGAGGTGTGAGGGTGAGCGAACGGCTGTGTGGTGTTTAGCTACCGGCCAGGTTAAACCATCACAGTTCTATAGAGAAGCAATTACAGTAAAGACTCTTGAGGTATTACCTGAGCTGAGAAAGTACACAGTGAAGAAGTATTTAAAATATTCAGTACAAATATCAATTTCCTTATGTATACAAAAAATAATACTAATAATTAAAAAAAAAAATCAAAATTTAATCTGATAGTTCAGATTCTGTATAGCAACAGTCATTTACTGCAAGATATATAGATGTAAGGCTAGCTTCTGGTCTCAGGTGTAAAAAGTGTAGGCTCAAACCTGTGACCTTTTGAAAGCTGAAATTCTGCTGGCGGAAACTGCAATAGGGAGATACAAGAGAACTGATGGCAAAACAGTTTAGGAACTCTTATTTAAACCTGTCCAACCTACGTAGATTTATGTCAGAACAATGTTATTCACAGAATAATTTGTTTTTGGATTATGCAGTTGCATTTTACCACTTTCACAGAAGTATGTGGGGCTTTTGCCCCACTTCATGCACACCAAACAAATCACACTTTGTCAGACTTACCATATGTACTCCTCCAGAAAGAGCCTTTTACAGAAATATTGAGAGTGACCTCTTTGTGTGGAGGCCCTCAATCACATAAACCAGATATTGCTGAAGTCTGAGAGCAGTGTAATTTCATTCTGCTCCCTACACTGTGAAATATAGAACCATTGGTGTCATGAAATAGAAGAAGTACAAAAATGAAAGTCCTTACTGATAGAAGCATGTGCAGTTTATATTAAATTAAGAAGGATGGAAACAGATCTGTGGCTCTTGAAGTACACGAAAAACTACAGCACAACTGAAGACACTAGCAGGTCAGGGGTGTAAATGGAAATAACTACTTTAGGGACAGGTTGTTCAGGACCCATATTGAAAACCTGTGTGTCACATATTTTCACAAAATCAATTTATTTCCAGCAGCTTGGGAGCTTTAGGGTTTATGAAATATAGTTATAGTCCAACTGTCAGCAAAGAACAAGTTTTCTAAAAGTAGAAAATCTATTGAAGGCTTTGCCCCTTCAAAACAAACAAAACAAAAAAAAAAAAAAAAAAAGGAGAAACAAATAAGCAAAACTTCAAGCTATTTCTTTCCATATAAGTTTAATGGATCTTTTGCGATATTTACCTTCTGCTAGTAAACATATATAGAGATATATATATAACGTGTGTTTGTGTGTGTGCATAGCATAAAAAGCTATCTGTGATCATATGGGGTAAAATATTGATTTGAATTAATAAAAGACATTTTACTTCTTCTCACTAATAACTGACATTTTTTAGAGAAGAGTCTGAAACATTTAATCATTTAATAACATTTAATAAGAAGCCTAACTGTAGCTAACAAATTTTTAAATTGTTAAATTTAAAATGAAATTTAATTATTTTAAAGTATATTTTAAAATGATATTTAATATATCCAAGTATATTTTAAAACAACTAAAGATTAAAAATAAATAAGAGGTATTTTTAAGAAGGATATGTTAAATATCATAGAGTTGAAATTGCATAAAAGTAATTCAACAAACTATATTATGAAATATACATCTAAGTACATCCAAAACCATTAAGAACTGTGGAAAAAAAAAAAAAAAAAATCTGTTCTTAGCCATTCTGTTTGAGAGTTTTACTAATAATAGTGACAAGAGCAGTTTTGTGACTTCATTGGAAGGGAGCACAGATATATTCAGCATTACCATAGAACAGCCCTTTATTATTTCTTAATATCTGCTGTGATTCAAAAGATTGAATTCGGTAGGAAATATTGGCTAAGCTTTGCATAGATTTTTTTACAAACTGACTAATCTCCCCAAGTAGCATTTTACTTTGAGACAAAAGTCACAACCTGAAGTGAACAAACCACAAGCAATTGGAGTATGCTCCCTCTTACTATCCAAAAACCAATTAGAATCATGTCTGATATTTCAACACATCTACTCTCTTGCAGTATTTTTTTTTTTTTTTTTTTAACAGGGAAAGATCAAGGGATAGTCTTGCTGCAGCCTGGTAGCACAAAGGACTGTGTAATTAGGACCTTCAGAAGGAAGAAGTTGCCAAACAGCTCTTTGCTTTTGATGGTCTCTTAGGGCTGTCTGCAGAAAATGGAAATAGCTTTTAGCTACAACATTTGGGGCACAGTGCAGCATCTGAATTGAAGGTCTTAAAAATAGCTTATAAAGCCCCCTTTATGCCTGCCCCTTCCCTGTCTTGCTTGCTTCCTCTTCACTGTTCAAAGCACTCAGCAGTTAAAGAAGACAGTCAGTAAGTGCAGACTTTAAGATTCAGAATCTGTACAAGAGCCCTCATTTACTGGTGGAGGCTGGGGTGCATTTACTTACCTCTACATGATGTACATGATGCTTCACATCAGGCAAAGCAGAATATCTTTTTTTTTTTTTTTTTTTTTTTTTTTTTTTTTATCCTAGACAGAATATATTCTATAATAGAATAGAATAATATCCTATATATTCTGTGTGGGAATTATATTTCTAAGGGAACTTCCTGCAGGAAACCCTGTTCTCCGCCTTTGATAGTCTATCAGATCCTCAGTTTCAAATGTTGTCCAAAGTGGGACAGGAAAGCGAACACAAGGTCAAGAATAGTCTTGCAGCAAAACTACATTTCTGCAAATATCAAGAGAAAAGAAAACTCATCAACTCCTGAGCTGTATATCCTTACTTTTTCTGGAACAACCATCACTAACACTCAGTCTTCTGTCTCACATCACACAGAAATGACTACCATTTTATGAATCAATACCCTGGATAAATGATATCAATGGGCAAGTGAGTACCAAACGCCTTACCTGAAACACAGAAAATATGTATTTCTATAGCTGCTGTGCCTGGGACATACAAACACTTTCTAATTAATATTTATGTATGTAAAACTACGTGTACACACGCACATACACACATGCATACACGTGTTTATAGTTCTTAAGCCTGTTCTACACATGAATACCCTGCAACACTGACCTGAATATTAATTTTTAAATGTAATTAATTTCATCTTACTTATTAGCAGTCTCAAAATAGTGAAAAGAGTATTCTCACACCCCTCCCCTTAACATCAAGGAAGTCACAGCAGTTGCAGGATAGAACAGATCTCTAAGTTGCCAGGAACATTTTCTCTGTGAAAGCATATTTTCAGAGAGGAAAGAGTGTTTTCTACTTCTTGCATCTCTTTTTTTGTTGTCAAAATTCTGCTCTTTACACTATTGAAACAAATTTCCTTTGTCAAGAGTCACTGTTTTTAAGTTTCCATTGTAGAAAAAAATATAAATTTCAAATATATATCCATCACATTGATCTGGAGAAATCTTCAACAACAACAACAACAAAAAAAAAAACATAAAACATATTTTCTTATATACTAGTGAAAAAATATGCCTCCTTCTCTAATAAGAACTATGCTGAAACTCAGACCAGCAGGCTAAAGGTGTATTCTCATAAACATTATAATTTTATGTATGCTTCACGATGACAAATAATTCTTTTCCCATTTAAATATTTTCAAAGCATTCTGTCAGTGAAAAATATTCTTTCTTGTTAATTTTTTATTCTCACTAAAATAATTGCAAGAGAATTTTCCTAAAAATGCATTTACTTAAATAAAAGTAGCCTTTTGCAATCCAACATTCACATTAAATATAAGAGAATAAAATTCTATTAGATTTTGAAGAGCTGAAGATCAGTAAGATTCAAGACTCACTGCTAATCAGCTATGGGAAATATAGTTTGGTATATATACAGGGTATGACTAGTTTTAGAAGTGTTATGGTTTAGAAAGCAGAAGTAAGGTGGAAGGTTTATTTTAAAAGATCAGAGGAAATAATATAAACTTGAAAGTATGGCATACAATAATAATACATCATTTGTGTGAAAAACATTTAACAATATGGATTTATTCAAATGCTGGTTAAAAGAGTTACAAGCATAAAATGGCAAAACTTTTAAATAAATCCCTGTGCGAAAGAAAATTATTTATTTTAAGGCAAAGAACATATAAAGCCCAACACACAAATCTCCATGTAATATTAGCTTTATTTTTGATACTACCACACTACTACTGCTTTTCTCTTGTTTTCTTTGTCTTCATATTTTGCATTTCCCACTTTTATTTTGACATATTATTATGGGGAAAAAGAAATCACAGCAGTGATTTTGTATGTCCCAGCGATATTGTTTACAACAATAGCTAATTGTCCTTTTCTAGAAAATGTCACTACTAAAATTCCTGGCTAAAAAAATTGCATTCATTCCTGGCTAGCAGATTTGCATGTTTCTTTGTGAGAAAGAAAATACATCTTCCATAAGGCAGTGGAAAATAAAAGAGAAAATAGAGTTTAGTGTTGAAATTCAGTTTTTAAAAAGAGATGTCTTAGTTCCTTTCAAAGACAAAGTACACTTAGATAGCTTGAACGAATCCACAATATAATTGTTTGTTTTTTCTTTATATCCAAATAATTTTATCACCTAAAAAAATAAAGTGAACTGTTCTATTTCAAACCAACATGGAAATTGAAACATATATATGTTTGGTAATACACAAACTATTAATTGCAGTGTTTTGTAAATATGCTTAAGAAGGCCTTCAAATTTTGTACAGCCTAATCAGCTACGCTCTGGCTGAATCTGGCCAGAATCTGAAATATCACATGAGGTGTCCCTTAACCCTAGGAGTCTGAAGAAGTAAACTAAGGATGAAAGCAATGACAGTACAAACCCCCATTTTATATATATATATATTTTTATCTATCACCATTGAAAAGAACAACCAAATCACATTTTGTGACTGGTTGATGAAATAGAGATTACAGGTCACAGAGATGACATAGTAATTGCCAAAAAAGTCAAAGGATATTAGATTATCCATTGCCCTATAAAGACAAAATCATTTACCTTTGATAAATTGCTTGCTCCTTTTGTAATGAGTTAATGGCCACAAACTCTCAGAAATATACTTAAAGGTTACTTTATTTCCTTTTTTTAAAAAAAAAAAAAAAAAATCAAGGTTGATTACATCAATCATGTAATCCTTTCTTTTTTCTTTCTAATATTGACACATTTTCTGTCATGACAGTAGCTCACTTATTTCCACAGTTCCGCACTCTCTGCATGGGTTACGATGGTGGGAGTAGCAGTTTTCTTTAGTAATATAGGATACGATGTTATGATCTGATGGCATGATACCTGCCTAATGTGAGCAGGTTTTCACTTCTTTTGATCCCAAGTTGTCTTACTAGCTTCCAGCATCTTTCTGGGAGAAATTAATCCTGAGAAACGCAAGAGACTTTCAGTAGCCAACATCACATTAATTCATAACATATTCCATGCTTTAGGTTAAAAAAGGCAGACAGAATCTGCTTTATGTATGCACTTGAGAACTCCACTGACTTTGCATTGGGGTAATATGTAGAGTGTGTGGCTTTAATTCAGATTGAAAGAAAAAAATGAATTTTCCACTTACATGACATATAACACAGTCTGACTATTTATTTAACTGATGTGATCACAGAGCTGATCTAAAGCCTAAGCGCAAAATCAGGAACTGTACTGTGGTTAGCTGTTATCAGGTTAACTTTCTTCATAGCAGTTTGATGATGCTGTGTTTTAGATTTGTGACTAAAACAGCGTGAATACCATACCAGTGTTTTACTGCTGAACAGTGTTTGCACAGCTTCCATTTCCCCAGTCTGGCCCCACAGTGAGTTGGCTTGGGGTGGGCAAAGGGACAGGAGGGAACACAGCTGGGACAGGGAGGTTCCATGCCATATGTCATTATGTTCAGCAATAAAAACTGAGGGGTAATCTTTCCAGAGCAGTTATTGCTTGGAGAGTGGTTGAGCATCAGTCTGCTTGTCAGATATGGTGAGTGACTGCTTTTGTATCACTTTCTTCCTTTCTTTTTTTTTTTTTATTTTTTCTTATTTCTTTTTTTTTTTCTTTTTCTTATTTCTTTCTCTTTTTCTTTTTCTTTTCCTTTTTCTTTTTCTTACTCTTTTTCTCTTTTTTCTTTTCTTTCTCTCTCTTTTTATTCCTTCCTTCCCTTATTGAACTCTTTTAAAAAATTTCAACTCATGAGCTTCTCTTACTTCTGTTCTTCTGACTCTCCTGTAGCATGGGGAGGGGAGAACAAGAAGTTGGGTGGGTATTTAATCAGGGTTCACCCACCACAGAAACTATACAGTTATTTCTCATTTTATATAACTTTCCAGTACAGCTTGTTTGCGTTTTAGTATTAACACAACAGAATAGTAAATTTACATATTGGCATTCCAGACAGTAATTAAAACTTCAAATTGAAAATACCTTAAACTAAAAACCTGGTCTAAATCTTAAACAAGAGTTACACCAACATTCAATATAACGAATTGCATTACAGGTTTAAACACAGTAAACCTACAATTATCTGTCCCTTCCTCTTTCAATTGAAAATGATCCTTTTTTTGCACTTTCTTTTAAATGATATTCCCTTCACTTTTCTTGTACCTTCTGTTTCATTGCTGTTTTCAGTGATGTACCTGTATATACAAATATGGAATTTGCATCACTGAAAGATCAGGAATGAAAAGTCAATATTCTCTTTGTAACCGATGTTTTATTCCTACCATGTATTTCAATGGGTAGAGTAAATGTCAAATAAACAGCAATTACACAATGAGTACATGACATTTTATATATTTGGTTACTAAACAAGACAAAAAATATTCACTGAAGATATATTTTCATTGAAAGTCTGACACTCCTCCCCCAGGAAAAAAAAAAAAAAAAAAAAAAAGATTTTAAAGATTCTATACACGCAAGAATATATTTAGTCTTAGTTAAAAGACTGTTAAATTTCACTTTGAATAAATTCAAGCTTATATTCATTCAGTGTGACATTTAAGAAAGAAGGGATTGCTTAACCAAAGGACAAGGAAGTGAGGCAGGAATTTTAATTTTTCTACATGGATTTTTAGTGCTGAAGGAAAACACTTAATTGACAATCCTGGCAGCTAAAATCCTTTGCAATATCCATAGACTTTATATGCATTGCCAACTCAGCTCACAGCTCACAGCAATTTTGGTTAAACTTTCACCTCTGGAATCATTCTTGGAGCATCAAGGAAGCTACCTGTGTCTGTCCATTTTGTGGATATGATGATACAGAAAAAAAAAAAAAAGAGATTTGTTATGATCTTCTGTGGATGTGTCTACTAACAAGCAGGATGAAACACCTATGTCTCCTTGCATCCACCATAAATAGTCATTCACTTTATCTTAGTCACTGGATATGAACATGAGAGAAAACTGCTTCTGCAACAACCAAGCTACTGGGTCCATCATACTGTAAACTCTAAGTAAACAGATAGTGAGGAAATATACAGGAGATCTAGATAGCTTGAAATGAACTGAAAGTTTTCTTCAGATATACAATGAAAAAGCAATGGACATTTCATTGTGGTACTTATTTTTGTAAATGGTGAAAATAGGAAGGTAAAACAACCATCTATCCCTTAAAATGATAAGGTTAATATAAGCCTAGATTATTAAACAAATTTGATCCTGCTAGTTTAATACACAAAACTGGCTTTAAAGAGCCATGTTACTCTCTGAAATGAACTACTTAATTTTAACATTTTACATTTCTGGCTTTAAATTATGGCGTTGGCTTTTTTTTGGTTGCTTGGTTGGTTGGCTGGTTATTTTAGGTTAGTTGGTTCATTGATTGGTTTCTGTTTCTCTTAGGCAAGTCCATGAAGACAATCCTCTAGAGATCAGCATTTTAAGCTCTTATTAATGACAGCTTCTACTAGGACACAAATCTTTTAGACCACATTTGTGAAAGAAGACTCACAAAATCAAGAAACGAACTAGGGATTTTTAGCAGTACTTGCAGAACAAGATGAGAAGATAACTGTCGTAATATTGATATCCATCTAAGGTGATGTTATCTACAATTATATACCTAATACAGGAAATTCTCTCTCCCAATTGTATGTTCATGTTCAGGTAATCAAAATGGTTTCAGCTTTAGCTAAGCAATGTGATAAATTGCCCTTACATGCATGTAAACCAGAGTTGATCATCTTTAGCCCCTGTTCATCAATTCTACTGAAAATTCTAAAATATATTAATTATCTACCCCAATTTATAGTTTTGACAAAGAAAACAAACAAACAAACAAAAAACAAAAGAAAACAGAAAAACAACATCAACAACAACAACAAACATGGAATAAAATATTTTTGACCTTTCCAAAACTTCAATATTCTCCTTCATATTGGTCATAAAAATTTATATGACTGTGCTATATTCATTTTTGAATGTATTCATTTTTTATATTGTATTCATTTTTGTAGCAACAATGGACTTAGGATACAGTAGTTTTCCTGAACATAGCTGAAAACAGGTGTTTGTACACTTGGAAATGGTGTATTCCAGCTCCTCATCATGATGGGGAGACATGGCATTGTTACATTGTCCTGGAGAGCCTGTAATTATTGTGTTTCAAAGCCATTGTGCTCATTATGTAAGAACACATTTTCTTTTTTGTTGTCATTACTTTGCTGACAATAAATGTTGAATTACTGGTACTAATGTCTTGTCAATTCTTGAAGCCAGTAGAAACTCTTGTAGTGTAAACCATTTTCTGAGACTGTAAGGTAGAGATTTTATATCAGCATTGTTTTTATAAAGATTTTCTTAAATCCAGATTAAAAATATTCATACTAGAATACCTGATGTTATATGGTTGTATGTAAATAATGTCGGTATTCTTGGGAAAACTTTTGTAATTTACATGAGATTACTCTCTATGAGTAGTAAAATTAAGTTTAATTCATGACCATAACTCTGAGAAAAGCCTAATTCAAAACCACTTTTTTCAAACATCCATAGTTTTAGAGCTTGGAATCTGACTGTTAGTATCCTTCACTGGTAAAAATAAGTATTCTTTTCACATTAAAGTGTTTGTTTCTGAGTGAAAACTGTTATAAGATTCTTTTAAAAATATTACTAGAATTTTATTTTGCCTCTTTGGTCACATCCTCTGATGACAGCATTTTTACCATTTCATTTAATTTGAATTTGCATTTTGACCATTTCATTTAATTTGAATTTCTTGAAGAATGAAGACATCATGTGCGCTATAATCTTTAAAATACATTTGACAGTTATATTTGTAGAGAATATGTGAAATAAATATTTGAAATATGATGAAAGCTATACTTCCACACCCTAACTTTGTTCTGCTGAAAAAAACTGGATGGCTACTTCCAGCCAATTGGATGGCTGGAGTAAGACATTGATTGATGATTTTACATGTCTTTCATTTCATCCTAACAACACTTGTACAGTATATATCAAATTTTAGACAGGATATATATGGAGCAGCTTTCTCTACATCTTAACTCTAGCGAGTTGTCAAAGCACTCATGAGCATCTATTTTAGTATTGTAATTATGATTTATCAAAATGATGGACACAAATGAAACTGCTGGGTAATGCTGAGCACTGCAATTGTGTGAGTGATATTATAATGATGGATAGTGCTATTATTTAAGTGGAAAATTTGAGTCTGTTTGTGTGTTGGACGTCTCCATGCTATTGGTATATGTAATGATTGTGCCACTGACACAGATATGCGTCACTCATCATGACTAGAACAGGTAAACTCTGTGAAGAGTTTCAGATTAAGAACATGCATTATAGGGCATTTGAAATTAGACATTAAACTACATGATCTGCCCTATTTTATCTCCAATAATTTCTATGGTTTATGCTCCATATTAGCATTAGATCAGGTGAAAGAGTTCATAGAGTATGTGAATATTTGTGTGCATCAAATTCTTGTTTTATAACAGTTGCAGTTCACACCTTCTGTCTTGCTCCATTCTGTTTCACTGTGCACTCAGTTTTCATATTCAAAATAGATGTCAGTAAAAAATAGCATATTTTGATTTGTGGCCCAATCAACACACTTAGATTTCTGCCTGTAGCTGTCACAACATAACTCAAAATGGAATCTATTTCACTGAGTCTAGTTTCTCATCTTTGCTCTAAAACTTTCTCATAGCCTCATTGCTTTCCTGCTTGTACCTGAATGAATGCATACAATAACTGTTTCTTCTCAATATGTTCAGAAACATATTTTGCAAAATATTTAAATTTCCTCTGCCTGACACCTTATGCAAAAGGTGTAAACTGTAGGTGTAACCACAAAAGGTGTAATTGCTACTGTTCTGATAGAGTGTATAATTCATGAAATATGAAGATGCATATCTTCAGTTTAGTCCAGCACAATTCTCTACTGTATTGCAAACCTGGAAAAGAGGGAAGAGGCTATAAATATTAAATAGGTAATGGAGGACAATAGGGGCTAGCATGTTGGTGAAACATGGTTTTATATAAATAGAAGGATGTTAAAAAGTTTTAGAAGAGTACTTGACAGTCAGGTCTATTAAAATGTTGTTGGGGATCTTCCCAGATTTGTGAACAGTTGCATGTAGAACAACTACATGCAACCTTCTGAAAGACAGGTATCATTTGTAAGGTAGTTGGCATGACAAACCTTTCCCAGCAGCAAAATAATTAACTGTATATTTGTTAAATCTAATGACATAGTGAACGGTCAAAAGTAATTTTTCTAGGAAAATCTGTTTTTAGACAGCATTTTTGCATGCTTATCATATTTTACTTATACCAAAATATACTTTCTTTTATCATAGAATGAATCATACAATGGCTTGAGTTGGAAGGGACTTTAAAGATCATCTAGTTCCAACATCCCTGCCATGGGCAGGAATGCCACCCACTAGATCAGGTTGCCCAGAATCCCATCCAACCTAGTTTTGAATACTTCCAGAGATGGGGCATCCACAACTTCTCTGGGAAACCTCTAAATCTCCCCTCTTTTAGTTTTAAACCATTGTAGTCGGTTTATGTGCCATGGTTTTGGTAGCAGGGGGGCCATATGGATGGCTTCTGCGAGAAGAATCCAGAAGCTGCCCCATGTTAGATAAGGGTCCCACTGCTGACCAGAGCTGGGCCAATCAGTGATGTTGTTTGTGCCTCTGTGAGAGCAGATTTAAGACAGGGAAGAAAAAAAAAATGCTGGAGAACAGCAGCTGGGAGAGAGAGGAGTGAGAAACAGCTTTGCATGCACCAAGGTCAGTGAAGAAGGAAGGGGAGAGGTGCTCCAGGCACTGGAGCAGAAGTTCCCTGTGACCTGTGGTGAGGGACATGGTGGTCATGGCTGTCCCCCTGCAGCCCATGGAGTACCACTGTGGAACAGGTCTCCACACTGCAGCCCATGGAGAAGCCCCCAGTGAAGCAGGTGGATGTGGCCTGGAGGAGACTGCAGCCCATGGAGAGCCTCCACAGGAGCAAGCCCCAGGCCAGAGCTGCAGCCTGTGGAGAGGAGCCCACGCAGGAGCAGGGGGTCTGAGGGGAGCTGCCGCCCATGGGGGACCCAGGTTGGAGCAGTTTGCTCCTGCGGAATGGACCCCATCGTACAGACACATATCTGTAGCAGTTCTTGAAAAGCTGCTGCCTGTGGGAAGCCCACACCAGATCAGTTCAGGAAGGATGGCATCCCTTGGGAGGAACCCCACTGGAGCAGGGGACAACAGTGACCAAGAAGGAGCAGTGGAGGCAAAGTGCTATAGACTGACTTCAACCCCCATTCCCCTGCACCACTTGGGGGAGGAGGTGGAAGTGGGTGGATGGGGAGAAGGCGGTTTTGGTTTCTTTCCTTTGTTTCTCACTTCTCTAGCTTGTTAGTAATAGACAATAAATCTTACTGTCTCCCTGCTCTGAGTCTGTTTTGCCTGTCACAATAATTGTTGAGTGATCTCTCTGTCCTTATCTCAAACTTTGAGCCCTTTGCATCCTATTTTCTCCCCCTTCCTTTTTGAGGAGGAGGAATGAGAGAGCAGCCATTGCGAAACATGGCTGCCCAACCAAGTAAAATGACCACAACCATTCCCCTTTTTGTAATTATCTGCCTGAGCAAAAAGTTGCTCTCCATCTTTTTTATAAGCCCCCTTTAAGTACTGAAAATTTGCAATATTGTTACCCTTGAGACTTCTCTTCTTTAGGCCAAAGCCTTTCTTCACAGGAGAGGTGCTCCAGACCTCTGATCATCTTTGTGGCCCTCATCTAGATCCATTGTAATAGACCCATACCCTTCTTGTTCTGGATCCAAACCTGGATGCAGTACTGCAAGTGGGGCCTCACAAGGGCAGAGTAGAGGGGGATAGTTACCTCCCTTGACCTCACATCTGTCGATGCAGCCCCAGACAAAGTTGCTCTTCTGGGTTGTGTTCTTCTCCCAATCTGTCCTCACTTCTGGATTGCCCCGGCCCAGGTGCAGCACCTTGCACTTTGACTTGTTGAACCCCATTAGGTTCACAAGGGCCCACTTCTCAAGCTTGTCCAGGTCCCTTTGGACAGCATCCTTTCCTTCTGTTGTATCAACTGCACCACTCATCTTTATGTCATCTGCAAACTTGCTGAGGGTGCACTCAATCCCACTGTCTATGTCATTGATAAAGATTGTAAACAGCACTGGTCCCAGCACAGACCCATGAGGAACACCACCCAACACCAGCCTCCACCTGGACATAGAACCATTGACCACAACTCTCTGTGTGTCACCTTCAAGCCAATTCCTTATCCACTCATTTGTCCACATTTCAAATCCATATCTTTCCTATTTGGAGATCAGGATGTCATGTGGGAGTGTATCAAAGGCCTTGCAGAAGGCCAGGTAGATAGCATTGGTCCATCTTCCCTTGTCGATTGATGCATCCACTCCATTATAGAAGGCCAACAGATCAGTCAGGCATGATTTGCCCTAGATGAAGCCATGCTGGCAGTCTTGGATCATCTCCTTGTCCTCCATGTGCCTTAACGTTGCTTCCAGAAGGATCTATTCTATGGTCTTCCCATGCACAGATGTGAGGCTCACCAGTATTTATTTCCCCAGGTACTCCTTTCTACCCTTTTCAAAAATGGAAGTGAATTTTCCCTTTTTCCAGTCATTGGAAGACTTCAACTGACTGACAGGACTTTCAAATATGACGGAGAAAGGCTTTACAGCTACATTAGCCAGTTCCCTCAGGATCCTGGAAAGCATGTCTCTGGGCCTCATAGACTTGTATCTGTTCAAGTTTCATCATGTGTTCTAAACCTGCTTTTCACTTACAGTGGGAGGGACTTTGCTTCCCCAGCCCTCATCTACAGGTTCAGGACTTGAGAGATGTGGGAGGCCTGAATTACACTGAAGACTGAAGTAATTAAATTGTTGAGTATGTCAGCCTTCTCCATATCTGATATTAACATTTCTCCCTTGTTCATCAAATCTCTCTTTTCCTTGGCTTTTCTTTCCCGGCCACTGTACTTATAGAATCCCTTCTTGTTATTTTTCACATCCCTTGCCAAGCTCAGGTCCATCTGTGTCTTGGCTTTCCTGATCCCATCCCTGTACATCCTGACATCATCCCTGTACCATTCCCAGACCACTTGTCCCTGCTTCCACTGCCATTTCCTTCTTGCACCTCAGTTTGACCAACAGGTCCTTACTCAGCCATCCCAGTTATCTGCCCTCCCTGCCTGCTTTCTTACACAGGGGATGGAGAGTTCTTGTTGTCTATGGAAAACATCCTTAAAGAGGATTTTTTAAAATTATTATTTATTTATTTGTAATAGGAATGGGACAATCTTCCTTTCATTAATTAATCTTTGCAACGGATCACATAACTGGAATCATATACCGCACTAGACAGATACGTTCGTCTGTTCAAAGCAGGAAAGAAGATGATATACTGTTGGACTGACTCAATTGATATCTAAAAATAGCTAAAGTCACTCATCAATAAGTAACCTTTTTGTAAGAATTATGTACAGCAACTAACCTATTATATGCTTCAACTAACCAAAATAATTACTAAATAATTATATGCTTGTCTATCATCAAAGCCCACTGTTACTACCTAAACAAAACCTGCCCTTTTATTTTCCATATTTGATACAGATTATTTCCTGAACTTATCTCATCAACCTGTAGCGGTTTCCTACATTTATTACTTATTTCTTCTCCATTACAAAGAGCAACATTTATATATTACTTATGCCATTTTTTTTTCTTTCAGTTTGTTTGTAGAACATATTACCATTTTTCTACTTCAGATGACCTTCCAGCTGTTTTCCAGTTATGGTAAAAATGAAATATATGCCCCTAAGATTCCTTTTTGTTTTCTCTTATCTTGTCTCCCTTCTTTTTCACACATACTTCATTAGTATTCATTACTTACTGTTAAAAATCATGTATAGACATGCAAAAGTGTTTGACTTGATGGCCAAATTTCTTGCACTTTTTTGCTAGTTTATACTGGAATCATGCTAGTTTGTTTTCCATAAAATTCAGTACTACTTAACTAATCACAAGGTTTCTTACAGAAATATATATATATATATATAAAATATATTTATGCATTATTAAGTGTGAGAAAAAGCAGTAATAAAAAAACACTTTTGCTAAAAGTGTATAGCAGTATCATTCTTGTTTGCGATACCCTACAGCCTCCAAAATCCTTGAAAAACCTCTGTATTTCATCAGGGAAGGATCAACCTTCCCCACATTCCCGGGGGATCATCTGATCTTGTCTTTCCAAATAAATATGATACAAAAAAAAAAAAAAAAAAAAAAAAAAAAATGAAAAAGGCAACTGTCCATTCCAGGTTGTTACTCTCTTTATTTCAAAAATTCTGTTGCTAAGAACTTGTTCTTTATCCGCAGTACATATAAATTGTGTGCAAATGCATATAGAGTCCTGTAAGGTCATTTAATTTGTGTCATTTAAATTTTTTTACACAAATTGAACAGTACTTTCATATTTCTTAACTAGACTCAGTGATTAAATAGTTCACATCTACACAGGTTTCCCCACTTTCCTACAGCCTAAAAGAGTAAAGTAAAACACAAAACCTCAGTTTTGACATACTTTTTTTTTTCCTGTATGCTTAGATAGTTGCTTTGAGCATTCATCCCACTTCTCCTGTAGCCCAGAAATATAAACCATGATTTTCAGAATTTGAATGCCTTTGAGCTTTTTTTTCTTTTTTCTTTTTTCTTTTTTCTTTTCTTTTCTTTTCTTTTCTTTTCTTTTCTTTTCTTTTCTTTTCTTTTCTTTTCTTTTCTTTTCTTTTCTTTTCTTTTCTTTTCTTTTCTTTTCTTTTCTTTTCTTTTCTTTTCTTTTCCTTTCTTTTCCTTTCTTTCCTTTCCTTTCCTTTCCTTTCCTTTCCTTTCCTTT
>CM021732.1:75485168-75545469 GCA_011075105.1 Heteronetta atricapilla | reverse complement strand
TTTTATTTTATTTTATTTTATTTTATTTTATTTTATTTTATTTTATTTTATTGTCATTTCCAGCACAGTATCTTCATACAGTTGATTAGCCTGTAGGTTTTTCTGGGCACTGTACTATGTCCTGGGCCCAGGACCACTTCCACTATCCCATTCATTTTTGACAGTATCAGCCTGTTAGCTAGACATATAATAGCAAAAAAATACCCCAGGATGCCTATTAGCCCTCAGAGTAACGACACAAAGTTGACATGTGTTAATTTTGCCTGCCAGTTTGCATCAGTTTATAATGAACAGATGTGATACATTGTGGTGACACAAAGACAAGCATTGGATCTTTCTATCAATAGACACTTAATTTGCTTTCTTAACAGTTTAATTGAACAAATCCTCCTTCTTCAGTGTGACAGTGTGTGCACACACTTACTAAAGAATATGCCAGAAAAGCATAGAAAAAATGGGATACAGGAACATGTCTCTTATTTGAGTTCATGTGAGATTCTGTCAGGGGCTTCCTAGCAAGAACATTGCAGGACATAACCTCTTAAATTAAATCTCTTACATTCTGTATGGTGGTTGAGCTTTACAAATGGTTGGTTCTTAAAGATGCATACTTTTGAAACATACTTTTTAAAATACAGCTACAAGTACATGTCCTGATACATACATGGCAGCTAATCTTCGGCATTTTTGCAACATCGTTATCATTACATTTATAAGAACGTTTTTAGATTTGGCCTACTTTGATGTTTTGGCAAAGAGCAGAGTGCCTGTGTTGTGGGATCTGTTGTCCTTACAACAGGTAGACAAATTCCATCATAATTACCACAATTCAAATAATTTTCTCAGCTAGAGGCAGCCTCCAAAGGAGGCTGCAGCAGGATATACAATTGGCCAGCAGTAGTATACGTTCTGTTTTCTGTGCTGTATACTCGGCATCTCCTGACTGATCTTTGCTGATCAGAAACCTACATTAATTGTAAAGGGGGAGGTTTATTCTGTGAATGATGCCAGGCTAAAATAGTCAGTTTTGTTGTTATTGTTGTTTTTCTTTCTTTTCTTTTTTTTTTTTTTTTCCTGACCTTTATTTTAATTAATGTGAAAATTGGGCTGTCTTCTGTTGTTGTTGTTGTTTTTATTTGTTCTGTTTTGTTTTTCACTGATGGCTTTCCTAGCCTGGAATCCACAAAAGCCTAGCATCATTTTCCCTTGAGCACAAAACTTTTATGAAGTCCAGCCAAACTCACTATATCATTGTCTCAAGTCTCTGACAGTTTACAACATTGTCTCTAATCTTTTTTCTCTTTGATGTAATTGTAAGAACCTATCATATTACCACTAAGGCCTTTGACTGTGAATAATTTTATTTGGTTTGTAACCTTTATTTGTCTTGTGCTTGCAAGCTTTTAATAGACTGTATGCTCTTGTTTTCTTGTCTGTTCTTATTTTTCATTTCCAGTCTCATTTATCTTCTGACATCTACTTACTTCAGTGCCTCCTTTTTCCTATTTATCATTCTTCTGCAGAATATTTCCTCCCTTTTGTTCTAAGTTACTATATTAAATAATGTATTAATGTATTAAATAATGTGACAGTGTGGATTTGGGGGATTTGCTGCACATAATCAGGGGGGAGGGGTGTTCTGAGGGAGTGTAAAAAAAAAAAAAAAAGAACTTTATTTTCATACCTCAGTTTCTTCAGAGTGAAGATTAATTCTGTGAGCAGCAATGATGTCATAATGCAGCTAGTATTTCTCTGCCATCCAAAACATGTTTCCTTGAATTCTAGTTATCACACAGTGACTCTTCCTGGGACATATTTTCCCATCCTTTTAAAAGAGCATAGTTTAAAACAGCTGCCTCAAAAATACTTATTGTAAGACCAAGTTCCTTGTCCTATACAATTATCCTCTTTAAGCTGTAGCATAACCATTCTGATAATGAAAATAAAAATTTAGAACAATAGTAGTAGTAGTATTTTATCAAGAACTAAAATATTTTAATTATTTTAAAAATTCATATATATAGTATGCCATAAAATATATAGAATAAAATATTAATAAATTATTACATAATAATATAGACTTCTGTATCTCTATACAACAACAGAGACATTTGAACTAAGTGGCAATTATTGAAATATATAGTGAAATATAAACTGATTGGTGTATTTCTTCCAACAGCATGAATGCATTTGTATTTTCATATTGCCATCTGTATAGCATTGACCATATTAAATACTGAATAATTCTGAAAATTAAGCTATTTTTAGTATCTAAATATACGTAAAGGATTGTGCAATGAGAAAAATTAATTGAAAAAATAAACTTCTATAAAATGGAGTATAAGTACTTAATTTTGACTATTTTAAGAATGTTAGCAAAGGTTTTCCAAATGTATAGGCATTCTGAGCTGGGTAGAATGTAATGGACAAGAAACTCTCTTGTTCAGAATACATCTTCCATATTAGACACAAATGCAAGATGTCTCCATTCTAGTTGAATTATTTGCTACTGGGTTATAAAGGTGAGCTTAGCAGTACCATCAGTATTTTGTTATCTTTGTGAACATTCCTAAGCTGCTGCCACATTTCCTCTCCACTTTCTTCTCATGTATGATATTTCCATCCACAAAATACTGATGGCTTTCCTTGTAAAGAAGGCCAGAAAGGATTGCAGTTTAGTTCTTCCCAGAAGTTACATATTGTCAGTAAATAAATAGATCCTGGAGTGCCGGAAGGAGTCTCAAAAGATCATCCTGTTAATCCCATTATCTCAAGGAATGCTCATCTGCAAACTAGTGAATTCTGACAGATGTTTGCATAGACTGTTCTTACTGCTTCCAAGATTTTCCGGATTCTTAACCTGTAATAACCTGTAAACTTCCTCTGTAAATCTGCCATTTCACCATGAATACAGTGAAAATATTCTTGCAGATTTTAAAACTGTTATCACCCCCTTGATCCTCAAATACTCACATTTGGTTAGCTTATTCAGTCTTCTGGGTAAAACACATCTGCATTTATTTCCATTCTTTCTAGTCGCTGTCCTTTGGACAACACTCAAGTAACTCATACTTTTCTAAAATCTAATCTAATCTACTTCTGAAGAGTATATACTTCTGCTTTATGCTTTCCCATGTGATTGTTGCCTTTTTAACAATACCATAATACTTTGGCTTGAGATCCACTGTAGCTTCTGCCTGCTACCTAACCAGCTGATGTCTCATATATTTATGCAGCTACTTAATCCTACTAACATATAGTACTTTGTACTTTTCCCTCTTGAATTTCATCTTAGGTTTTTCACTCCACTGCTTCAGTTTGTCAAGATAGTTTTGAATTCTGTTCTTGTCCTTCAATGTACTTGATGTCTTTCCTTCTTTGGTATTGTTTGCAAATTTAATTAGAGCACCTTCTATTGTCAATTTCTCCTTCTAGCCCCTATCCTGTGGATTCCACTCCACATGCCTGAAAGCAGAAAGTAAACACTAAAAATATTTCTAAATTATCTCCTGTGGCCAATTATATTCCTAGCATGATATTAATGCATATTGAGGTCAGAGATGGAGAATATAAATGAACAACTTAGGCACTTAATTTATGTTATAGCATTACACAGAGGGCACTTATAAATACTGGATAATATTAAAAATTTATAATGCAACCTTATACCAGTACAACAAGTAAGACTGCGTTACATTATCTCTATTTCTGAACTTATTAAGAATCAAGTTATATTCTAAACAAACATTATACAAATTTATGTCCTTTCATCATTGTTTTAATTTGTTTAGTGTGAGTTTAAGATATAACTTTCTATCATTTCGTTCCAGGAGAACATTCAGTATTTATCACGTCACACTTTCCGTAAGAGTGAGTAAGTGAATAAAAAAATATTTTTTTTCTAAATTGATGGAAATGGCAAAGAAATTTAGAAATAAGTAGACATTTTTATTATTAGAAGGTATCTAATCTTTCAACTGTTTGTTTGTATCAGAACCATATTGAAACTCTAAATATGATGATTTATTTATTTTTATTTTTTACTTGCTGTTTATATCAGTTCTCACATGAATCCCATTTGCTTTAAAATTGCAAATATATGTGCATATAAACAGAGATAGCTCTAGTATGAGTATCTTCTGTCTGAGAGTAGCCAGGGCCCTACTCTCAGAGAAATATAGGAGAATTAGAGTAGTGGCAACTAATGGAGTCATCTGATCTTAAAGAAAACTTTTTCTTCCCCATCAGTTAGAGGGTGGTATTTCTTTGAAGCTTAAGGGATTATAGCTCTTTCTAATTTTATCTAAAAGAACTGTGGATGTCCTCATTCATATAAATGTCTAATCCTTTTCTCAAATCCTAATAAGATCTTGGCTTTCATGATAAGCAGTGATGATCTATTCCAAAGCATTTATGCATTTCTTATTTGTCATGTCTCATGGCAGAGCACCACTGACTGTCATTTTACAGCTAAGGAAAAGATTCTTCTCTATTTTATCCTACCTGCTTAAAGCCTGTCTAATGATCCTTGTCAGTTTTTATCCGAAGGGATAAAAACTGCTTAAGTGAAACACCATATAACCCAGACACTGAACAACAATCCTGTGATCCATACAACCAGGCCCTTCTTTCTTCTGACACCTTTCTAGTACAATTCAGTTCCTGGTCTTTGCCTAGTTTGCCATGCCATAAGAACAATCTTTAATAGTGATGCAGCAATTATGACTGTCCTATCTAGTCTACCCAAAGGTAAGGGATGTTATCCAGCTTTCATGAATATTTTTTATTATAGGAAAATAATGCTACAGTTTAATAAAATTATCTTTGAATATCCTTTAATACATCTTGCTAGTTCTTCATACCTCTTTTTTTTCTTCATAGATGATCTAGCACTCCATTAAAACTATAGACTATGAGATTTTCATCAACAATATACTGAAATATGATTTGGTAGATTTATTTAGCCATGTAATTCCTTTTGTATGCCGTTACAAGAATTTTAAGTAGCTGTGTGCCGAGTAACTTTGGAGGACATCCAGAAGACAAGCTGTTTCACCATATTTTATTCAAGATGTTTGAACTTCATAACCATAAAAAATAATAAAATAAAATAACCCACACACTGGAAGAAAATTTTGCAGAAGAACTTTTTATATTGCCTCCACTATATCCTTCTTTTCATTTACCAATATGCAAATAGAGTTATAAGAGCCTTTACTACAAGGAAATACCTGTATTTGAACAATAAACACAACTTGAAAAGGGAGATCAGTATTAAAAAAAAAAAAAAAAAAAAAAAAAAAAAAGATAAGCGTATAATGTTGGTTTTGCATATTTTTAAAAATGGCTAATGTAGCAGGTAAATAATGAAGACAGTCAGAAGGCAGTCTTTCAGACTCAAATGGATAAAAATAGGTGAAAGAAGAATATTACATCTTTCTTTCATACTTACCGCCTGTCACAGCACAGCTCTTACCTTAAATTTTTCTGGCTTATTTTCCTGTCATTATGATGCGGATCCTCCAGAAACACCAGAAATGCTTTGCCAGAGGCATCTAAGGCATCTAAAGACTTCCCATCTAAATCAGTGTGAACATACACTTGGCAATGGCGGATCTTCTACAGCATCTCCTGCAAAGGATGAAAATGTGCCATTGAGTTTTCCAAATGAGGATATGTGATGAAAATCTCCTTCCTTCTATCGCAGTTCTCTGAAACCTTCTAGACAAGAGAGGACAGAAACATTTTAAAAACATTTTACTCTTTCTTGTATGCCATCTCTATCTCATATTGCTATTCAAGTTGTCATTTTTCCTACTTTGGATCAATAGAAGAGATGTGTATCAAAACATGACTATATTTGTATACACTAATCACTATTTGTGCCCCATAGTTGCCATTATGCCATACTCTGCTCTGCAAGAAAAGGAATCCCCAAGTTTTGCTGGCCTCTCAGAATGGGAAAACTGTTTTCACTACTGTAACTATTGAAAAGCAGCAGACACAGAAGTCCCTTCTACATCCCGAAGCTGAAAAATTACAGAAAGCAATCTTAGTTTAGTAAGTACTTAGAAAGTACTTACTCACTGTAAGCTATGAGAAGGCATAAAAACTAGGATGTAAATGCCAAGGAAGAGAAAAAGGCTGAAATACTTTGATAATGTGTGTGTGTGTGTGTGTGTACATATGAATGAAGCAACAACAATCAGACATTAAGCTATGATACTATGATACTATTTCAGGTTTTAAGCTCCGACTTTGATCTATTGCCTTATCTGGAATAACCAGTTTATTCATATGAACATCACTGTGGCTATAGGAAAAGAAAAAGAACAAATAACATGCATGCACATAGACCCTGAGTTTGCTTAAAAGACTCTAGATTGGGTAAGGTAAAAAACAGATCTTCTAGTCACCTTCTTCAAGGAGTTACCTTCTTTATGAGACAGAAACCTCAAGAGAAGATGATGTAATAGTTATGTAAATTCTTTTTCCTCCCTTGCTAAAGAGTTTTCCCAAAAGTACATGTGATGCAGCATCTGCCTTATTATCCATCCTTATGTATTCAGAAGCATTTTTACATGACACTAAATCCACTAAAGCAACGGGCTTAAAGTCTGAGTAAAGGCTTTATGGCTATCATTTCTTATGGTGAAAGATGTGTAATAGGGAAGTTACAGGAGTTTTTCCTTCCACAACTAGACAGGATTTACAGAGCATAAATGAATATAATCTCATAGTTCTGCTTTTTCTTCCTTCTACATATTAGCACATACAGCTATGTTCTTGGCCTCTCTGCATTCTAATGATATAAAAATTAAGCAAAATAGGCATAGAATCAGAATGCTTTTCACTGTGTCATCATCTTAGTGACATATGCAGACTGAAATTAAACTCTCAAAGAACTCAGTGTGACCATGCTATTATTATTAAATCTTTCACATCTCTTGCTATTTTCATTGTCTAGACTTCAATCTTTTTTCTCCTTAGTCAACTTTCACAGAGTCACAGAACAGAAAGGGTTGGAAGGGACATCAAGAGATCATCGGGTCCAACCCCCCTGCCAAAGCAGGTTCCTCAGAGCAGGCTGCCCAGGTAGGAATCCAGACGGGCCTTGAATCTCCAGAGAAGAAGACTCCACTACCTTGCCAGGCAGCCTGTTCCAGTGCTCTGTCACCCTCATCATGAAGAAGTTCTTTTGCATGTAACTTTGAATGAAGGCATTGAGATAAAGTCAATTTTCTTCCATGTATCTCATAATACATGGAATAGTTATAAAACACAAGTTATATATAGCCAATTGATTGTAAAACATTTTTGAAGCATAAAAGGTAATTTTGAATAGAAATATTGATTAACATCAGTTTTATTTAGCTATATTTCAACATAAAAATACTGAGGCCTATTTGTCTTATCCTTTCTTTGGGCTGTATTGCTGGGCTGAGAATAAAGTGTAGAGGCTTTACACAAAGCCTGAACCTCTGGGCGCAAAGAGAATCTTAACATGACTGCTTCTACAGCTCAAGTAAAACTCTGTTAACAGTGATATGTGGCATAAGCTGAACAGCCTGGATTTGTCCATACATATTTTTTTTTGCCTACCTTTTAATATGTAGTACAGGGTTTCACAGTCCAAATAATTAAGCTGTATACCATTTGCCTCCATCACTAAACCCCCATTTTGACACTTTTATGTCCTCTGTCTCCCCAGTGCTTTCACTATAATTTTTACTTTGACAGCTGAGGGCACTTAGTCTAACCTTCTCTTGAGCACTCATCTCACCAGTTACCATTATCTAGCTCCCATATAACTATCAGCTCCTGCCTTATAAGTGTTTGTAGTATGGATAGGATTGATTGTGTTGCATAGTAATCTTAAACTGGAAAGGAGGCTTTTCATTGGTTGCCCTGAAAGCCTGACCACCTCTTTTTGTCATGAGTCTCCTCTTACAGAATTATTTTTCCTTCCTTACACACCTTCTTTCTCTATCAGAGTAGTATTTTTTTTTCAGTTTAACATACTGCCTTTAACCCCCAAACCCCAATGCCATTAAAATATTTCTGATTCCAAAAATCCTTCCTCCCATGCCCTTTACTCACCCTCTTTTGCTTGCTTGAGGAGAATTATATGTACTTGAAGTCTTTCTTGAGATTGACAAATGCAGCATTAGTAATCATGAATCTCTGCTCTCTCAGTTGCCTAACCCGTGAGTACCAGCTTACCCCATCATATACTGATAGTTGAACAAACAAAATAGAATGACCGCTATTCTCCTGGCCCTCTGGTTAGTTATCAGTTTATTGATGTTTTTTGAAGTAAGAAGACTCAGGCTGGCCAAAAAAAAAAAAAAAAAAAAAAAAAAAAAAATCTTAATTGTTGTTCAAAGCTTGTGGACTGTATGTTTCACATCACATGAATCTGATGAAGAGCATAATGCTCTCCTCTGATAGCATTCTTCTTATTGTTCCCCCAATTATCTTTCAGTTGCAAGCAAACCAATTTCTTTCACTTATCCATTCCTCACATATTTCACTAACCCGCTGGGCAGCATGAAGGAGGCTGGAGTGGATCCAAAAAGGTTTTAGTATCCATAAATACTGAACTGCAATGCTAACCCTTAGCTAACCCAGGAAGCTAAGTAAAATCCCTAAAATTAAATTAAGTATACAAGCTCCCTATACACTGTTAGACAAATATTAAGCTTCAGAGCATGAAGTACAACAGCCAGCAAGCTGAGTGGGAAACACAGCTAAATTAGGCAACTGAAGGATAGGAGTATATTTTAAGCTTACTCCTCCCACAACTTAGATTTTCAGTTTTCTTTGTAAAGTCAAGTAAATTCTGTATTTCAAGGACTTTAACTTTGAAAAGAAAAATGTATTGTACATTTTCTGAAAAAGAGGAAAAATAAAAAAGAAGGACCTGGCCATGACAGTGATGCTAATCCCATTCATTGTTTTGCAGTCAAGTGCTTAGATCATTTACCTGGATGGCGTAGGAAGAAATCTGTCCTTCCTCTGCCAATGTAAAAGAGCTATTCTTGTGCAGAGTTATTTAATCTTAGCTTTTCCAGGGCTATGTTCTTAACTGAATAGGCATCCTCCTTCCTCAAGTTAAAGCTGTGCTATAGGGCTGTGTTTTGTTTCTGCATGTATTTATTAAATGAGAAGGTGAAGATTCATTAGAACACAGGGAGAGCAGGAGGAATTGTGTCTTCAAACTAAGAGGTGCTCTCATGAGAGGGGGAAAGGAGAGTCTGGTTCCAGACCCAGCTCTACTCTTGTTATGTGCATTAAATTTGAATTCCTTGACTCTGAGACAAAATGACAAGGCATGCACTACATTCATATTACTAAGCCGGGTCTCCTTTTCTGCACAGCCGCTCTCCAGGTGGGTGGCCATCTGCATGTACCAGTGCCTGGGCTTTTTCCTCCCCCAGTGCAGGACTTTGCACTTCTCCTGATAAACTTCATGAGGTTCCTGTCAGACCATTTATCCAGTCTGTCCAGGACCCTCTGGTCCCTCCAACAACCTTCTGGCATATCCACCACTCCTCCCCATTTTGTGTCATCAAGAAAACTTGCTGAGAGTAAGCTCCACCCCATCATCCAGCACATGCATGCTGTGGATGAGCCCAGTACTGGACCCAGTACTGACCCCTGGGGTACACCACTAGCCTCCAACTAGACTTTGCACCAATGATTAACACCCTCTGGGCTTGTCTGTTCAGCAAGTTTTCAATCCACCTCACTGTCTCCCCATCCAGCCCATACATCAACAGCTTGTCTATGAGTATCTTATGATGATACATTCCAGTGCTGCCATTGTTTTATTTATTACTATTAATTAAGATATAGCATTTAAGTATTTTATCTAATGATTGTTTCTGATAAATTCATAAAACAGTCTCTGGACTATATCAGGCTGGACTGTATAAAATAACTGCAACATATTTTATTTAATAGTGGAAAGGAGAAAATATACACTTAAATAAAAATACCATTAAGCTAAGAAATAAACTGAGGAGATTAAATTAAGGTTGCAATTAAGATTAAATCAATAGTTTCAAATTGTCCCATCACCCAAAGTACTGAAACAGGTAATCAAAACAAGTTATAACACTAAAAGATATTATTACTTTGTGGCCTCAACTTAGAAAATTTGGAGTAGCCTGACTCATTTTTTGTTATCCCAATTTTTGTTTATCCCAATGTTGTAACTAATGAAACCCACTGGTTTAGGTAATGAAGAGCAAAAATTATCTACAGACTGCCAGTGTCACTTCTTCTTTTGGGATCCTTATTTGCTCAAGGCAGAAATAATGATAACTTCTTTATTTTGTAAGAGTCTAGGCTGCCCTTCCAGTTTTAGAGTAGTTCTTTATTTTCCTTCCATTCACAGAAGAATACAGAACCTAAGTGTGGCTATTAATTTTATGTGATACCACTGTTTTAAAAAGCTCTATTTTAACCCAGAAACTGCTACTGAATTTGTAGTGACACTTAGGTGCTTGTCTTGCAGATACTGGGATGACCCACACCTGTTCACTCACATACCCTGCCTGACAAGAGAAAAGTCACAATAGAAGAAGATTAAATGAAAGAACAAAAAATGTTTTAGGCTCTGTGGTAGTTGATGTTTACATCTTAAAATGCATGTGAGTTCTTCCATCAGTGTTTGGATAGCTGAGATTGTTGACTGAAGTGTTTTACTTCCTGCCCCAACACCATTCTAGAGACAAACATGGGTTCAGCAGTTTTTATGAGAGCAAGAATGGGAGGAAGGGCGAAAGGGGAGATTTTGCCATACTTTGTAGTGATTTTTCCCTTTTTATTCTCCCTTAGTAATAATCTTTCATGACCAATTAAGTTAATTGAAATATTAAATGAAAAACAAGTCATCGTTTTAAGAGATCACCTAAATTTATAACAAGCAAGCAGTTTTTGATACCACTGCAAAACGTTCCTACTCAGAGTTCCACATTATCATGTTCTTTCTTGGATACACCAATTGGCTACCTTCTGCAACATACAAGAATAAGCAAACAAATTTTGGAGATATGCTTTTGTGTGTGTGTGTTATTTTCTTTTTGGTTTAATTGTTGCATTATAGTGTGGGAAGTCATATATCTTAACAAGCTAACTTACTACGTCCGATACCCAAACTTTTAAAGTAAAATCAAAGATTCCAGTTGGATGGGACTTATTTACCATTGCACTAAGTGCCTGGAAATAATTGAATTTTTATAATTTAAATTCTTAAGAGATTCTAAAACCATTTTTGTTGTTGTTCATTTACTTTTCTACATGGAATTGATGTCAGATTTCCAGGATAATTGGCCTTTCCCTTTCTTTCAAGTGCCTCAAATTTCAGACAAACATTGTAGTTCTACCTGACATCACTGATTTATATTAATGGGCCTAATGGGGACATCTACCATATTATTTAATAATCTTGTCCAATCTCAGATGCATCATAATTTTATATTGTTATTTCAAAAAGACAGTATACCACTAAATTCTACTTTCTTAATTCTCCAACCTGCTTTGAAAACATGGAATTGCTGACAATGATTGCTTAATCATTTGCTTAGAATTATTAAGTAACAATTCATGGCAATCACTCTTTTGTACTTCACAAATATCAAATGCATCCTTTCTAGCTTTCCACTCTGAGACAAGCTTACTTGTGACTGGTTTTCCATATTTCTTTTTCCAGACTTCCACATCTTCTCCTTGATAAACAGTTATAAATCTGTAAAAATAAATAAAACTTCATTTTTTTTTCCAGAACTCCCATACATTTTATTATTTTCCCTGATGAATAATAAGACTGTTCTTGGAGGTAAACTCACTCAATTAGAGGGAAATATGGAAATATTCAGTTCAAAATGATTGATATAAAATTTTACTTAAAAAAAAAAAAAAAAAAAAAAAGTCTTAACTAGCAAAAATATTTACATGTGTTTGCTTGGAGGTGTAATGTTGACTTCAGAGGTGAGCATACAAAAGGGCACAGCAAAAAGAAATTGTGTACAGAAATATAGGCAATTTTTCAAGTCAAAGGTAGTCAGTCTTACCACTAATTTCAGTACCATTAGGTTATCCCTTAGAGTGGAATGGAGCAGGGAGAACAACATCAGGAAAAAGGAAAACAGGAAATTGAAATTTAAGGACTTGGTAAGGGAGAGCAAAAAATAGTAAGCAACACAAAATGATTATGTAGACAGTACTGAAAAAGACATTTTTTTTTGTTTAAATATAGTAACTGTTCTGCAAATCATCCTTGCATCAGTGTAGCTGTTTTTTGTTTATTTTTTTGGTTGGTTGATTGTGTGTTGGTCTGTTTGTCTGTTTTTCTCCTAGAATCAAGCATTAAGAAGACAGCTTTGGTTTTAATGGAAATTTTTCTTTTTACTTAGTGTACTCTACAGTTTCAAGAGCATTATCTCTTGAGTGCAAGGACTTTCTGCTGTTTTTATAGGAAAAGCTGACTTAGGTAATTTTACAACCTATGCTTATTTCTGGTGGAAAAAAAAAAAAAAAAAAAAAAAAAAAAAGGGATGAAATGTAAGTGTATTTTATCGTTGCTGAGAATGGATAGTCTTAGCCTTCTCCCTGTTCATATCAGCCTGAGAGCCTGAGACAACTTTTTGTTGTTGTTGTTGTTAAAGATTTTCATTGCCCATGTGTTTCCACCTGTAACATACACACATCATCCCTAATAATATAGATGTTTGCATCCATTGTAATACTGTACACATTATGCACACTCTTCCAAGAGGCTTTAAAAACAGACTGTATTTAGGGATGTCAAAAGTGATGTCAAATAACCTCAGTAATTTACAAACAATATAATTTTTAATCATTAAGTTTACTTAATGTTTAACTTGATGAAGTATCCTGTATATTATGTAATAATTCAAAATTTCACCCAATACACAAAATATGTATTTTAAATTAAAATTTAAATTAAACTTTGGATGAAGGCTCACTGGATAGTATTTTTCTTCATTACTAATTCCTGTGTCCTACTTTCTTCTAATCATTTAATTGAATAGAGTGAGCAACAGTTCTCAGCTTGTTTTGGTCCATTTAACTATGACAACATGTGCTAGACCAAGATTTTAAAGGCCTTGCTAGAGATGAATACAAGTGAAGCTTTCTTTGCAGTAAAGTGGGTCAGAATTCCAAAATAGGAAGGCTTCAGCATATACTGATTTTTAGTTAAAGAAACAGATTTTTCATTAGTTCTGTTAATTTCTTGACCTAAACATTTTTATAAACATTCACTTTTTATGAAATCTATCAGTTAGGCATGGGTGATATCATTGTACAGAAGCTGTTTGGATTTTTTAATCAAAACAATTATTTATAT
This sequence comes from Heteronetta atricapilla, assembly GCA_011075105.1. NCBI lineage: Eukaryota > Metazoa > Chordata > Aves > Anseriformes > Anatidae > Heteronetta > Heteronetta atricapilla. The sequence goes on along the minus strand of CM021732.1, from coordinate 75,532,091 downwards.
CTTTTTTTTAAAACTATAAAAAATATATTGAGAGACAGAAAAACAGAAAGAAAAAAAAAAAAAAAGATGAAAAGATGACAAGATATTGCCTGTTCTATGACAGGATAATGAAACCACTTCATTTTCAAAAGGTATCACAGACAGGAAATGTATGTGCAATTTATGAGGATTTGAGCAGAATTTGTAAATGAAGCTTAACAGGCTATTTGCCTCACTTAATGTACAAAGCATATAGATTACACTTTCAAAACCTTCTAGAGGTTTGACAGAAAACTGACAAGTAATAAAAGTCAATGCTTTCATTGGAGCTTAAGCTCCATGAAAACCAATGTCACCTGCAGCCAGGTCTTGGTATTGCATATTTTGCAGAAGGTGCTCAGCACCTTGCTTGCGTGAAGCTGTGGTAGCAGTGCTGAAGTCATCAAATACAAGAGAATTAGAAGACTCCTGTCCTTCTATGGGAAATGTCACCATCCATCATGTAATAATGTGCCAAATGTTGCATTTGCAAAATTTCTTTCATATAACTCCTGAAAGAAAAAATACATAATCAGAAGATGAACATCATTTACTGACATTTACTGATACCATCTACCTGGGCTTTTGCAAAGCATTTGACACTGTCCCACATGATATCCTTGTTTCTAAATTGGAGAGACATGGCTTTGATGGATGGACCACACAGTGGGTAAGGAATTGGCTGGATGGTTGCACTCAGTGTTGAAGTCAACAGCTCAATATCCAAGTGGAGATCAATACTGAGTGGTGTTTCTCAGGTGTCAGTACTGGGAACAGCGCTCTTTGTCAGTGATATAGACAGTGGATTGAGTGCACCCTCAGCTAGTTTGCCAATGACAAGAATCTGTGTGGTGCAGTCAACATGCTGGAGGAAAGGGATGCCATCCAGAGGGGCCTGGACACACTTGAGAAGGGGGCCTGTGGAAATCTCATGTAGTGTAGTGATAAGACAATGAGTTATGGTTATAAACTGAAAAGGGTAGGTTTAGATTAGGTGATAGGAAGAAATTCTTTGCTATGACTGTGGTGAAGCAGTGGAACAGGTTGCCAAGAGAAGCAGTGGATGCCCCATCCCTGGAGGTGTTCAAGGCCAGGTTGGATGGATTAAAAGCAATGACAGGGAGGTTGGAACAAGATGATCTTTAAGGTCCCTTCTAGCCCAAACCATTCTATGATTATGTGATTCTATGAACACAGCATTAATACAGCAATAATATTTTTTAACTTAAAATCACACCAGCATGAAGAAACCTTTCCATTCCCTAAAAATAAATAAATAAATAAATAAATAAATAAAGAGGCCAGGTATTTAGTAAGTGTAAAAAAGAGTTTTCAAGCACTAGAATTTTCTCTCACAAACAGATGAGCAGAAGCTACATGTGGTTTAACCTGGAAGTCAGCTAAGCACCACACAGCTGTTTGCTCCCTCCCCACACCCAGTGGGATGGGGGACAGAATTGGAAAAAAAAGCTGTGAGTTTAGATAAAGACAGTTTAATAGGACAGAAAAGGAAGAGAAATAATAGTAACAGTAATAATAATATGTACAAAGCAATTGATACTCATTGCAATTGCTCACCACCTGCTGACCAATGCCCATCCCATCCCCAGGCAGTGGTCCTCCCCAACCACAGTCAGCCAACCCATGTAATTGTTCATGATACCACATGGTATGGAATATCCCTTTGGCCAGTTTGGGTCAGCTGACCTGGTTCTCCAACCAGCTTGCTCACCCTCAGACCCCTTGCTGGCAGGGTAGTAGAAGAAGCTGAGAAGTCCTTAACTTAACGTAAGCACTGCTATGCAACAATTAAAACATCAACATTATTCTCATCCTAAACCCTAAACACCATACCAGCTACTATGAGAAAAATAACTCTGTCCTAGACAAAACCACTACACTACTTTATTGCCTTTTTTTTTTTTTTTTTTTTTTGTGCAACAGTATTACGGAAATGGATCCCAGATCAAGGGAGTCTCAGCCAAGGATTAAAAATATGCACTCCTCTCATTTGCTGTTGAACTATCACCAAAGTTTTTCTTTCAGTGAAAGAGCCCAACAGCAGCAAGGACATGGGAGAAGAAGAGATCAGCAAGGCAGTGATTGAGATAAGAATGGGAAAAAGTAATAACTCGGGAGAGAAAAATGGAAAACTCATGAATCCCTGTCATGAAGGGTATACAAAGAACAAGTCCAGAAGAAGATAGTAAGGACAAGTATCCTGAAGTAAACAGGGATGAAAGAGGATCTGTAGTCACATGGAAAACAGGAGAGACATCTTAAGATTAATGAGGAAGCTCTTATTTTTAAAATTAGTTGCCTGTGCTTACACGCACAATCTTACTAGTCTACAGTTCTTCAACACCCTAGCAAGGTCCTGCTTTCTTTAGTTGAATTAATCAGCTACATATCAGTTCTCCATTATGCTTAAAAATAAAATAAATAAAATAAAATAATAACATAAAATAAGCAAAAATAATATTAAAAAAATCTGTGATCTATGGATGATTGCCTCAGTGAGAAGATGAAACTTTATTGGTGATTTATTTAGTAACTTTCAAGTGTGATTATTTAAGAAGAGTTCAAAGAGCATATTAAAAGTAGTCAATATTTTAATGCCAAAAAAAAGCTACCAAATATTTTCATACTAAATGCCAAGCATTCTATGGAGAACATGTAGTGGAGAAGTTTCTTGGCAGGCTTATTCAACCCCTTATTTTATTTTTATCACATTTACGTCTTGGTATTTATTTTGTGTATTTATTTTATGTATTGGCTTCAGGAGAATCCTCTTTTAATTTGGCTTACAAATTAGTTTCTCAATGAAATCATCACCATCAAACCAGTTCAGGTTAGAACCCTCACTATAACATGCTTTTGTTTTGTTTTGTTTTGTTTATTATCATATAAAAAATCTAATAATATTCTAAACAGACTGTACTTAATGGCAATTTCGACCTCATTTCATTTATCAGGTAAACATGAAGGATCATGTACTATGTTACCTTCTCCATTCAATATTTCTGTCCTTCCATCAAGACAAATGTCTTCTTCAGATAAGCTGTTGATATTTCTTACCACTGATGTAGCTTTTGCTCTACAAACAATGTAGTAAATTCCATAGCAAAAGCTATTATCATTTTAATTATTAGGCAAATTCCAATGCACATTTTAATTGCGTTCAGCCCCTGCAACATTATACCCCATAATGTTACACAACAAAGTAGAAACCACGGGTCTGAATCTCAGCTGTCACACTGACTAGTCTTAATACCTTGAATGACTTTGTATATGACTTTAAGTTCAAATATATCCTGAATGACCAAATATCTAAATTCTGAGACTTCCTGCCTCCAAACAGAACTGTTTGTGTGGTACAACATTATGCAGAAAAATACAAGTAAAAGCAGCAGTAACATCGTTAATGACATGATCATTCAAGGCTTTGAAATGTGGGACTCTGCAGTGAGATTTATTAAAACAAATGATGTAGTTAGAAGTAACAGAGAAGCTTCCTGGAATTCAAATTCTTCTTTAGAATCTCTAGATATTTACAACATGGAAACGTTACCCAAATCTTATCTCCTGCTTTCTCTTTTGCTAAGCAACACCTCATTTCTAATGGGTAACACAATCACAGGTGGTTTCTCTTAGTGTAGCAATGCCTTCAAGTCTGCTTGCTTAGAGATTTTAGTTATTTGGTTAGATACCTAATATGATAAAGTTTTGTGAAATGAATGAAGTCAGTAAGAGACAGAGACATGTAACACATCTCAGGGTACAAACTTGATCCTACACCTCAGTCACTACTTGACTGTGAAGCCCAATAACATAGTACTGTCACTGCTAGTAAGAGGCCACAAGTTCTCTTTGAGCTGGGGGACCTCAGTACAGAGGCTTGTCAGATCTGCTCTGACTGCACTTTGCTTGACCTGCCTGTAGCTTTGTTTTATTTGATTTAGCTGTGACAGCAAATTCTCTAATTCACCAAATGTCTACCGCTAATTTGCTTTACTTTTGTTTATCTTTCTATGCTGCAATTGAAGCATTAAATAACAGTAACAAGCAGGTATTCTATCTAACAATATTTTGAATGCAACACTGTATTTGGGGATTGAGGTTTATAAACAATCCATATTGGAAAGAAAATTGGTTCCTCTTTTAAGCTTCTTTGAGGGTTAAAAAAATCAAATTTTTAATGGAATATTGGCAATGACAGCACTTTGTGTTAGAAGGTATGGCATTCAATAAAGTATGTATAGCATTTTATAAAGTATGTAAAGCTTTAATTGACACCAAAATGTGTGTAAGAGAGACTTGCAAGAAAATTTGTAGTGTTCTTTAAAATGTGTACTTGTGGCTACTTATAATTTCCTTGTTTTTTTTTTGTTTTTGTTTTTTTTTTCTCTCAAAAAGTTGTATTTCTGCATTATTCACAGCATCCCTGACAAAGAAATCTATAGGTCCCTTCAAATGGATTTCCTAGATGTATTTTACAGTTGGCTGACAATTCAGCCTCTGAGATATACTTCAAATAACAAAAGCAAATGTAACAGAACTGTAAACCAACATTAATGAATATTTCCTTCTGCTGTAGTTATGCCTATGTTTAGCCTAATTTTGAGGTTATATATCAGATTTACATCCTCAGTACATGTCCCTTATCATGTATTTTCAGTGTTATGCTTCTGCTTATGGTCAAAAGCCTCCATAAACAACTTCAAATATTTTTATAAAACACACAGATGTACTGTTAGCATTTTTCAGTTTTTATCTTTAAGATTATTTAGGATGTAAGACAATCTGTATAACACCTTTGTGAACTATGCTCTAGTTTGGGAAACCAAATTGAACAACATAAGTGAATTTTCCAAAGAAACAAAGAACTAGAGAGAGATAATATTTGCATTCCAAAGTTTCTTGATCTTGCCAGATGAAGAGCATCCCACACAGAAAACAAAAAGAAAATAGGCACAGCAGCTTTACAATTGTCTGTGAAAATTAATTCTTCCTGTACAAAACAAGGCCAAAAAAAAGATGAATGCAGAATGAAGCATTATGTTGATATAAGTACATACAAGTACACATAAGATGGAGGGGATAAATTAAGGTCAATCACATTGTAAGTGTTGCATTTGTTAATAGATGAGCAATTGCTATCGGAAGAGAAAGACTGGATGCTTTTTGAATTCACTAGAATTTAAAAATAGAAAAATGCAATAAGCAATCCATCTTTACCTTGTTTTTAATACATCAGTACAATATGAATTAGCATAAATCTTTAATGAGCAACCTTCCAGAGTAAAAATTATAGCTGGTAGTACAGGGACTTGCCAGCCCTGGGAGAGAATGAGAAATGTTTTGTGTCTGGGAAACAGTATGGGATTAGGCTCTAGTGGCACACGCTCTCATTTTTCTTCACCAGCCAGGAGCCAGTAGCACACTTTGCATCCACAAACTGTAGGTACTGTAATGTACTCCTGCATATTCAGAAGTCTTCATGTGTATGTGTTATTCCAGGACAAAAGTTCTTCTTATAGGACTCCTCCAAGTGGTCTCACTCTTCGTGGATATTTAGTATAGCAAGTTAATCATTCCCTTACAGTTTGAAGAATTATATATATATATATATATATATATATATATATATATGCAAATAATATTCAACAAAATTTCATTCTCTGGAGGTCTTTTCCTGCATCCTAGATTTCAAGTGTCTGTAGCAAGTTATAAATACTGTAACTGTCCATAAGAACCATACTGTTCATAACAACCATGAGAAAATGAGATGTCATTTACAGTGATAAATATTAGTCACACAAGTGCAACTGGCTTGCCATTTTACATAACATATCCACACAGCTCTATTTCATGCAGGTACCATAGCTGTTCTGTGAGCTAGTTAAGTCTGATTTAGATATGCAGTTAAGTGAAGTCATCTCTAATTCCTCTCAGATATTTGAATTTAATCCCAGTTTACAGGTAGATATAGTTGGTTGGGTTTTTGTCCAAATATATTTTTACAGTCTCCAACAGAAACCAGAGTTTTGGAGTTTCTTTTGCCATGAGATTATGAGAGATTATGTGTTCAGGTGCCACAGCTGCAGCTGCTAGAAATTACACATATAAGCCTCCATGTCTCTGATCACCACTTTCCTTTATTTTTTTTCTAGTATGTTATGAATTTTCTACCCAGGCTCAGATTGTTCAGCAACAATATCCAAGTCAGAAAGAAGTATCTAGGGCTGTGGAGAAGCATTTATGTCACTACAAATAAATGATGAAAGTGTTTGAATTACATTCTTCCGGGGGAAAAAAAAATAATAATAATAAATAAAAGATCAAAAAAATCTCTCCTTTTTCTTCTTGTCTCCATGAGCACTTAAAACATCTCATATTTCGCTGTTCTTTCCACACTTGCATGTGATATAATGCACCTAGAATGTGGTAGGAGCTAAGACTTGCATATGAATGTGATTTTTTAGGTTTTGGAAATTCATACACTTTTGAGAAGGTTTTAAATGCTCTTTCACCATATATATATATATATATTATTTACATATTATATATATGAGGAATACACGAGGTGATATAAAGTCAGATTTTTTTGTTGTTTTTATCATTCAATGGTAACCACTGAAGTATATAACAAAATAATAATGAATAATAATAATAAAACGAACAGAGTGGCTGCTATTACTAATGAATTCTGGGCAAGGGGAAAAATATATATTGTGAAATATCAGGAGGATATCTGCAAGGAAGATTAATTCCCTTCAGTATTGTCTAAACCTTGCAAATGAAAATGACGGTGGATGTAGTTACAATACTAGTCATAATGGAAAGTATATCTATTAGATATTTTTAAAAGAACATTTACAATTGTTTGTTTTAGTATCTGAAACATAGTATCAATTTGACTTTAATCCTGTTTTTCTATGTAGTCTACTCAATAACAAGATACATAAATTTACTGGATTTATAGGTGTGTTGACTGATCACAGGATCATCTAAAGTCTGATGCATTTAATAATTTTCCATGTTATACTAACAACTTTAAACCCCATTTGCCCAAAGTACTCTGACATATGTGTTTTTTGAGTAGTATTGCTGTTCAGGAATGTGATATGTGCCTATGGAACTATTACAGAATCAGAATCACAGAATCACAGAATAGTCTAAGATCACCGAGTCCAACCTCTGACTTAATGTTAACAAATCCTCCACTAAACTATATCCCTAAGCTCTACATCTAACCGTCTTTTAAAGACCTCCAGGGATGGTGACTCAGCCACTTTCCTGGGCAGCCTATTCCAGGGACTAACAACCCTTTCCATAAAGAAGTTTTTCCTAATATACAACCTAAACCTTCCCTGGTACAATTTTAGCCCATTCCCCCTCATCCTGTCATGAGGCACATGGGAGAATAGACCAACCCCCACCTCACTACAGCCTCCTTTAAGGTACCTGTAGAGTACGATAAGGTCGCCCCTGAGCCTCCTCTTCTCCAGGCTGAACAATCCCAGCTCCCTCAGCCACTCCTCGTAAGACTTGTTCTCCAGGCCCCTCACCAGCTTTGTCGCCCTTCTCTGGACTCACTCAAGCACCTCGATGTCTTTCTTGTAGTGAGGGGCTCAAAACTGAACACAGTATTCAAGGTGCGGCCTCACCAGAGCTGATTACAGAGGGACAATCACTTCCCTGGACCTGTTGGCCACGCTGTTTCTTATACAAGCCAGGATGCTGTTGGCCTTCTTGGCTGCCTGAGCACACTGCTGGCTCATATTCAGCCGACTATCAACAATCACTCCCAGGTCCTTCTCTGCCTGGCAGCTCTCCAACCACTCATCTCCCAGCCTGTAGCTCTGCTTGGGGTTGTTGTGCCCCAGGTGCAGGACCCGGCACTTGGCCTTGCTGAACTTCATACAGTTGGCCTTGGCCCATCGGTCCAGCCTCTCCAGAACCTCCTGCAGAGCCTTCCTATCCTCGAGCAGATCAACATATGCACCTAACTTGGTGTCATCTGCAAACTTACTGAGGGTTCACTCAAACCCCTCATCCAGATCATCGATAAAGATGTTAAAGAGGACTGGCCCCAGTACCGAGCCCTGGGGAATGCCACTGGTGACCGGCCTCCAACTGGATTTGACTCCATTCACCACGACTCTCTGGGCCCGACCGTCCAGCCAGTTTCTAACCCAATGAAGCGTATGCCAGTCCAAGCCACAACCAGCCAGTTTCCTGAGGAGAATGCTGTGGGGAACCATGTCAAAAGCCTTATGGAAGTCAAGGTAGACCCCATCCACAGCCTTTCCCTCATCCACTAAGTGTGTCACTTTGTCATAGAAGGAGATCAGGTTCATCAAGAAGGACCTGCCCTTCATAAACCCATGCTGACTGGGCCTGATCGCCTGCTTCCCCTGCAAGTGCTGCGTGATGACTCTCAAGATAATCTGCTCCATGAGCTTCTCTGGCACTGAGGTCAAACTAACAGGCCTATAGTTCCCTGGTTCTACCTTCTGTCCCTTCTTCTAGATGGGCATCACGTTTGCTAGCTGCAGTCAAGTGGGACCTCCCCTGATAGCCAGGACTGCCGATAAATGATGGAGAGTGGCTTGGCCAGCTCTTCCGCTTGTTCTCTCAATACCCTCGGGTGGATCCCATCTGGTCCCATTGACTTGCGTACATCCAAATACTGTAGCAGGTTGCCAACCATTTCCTCGTGGATTATGGGGGCCAGAATCTGCTCCTCATCCCCTTCCACCAGCTCAGGGTACCGGGCATCCAGAGAACAACTGGTTTTGCTGCTATAGACTGAGGCAAAGAAGGCATGAAGCACCTCAGCTTTTTGCTCATCTCATTTCTACATTTTTTCCACCTTCTTTTCCCACTCTGACATATAAAAGCTGAACATTTCAGAGGAATGATCAGCAGTGGAAACCTGACAATTCATTCATTTTGGATTCCTTCCCAAGATTTCTAATACCTATTATTTGTACTGAAGTTGTCTAAAATGGTTCCCTTTCCTCTGTTGAACCAAAACTTGGGACATACAAAATTACTGTACCTGACTTTTCAATAGAAAAGAAAAAGAACAATGGAAGGTAAAGTTCAGGAGTGGAACATTGGATCCAGTTCTGGGTTTCCCAGTACAAGACAGACATGGACATTCTGGAGTGAATCCAGAAAAGGGCCACAAAGACAATTAAGAAACTGGAGTATGTGTCATACAAGGAGGGGCTCAAAGAGCTGTAACTGTTCACCCCACAGAAGAGAAGGCCTCAAGGGATCTTATCAATGGGTATAAATTTCTGGTGGGAGGGACTAAGGAAAATGGAGCAAGGCACTTCACAATGATGTTCAGTGACAAGAAAAGAGGCATTGGTCAAAAACTAAAATACAGGAAGTTGTATAAAAACAAAGGTTTTTTGTCTGTTTGTTTTTTACTGTGAAGGATGGACTAAACAATCTCAAAAGGAATCTTCCAACATAAGTCATTTTCTGAATTTTTGATTCAACGATGAAAATAAACCCAAATCTGGTATCACATATGATTAGTGGAATTTCAGAGTTTCATTCAGAACCAAATAATCTGATTTCCAAATAAAATGAAAGAGCAATTATTTCCATATATTATAAGTCAAACTCATGCAGAATAAATATTTACTGAAAATCTTTGACAGATTTTCCATAATTTGATAGTAAGAAATACAAAATTACGTAAATGTAAATTTGGCTACTTAGGGCTTAGGGTGGAGTTTTATAATCTCACATGAACTATGAAATATCAGTGTCATATGAACTGAAATATCAGCTTAGACTTACTCATTTTTTTCTCTGACCTAAAATTAAAGTATATTGTAACATTTCCTAGTCTATTACTGAAATGTCTTTCTTGGAGACATATTAAGTCCTATACTAAAAAAAAATGTTTTGTGACTCTACATTATTGGTATGTATGAGGCTCACAAAAGGATGCTAGAAAAGAGACATACTGAGATTTCTTTTTCTGTGGAAAATAAATATAGCACTTGCAGTTCTAAATTACTATAGCTCAAGTAATATTGCAATACAATGTGGACAGAAGAGTAAAAGAAAATTGGAGAATAAATTATTACAACCCACCAAAAGATATGTTCACAATAAAATGCTTATATTCTGCAAAATTTGTTTTCAACTGATGTTTCATTTTTAGCACCCTCTAAATTACAGATTTCATATATTTGCAATACTTAAATTGTAAATCTTACTCATACTGTGCCCAATAAGAGAGCAAGCTGCTTTATAATTTTTTTTTTCTTTTTTTTTTTTTTTTTAATTTATTTTATTTCTTCTTTCCAACTTAGGTAAGGTGCACTGTCAGTAAAAAGTTATTTTATTATTAAGGTATTTTTTTTTTCAATTATAGTAAGGAAATTTAAATTGCAGTGTCTAGTGGGGTTTCTTGACACAGAAGATACACACAGGTAAACAAGAGAAAATACAAACAAGTTAAAAGCACTGAAACATAAAAAGTTGCTCTGCAGCACTCTTCTTGACAAAGAAACAGATAAAGATTCTCTTATCCTGTTCCTAAACTAGCCTCCAAATTAGATTGGGTTCTTGAATGTCCTAATTTGGCATCTCTGAATCTTATTCAGCCATGTATAGTAGAACCACAGCATTTCCACAATCAAATCATTCTTCATATCATGTGAGAGCATCCAAATTGTAAATATGTTCATTACCAGCAAATTCTGGCTAGTTTCTTAAGATTACTTCATAACTGATGTATTACTGAAAGTTTTGAAAGCAAAATATCTGCTGGGCAAGAGCTAATACTTTGGCATATTTCAAAGTGTTATAGATGCTAAGTACACAACTCTGCTTTGCTGTCTTAAAAGTTAATTTCTTCATACTGTTCTAGTTGTTTGAAATGAGAAATCACACTGTGGTAACTGACAATTTTCCTTTAGCCCCTTGCCAAGAAAAGTAGAAAGAGTTGCAACTCTAAAGGCAAACAATTCAATAAGCTCTCAAAAACAAAAACAGGCAACCAAACAAAAATAAAACAAACAAACAAAAAACACAGCTATTCTGAACTCTGAAAAGAAACTAGGTCACATGAATGGAAGCGTAAGGATCCCAAATCAGAGGTAAGTGCAAAGACAAAAAGCCTCTGGTCAATCTTTCAGAATCTTCTTAGGGTTCAAGATTTTGAAAGCTGGAATTACTTAACCTTCAATAATTCCTTATGAAAGAAAACCACCAGAAGATGGGTCAAGCATGATAATGTGCTAGTACCTTTATAACCTTTTATTTTTTTTCATATGCCAATACCATCCATCCAATCCCACCCTGTGGGCCTCCTAGATCCTAGATCCATAGCGGAGTGATGAATGTAAGACAGGGGAATACCAGAGAGAATAAAGTCATGACTACTCTAGAGACAGATGTGCCCTGTAGAAAATGTCCTGCATCTGTGCTCCCCTGACTTCCACAAAAGGGTGACCAAACGCAAGCTGTCCATTGCAACATTCAGATTGGCCCCAGGAACAGTCTAGCCCTTTGCCTAAACCAAACCTTCAGCAGGGCAGTACTTAATATATACCAAAACTGTGCAAAGGTTTGGTTTACCAGTCTATTATAGTTCCCAGTTTAATTACATTCTAGTACCTCAGAATATATAATTAATTAATACAGACACGGCCTTAGAGCTTAGTTTCAGAGTTCAAGTGCATAATGGGGACACAAATTGACAGAAGACACATTTGTCAACATGTGATTGAACATCAGAAAAAAAGAATTCAGGGACATTAGAGTCAGATGTAAGGAGCATTAAAAACTTTGTACAGGGCTTATAAATTACACAAGGCTCAATTAAATTAAAACAATCTGTTTCTTGAAAATGGAAATATAATTAGGTCACCACAGTAACCTGAACTCCTCCCTATGCTTCCTTCACAAATGACTTCTACTGTTGGTTACTGCTCAGAATTAACATTTCAGTTACAACCAGATTATAACCAGACATTTAAAGATAAGATTAAATATGTCACATACTGTTCATTTCAATGGAAGAGGCACAGATGAAGATCTCTTTCACCAAATTACCAACACTATGCAGTGGTTTTGTGGAGAATTAAAAAACTTCCTCATTTTAGTCATTATATTTAGTCATTTCTCACACAGCAAAATGAGTGTCTGTTCTGCAGCCATCTTAAATAACATATAGTGTCCAAAATCTACCTGTGTAACCTTTTTATCTTAACAAGTTAATCAAAGCATGAAATCATAGGCCAAGTGAGATGAACTCATTAAAAGGTAATCATTTCTTCTTTCATTAATAATGCAAGTACTTGCAGTGTTGTGTATATATCAACCTGCTTCCAATGGACTGCACCTCAAATTCGGTATCTTAGGAAATAAGCTTGTACTGTCAACAATTTTGTTTATCTGTACAAAGATACTGTAGCAATTATACTACTGAACATTTCATTCTGGAAATCAGCATCTGCATGAGTCAGGCCTGACTGTCAAATATACATATCAGCACTCACAAATAAATCAGTTTAATAGCTGGCTTATATGTATATATATATATATATATATGACAATACATGTTCATATCTGAATAAAACATTGATCCCCGAAAATAAAATAATTTAAACAAAAATGCTCAGAATTATGTTCAGTATGGTGGACTAAAACAACACAATGAAAACATACAAACCTCTCTGACTGCAGGACAAATGTATACATTTTCTTCTGTTTTATATACATATCTGCAGGAAAGCAATAAGACTCTATATTCAGGCACAGAATGGATTTTAAAGGTGCTAAAACAGCTTAGCTCCCAGTTATTTCAGATTCTGTTTTGGATCAGCCTGATATATACAAGAAAAAAAGCTTAGTCCTACAGTATATTTTTAGAGCTAAACACATAACAATTATTCTTAAATTTATTAACAGACTGTGGCTATGCGACGCACACACACAAAATCTTTTTATGCATAGCATAAAGTAGAAGATGAGAAGTAAACAGAGAAGGTTCTATACAGTGTATATCCTTCTAAAAATCAAGGGCCTCAAGTGGGATTTTAAATCACAGATTGTTGAGAAACAAATAGAAAAATAAAACAAGTCAGTCCAAACACATAGGCAATCTTAGTTTTAATGAATTTTAAGATATATGACACATAGCTAAACTGCAAAGAAAATAGCAGACTTCTATTAAGTTCAAATGACTGAGTAATAAGCAATCAATCATTAATTTAGGTAAGCTACATAACACTTGATAGAGGTCAGATATATATGGAGCTCTTTTTACATACTGCCAAATACATTGCTACTTTGGGCAAAATTCAGCCAAAATGTACAAATCATGACCCATTTTAGTCAATGTGACAATAGTATTTAGTTATTTTAGTTCCAGAGCACATATAAACAAAACCAGCTGCATTTTCCTTCAAACTTATTGTAATTTTTTACATGATAAAAGAACTTCAGTTGTTTCTGCTTAAAGAATATTGAATTAGATGGTATGTATGAGCTAGGTATAGTTGTTTTTTTCTTTTTTTTCCAGTATACGTCTAGAGTTGTGTTCAAGGAAAGCTTTAGATCAAATTAATCCAAGGGGAAAGCTCACCATGAGGTTCAGGTTTATTTCTAATTCCTGATGTTTAGAAAATAATAAAGTGCTTCTAAATAAACTGCTTCTACCTTTTCCTACTGTGAACAATAGTAGTTGCCAGAGCAGTAACAAAAGTAGAGCAAGAGATGTGTGAAAAAAAGCACCAGCTTCCTCAATTACTTCTGCTGACCTCAGAGAAGAGATGCAGGTTTTTAATGGTAAGATGGATGTCAACAAGAGCTGAAAGCAGCTTCAAAAGAAAGAGTCAAGGAGCAATTCATGGCCCAAATGGCTTGCAATTACTTCTTCTAGTCAACATGTTGCTTGTCAGCTCCCTAGAAATTGCTTCAGTGCTATTCATTTTCTCTCTCCATCTTGTGTAACCCATTCTCCATTCTTTTCTTCACCTGACACTAGCAGGACAAAGAAGAAGCAAAACAAACTAACAAGCAACCCCCCAAAATCTTCCTGTTTGTGTAATCTCCCTGAAGTGTAAAAGAAATAAAAATTAAAAAATGTCACCATTATTTTCTGTTAGACAGCAGAAAGGGAGACTATAGAAAGGGAAGAATCAGTTTTTCCAACTGGCTACTGTGATGGATATAGGGGTCAATATAATATTTTAATATTTTAAAACAAAATAAATCCAAGAAGGTTGAGCACACAAAATAAACAACATAAAATGGAGAGTAGTAGGTCCAGCATGAAAGACTGATGCTCCAAGAATGCAGAAAAGAGCACCAGACACAACAGTAAGCTGAGGGAAAAAAAAAAAAAAAAAAAAAAAAAAAAAAAAAAAGTTTGATAAAACACTTAAGTTATATGTTTAAGTTAAAGGGAGAAATAGAAGGAAAAAAAATATTGGCAATGTGATAAAAAGGGAACAGTGGAGATAAAAATAAATAAATAAATAAAAGACAAGTAAAAAGTGAGTTGCCTTTCAGACAGCAAGTAGAGAAAAGGCAGGTACGTTAAACACTATAACTATCCCACTGGAAGTACATTGCTTAGAGTTTTAAGTTTATGTAAGACAAAGAGTTGGAACAAACTGTTTATGAAGGTTGATCTTAAAATCTAGGCATCTTCCCTATTCCAGTATACAGTAATTACAAGTATTAGAAAATGGCAAACATCAGTTTTAAGCTAGGGTTCAAAAGTTCCCCAAAAAAGGCTAAATCTAATGCTGAGGCTGTGACAGTTCTGATTATTCATCTTGTGAAATTTTTATTTAAATGAAAAAGGCTGTAGGTTCCATCAGCTGAAGTATTAAAGGTGATTTCCACCCATAATTAAAATTATATGTAAATTTGAGCAACTGATGACATCTACCTGAACTTGTACAAAACATTTGACGCTGTTCTACACAACATCCTTGGCTCCAAATTGTAGAGACATGGATTTAACAGATGGACCACTCAGTGTGTAAAGAATTGGCTGGATGGTCATACTCAGAAGAGTTGCAATCAATGGCTCCATAGAATCACAGAATCACAGAATTTCTAGGTTGGAAGAGACCTCAAGATCATCGAGTCCAACCTCTAACCTAACACTAACAGTCCCCACTAAACCATATCCCTAAGCTCTACATCTAAACGTGATCAGATAGAGACCAGTGATGAGTGGTGTTCCTCAGGGGTCAGTATTGGAACTATTTAACATCATTATCAATGACATGGACAGTAGGACTGAGTGCACCCTCAGCAAATTTGTGGGCAACACCAATCTGTATGGTACAGTCAACATGCTGGAAGGAAGGGAAGCCATATGGAGGAACCTAGACAGTCTTGAGGGGTGGGCCCATGGCAACCTCATAAAGTTCAACAAGGCTAAGTGCAAGATCCTGCACCAAAGGAAGCAAGGCCAGCAGGTCAAGGGAGGTGATTCTAAACTACTCTTGCAAGACCCCACCTGAAACACTGCATTCAACACTGGTGCTCCCAACATAAAACATAGAACTGTTAGAGAAAGTCCAGACAAGGGCCATGAAGATGATCAAAGGGCTGGAGCACCTGTGCTACAAAGACAGGCTGAGGGAGTTGGGGTTGTTCAGCTTTGAGAAGAGAAGGCTCCAGGGAGACCTTATAGTGGCTTTCCAGTACTTAAAGGGGCTCTGCAGGAAAGCTGGGGAGGGACTCTTTGTCAGAGAGTGTAGTGATAGGACAGGATATAATGGTTTGAAACTAAAAGAGGGTAGATTTAGATTAGACATTAGTAAGAAATTATTTACTGTGAGAGCCATGAGGCACTGAAAGAGGTTGCCCAGAGAAGTTGGAATGCCCCATCCCTGGAAGTATTGGAACTAGATGGTCTCTGAAGTTCCTTCCAATCCAAACTATTCTATGACTCTGACATGCTGTTAGTATAATCAGATTGATCCATTACAAATGAGTACATGGCTAGCTAAAACCAAACAGTTCCTTGATTAGCATTTCACTAGGCAGTATTTATCATTCTAGCAGCAGCCTGTGGTATCAGGTGAATTATTTTTTGTCACTGTCATTCCTGTGTCATTCCTGTTCACCATCCCAGAACATGTGTTTTTGAGCACTTGTCATTCCCATTTTTCACTCAATTACACTTCTATTTTTGCTAAGAGATGATATAGCACTGTCTTCCTATGCCTTACCCTGCCACAGAGAACATTTCTGCCTCTGGTCAATGTCACCCCCTAGTAAAAACAAAACCTTGTGCTCAGCTGTGTCTTTGCAGAACTCTATATGTGACAAGTCAGGCTGGAGATGGTGTTTGTTGAAAAAGCAGGCAAATGGAGCATATGCCCAAAAGCAGTGTGTAATGGCTTTTTCAAGAGTTAATTCAGATCCCTTCAGATCCGTTCTTGCATGCCTATGGAAATCGATCACTCTGTGCCTTGTAGGTGCTGCCACTAATTTCAAAGGTGCTCTGAAATGGTAACGAAGGCTGAAGCACAGAGTTTAAGCACTCATTACTGCTACAATACTACTGTTAAATTTCAGTACAATCAGCAGAGCAAAATAGTGCAAGACTTCACTGGTTTTGACAATAAAGAACATACTCAATTCCTAGGAACAATTCCAATAAAAATTACCATGACAGCTTTAGAGTAAATATTACTTCCAAATAGCAACCACCAGATATATTATGTTTGTCACTGTAAATAGGTTAAATTAAAAAGTTAATTTGATAGGCAGATTATATAAAACAAAGATCATGTCATTGATTGGTAAGACTTGGGTTAAACCCTAAAGAAACAAATGTTTGCTTATGCTATTTATTAATATCAGGAACAAAGAAATGAGAATAAACTAGAAGGTATGATAGTACATAACAGGTCACTATCAACAACACATATATTTTTTTAAAATAGCTTTCTTTCTGTGGGTTCAAAGCCTAACTCTTCAATAAAAAATAGCCATAAACAATGGAACCATGGTATAAGTGTAGAAATATTCATTAAATAGGTGAAACTCATATGTGCTTTCTTGTACATAAGATTAATGCTAATGTCTGAAGTAATGATAGACTGTTGTGGCTTAGCCCCAGCAGGCAGCTCAGCATCACCCAGCCACTCACTCATTCTCTCCAGGTAGGAAGGGGGAGAGCATCAGAAAGGTAAAAATGTGAAAACTGATGGGCTGAGATAAAGGCAGCTTACTAGATAAAGCAAAAGTTGCATGCACAAGCAAAGCAAAACAGGAAATTCATTCACTTCCCATCAGCAAGTCAGCATTCAGCCACATCCAGAAAAGCAGGGCTTATCACATTGGGAAGACAAATGCCATTGAATGTCATCCATTCCTTCTTTACCCCAGTTGTTATTGCTGAACATGCCACATGGCATGAGACATCCCTTTGGCCAGCCTGGGCCAGCTGTCTCAGCAGTGTCCCCTCCCAGCTTCTGATGCACCCCCAGCTTCCTCCTGGCAGAGCAGTGTGAGGAGCTGAAAAGACCTTGTCTCTGTATGAGCTCTGCTCTGAGACAACTAAAACATCACTATTTCGTCACCACTATTGTCACCAAAAATCCAAAACACAGCCATCGTACAAGCCTCTGCAAAGAAAACTAACTCTATCCCAGACAAAGACATGACATAGAACTTTTTGAAAATCCATTTGAACTACCAGAAAAGAAAGGCAAGCACAACTGTGCAATGAAATAAATGGGAGCTGCTTTAAATATCTTTGTAGTCATAGCCATAAAGCTTCTAGGCAGTTAGTTACATTTGCTAACATAGGAAACTCATATTAGTAGATATTTTGTAATTTGTGAAACCAGCCTCTTGAATCAATTGTTCAAAGACATGGGTGTTCACAAGAGAATTAATGACGAATTACCACTGGCATTTGTATAACTTAACAATCCCAGTAATACTATTTTCACAAGTACGATGGCTGACTCTTCTTTCTTGACATTAAGGGGAATGACATCATAAAAATAGTTTCTTTACAGAGAATGATTAATTCTTCTCAGTGATAGAGGTTAAACTTTTATTTTGGGACCTCACACTTCTTTTGTCCAATCAGTAGTCTAGTCACCAGTCTCTTCCTTTCTACCCCTAAGCTTAAGTCATATGCATGTACAACCATAGGCATATTTCTAACTACAGATGATCATGGCATTAGAGACTCCCTTGATGCAGGGGTGGCGTGTGTGAATTGTGCTGTCTGGTGGAGTCAGGCTGAGATCACCAGTTAGGACACTTCAGTAAATTCTGGATTTCTTTGTCAAATTTAAATCAAATGGGAAAATGCTCATTAGTTCCAAGTGAGGCAAGATGAGGTCCTCATTTTTTATTTTTTGAGAATAGTAAAATCTTTAAGCCAGTTAAAGTCTAACCCCAAAGGTTGCTCAGTATTTGGCTTCTCACTTTATTAATGTTCTGTAATAAATGTCCAAGGAAGTATTTATATTTGCCTAAGGTTCACTTTATTTGGAATCCTTTTTCATACTGGAGTTGACCTTCACAAATTCTGCTCCATAAGGAATGACCTTTAGTTTAGTCTCCTGTGTAAAGAAGTGACTATGTTATCTGATGCTTTTCATTCTACAAGCTCCTAAACTAAAAATATAGCAATAATTTTAAATATCTGCTATAAATATCATTTTTTTTAGAATTCCAAACAAAATAAAATCTAACATTTCTAAAATTCAAAGTTCCAAAAGTATTTGTTTTCATTGTTTATTTGATACCCTCAAAGAAAAACAAACAGAAAAAAAAAAAAAAAAAAAAAAAACTTTTGTGATCCTCAGACATTTCTCATGTTTACCAGAAATACGAGCACATTTGGACTGAAGAGTTTCATGAACATAAATTCAACTTAAGTAATTTACTGTTCCATTAAAATGTTAAACGTTTGATAGCATTTCATTATAAATATATTCAGAAGCCAAGGAAACTGAAAAAAAAATTACTTTGAGAAATGTGCACATGTTGCTGGTGAGTCAAATGCTGGCACTAGTAACACAAGCACATATTTAGAGCATGTTCTTTAAAAAAATATCCTTTTAGAAATGTTACAGTTCTGTAATTAGAAAAAAATAACAGATACGCTGAACAAAAGTAGTTCTGAGTTGATATACGGAAAAAACTTTTTCACCCTGTGGACTATGATGAGTTGGAAGAGGTTGCCAAGAGACTAAAGCCTCCATCCTTTTCAATGTTCTCAAGACTCAACCAGAAAAAGTCATGGGCAACCTGGTCTAACGCCTTAGCAGAGTCTGCTTTGGGAGATATGACTAAAGACCTCCCAAGGTACCTTCCAGACTGAGTTACCCTTTGAATCTAAGAAAATTGTTCCTATTGTTCCTGAGATTGTTCCTCAGGAAATTGTTCCTGAGAAACCGCCATCAAGTATACAGATTAATTTTATATCTTTACTCAGATGAACTCTACTCAATAATTAAATATCTTTGCTATAGGAAATTGGTTGGCTACTGCATTACACGGGTCTGCATATGTATCTTTGTTTGTTAGTATGAATACATAACAATTTCAGAATGCTTATATTTGAGACTGAAATGAACTAATAGCTTCTACAAAATATTTTGAAGCCATCATTAAAGTAAGGCCAACTTTGGCCTTTTAAAGCATTTGCTAGGGAAAATCCCATGGGACAAGGCACTTGAAGGAAAAGGAGCCCAAGATAGCGGATTAATGTTCATAAGGACCGCTTCTTATGAGCTCAAGATCAGAGCATCCCAAGAGGTAGGAAGTCAGGAAAGAGAGGCAGAAGACCTGCATGGTTAAACAGGGAATTGCTGGTCAAACTCAAATGGAAGAGAAGAGTCTACAGATCATGGAAGGAGGGGCTGGCCACTTGGGAGGAATATATAGCTGTTGTCAGAGGATGTAGGGAGGCAACTAGGAAAGCTAAGGCCTCCCTAGAATTAAACCTTTCAAGAAGGGTCAGGGACAACAGAAAGGGCTTCTTCAAATACACTGTAGATAAAACTAACACTAGAGGCACTGTAGGCCCAGTAATGAATGAGGTGGGTGTCCTGGTGACAGAAGATAAAGGAAAGGTGGAGTTACTGAATGCCTTCTTTGACTCTGTCTATAATGCCAGAGGCTCTCCTGAGGAGCACAATACCCCTAAAGCTGCAGATGAAGTCGGAATAAAAAAGGAGTTTGCCTTGGTTGATGAGGGCTGGGTAAAAAAAGACTGATTAAGCAAGCTGAACATCCATAAGTCCATGGAACCTGCTGGAATGCCTCCGTGGGTGCTGAGGGAGCTGGCGGAAGTCACTGCTAGAACACTCTCCATCATCTTTGGTAAGTCATGGGCACTGGGAGAGTTGCCCGAGGACTGGAAGGAAGCAAATGTCACTGTGGTCTTCAAAAAGGGCAAGAAGGAGGATCCAATTAACTATAGGCTGGTCAGCCTCACCTCCATCCCTGGTAAGGTGATGGAACAACTTATCCTTGGCGTTGTCTGTAGTCATAGCAAGGATGAGAGGGTCATTAGGGGCAATCAGCATGGCTTCACCAAGGGAAAGCCTTGCTTGAACAACCTAATAGCCTTTATGAGGATATAAGCAGGTGGACAGATGATGGAAAGGCAGTGGGCATTGTGTACCTTGATTTCCATAAAGCCTTTGACACCATCTCCAATAACATCCTCGCAGCTAAACTGAGAAAATGTGGTCTGGACAATTGGGTAGTGAGGTGGACTGTAAACTGGCTGAAGGGAAGAAGCCAGAGGGTTGTGGTTAATGGGACAGAGTCAATTTGGAGGCCTGTATCTAGTGGAGTCCCTCAAGGGTCAGTACTGGGACCAGTGTTGTTCAATATATTCATCAACGACTTGGATGAGGGAGTGGACTGTACCAGCAGCAAGTTTGCTGATGACTCTAAACTGGGAGGAGTGACTGACATGCTTGAAGGCTGTGCTGCTATCCAGTAGGACCTCGACAGGTTGGAGAATTGGGTGGGGAGACACTTAATGAAATATAATGAGGGCAAGTGTAGAGTCCTGCATCTGGGCAAGAACAACCCCAGACACCAGTATAAGCTGGGGACTGCACTGCTGGAGGGGAGAGGAACCTGGGGATCCTGGTGGACAGCCAGATGTCCATGTGCCAGCACTGTGCCCTTGTGGCCGAGAAGGCCAATGGCATCCTGGGGTGTATCAGAAGGGGTGTGCTTAGTAGGTTGAGAGAGGTTCTCCTCCCCCTCTACTCTGCCCTGGTGAGACCACATCCAGAATATTGCATCCCATTCTGGGCCTCTCAGCTCAAGAAGGACAGGGAACTGCTTGAGAGAGTCCAGTGCAAAGCCACGAGGATGATTAAGGGAGTGGAGCATCTCCCTTATGAGGAAAGGCTGAGGGAGCTGGGTCTCTTTAGCTTGGACAAGAGGAAACAGAGGGGTGACCTTATGAATGTTTATAAATATGTAAAGGGTGAGTGCCAGGAGGATGGAGCCAGGATCTTCTCAGTGACATCCAATGATAGGACAAGGGGCAATGGGGGCAAGCTGGAACATAGGAGGTTCCACCTAAATATGAGACAAAACTTTTTTATGGTGAGGGTGACAGAGCACTGGAACAGGCTGCCTGGGGCGGGGGGGGGGGGGGGGGGATGAGGTTTTAGAGCCTCCTTCTCTGGAGACATTCCAAACTCACCTGGACACATTCCTGTATGACATGATTTAAGTGTTCCTGTTCTGGCAGGGGGATTGGACCTGGATTGGATCTTTCAGTGTCCCTTCCAATCTCTAACATTCTATGATTCTGTGTAACCAAAGATCAGAGAACATTCAGCATGAGGGAAAAGCACTAGTTTGGATAAACTGTAATAGCTATTATTCTGTAGTTGGACACTGAACAACATTTCTCTCTGCTATTTATTTTATCTACACTTGGTTAATTTACATTACAGTCATGCATCATAGCCACTACATAAACTAAAAATAAATATTGTTCAAACATTCTTAAGTATATATAGATATTGTGTAGCATCTACATCTACATTCCTGTTTTGAACACATGCTTAAAGTGTTGATTAATGTATTACAGTGAATCTTAGGAGTTATTTTTATGTAGGCTTACCTATACAATACAAGCATTAACCTCTCTAACCTATGTTGGTATGTATAGTCTGTGTAAAATATCTTCTCTTTTCTGTTTCTGAACCTTAAGATGATAAGAACAAGCTTACCACTGCTACTGCTTATTCAGCCTACGTTGCCTTCATACCTCAGCCACCTCAGGTCATCAGTTCTATGAAAGTATGGCTCTCAAAATACAGCCTTCTGAGAAGGCTAACAGGAAGCAGTCTCATTCCTTTTGTCAGATATGTCCAAAGTAGTTTATTTTTAATACTGTGTTAAATCCTGTCTCTTTCATACTGGTTTTGTTTTGTTTGTTTTTCTCTTTGTCTGATTTTCAGTATCTTCTTTGTTTCATTTCTGGTAACATCTTGCAAGCTGACCACAAGAGCCAAATGATTTCATTCAAGGACATAAATGTCCATGCATTAAGCCACTTGAAATAATTTTTAAGAAGAGTTATCACTAAAAAGAGGTATGTAAATTTTGAATTAACCAAGTTTAGAAATGGAAGATTACCTGGAAGAAAGTACATTAATACTGCATTCTGTTTAAACATTTTTCAGTGCCTTAACCTTTCTAATTGGACACCCAGCAGTTCAGCTAATACAAGGTTTCATAGACACTGGATGTGGAACAACCAAAGCACAAATTTGGAAGGAACAGAGCCTAAGGCCTGAGAACTGATGTTAAGTAACAACCTTAGATGTTATCAAAACACATGTAAAAGTTAAAGATGTCTGCTAAAGAGTACTTCATAATACCAATTTTCCTTATTTTCCTCAGGACAACAGAACAAAAGGAAATGTTCCCTGTACATCTCCCACCTTTTTCAGGTGGGAGACTTACATAAGGATGGAGAAACTCAAACCAATCAAAAAGAGCTCCTACCAATAGCTGAGTAGATGAAAGTTTTAAACTTATTTTGAAAAACAAGATTTTTGATTCCTGATGGATTAATTCTGAACAGCAAAGAACACCATAAGTGAATTCTGTTAAACAGCCCTTTATAATAAATAAATAAATAAATAAATAAGTAAAAATCAACGACAAATGTCATTTTAGAACAACCAAGTCAATGTACATAATCTCGATAATAGGACAAAAACAGAACAAAAACAGTAGTGGTATTTCTTAATTTTGGGAAATATCATCAATAGATCTACTTGCAATGAATTTTTTAACTGTGTCTGCACAAATATTAGCAAAAGATCAGCGTTTCAAAACAAGAATCCAAATCTCCTGAACTGGGTGTCATATTGAAAAGAAACACAGCATTATGTTTATTAATGTTCAGTTTACAAAACATTCACTTGTTTACATCATAGGAAGAGAAAATAGCAGAGGAAAAGATGCAGCAATACCTGTTCATGAGGTAAGATGACATTAAGTATTGGCAAGAATTTGTAATTACTAAATGTGTTGGTGTGGTGGTTTGACCATGTTAGGCAACCGAACACCACAACCACTTTCTCACTCCCCCTCCTCAGATGAGGAGGGGAAGAAGTAAAGGAAAGAAAAACTCACGAGTTGAGATAATTTTAATAAAGAGAAAAATATATTACTAAGGAAATATTATTATTAATTAAACATTTCAACTAAAGGGATAAAAGGGAAAGGGCAAGAGGAAGGGGGAAAGGGAACAACAAAACAAAACAAGTAAAGGCTATGTGGAAATGCAGAGGGGAAAAAAATACTCTCTACTTCCCACAAATGAGCGATGCTTGACCACGTCCTTGAAGCAGGGCCTCAACGCACGTAGCCAGTGTCTGGGAGGAGGACAAATGTTTTCACAAAGAGAGCCCACCCCTCTCCTCTTCTTCCTTTTTCCACCTTTTATTGCTGAGTGTGACATCATATGGTATGGAATATCCCTTTGGTTGGTTTGGGTCAGCTGCCCTGACGATGTTTCTCACTTTTTTGCCTACCCCCTAGGAGGGCTAGAGAAAGTCCTGATGCTGTGCCAGCACTTCTCAGCAGCAGATACAACACCAGTGTGATACCACTGCTGTTTTAGCTACAAGAGCAGAGTGTAGCACTGTATGGGCTGCTGCAGGGAAAGTTAACTTCCCAGCCAGACCCAGTACAGCTGGTATCACACAATGTTGTGGAGGACAGGCAGGATCCTTGGCACAATAAGAACTAGTCACAGGGTTATGGAGATTCACTATTACATAAAGTGTTACCCAGCTGCACAGCTTACCAATATCTATGCCTCCTAGCACTCAGAACAGCTTGCAGCCACACAGGATATCCGAGCTCCACGTCACATGGAGCTCCCAGCCACTGGGACCCTCTGCAGTTCAGCCCAAACTCCGGTCACCCAGCTCATGACACAAAAGCCTGGACCTAAGGAAACCCATCATTCGTGCAGCCCCAAGGAAATCCCATGGATCACTCACACAACTCTTTAGAGCTTAATCTAATAGCACCCCCATTAACTAGCATCCTCACACCCTGGCACCAGAGAGTAGGAGAGAAAAGAGGGGAGGGTAGTACATGAGCATCCTGCTTACATATCATGAATGTCCGCCATATGGTGTTTGCTATATGTTTGTTGGTGATGCTAACTGTATCACCAGGGTCAGGAGTAGCAAGTGTTGGTCATTGTTGGATGCTACAGCAAATGTGTTTGGCAACACTACATTCTAAATAGGAAATTTGTCACTATTTATAAAGGTAGTATTTACGGTATTTGTTGATTTACCTCCCAATGCACACACACACACACACAAAAAATCCCAACAGAGTTTCAAAACATTTGTTACTCTCAAGGAAGTAGAACTGTATCTTATTTTTTATGTCACTGTTGGGACAGCAGTAATAAGTAGTGTGAAAAAAGCTTTATGAATTCCTTTGACCTTTTTTTTTATCCTTTTGGAGATGATTCCTTTGGACTTTACCATAGGAAAAGAATATTCCTCGTAGACTATAAATATGCTATTTGATTTTTGTGTAGTCAGTAAATAAATACATATTTTTAATTATTACTGTCAATACCTACAATGTAGCCTTACATATCAAAACCATAAGTTTATTAGAATTATTATTATATTCCCCTATTGGAAAGACTGAACTATCTTGCCCTGAATGCATAAACATCCCACAGTTTGAATATACACTTTAAGGATGAATACCATGTGAATATTTTAGACTATGGGAAATAGTGCTCTTTTACTTCTTCAGATCTCAAACATATAATGAGTGAAAGTTGTACAGACTTGTTTTGCTTTCAATGTTACCACTAGTCCTTGAATTGCATACAGAGCTGAAGACACCTGAGGTGGTTTTTTTTCATCACAGGTAATGGTGACTGGTGACTCTGCTTTGCAAAAAAAAAAAAAAAAAAAAAAAAATTAAGAACACATTTTCTTGGTATACTTTGATTTATTAAAGTCTCAGTCAAATTTGTCATAAAGTAGCAGTCACTTGTTTAATAAATAGAAGTGGAGATACATTGCCAAAATTTAAGCATTTGTCAAAGTTTGTTTCATTTCAAGTGCTAAAGACTTCTGAAATGCTGACAAAAGCAAGCCACATAAGTAAATGCTACACATTAAAAATATTAGAAAAAATAACATATCTACATACTTTGTCATACCTGGATAGATACTTAGATGTTACTAAAAAGGCTAAACTAAAATTTATACCAAAGAAATGTGTTCAGAAAACTTAATCTCGCTTCACTTTATTTTTAGCTGTTATTATCTCTTAATGAATGTGAAACTCTTAAGTCCTATGTCTCCAGATTTTAACTATACCCATAGATATTAATTCAAAATCTGTAGGACTCAAAGATTATCTGTACATTTCTAATGAGGTTGTGATGTGTCTCATCCAGCTAATGTTTGTCTGTGAAATATAAGTTAAGAACTGTAGCACTGATTCCGGTATCTGTAGTACAAATTGACAGAAACAGAATGCTTGGTAGAGAAAGAAGCCTAACTTACTGTGTCTGGAATATCATCACTAGCATTTCTATCTAGATTTCTGTCTAGATCAGTATTCATATATACCTCATATATTTCTTTACAGTTCAGGTACTCTTGCAAGAAGAAAACAACAGTTTATATTTCACTTCATTACCCAATCAAACCCCAAGGAATCTCTACAACATAGATTTCATTTTATTTTCTTCAGTTGATTTCACTTGTCTGGGGAATTTTCCTTAGAATTTACAAATACCCAGGGGGTTGTCTTGCTGAAAGACCACGTCAAGGCAGAAAGTTCATACATTACGTAACTATCAGCATTTACCCTTTCAGCATGTAACAATACAATAAAGGAACTTTATAAATTGTCTCTAAGTAGCTGTAGAGAATTGACATAATTTTAGACAATCATTACAGAATCACTGAATGCTTTGGATTGGAAGGTACCTCAAAGACCATCTAATTCAAACCCCCCCCCCCCCCCCCCCAATAACCCCATACCTCCCACCATGGACAGGGACACATTCTGCTAGACCAGGTTGCTCAAAGCCCCATACAACTTGGCCTTGAACATCTCCAGGGATGGGGCATCCACAGCTTCTCTTGGAAACCAGTTCTAGTGCTTCACCACTCATGCTCAAGAGATTTTTTTCCTCATGCCTAATCTAAATCTACCCTCTTTGAGCTTAAAACCATTACCTCTTGTCCTATCACAATGTTCCCTGATTGTGAGTCTCTCCAAATTCTTCCTCTAGGCCCCCTTCATATATCGGAAGGCTGCTATAAGATCTCCCTGGAGCCTTCTCTTCTCCAGTCTGAACAATCCCAACTCCCTCAGCCTGTCTTCGTAGCACAGGTGCTCCAGCCCTCTGTTCATCTTCATGGCCCTCCTCTGGACTCGTTCTACTATGTCCACGTCCTTCTTGTGCTGGGGGACCCAGAGCTCCAGCTCTGGGTCTCACAAAAGAAGAGTAGAGGGGAAGAATCACTTTCTTCGACCTGCTGGCCATGCATCTTTTCATGCAGCCCAGTATACTGTTGGCTGTAAGTGCACATTGCTGGTTCATGTTGCGCTTTTCATCAACCAACACCCCCAGGTCCTTCTCCTCAGGACTGCTCTCAATCCATTCTCCTCCCAGCCTGTATTTGTGCTTGGGATTGCCCCAGTCCAGATGCAGGACCTTACACCTCATGGGGTTCACACAGGCCCACCTCTCAAGCCTGTCCATCTGGCAGGCATCCCTTCCCTCCAGCATGCTGACCACACCACACAGCTTGGTGACCACAATCTTGCTGAGGGTGCACTCAGTCCATGTCACCAACAAAGATGTTAAACAGCGCCAGTCCCAATACTGACCCCTGAGTAATGTCACTCATTACTGATCTCCACCTGGACACTGAGCTTCAGCTCTCTGACTGTGAACATCCAGCCAACTCCTTACCCACTGAGTGGTCCATCCATCAAATCCATGTCTCTCCAGTTTAGAGACAAGGATATCACACAGGACAGTGTCAAATGCTTTGCACAAGCCCAGGTAGATGATGTCAGCTGTTTTTCCCCTATCCACCAATGCTGTAACCCCATTGGAGAAGGCCACCAGATTTGTCAGGCAAGATGTCAGAAATATGATATGATTATTTTGTATTTCAGAAGTTGATGACATTTCTTTTTCATGGCCTAACTGTTTCTGACAACTGCAAGACAGATGCTCTTCATTAATGTGGGAGTAAGCAAAGGTGCTATTTCAACAGTCAATGTTTTCCAAGCTTTCGGGGCATTAAACCATGTCCCATGAGACATATTCTCTTGGCTTAGCTACCTTTTCTGGTCATTTTACCTTCTCATAGAGCCCTCTGTAATCAGAGTAATCATAGCAGCTGATGCATAAAAACCTCATGCTCAAAATATATTTAGTAGATTTTACTTTTTTACCTATAATTTATCTTAAAAACAGAAGGAGCAGCAAGGCTAAGAAGCTCCCTTGCTGTGTTTTGTAGAATATCTATGTTTGTTGGACTACTATTTAAAAAAACCTCTAATGAACAATGAACCTAGAACTTTAACTCATTCAGCACTGAAAAATAATTTAAAATGAATAATTTTAAACCCTGAAAAACATAACAGTTCCCTTCAGATCAATATCCAAAACACTGATGTTTTTCCACATACTTATACCAAAGAAAAGCTGTTTGTTGTTGTTGTTTTCAGAAAAGCTGCATTTTCTCAATATAATTCATTATAAATATCATAACAAGATTTCTGCTCTCATATTTTTAAATGTATTTCTCATCCTTAGTGTCCATACTGGAATAGTTAAAGTTATTTTAAATAAATAAATAAATAAAATAAAGTAAAACTTTACTTTTTTATATTGCCTTATAGTTTTGCTTGATATTCTGCACAGCACATTAATTACTATTTTTTTTCTTGAATTTTTAATTAAAGGTGGGATGGAAGATGAGATAGTAGCAGCTGAATAGGAAGCTGAATTTAGCTGAAAATGATTATTCTCAAAAGCAAAATACACAGTGGATCCATTAAGTGAAAAGGAGGTGGGTGGTGGTAGGGGAGGAACAACAGAGGTTCATACACTTTTTTTAAACAAAACTAAACTTTTGATACCTTTCTTATTGATAAAATATACTTGCTCAGATTGAGGCTTTAGAGATTCTCAGCATATCTAATTCTTAGAAGAACTATTTCCCCAAACATATTTTCAAATAAAATGTAAGACAATTTCTTCCTGTAGTATTTTCTGGCCAGGAAAGTGAAAATGAAACATCAGTTGTAAACGCATTTTGCAAAATACAAACACTTTATTGTGAATGGTGGTGGGTTTTTTTTGGTGGGTTGTAATAATTCTCTTAGTTTATTTTACTCTGATGTCTACATTGTATTGCAATATTACTTAAACTGTAGTAATTTAGAACTCCAAGTGCTATATTTGTTTTCCACAGGGGGGAAAATAAAAAATAAAGTAAAATAAAATAAAATACAGCATCCTTTTATGAGCCTTATACAAACCAACAATGCGAGTCACAGAACGTTTTTAGTTCAGCTCTAGATGATTTTACAGCTTCCAGGAGAGTGAGGGCTGGCTTTTGATTTTTGGTCATGGTTGCTTGCTGCAGTTTATATAATCAACTAAAGCAAGTGGTCCTGAATTACTCTTTCTGGTCATGCTTATATAAGAATGAAAATACAACAGGTGAAAAAAGTGAGGTTAGGACTTTTGGAAATATTCTTTACTCACTAAAAAGTCAACTTCCTGCTTGATCATTATCCACTTTAAATCAGATTTTCATGGAAAAATTGAGTTTGGAAGGGATTGCTGCAGATCATGGGGTACAACCTCCTGCTTAAAGCAGGGCAAAGTCAAAGATCGGTCAGGTCGTTCAGAGCCTTACCCAAGTGAACTTTCAAAATCTGTAAGGATGGAAATACTATAGGCCTATCTGAACAGCCTTTTCCAGTGCTGAATCATTCTCATGGTGAAGATTCTTCTTCTCTACCTACCTAACTGGAATTTCCCTTTCTGCAACTTGTGACCATTTTTTTCTTGTTTTCTAGTGCAAACTCCTGAGAAGAGGAGGCTTTGTCTTCTTTATAATCCCCTGCTCTTTTCAGGTAGTAGAAAATTATAAACAGATTCTCCTAAAGCACTTTTTCTGCCAGCTAAAGTACAGCTTTTTCAACCCTTCCTCATAACCTACGTTCTTCAGCTTCTTTACATGCTCCCAGTGGACTCACTCCTGGGAAAGGGCCCCAAAATTGGGCATAGTGTGTCAGATGTATTTTCATGTGTGCCAGGAAGAAAGGAATGACTTCCCTTCAGCCAGCTATAGGCCCAGCTAATATTCATCACCACAACAGCTCACTCAGGTTCAACCTGTCCACTGAGACCTTTCTTTTTCTGCAGAGATGCTACCCACACCCATTGGATGTCCTACTTCTAGTACTTCTTCATGTCAGTATTTGCTTTTGTCCTTATTGATCTTTGTGACATTACTGTTGGACTCTTCCTCCAGGTATTGGATTTCATCCTTCATCACTAAATTTCTTGAGAACCTTAATAGCACATTCAACGTCAATGACAACAACAACAACAACAAAAAGGTCTTTTTGCCTTAGTGTCCAAAACTAGATCAAAAGCTTATTGTGCAGATGGAAAAGCCATTTTTCATGTATATTGAGGTTATGATTTCTATTTTTGTTTGTTTGTTTGTTTTTAATGTGTTAAGTTTAGGATATGAGGGCAATGTAACAGTGTAACATTTTCCATTTTTCCTACTAAATAATGGTAGTTCCATATCACCGAGGTGTTTGGAAGGTTAATTAATTCCCATGGAGATGGAATGTAGGCCTCTGATGCTAATCAAAACTACACTTAACAACTTCAGTTAATCACGTTATGATTACACAAATTATCAATTTTATATCTGTTATTAATATCTAAATAGACATGTGAAGTGTTTCACTCACTAGGGGTGAAAAGTAATTCACTGAATAAACCCCTACAATGGGGTAGGAAGCCTATTTCAGATAAGCAGCTATCAGTAGTTGAATGGATCATCTGGTGATGTAAATGTTTCTCCACTAGTTAAATACAAAAGCGTGAACATCTCCTTGAGTTAGCCAGACAAGCATGGGGGCAGTGAATGCATGGCTCAGCCTAACAAGTAAAATAAAACTAAGCTACTAGCAAAAATAAATAAATAAATAAATAAATAATCAAATAGCAGCAGGCTTGTGCTGGTTTCAACCCATGTATTCCTTCCTAGTGTTGTGACAGTGATCACATAGAGACTGGTAATGAGAATCACATCCATATTGTGATCCAACTGTATATTGCAATATTGTGTTTATATACTGATTTCAGTTTATTGCTGTATCACTTTTTAAAATCTAAATTCTACGTAACATCAAATAACTTCCAATAAGTAAATTTGATATTAAACAAGTGGAATATTTCCACATGTAATACCTCAAAGAATCTGGTCAGAGAGTATTGGACACAGACCAAAAGGTGACTGTAGTAATTAGTTTTTTCACTTTTCTTGAAACCTTTCTTCTGACAGGTTTTGAAGTAGTTCAACATCTGTACTTCTAGATATACTGCTGCTTATTTCAGTCTATCAAGGTTTCTCATTAACATTCATTAACAGAAAAGTCATGTTTGGGAATCTTGAAAGTACTGATACTATAAAAATGTTGAGTGGTTTCAAGGACAATGAGAGTTTAAAAAAGAAAAAAATCCCTCAGGTAAAAATAGGAGTGTTTTCCTAAATTTATGAATTCATCTTTGCCTTTGGAAAATTTACTAGTATCAAGAAAAGTTGCTTCACTGAAAATCAATATTTTACTATTTCCATAGAAATTAGAAGGTTGATTTACAGTTTCTGAAAAGAGAAGCTCAACAGATTTTTTTTTTTTTAATAGTAGAATTCTTAAATATAGCAGAGAACAAGGAACAACAGAATGGACCATTCTGAGAAAAAGAAAGAAAAAGTCTATGTCTCTGGTTATATGGGTTATATTGGTACTCTTATATTGGTACTCTGATACTGTGGTGTTGGCCAGACATTTAATTAAGACACAGGTCTCTTAACAGCACAAGTAATTTCTGTTATTTATATCCTCCTCTACTAAAAGCAGAATGTTAAGAGTAGACATGGACATAGAAAGTAAAAGTCACCTAAGTCTGGCTTCCATTTCAAGATGTTCCACCTGTGATTGGGGGTTTTAACAGCTTTGAAGCTACTGTTTGATAAAGAACTCATCACTTTCTCCATGCTGGCTCTCCAAACTGGATCTCCACAAGATGTATCCACAATGTTTTTTGGTGTTGTGTTTTTTTTTTTTTTTTTAAATAAACAAAAATAGTGAAATTTCAGTTCTACTAAACAGGATGAAATGCCATATTGTTTGAGTCATGAGTCTTATCTTCAATTCAATCCCTATTAAGTAGCTGAGTTTATCCAAATTTACTGCTTTGGAGCTATAAGGATCTAGCCATTTTTAGATTGTGAATTAAATAGCAGATGACAATTTTTACATTAAATATCTCCTTTTTAAGCTACTAGAAACAACATAATATGACATTAATTCACAGGGTTCCCCAATGTCTTCTCCCTAACTTAAGGCTGCATTTTCTCTGTCATTTTTTTTAAGATGCAATTCAGAACACATCTTAAATCTTTATATGTTATGTTAAACCTGCAAGAAGCATTTTATGGATTTAAACAATATGATGGGCTTTTTGCTACAGAGTTCTTATGCACAGTTTACTGCTGCACTGTGCACACTAAATATATAAATAATTTACTTGCTATAGTCTATATAAATTGTTTGCTTAATGTGTTGGAAATAATTTGATATATTATAGTTACTGTTGTTGTCACCACATTACTACAATAAGCAAGATCTATATCTCATTTGGTCTTCTGGAAACGATTTTTAAGTAAATGCAGGTGTTTGCCACTTTATTTTTATGCTATTTTACAAGGTGTAAAATATGTAACATAGTTGTTTGCATATGCCATAAAAAGACTTTAGAAAGACGTATTTTTGATTAATTAAACAGTCTGTCTTGTTTATGCTATCATTTCAGTTACACTACATAATTCATACTCTCAGCAACATACAGCATATAAAACAAATGTAATCCATACAAAAGGTATAAAAATGACCATTAAAAAAATCTGACCTCATAATAATATACCCAAGCTTTATATAATCTTTTGTCATCTTCATGCATCCAATTTAAAACTTCTATAATGAGGTAGTCACACTGTCCTGACTTATTTCAGACAAGCAACATCACAGAATGTTTTCTTTCCTACTAAGAATACAAAACTCACTTCCACATTAAAAATATGGAGACATGGGTATTATAATTATAAACAGTCTATTGCCTAACACCACTCTTTATGCCAGAAAGATCAGACTACCTACCCTGCTACAAGTTAGAATTAGGTAGCTCATGTATGTGTGTCTGTGAGTGTCTGTGCGTGTAGTCATCAGCATAATGAAGTGATAAGAAATAATTCCCATGTTGTGAGAGGTCAATATGGTGTTACTTCCCCTTCCTGTGGGAAACAAATATTCATAGACACAAATGACTTCCAAAACTGGCAAACACAGCTCCTCACACCAACAAGCTAAATGTGCCACTTGCTTGGGGGCAGGAGGTGGAGGGGTCAGGTTCAGTGTGGGAAGAAGAGTACGTGTGTTGAGATGTTATTTTTATTTCTGTTTCTCACTTTTCAACCCACCATATGATCATTTCAACCCACTCTATGATCATTTTCCATTAATTTATGTAATAATTTTAAGAGAACTTGAACAGTGGAGTACATAGCATTGCTTGTCACTTTATTTGTTCAAATCATTGCTGCTTTTCTGTTCAGTAGACACTTTAAGATTTCAGGTCTGAAGCAAAACTGACCTCAGATCCTCCTCAAGTTATTCACCCAATAAAAAAAAAAAAAAAAAAAAAAAAAAAGTAATTGTGGTCACCTATTAAAAGCTAAGTCCTAGTGGATTTATCTCTGTAGCAACACAATTTTCCAAAGATATTTTCAGATATATTAAATGTAACACACTCTATTCCTGTTTTTCTCTGCTTCATTAAGAACACAGCTTCCAAAGAGTATAACAGCTAAAGTATTAATGACAGAAAATCTACAGCTTCCTAAGCAAATAATTTGTCTGTGGGAACATACATGAACTAATCTGTCAGGAAGACAAAAAGTAAGAGCAGGTCTTTTGAAGCTTTTAAATTTTTAAAGAAATTTTTGACCAATTATAACACCTGGTATCAACTTTATTGAGGCATGACACAAAGATTCAGCATTGGCAGAAGATCCAAGGGAGACTCAGAGCAACTAGAGTTTAATTTAATTGCTGTAAGGTATGTGACCATAAACACTACTGCTTAATTATAATCCATTGGTAAAAATAAAAATAATAAAATAAAAATGGTGTAGCATCTTGCAAATGAGTTTTGTATTACAGCTTAAGTTCAGACATAATTTCTTGTTACTTACACAAGGAGAACATGACTAGCATCGTTCTATAAGTTAGTAAATCAAGCCTTGCTGTTTCATTGTTGTATTATATGAGTCTTAGAACAGCAATTTACTTTTTGTCCCACTGTCTTCCAGTTTCTATGAATTTTAGGCAGTAAATAACTTAGATTTGTAATATGAAGCCTGCAAGCTTGCTGCGCTTTAGAAGGTTTTTATATTCAAATTCCAATGAATTCTACATGAGTAGAGAGATAGGGAACCTAAGCAGCCTTTCTTCCACTCCACAGAACTGGGCACTTTTAGATCTAATCAAATTAAGTGCAGGTAAGAGAAATGGAGAAATAAATTCTAGGTGAATCCAACACAAGGGAAAAGATAGCTACAATGCAGTATGGGCAAAGGAGTGAATCAGCCCAAAAGATAATCTTAATGTGTTTCCAGCTGCTGGGTTTGATGAGCACCCTTGTTTTTTCTCCTCCATTGCCTTTCATGGATGGTCCTTGAAATTTTGTTCGCATACAGAGTTCAACGGACAGCAACAGAAAGAGAGAGAAAAGACAAGTAGGAAGTAACTGATGAGTTCAATGAGCAGAAGCAGAAGGCACCCTTTACCAGTGTCCCAGTGTTTAGCTACTATACTACTATACTACACTACTATACTTGAGTGATGCTGAACTGCCTTTGAGGCTTGCCCATGACCTTTCTCAAATGACTTCAAAGCAGAATATATTTCAAGACTAACACCATGTGGATTTTGAAGCATCTAGAATGTTTCTCCTCTTTAAAAAAAATATCTAAATAATAAAATAATGAAATAAAACCGTGTCCAATTTACATAATTTTCACATATCTTCCTGCTTTGTCATAGCTTAAGAACAGCCATATAGAGGCAGAATAAAGCTTCCTGTTGCCCTGTGGAGGAGCTTCCCTCCAGTAAAGGGATAAATAGTGCCTGAGAAGATATAAAATAGGGTAACCATAAAAAGATTGTACCACACCCTATCCATAGTGCTCCAAATATCAGCTATTTTCAGCTTGGGGGACTTTCTTAGATGGACATAGTTCTATATATGTTATTACTTCTATAGATTTCTCTTCCATTCACTTGACCTGTCTTTGCTAAAGGGCCATGAACTGTTTTTTGCCTCTGTATTAAAAATAGATTTTGGCATATTATTTTCTTCTGGGTGCACACACCCTTCAGCAGCAGTAAACAAGAAGCATCTTGTTTCTCTCAGCAGAACTCAAAATGAAGAAGCTTTTTTTTTTTTTTCTAGTATTTAGCATTGTGAGTGTGATGCTCACAAAAAGACAAATTTTAAGAGAATATACTGTTTAAATGTTGATACATCTGCACTTGGAGAGTTAGCTTGATATCTGTAAGAAACCACTGTTATGGACATTATGGACTTATATAGAAGTATAAACAGTATTAGCAATTGCAAAATTACATCCTGATTGGCAACAGTCAGAAAATTTTCTCTCTCCTCTCTTCTTCAAAAATTCTGAAGTCAGAATGAAGATTCATTGTACAAAATGAGTCTTCTGAATGAAGTGTAGAAACACTGTAAATCTTTACTTATAGCACCTGCTTAAACATTCTCTACTGGCTAGGACATTGAAGTAAATGAACCTGAACAGATTAAGATTTTTTGATACAGTTTCATTATCTTCATTACCTAGGGAAGTTTTCAGCAGGAGGCTGGACATCATACGCTTCAGATATCCCTTTAAACCTAAATTAGTCTATAATTCTAGACATTTAAATATATATGTATATATACATAGAAGAAGACTTCATATGCTGACCTATTAAGACACTATCCCATGTTCAAAATTGCCAGGTTTTATTCAGACTAACTGGTCTTGACATTAGGTTATGGAATTGAATATGTAGGTACTGTAGAAGAAAAGCTTTGTTTTTGAGTCCTTATTACTCTAATTAAATGAGACATGTAAATTGTTATAATGTAAGTAGGGCACAGAGTGGTGAACTGAATTAATCAAGTATCCAAAAGTAGAGCCCATAAACAGAATGCCAGACAGTGCTTCAAACAAGGTTTCAAATTGAATTTCTCAAAAGAAAAGAGCATCCAGATGTCAGAGCATCCAGATGTCAGGGAAACCTGTGAAATTAAATTTTAGTCTAAGGTCTACAGATTTTTAAAATACAGGTTGTTTTTTTTTTCTTCTCCATAGAAGAGATTTCAAATTTTAAGAATAAATTGCTTCACTGCATGGAAAAGCCACAACAAAATAAAGAATAAAAAAATAAAGTGAACTGACATAAATTGCACAAAACCAGGACACGTTTCCCCTGGTTATTTGCATATTTATTTGTAAATTTATACTTCTTTGTGAAAATATACTAAGCATAAGCATTCAGCTAGCCTTAATAAATATTGCATCTGAAATATTAATCATTACTTTTTGTTAAAATGTGTATAGCTTGTTACAGGATATTCATCTCTACATTGGCTGAGTATTTTGAAAAAGAATAATGGATGAATAATCAGCAGTAGTGCATACTAACAAGTAGAAAAGTATCTACAGTTCACTAACTGGTGTAGGATCATAGCTATGCTTTGAATATTATTAGTTGTCCAAATATTACTTGTTAGAATTAAATTTAACCCAGCTCTGTAGCATGTCACTGCGTTCCCAGCTACAACTTTTCTTTGAAAGATTATCTGCAATTTAAATCTCACAGAAATTAATCTAAATCTCACACAAATTGCATGTTTGCTGTCAATAATGA
The DNA here is from genome assembly GCA_011075105.1 of Heteronetta atricapilla. Taxonomy (NCBI): domain Eukaryota; kingdom Metazoa; phylum Chordata; class Aves; order Anseriformes; family Anatidae; genus Heteronetta; species Heteronetta atricapilla. Next base: position 75,495,212 of record CM021732.1, on the reverse strand, counting down.
TGAGAATCAGATGTGTAGCAAATACTGGATGTAAACATAGTTACGTCATTCAGCTACCAAATTCATTAATTATCTTGTTCTTCCTTTGCATTTAAGTTCCTCACTACTTTTGTACCACTGCTTTTGAAATACTCGTTTCTTCAATAAGAAACATAGGTCTCTGTCCTTGCTTGAGATTTATTTGCTTAAACCCTTTCTCTGCAATTTACAGTTTTCTTCAGCTTTAGTTCAAAATCAGAATTTCATTTAGTAAGATTAATTAATTAATCAGTTGGTCAAGTTACTACTGTATCCCCAGAATCTTTTACTAGCTTTGCAACTTTGTTTACTGCAGAGAACTTCACTGTGAATGACAGGTTTTTGGATGTTACTTGTTAAATGCAGGAAATAGCTATTTATGTGGGTTTACAGAATCACAGAATCACAGAATTTTTCCAGGTTGGAAGAGACCTCAAGGTCATCGAGTCCAACCTCCAACCTAACGCTAACAGCCCACCACTAAACCATATCCCTAAGCTCTACATCTAAGCGTCTTTTGAAGACTTCCAGGGATGGTGACTCCACCACTTCCCTGGGCAGCCTGTTCCAGTGCCTCACAACCCTTTCAGTGAAAAAGTTCTTCCTAACATCTAACCTAAAACTCCCCTGGCTCAACTTAAACCCATTCCCCCTCGTCCTGTCACCAGGCACGTGGGAGAACAGGCCAACCCCCACCTCGCTACAGCCTCCCTTGAGGTACCTAAAAAGAGCGATAAGGTCACCCCTGAGCCTCCTCTTCTCCAGGCTGAACAAGCCCAGCTCCCTCAGCCGCTCCTCATAGGACTTGTTCTCCAGGCCCCTCACCAGCTTCGTCGCCCTTCTCTGCACCCGCTCAAGCACGTCGATGTCCTTCTTGTAGCGAGGGGCCCAAAACTGAACACAGTACTCGAGGTGCGGCCTCACCAGAGCTGAGTACAGGGGGACGATCACCTCCCTAGCCCTGCTGGTCACGCTGTTCCTGATACAAGCCAGGATGCCGTTGGCCTTCTTGGCCACCTGAGCACACTGCTGGCTCATATTCAGCCGACTATCAACCAGCACTCCCAGGTCCTTCTCTGCCTGGCAGCTTTCCAACCATTCCTCTCCCAGCCTGTAGCTCTGCTTGGGGTTATTGCGCCCCAGGTGCAGGACTCGACACTTGGCCTTGTTAAACTTCATGCAGTTGACCTCAGCCCATCGGTGCAGCCTATCCAGATCCTCCTGCAGAGCCTTCCTACCCTCAAGCAGATCGACACACGCACCTAACTTGGTGTCATCTGCGAACTTACTGAGGGTGCACTCGATGCCCTCGTCCAGATCATCAATGAAGATATTAAAGAGGACCGGCCCCAGCACCGAGCCCTGGGGGACGCCACTAGTGACAGGCCTCCAATTGGACTTGGCTCCATTCACCACGACTCTTTGGGCCCGGCTATCCAGCCAGTTTCTAACCCAACGAAGCGTGCGCCAGTCCAAGCCAAGAGCAGCCAGTTTCTTGAGGAGAATGCTGTGGGAGACAGTGTCAAAAGCCTTGCTGAAGTCAAGGTAGACCACATCCACAGCCTTTCCCTCATCCACCCAGCGCGTCACTCTGTCATAGAAGGAGATCAGGTTCGTCAGGCATGACCTGCCTTTCATAAACCCATGCTGACTGGGCCTGATCGCCTGCTTCCCCTGCAAGTGCTGCATGATGACTCTCAGGAGGATCTGCTCCATGAGCTTTCCTGGCACTGAGGTCAAACTGACAGGCCTGTAGTTTCCCGGGTCTGCCCTCCGGCCCTTCTTGTAGATGGGCGTCACGTTTGCTAGCCGCCAGTCGATTGGGACCTCCCCCGATAGCCAGGACTGCTGATAAATGATGGACAGTGGCTTGGCCAGCTCCTCTGCCAGTTCTTTCAGTACCCTTGGGTGGATCCCATCCTGCCCCATCGACTTGTGCACATCTAAGTGCCGTAGCAGGTCACCAACCAGTTCTTCATGGATAATGAGGGCCACATCCTGCTCCCCATCCCCTTCCACCAGCTCAGGGTACTGAGTATCCAGAGAACATCCGGTATTGCCGCTAAAGACTGAGGCAAAGAAGGCATTGAGCACCTCCGCCTTTTCCTCATCTCTTGTAACTAAGTTTCCCCCCGCATCCAGTAAAGGATGGAGATTCTCCTTAGTCCTCCTTTTTGTGTTGATGTATTTATAGAAACGTTTTTTGTTATCTTTAACGGCAGTAGCCAGATTTAGCTCCAGATGAGCTTTGGCCTTCCTAATTTTGTCCCTGCACAGCCTCGCTACTTCTTTAAAGTCCTCCTTAGTGGCCTGCCCACTTTTCCAAAGCTTATAAACCCTCTTTTTCCTCCTAAGATCAAGCCACAATTCTCTGTTGAGCCAGGCCGGTCTTCTTCCCCGCCAGCTCGTCTTTGGGCACGTGGGGACAGACCGTTCCTGCGCCATTAAGACTTCCCTCTTGAAGAGCGCCCAGCCTTCCTGGACCCCTCTGCCCTTCAGAACCACCTCCCAAGGGACTCCACCAACTAGTGTCCTGAGCAGCTCAAAGTCAGCCCTCCGAAAGTCCAATACAGCGGTTTTACTGGTCCCCTTCCTGGCCTCGCCAAGAATAGTGAACTCCACCATTGCGTGGTCACTAAAAAAAAAAAAAAAAAAAAAAAAGGTTGATTTTTCTTTCTTGCCATCTGAACGTCCAAATGAACATGGCTTCAAGGCTCAGCTCTCCTCTCCTGGAAAAACCTTAGTGTACATGTGTACATGCAACAAATCACTAAAGGAATTTTACATGGTGTTTACTTATGTTAATCTAAAGATAATAAATAAGCAATGTGCATTTTTTTTTAGTGCTAATCACAGAAAAATCAGTGAAAAATCAAAACATTAATTTCCTTCTTTTCAGTTACATCTGCAAGGAAAGATGGGAATGAATACTGGAAATTTGGAAATTTGTAATTCAAGAGGAATGAAGTTTTGAGTAGACTTTTAAAAAGAATCTCTGAGACCAATGACTTTTTTTCAAAAGCTGCTGTTTTGCCAGGTGAAAGAGATTATGAGTTAAAGAAGCATTCTGAAACTAAGAGTCCTTGATGTGATGCTAATAACTCCTTTTTTTTTCCTAACTGCAAAAGTAGATCAGTTCTGTCTACAATATTTACCTTGTAAATTTATGTCATTATGAGCTCAGTTTGTAACTCTCTTGTTGCTTAGAATGAGTATAGCATAAATCAAATTCTTATTCATGTCACTTTTGATGGATTTCATATTAGTTATTAGAACTTAGAAAACAGTTTCTCCCAGAGCAGCTGATCTGTAGCTTAGAGCAGCAAGTTCTTGTAATTTCTTATGCAACATTTTATGAAAGTGAGTAAACTATAGCTAACAGACATGGCACGTACTGTCATATTTTACTTTCCAAGTATCCTATCAGGGGAAAAAAAAAAAAAAAAAAAAGTGCTGATGAGCTGCAAAAAACACAAATCAAAAGCTACCACTGGATAAAGCTGCAGACTTAGATTTCTTTTTCACAGAATCACAGAATCAGAGAACCACAGAATTTCTAGGTTGGAAGAGACCTCAAGATCATTGAAGAGGACCGGCCCCAGCACCGAGCCCTGGGGAACGCCACTAGTGACCGGCCTCCAACTGGATTTGACTCCATTCACCACGACTCTTTGGGCCCAGCTATCCAGCCAGTTTCTAACCCAACGAAGCATGCACCAGTCCAAGCCAAGAGCAGCCAGTTTCTTGAGGAGAATGCTGTGGGAAACGGTGTCAAAAGCCTTGCTGAAATCAAGGTAGACCACATCTACAGCCTTTCCCTCATCCACCCAGCGCGTCACTTTGTCATAGAAGGAGATCAGGTTTGTCCAGCAGGACCTGCCCTTCATAAACCCATGCTGACTGGGCCTGATCGCCTGCTTGCCCTGCAAGTGCTGCATGATGACTCTCAAGATAATCGGCTCCATGAGCTTCCCTGGCACTGAGGTCAAACTGACAGGCCTGTAGTTTCCCGGGTCAGTCCTCCGGCCCTTCTTGTAGATGGGCCATTACATTTAATTAAAAAAAAATAATAATCTCAAAGAATTGAGGGAAGCTATGCTACTGCTTGTGCAACAGAAGGTTTCAACAAAACTTACTGTAAAATTGTGTCATAAAAATTAATTATGTTATACATATTGTGAATGGTAAAGAAGTATGGTGTAAGCCTACAGATTTTCTGTGTAATTTATTTTACTTAGGATTTTCTGCCTAAATGCATCATGGCCCCAAGGGCATCACCAGGTCCCAGGTCAAGGCCCCACAGCAGCCCCTGGGCTACCAGCCCCTGCCCCACTGAGGCTGCAGCACAGACGGGCTCCAGCTCCCCACAACCCTGCCCTGCCCACAGCCAGCCAGGCCGACACGTGGGCCCAATGCATGTCCTGGGCTTCAACCCTGGCCCTAGGGAGGTGCCCAGTACCTGGGGCTGGGGCTGCCCCAGTGCCCTGCTCCTGGCTGGGGCACTGGACAGGACCAGCCTGCTGGGCCCTGCCCTGACTTTCATGTTCCCAGTGCTTGGCCCCACGAACCGCTAGCCCCCTGCTGTGCCCTGGCATATAGTTCTACCTGCAATTCCTGACTTCTGGTTTGAACACAGAATTAGGCACAACTTGTCATATGTTTTCTCAGAGCAGAGTGACGTAACAATTGTTTAGGGGTGTGCAAGAGTCAGCCTCAGTGTTACCTTCTGAACTGAACTCCATGAATTGCCATCTCTGAAGGGCAACAGAAGAAACAATAGGCTGCTCTCAAGTGAAATGCACAACTGGAACTTGAAAAACAAACAACAATTAAAATGTAAATGAACAAACGATGATCAATGATTGAAGATTGATGATCTTCATCAATGATCTGGACGGGGGCATTGAGTGCACCCTCAGTAAGTTTGCAGATGACACCAAGTTAGGTGCGTGTGTCAATCTGCTCGAGGGTAGGAAGGCTCTGCAGGAGGATCTGGGTAGGCTGCACCGATGGGCTGAGGTTAACTACATGAAGTTCAACAAGGCCATGTGCCGGGTCCTCCACCTGGGGCGCAATAACCCCAAGCAGAGCTACAGGCTGGGAGATGAGTGGTTGGAGAGCTGCCAGGCAGAGAAGGACCTGGGAGTGCTGGTTGATAGTCGGCTGAATATGAGCCAGCAGTGTGCTCAGGTGGCCAAGAAGGCTAACAGCATCCTGGCTTGTATCAGAAACAGTGTGGCCAGCAGGACTAGGGAGCTGATTGTCCCCCTGTACTCGGCTCTGGTGAGGCCGCTCCTCGAATACTATGTTTAGTTTTGGGCCCCTTGCTACAAGAAGGACATCAAGGTGCTTGAGCGAGTCCAGAGAAGGGCGACGAAGCTGGTGAGGGGCCTGGAGATCAAGTCCTACGAGGAGCTGCTGAGGGAGCTGGGATTGTTCAGCCTGGAGGAAAGGAGGCTCAGGGGTGACCTTATCGCTCTCTACAGGTACCTCAAAGGAGGCTGTAGCGAGGTGGGGGTTGGTCTGTTCTCCCACGTGCCTGGTGACAGGACGAGGAGGAATGGGCTAAAGTTGCGCCAGGGGAGTTTTAGGTTGGATGTTAGGAAGAACTTCTCTACCAGAAGGGTTGTTAGACATTGGAACGGGCTGCCCAGGGAAGTGGTGGAGTCACCATCCCTGGAAGTCTTTAAAAGACGTTTAGATGTAGAGTTTAGGGATATGGTTTAGTGGGGACTGTTAGTGTTAGGTCAGAGGTTGGACTCGATGATCTTGAGGTCTCTTCCAACCTAGAAATTCTGTGATTCTGTGATTCTGTGAAAATAGGGTCACTAACTGTCTGATATAACCATATGAATCATAATTCAATAAATGTAGCATTTTTCATTCACCTCTGCTGAAGTCATTTAGTAGGCTGACAAAGTATATTAGTATCATAAGGTGATTTTAACAAGTTTGTATCTCTTGAGAAGCTATGCTTTGTGTTTTGAGGAAATATCTCCAGCTCCCACAGATGTAAATGAAAACAAAAAATTCTATGCATAGGGTATAGATCAGAAACTGTTTCTCCACAGACAAATAAATATGATGGAGATAAGAAGGATGGTATGAAAGCCAGGTCCTGGAATTTACTGAACAATTAATAAAGTGGTTTTGTTTGATTGTTTTATGAAAAAAAAAAAAGGAACAATCTATTGAAATGCATAAAGTTATCCTAAATATATGCCTGAAGGACCATCCAAAATTATTTGTATCATGAGTCAATGGTACTATCTATCTTTAAGCTTATCTGTCACTCATGGAAGCATTGACTACATCTCTTCATAAACTGGAATATGAGCAGTCTGTAAGACAATGTCTTACATGAATTTTATACAGGTGTGAAAAGGATCCCTTGAACATAAACTTTAAACTGGTTCACCCAAGTGGAAGTAACCTAATTTCAGTACATACCATTATTTTAAATAAATAAATAAATAAATAATAATATTTAATGTTCAACTAGCCTATTTTTCCCATCTGCATAGAAACACCTGTGAACAGAATTTTTAAAAGCTTGTATTTTCATTAGTATGTGAACATTGACTAGCTTATCATCTAAAGTATGATTCCTGAAATCAAAATCCAGACAACTTGAATATGAAGTTCAAAAGTTATGCTTACATAAACATGTGAAATAAAAATAATAATAATAATAAATAAATAAAAACAACTCACTTTCTTAATAAGCACATTTCAGGACAGCATGAACTTTAGTTAAGTTCTGCACAGTGGTTCCATTTGTTATACATTTTATTAATATTAATTCATAATACTTTTAAAAAAATTCTTTTATTGTATTTTAATATTTAATATAATTAAAAAGGGAAATGCAGTCCTGATTGTTCATCAAAACAAAATTTGTGTTGAACATTTAACAACTGCATTATATAACTTTCAATCCTTTTTACTTCATACTGGCCCTAGCCTTGTGCCATGGATATTGTACAGTACCCAAACTCTTGATGAATATTCAGCTTTCATTTCACCAAAATTGAATTTGGTTTGTGTACTGAGTTCACTCTGCAGTCCATCCAAAGCATTTTAAAGTGGTCTATCATGAAACTCCTTCAAAAGTTCACTTCCAATAGAAACTAAAACAGTACTGTAAAAACACCCATAAAAGCTAACATCTCAGATATCAGTAAAAGCAATAATAAAAAATAAAATGCATTGGCGGTATGTAAATCAATATTATTATTTTTTGATCTTGCAGAGCTTAAGAAGTAAGTGTAATTTTGTATTTCTGATGCTATGGGATCAAGATACATAAACTTGAACTATGAAATTATCATTAAGGTAATAAAAAGAAAAATTAGATTCTCAGTTAACACAGTTACTGAAACTAAGAAAAGATTAGGAGTGTGAATATGGAGCATCAAGCAAAAATAAAAATGATACATTTGACAAATGTGAGAATCATTAATGTATTTGCAATGGATGTAATAAGGAGAAAAGGACCAATATTAATAATTAATAATTATTATTAAAGAGGTAAAATTCTATAATAAATCTAAAATGAGAACAGACAAAACACTAAAGAAATATTCTGTAAACATCACAAATTCCATCTATCTCTGATATATGGCAATTCCAGTTATGGATATCAGTGTATATATTTCCAAAGCTACCCCCCAAACTGTGACACTTCTACTCACAGAACCACTGCACATGCGATAGTTTTATTCACATGGATATGTAAGTATATTATATATCCTTTAATTTGTAAAGATTGCAATGGAATTAATATTTTAGTTTGACAAAGAAGTGTGCTTTCAAAGTGATTATTACCTTTATGGAGCCTTGGTCATATCATAGACTTAACTTGGAGCATATGAACTGGAATGAAATTAATCCAGAAGATGAAATAGGCACACACCTAGGCAAAACTTGATTTGCCTGTGCACCAACAAGACTTGCAACAACAAGTCTTTTCATTCAGACTCAATCTAATCCAAAGGATAACTCTCCAAAACGACTATAGTGGGGACACTTGCTTCTACCAATGGTTCAGCTAATAGCTCCAATCCCACTGACCTGCATTTTGAACATACACAAAGGGTACTAGACAGCTGAGACAGTACTAATATGTTTTTTTTTGTTTGTTTGTTTTTTTTCCTCAGAACTTGCAGTAACACAGGCTATATTTGCAAACTTGTAACTTTTGAGCATTCAGTGGGAAACAACTTCCAAAGATTAAATAAGAGATAGAATGCAATTTATTTTATTAAATTTTTGAAATTAAAAATTTTTATAGAAAAAGTGGTTATCATGCTTCATGAAGCAAATTAGATTAATTGTTTCAAGTAAATGTTAGCATCTACTTAGAAGAATAAGATATAAATAGGAAGTTTAGGGCAGAATATTGCTACCAAAGTGAAGTAAAAATACCAAATATTGCAAATACTAATGAAATTGTACAGTTTTTAGCTATATCAGCTTTGAAATAATAATATTACATGTACGTGAAAATAAAGTGAATGAGATAAAATTAGAAAAAAATAAGGAAACAGACAGAAGAGGAAAACAATGAGAAAAATATGATGTTTATGTCATGACATTTTAGAGGGCTTGCATTATTGATGATGCAAGATGCTACAAATGTAATGGGAAAACTTTTTCTTCTCATTTTGCAAATGAAATACCTCAGGGGAAAAAAAAAAAAAAAAAAAAAAAAAAAAAAAGCAATTGTTGCTGTTGAAAGCCTGGCAATATTTTCCTTAGTAATATTTAGCAATTCACAAATTACAGGGTGGCAGCCATTACAGCTATGATAATCACGAAAAATGTAGGAAGCTGTTGTCAGTAACTAATGAAAAAGCCATAGTTAATGAGTATGCTTTTCTGATAGCAAGTCTAAACGGTGACTGTTGCCCCATTCATATTAAAATTACAACATTCTGGAATATCTGCGAAAGGCCAAATGCATTAATGACTGAAGTAAGTAAAATGTTACAGTTTCAGAAAGGATAGCAGTGAAAGTAAATGATTAAAAATCATACCAATGGACAAAAAAAAAAAAAAAAAGAGAGCTTAAAAAAATCCAAATTAAGTTCTTACTCTACTGTTCATAGACTAGCTGTTTTATCTCTATTTTTATGAGCTTTTCTGCTTTTTCTATTGTTTAACTAAGTAGAGATGATGTGATTTGCCACCAGTGTATTTTTGGCTGGCTTTCAATGTCTACATCCTCTTGGATAGCTTAATTTGTAGTCTGTAGTCCAATTCCATGAAGATTGACCTGATTTTCTTGCACCCTGCTATAGAGATCCAGAGATCCAGACCTACATTCTTCCAGGAAGGCATGAATGCATGCTGGATTTCAGATTTGGATGCAAACACACTATCATGACTAATTCTACAACAACAGAGGTGCAGAATTCTGGGGTCTCAAACCTCTGACATTCACTACTGTTCCCAAGTAGATAGGTTTCTTGAGGAGACAAGGATCAGCAATTTTACCAATTCACTAGCTGTATAATTACAATAATGTATTAACATATCATCAAGCGCAATATTTCTCATACCAGAGGAATTCAGAAATTTTGATTTATCACAGTCCTGGGGCTCCAGAAATGGCAATTACTTAATTACTTAATTATTACTGTAATCAAAGAAAAATTGTCCTTTGACAATGGACAGGGCTATGACCTTAACACATAGATTGTATCTGGCAGTTTAAAAAGTATGGTTTTTTTCAAAATATTTTTTACACAACAGATAATGCAAAGTTACCCTACTGAAATAGATATGCCTCCTAATGTATCGGGAGTTAGTATAAAAAGCACATGGCTTCTCACTAGTATTATTTTGACAGTAGCTTTCAGAATTTCTACTTTTGCATCAAGTAAGCAAAGTATATATTCTCAATTCAGATATCACAGCAGACAGTATGTTAGTGTCCCGTGTACAGAACTTAGTACAGGAGTGAGATGCTTAAATAGAAGGTAGCTAAGAAAAAAAAAAAAAAAAAAAAAAAAAAAAAAAAAA
>CM021732.1:75453427-75485068 GCA_011075105.1 Heteronetta atricapilla | reverse complement strand
AAAAAAAAAAAAAAAAAAAAAAAAAAAAAAAGTTATAAGCTAAGCCTAATTAGTTTCCCCTAGGATATGTCTATAAAGTGAGCTTAAAATTCTCACTGCTGTTCTGGGTTAATCTAAGAGCAAAATCATTGTATTCTCAATGATGTTCATAACCACGATAAAATAATACTATTTCTTAGGCAAAGAAAAGTTGAAAAAAATAGGTTTATCCACTTGTTTAGTCAGGTAATAGCAAATTAAATATTAATCAATTGTATATCAAATATCACAGGTAGTATCAAACAATAGTGAAAAATCTGCAAAGGTTCATGATGTTAAGAGATGAATTGGTCTTACATATCAAAGGAGCCTATAATAGAAACAGGAAGAAAAAGAGTCTACAGGAGGAATTCAAAGTATTCTATTGCCAAGATTCTTGATCTTTCATTGTTATAATGCCACTTTTTTTTTTTTTTCTCAGTCAAACAGACTTGAAGTAAATTAATTCATGTGGGCTGAATTAATAACACTTAATAAAAACTGTGTAATACATAAGTAAAATATTATTTAATAATTAACAATCCAATTATTAAAACAATAATCTGCTTGAAGACGTTATGCCTCTTGCAGACTACGGTAGCAGAAAAAAAATCAACATTGAAATAAAATGGCAGACTTAACCCTACTGTGTAGAAAAATAATTGCTTACAGAAGAATCAGATCATATGGTTGACACTTTGTGCTTCAGATTCTATAAATTTTTATCAACAGTTTGTTGTTATGGTACTTAAATTGATGAAAGAAATGGCCTCAAGACATGGAAAACTCTGCATTCTATACCACACACATTTGGTGGCTTCCTACAGATCATTATCAGTAGTCAACTTGTACATGAATAATGGCCTATCACATTGCAAAGAATAATGCCCCACTTCTTCTGGAGGACAGATTTGTCACATTTTAAAGTCCAATACTTAATTTATGTTCAGTAAATTCATGAACTTTCAGATTAGACATAAAGGAGGCCTTAAAAACATTATAGGTATCTCTATGGTATCCACTCTCTGCTGATTGGATACTAACATGTCTGAGTTACATCTACCACTATACACAATCACAAATAGATTTTGTGCTGAGAACTTCCCAGTGGTTAAAAATGAAAATCAAGAGATAATCAGATGCATGAAAATTGGATCACATACTATTTTCTCACTGACATTCTCTTACAGAATGGTTGGAGGCAAGACAAGAACAGAATGAGATCAATTGCAAGAGGTTGAAGATTTATCTTTTTAACAGAAGTTGAAAATAATATGTCTACAAGTTGCTAGTATTTGAACTTTCTCAGGAAAATACTGAAAATTCAGGTGACTTAAAATCATCCATGTTTGTTCTCCATCACAAAACTACATAGAAAATATTGGAGTGGATGTTATTTCTGTTACTGTATCATGACTCCAAAGGGACTGTCCCTGAGACATGAATGTCCCTGAGACATGAAACTAGAAGATGTTCTTTTAAACAAATGAAAATGCATCTTAGTTTAGAATCACAGAATGGCTTGGTGACTTTAAAGTTCCAACCACCCTGCTATGGGCAGGACCATCTTTTTCTGGATCTGGTTGCCCAAAACCCCATCCAATCTGGCCTTGAACACTTCCTGAACTGTGGATGGGGCATCCACAGCTTCTCTGGCCAACCCGTGCCAGTGCCTCACCACCCTCTCAGTGAAGAATTTATTCCAAATATCTAACCTAAACCTACCTTCTTTCATCTTAAAACCATTACCCCACGCCCTACATGTGCTTGTGAAAAGTCTATCTCCTTATAAGCTAGGGAGCTTATAGATAATTTATAGGTACTAGAAGGCCTCTAAAGGGTCTCCCCAGAGCCTTCTCTTCACTATGCTGAACAACCCCAGCTCTCACAGCATTATTTGTAGGAGAGCTGCTCCAGCCCTCTGATCATTTATTTTTGTGGCCCTCCTCTGAACCCACTCTAACAGGACCAGCACTGGTGGCCCCAGAGCTGAATGAAGTACATTACTAAGTAGAGTCTCACATTCCCTCCCCAAAAATATATTGTCAGGTCATCAAAAATCTTCATAACATAAAGCTCTGATGGGTAGAAATCAGGTGTAGAGAAACAATAATAAGACACCTATTAACAGGTCATTAATGTCATCATAATTATGATCATTATTGTAATCTGATCTATTGTTCTTGAGATATATAATCTCACTAAATTAAAATAAGAGAGAAAAAAAGAAAAAGGCAGGTTCCTAAGACCAGTTATCAGTATATGTACATCATTGCATTTACAAAGTAAAGAGAAATGAGAGATGTTTGCATGCATGAAGACAGCAAGCACGTGATTAAGTGTATAAACAGAAAAACCTCAGGGCTCATTAAATTTGTTGTGATTTGTGATGTTCAGCTTAGTCTCTCACTGTTTGGATTCCACAACCTGTAAGATATTCATATAAACATAAAACAAGAGGCTAAAGCAACAAAATTGTGTTTAATATTCAAGGAGTAAATTAAAAGGGATGCATAATGCATTACATTCATAGCAAAATCACACCGTAGCATAAGTAGCGGAGAAAAGAGATCAGATGGGTGATCCCTGTAGTTAGTGTTTTGTTCTGATGACCCTGGTCAGATAAGTCAATCTGTTTGCCATAAGATGAGTAACTACTAATTTTGCAGATTTCTTCTGTGAATAGTCATTATACTTTTCAAAACTCTTTCTACGGAACACCAGCTTCAGATATATTATTTAAGGGAAGGATTCTCCTTGTAAACTTATCGGCAAAACAAATAGAACAAGAATGGGAAGAGAGCACTCAAATTCTCTTAGAAACTCAAACAATTGTATGTAGGCTTATATGCAAAGCTTCACAGACTTGAAATAATTTGAAGGAAAAGACGTCTTTCCCACTTTGCTCAGTAGTTCTAACATTACAACAAAATCTCTCAACCACCAACACTTCGGTTTACAGCTTGTATGTTATGCCCTCATTGTCAGTGAAACCTAGCAGCATCTGCTCATCTTTTTCTTGCATATACTATTCTGAAATTAAAGAGCTGACTAAGAATACCTTATACTGCCATAAGAAGAGTCCTTAATCAGTGAAACAATATTATAAACCCAAATACATGAAATTTGAACATAATAAACCTGTTTTATTATCTATGAGAAAATACACTCTTCTGTAGCTCAGAAAAAAATTTCAAAAAAAAAAGAAAAAAAAAAAAAGATCAGTTATCAAAATCCTTTGCATATTCAGGTATAAATCCAAATAACCTGTGATCCTACCTAATTCAGATGTAATACCCTCAATAAAGCTCACGAGACAACCGTAACACATTTTAAAATCTTCCGTATTTGTTTGCTGCTTCCTGTTTTCTGTTAGAAAGAAACATTTCTGTTAAGAAACACTTCTAATAAAATAAAAAATAACCATAGCAAAGTTATGACAATAAGGAAATAAATGGGATCAGGAATAAGTTCAGATTGATTTCTGAGTATTTTTTATGAAGTTTAACACTGTTAATATCAAGCCCATGCACTTCATTTTAACTGGTAAATATTTGTACAAGGGTCAACATCCATCACCACAAGTATTAAATCCTTCAACGCTGAATTGTATATACACGTTAATAGAAAATTCACAATGTAAAAGGAAGAGCTACAATTCTAACCTTGAACACATGCATAAAAAGCATTCATTGAACTCATTTGAACTCTAAATTGATTTTTACTAAACATCACTCAATGCTAAGTGAATTTTAGTTAAAAAGTTACTATGGTATCATCTGTCCCTCTAACAAGAATGTCAAAAATAGCCTCTGGTCTACTTCCAACTGAGCCCTTATCTTTTGCAGCAACCCATCTGCTGTAACATCAATAAAGATGGATTTTTTTTCCTGAGTATATTTCAAAGGCATTGACAATTATTTTAGGTATTGTAATATGCGTGTGTATTAAATCTGCTTATAACTTAACATTTGTAAGTGAAATACAGGCAACAAAAAGAATCTTTTTTCTATGGTCCATGAAATTCATTTAGGGAAGATTTGTAGAACAAAGTAATTTTAAGATTTCCTTTTATTTGATATCTGACACTGTGAATAGAGTGACTAGTTTCTCTAAGTGTAAATTAAAAGGATTCTCCTGGAGGTGTTGAGTCAGACTTAGACCAACCATAAGCATATGGGAATTGGGGATTATGTGCATTTTCATTTCAGCTAAAATTGATATTTGTAATATTTATTCTATGGTTTGTAAACACAACAAAGAAAGGCATGCCCAGCAACAAGGCAAAAGGTAACAAGCACATTGTCTAAACATAAGGAAACACTCTTTTTAGTACAAGGGGTGACTGAGCACTGAAGAAGATTGCTCCCAGACATTGTGGAGATATTCACAAGCCAACTGAGCATGATCCTGGGCAAGCCTCTATGTTGTCTTGCTTGAGCAGGGCGTTTGGACAAGATGACCTCCAGAGGTCCCTTTCAAACTCAGCCATTCCATGACTATGCAAATAAAAGGAATTAATTAGGAGATTCAGGTAAAGCAAGGAAAAGGAAAAAATAGAGGGATTGCAGCCCTATGGCCAGTTTGGGTCAGCTGTCCTGGGTCTATCCCCTCCCAGCTCTTGCTGCACCCCCAGCTTGCCCGCTGGCAGGACAGAGGAGCTGAAAAGTCCTTGGCTTAGTGTAAGCAGTGCTCAATTCAGCATGCTGATAACATCAGCATGTTATCAGCACTCTTCTCATCCTAATCCAAAACATAGCACCCTACCAGCTACTAGGAAGAAAATTAACTATATCCTAACTGAAACTAGGACAGATTTGTGTTTTATTTTAAGATGAAGCACGGGTACATAATAACAATAGCATAAAATATCATCTGTTACTCTTAGTTAGGAGTGACAATTTCACCTTCAAAGATGATCAGACCACTGGCTGGTTGTCAAGTTAAATGAACAAATGATAAGTAGTATCTTTTGGAAATCCTTTTTTGGAGTACTCTTTTTATGAGTATTTACCCATTTGTTGCTCCCCCATCTTATTTTTTTTATTTTTGTTAAGAATATAAGTTTTGACCTAAACTATGACGATGAAATCAGAAAAATGAAGGACCACAATTCATTGTTAAATATCTTCATATTCAGGGGGAAAAAAAAAAAAAAAGAAAAAGAAAAAAAAAAGGGGGGGGGGAATTTCAATGTCAGAGTTGTTTTATTAACTAAAAAAGACATTTGAGTCCAAGATTCTGAAGTGATCCATGGCAATTGTCCATTACTTATAGAAAACACAATGGAATTCAAATTAGCTTAGCCTGTCTCTCACTTTGAACCCTGAGCTACTGACTGAGGACAAGAAGACTGCTCAGACAAGAAAACAGACCAGAAATGATAAATAAAGGGAAATAAAGTGGAGCAACAACATTAAAAATAATAATAAATAAATAAATAAAATAGTTTCTCAGTTTAAGATGAGAAGCTCTAGGGGCAGAATACTTCATTAGGGTGAGGAATGGGAGCACAGGTAGGGCTGAACACTTCAAAGCAAATTAAATCTGTCATGCCATAGCTGCAGATGCTTAATGAAGTCTCTGGTACCAAGAATGGTCCTGGCAAGATATTTTACCTCCACATTTGTAAAACATGGATGATTACTTCCCTTGTCATTTGTTGCTGTCAAAAAAAGTGTTCATATAAGAATAATCCACCTGCATTTATTTCTGAAACAGTCATCCTCCCCATTATTTTGACTTTATGAATTATTTCAAAAATACAGAAGGAAAATTCTGACCTAAACTTCAAATGAAACAATTTAGAAAACGTTATTTACAAATAAGATAGACAAGCTGGGTAACAACAATTTGTCTGATAATATGCTTTAACCACTATTGCATTCAAAAATATAATCTTAATTATATACTTAATGTAATGTGGCAGGGCCAGACTGCTAGAGACAAAGATGAGACATGATGAAGAAAATCTGCACAGTTTATGTTTGTCTTCTACTGTTATACAGTGCTTAATGTAGTCTAGTATATCCAATTAAGCTTCATACTCTGAGGAAACACTTCTCTTCCAGTGCCCAGTCAACTGTTTTACAATAGAAAAACGCAACACTGAATAGTGGATTACTCCAGCTGCATAGGTATTAATGAGCCATGTTTGCCTTAAGTTGAGATGCACAGTTTTCCTATTATGACATTGTTAAAAATTTGGCCTTCTATCCTTGAAATGGCAACCATGTATAGGAAGCTAACATACTTTATCCTTTATCCTCACTTTATCCCCCGTGAGCTAGGGATAAAGGACATCAAATTAGATAACATTAATTTTGAGTACTTCTATGTGTGTAAACACACATAGCTCACAAATTACAGATACACAAAAGTTCTCAAGAAGATTCCTATCACATTTTTAATAACTCAAGAGATTTAATGATATAAGATTTTACTGCCTTGGTTTCTGGGAACTATATAACATGGTGACAAAAAGTGGAAAAGTCATAAAATATATAAACTTCTAAGTGATAAGTTTTATATTGGAAGAGGGAATACATATTTTCTGAGTGCTACAATCTATATATCTCCCTAGTTGCTGCTGTTTTCAGTAACTACATTTGTGAATGACCCACTCTGTCACTATTACTTCAAAAAGAAGTAGAATCACAGTAGGCACAAAACTTTTCTGTTCCAGTCTTTTATTTTTTTTGAACCTGACAAAATTTGATTGCACTACACTTGGTGGCTGAGCTGTTGTCACACAGTTTCTTCTGTGCGTTTGGTTATTAAAAACAGAAAATAAATATTAAATGTTAAAGCTTATATTGTTAAAAGTTTATTTATTTTTTAATTTTTAGTTTTTGGTTTATTCTGCTGGGTTGCTTTTTTTTTTAAAAAAAAAAAAAAAAAAACTTTCCCAAAAATGTCAAGAGAAAAATACATAGGAAGTTTGAAAATACACAGGATATCCCTCGTATTATCCCCAGTTCCCCATGACAGTCCTATTTCTAAATTGGTGAGATACGGATTTGAAGGCTGGACCATTCAGTGGATAAAGAATTGACTGGATAGCCACAACCAGAGAGTTGTGGTTCACAGCTCTCCAGGTGGAGGCTGGTGATGAGTGGTGTTCCTCAGGGGTCCATCTTGTGACTGGAGCCATTTGGTATCTTTGTCATAGACAGTGGGATCAAGTGCACCCTCAGCAAGTTTGCAGATGACACCAAGCTGAGTGGTGCACTTGACAGAAGGAAGGGATGCCATCCAAAGGGACCAGGACAAGTTTAAGAAGAAGTAGGCCCACATGAACCGCATGAAGTTGAACAAGTCCAACTGCAAGGTGCTCTACCTGGTTCAGGGCAATCCCAGACATGAGGACAGACTGGATGAACAACTCATTGAGAGCAACCCTGCAGAGAAGGACTTGGAGGTTCTGGTAGACAAAAAGATCAATGTAGGCCAGCAGTTTTGGCCCAGAAGGCCAACTGCATCCTGGACTGCTGGCAAGGCCAATATAAGTCGACAGATGTGACTGTTCCCCTCTGCTCTGCACTTGTGAGACTTCACTTGGAGTACTGTATCCAGGTCTGAGGAGGCCCCCAGCACAAGAAGAACCTGTCAAAGAAGGTCCAGAGGAGGGCCATGAAAATGATCAGAGGGCTGGAGCACCTCTCCTATGAAGGAAGGCTGAGAGATCTGAAAATGTTCAGCCTGCAGAATGCTCCAGGCTGACCTCATTGTGGACTTTCAGTATTTAAAGGGGGCTTGTAAAAAAGATGGAGAACAACATTTTGCTCAGGCAGATGATGATAGGACAATAGGGAATGGTTTTAAACCAGAAGAAGGCAGATTTAGACTAAATGTAAAGAGTGAAAAACTTCACTCAGAGGGCGGTGGGGCACTGGAGCAGGTCGCCCACAGTCATACAAAAGAATCACACAACCATTACCACTGGAAAAGACCTCCAAGATAGTCTGGTATAACCATCCCCCATCATCACCCACTAAACAATGTCCCTAAGCACCATATCCAACTTTTCCTTTAACTCCCGCAGGGACAGTGACTCCACTGCCTCCCTGGGTAACCCACTCCAATGCCTAACTATTCTTTCTAAGAAATTTCTCCTTTTTACAATGTGATTTGGAAGATGTGGATGACCCATCCCTGGAGGTGTTAAGACCAAGTTGGATGATCCCATGGGCAACCTGATCTAGTGGGTGGCATCCCTGCCCATTTCAGGAGGTTTGATACTAGGTGATCTTTAAGATCCCTTCCAACCCATTCTATGATTCTATGATCTTGTTAACAAAAGATTCTCAACCAGCAACTCTCTTCTTTTATCCCTTTCCCCACTGTTTAGGAAACTCTCTCAATATCTACCTATTTAAAAATATGCAGTTAACTGGGCAATGACAAACCATGTAACTTTACAGAGGTAGAATAATACTCTTTACATATTTTTCTATTTATTACTTGTTGTAGCTCACAGTAGATGTTCACAGTAAATACATTAATTTCTCTATCAAAACTCCTGAAAAGCAGGATTGGGTTCTTCATTGCATCCTCGCAGTTTCTGAATTAAACTTAACTGGTTGGCAAAGCTGAAAGAAAAAAATTATGTTTAATGCCAAATGGGGAGTGACATTATTTTTTCTCACATTGCCAGAGGTAGAGATTTCTGTCTGTACTTGTAGCATGTCAACTGCAAGAGTGATCTGCAATTAAGGTACACCTCTAACACTGTGGTGTAATCCTTCCCCTCATATTCTTTCTCGAGATGTGCTTTGTGTGCACTGCCTAGCACAAACAGACACTATTCCTGATTGTGCTATCAGAATTAATAACAGGAAACAAAATGTCACTGAACTAAGCAGCATTAATGTATTAATTGTTAGAATGTAATGTAAATAAATGCAGTAAAGACTGCATCCTAGCATGATGAACCTCTTGGACATTGACTGCTACTGACAGGTGAATTACAGTGACTGTATAAAAGGTATATTTTTTAACATATTTGATTTTTTAAATAATTATCATACCAAATTTCATATTCGATATTCCCAAAATATCTTTTTCAGGCTGGACTGGCTGGTATTGGTGCTCTTATGTTGAGATTTTAAGTATTTCACTGTGTGCGTAGGTGACAGCTATTTAATACATTAAGATCTCACATTTCTAAAATTTCCTGTTGTTTAAATATATCTTTGCATGTTATTGTATATGCTATGCTTTTTACAAAGCAGATTTTAAATGAAGGATTTTCTTCTGTTTCCAACTACCAAATCCTTTAAATTTTCCTCAGAAGTTTTTTTTTTTTTTTTTTTCCTCTCTAGACTTTTGTTGATGCTCACAGTTCTTCTCTGGATTTTCTTCATTAGAGAGGCATTCTTGAACAACAGTAGGCATTGTAAACTACTGTCTGTGCTGAACACTATTTGTATCTGACATCACAGACCTCTCCTGTAATACCAACTACATACTCAGATTACTTTTCTCATAGATTCTTCTGTTCTCAAAGTTTTAAATACAGTAATACTGACAGAAGAGATGCTGCCATGGATCAGAAATGGTACTGAGACAACCTCCTGAAAAACAGTCATTACCACTTAGCTGTTTTTATGCTTTTGCTACACAAATGCTTTGAAAGCTTATCATGTTTTCTGAACTTCAGTTCATTTTATTCATGACATTTTGTGCCTTCATTTCAGTTTACCCTCTAAGGAGTAGTGTTTAACTGAATACCTATTTGTTATTTTTGTACTGATATTTGGTTGTGCTGACATGCCAGAGTGGCAAACTGAGTGTAAGTGATTTCTCAAGAATAGGGTAGGCAACTTCTGAAGAACAAGACATTGCATAGAACAACAGATGTTTGGGGGGGGGGGATGTGGTATGGCCAACTACTGGTTGAGAAGAGGGGAACCTTGAGAGTAGTAACAGGCCTCTTTCACTTGCCACCTTCAGGATAAGCTTGCTTTCCTCAGTAGAGAGCAAAAAATTAAGTAGAGGTCTCCACTGAGGTATATTACCGTCAAATTGCCAGAGAAACACAAAAACTGGTTTGGGGTTCAGTTACACAAAACCATACCAGAAAGCCCAGTAATCAAAATATTCTGGTTGAACTTGGGCTTTACAGAAAAATCCTTTTGCCTAGCAAAATATTTGTGATTCTTGATAGCCCCACACTTTGCTTGGAAAATAGGCTGTTTGGTACTCTAAACAAGATTTAAATCCCCTTTTCATGTAGCCTTTGGATGTAACTTTTTTAAGTGTTCTTGTCTAAGTATAGTGAATGTTTTTGCAAGGACAAGATGTAAATTAGAGTATCTTGGATGATCCTATGGATGTCACCAAGGCTGCATAATTTTTATGCACCAATTATTCTATTTCAAATGAAATACTATAGTGTTTCTTTGTAAAAATGCTTAATTTTGAATATATTATTTTCTATTTGGTCAGCATTGTTTTGTTTTCTGAGTTTTGGCATAGAAGTACCTGAGAATATAATTAAGCCTTTTCTTGAATGTCTGAATCTGCAACTACGCTGAGGGACACAAGACAGTGACAAAAACAGTGATCTTTAACTCTGCATATTGGTAACAAGGGGGAAAATCAATGAACCTGAGTATTGGTAATGGGAAAAATGTGATTGTTGATAACAAAGATATACATTAAAGACTGGGCATACCACAAGCCACAAGGCAAAATCTGTTTCTACATTCCTCCAACTACTAATATTGAAATTTAATTTAAAACTATAGTGATTGAACTAATGATTTTAAACAAAAACAAAAACAAACAAACAAACAAAAAAGATAAACAAGACATATAAATTTAAAAGCTGCAAGACTCCCAGGGAAAATTCAGTGTTATCATCCTACACAGGAAAATTGAAAATAGCAAACACTGGCAAACAACGTTATTTTCATCTCTGCAGCTAAATGAAATATTTTGTTTCATTACAAATACAATTTCCTGTCAAAATCGTTTTAGGGTAAGTTTTTCATCCCATTTTCCTCACAACCAGTGCTTAGTTTCACTCCTGCAGGTGCAGAATTAAAGACTTTGCACTGTTAAGCACTGTAAAGAAGCAAGGAAATTTCATACTGAATAAAGAATAGAGGGTGGTATCTAGAAAACTGCTGCATTAAGTTCTAGCTCTCATCCCAAAGGAACTGAAATAGGTCATCTCTGCACAGACACTGACTATTTTCCTTTACTGAAATTGTATCACTTCAACAACATTGCTAATATTTCTGAGCCTTGAACCCATTGCCCCAAGCCTTACCAGAGAATAACATTCATCATGCTATCTGAAAGGTAACTTCCTGCTTTATTTTTAAACATAACTTTACATCTGATACTTATAAAAAATTACTTCCTTTTTCATTGTGAAAAGACAATTAGTTAAGGGAACAGTGACACTACCAGCCTCTATTACCTACCCTAGAATGCTTACTAAAAATACCATATTTTTATTAATATATTTTAAATTTCAATATTTAATTTAGAGTTGTCAGTGTTCATAACAAAATAATAAAATAATTATGTATTAGGGATAAATAATAATGATGATAATAATGGATAAATAGTAACCATGAATAATAATGAAGAGAAAAAGACAGCAGTATTTTCATTTGAGAGACACTGCGTTCAGAAAAAAAATAAATACATAAATCACAATATGTAGTACATTATTTTGCTGACAGAATATTTTATCTTCATTTTTTCAGGTTTCTTTCTGTCTTAATGGTAAGTATAAGTTACTGCCTAACTGGTTACCTACCTCAAAAATGCTGAGATATTCAGTACTACTAGTGTTTCAGGGGAGAACTGATGAATTTTTGATTACTTATTATAGTTATCCTGATTTTGTTTTCATGTAATTAACAAAAGGATCAACTCACGGGTACAGATAATAATAGTAACACAGTATAGATATTTGAAAGTTTTAGCCATGGAATCTGACTTCCCATTTTTACTAAAGCTGCTCAATATTAATAAAATTGGACTGGGCCCATCAAATTATTCCTCATCTAGTTTACAATTCATTATTAACCATCCTTTTCCCCTGTTAAAGTAAATTCTTGTGCAGCACCATAACAAGAACTACCTTATTTTTATTTTCTTAAAAAGTAAATTATCCTGTTAAATTCTTCTAACATAGATTTTTGCCTTTAGTGATTAATTTTAAACCCATTTTTATTTACATCTGTTATCTGTTATGTTTTCCTCTAAAATCTCTTAATTAAGATGAAAAAGTCTACTGAACAGGTCTGTTCTGCCTATTCTTTTTTTTAAATGTAGGTACAATATTTGTTATTAATCATTCCTAAGGCCTGATGTTTGACGTGATAGATGGATGAATATTCTCAAGAAACTTGCAATTCCATGTGCCAGCTGCTTCCGTTATGCAATGCTACAATCATCCCAATTTGAGCACGTTACAGCACAAGGAGTCACACCCACAATCTGAGAGAGTGTTTCACTATCACTATCCTTCCTATGCTTCTCTTGATAGTTGTGATAAAGACAACTTGATGTGATAAAGACAGACTTATTGCATTTCACCCTGATTATGCAGCAATGCACATGATGTTTGTCATAGGTGTACATGGGTTAAACTGTATCTGAAGATGTAGCTCCCTGAATGCTTCATCTACTACAGACATGGAAACTTCCATGTTCATGGTTTCATTTTCATTCTCCATATTGTCTTTGCTAACATCAAGTTTCAGAATCCTTAACAAAGACTTGTACAAAGTATTTATTTCAAGACAAAACTAGATTTTCCCTATTTCTATTTCTACTAGAATAATCCCTCCTTCCATTACTTCTTTAAAAGTTACTTTTTTATCTAAGTAACTCCTTGTTGACTGTCAATATGCTTTGAAAAGTTTAATTTATTATAACTGTTTGTTTCCTTTCCTGATTATTTAATAGGAAAAAAAAAACTGACTTTTTTTTTATTTTTTTTATTTTTTTTTTTTTTTAGTGTGTGTAAAGCAAAATCAATTCATTCACTACTTCCCATCAGCGAGTAGATGTCCAGCCATGTCCTGGGAAGCAGCAGCATAGCAAAGTTGCCTGGGAAGACAAACAACATAACTATGAATATTCCTCCTTCATCTACTTTTCTATGATCTCTTATTGCTGAGCAATAAGCTGAGTTACATCACTATATGTAATAGATGCTGAGTTACATCACTATATGTAATAGAATATCCCTTTGGTCCACTGGGGTAACCTTTCATGGCTGTGTGTCCTCCCAGCCTCCTGCCCAACCCAGCCTCCTCACTAGAGCCACAGAGTAGGAAAGAAATAAAGCCTGGACACTGTACAAACACTATTCAGTAACAGCCAAAACACTGGGGTGTTATCAACACAGTTTTAGCCACAGCTACAAAATACAGACTAATTCCAATGAGTGTTAAGAGTTATGGAGTCTTTAGCTCCTGTGGAGCTATGTTTAAATGAGAAGGGGCATGATTTAATTAAAGTGCGCAACTCAGGCCTTGAAGGACTGTGAAGATGGTGTAGGCCCAGGGCTGATAACCTTGAGTGATAGCTAAAATATGCGGAACTATGTTCGGGAGGAGCGACGGCACCGTTGTACCAATTATATTAGTGCTAGAGATGTGTGCATAGAAGTTAGACCAATTATAAGTTGTTGTCTGCGCATGCTGTAATGGTAGCATATATATACCTTGCTAGAACACTCATTAAACGGAGAACGATTATACTCGCATCAAGGTTGCATCGTTACTCTGGGTCACTCCCATTCCGACATCTGGTAGCAGGGGATGGTTACTCGCCAGATAGTCAAGCTCGATTGAGTCTCCGAGACTGCGGTAAGTAGCAAGAGGGGGGGAATGGGAAACAAGACGTCTGGGAGGAGTGCTGCCTGTGTGCAAACTGGGGGCAGACATGGACCTCCCCTCCCAGTGGAAGGTGCAGCTTTGGAGGTGGAAGCTGCAGCAACGTTGTTCGCTGGAATACTCTCTAAGACAGGTATCGAGACAAAGGGAAAGAAACTGATCAAATTGATCAAGTTGGGACAGCGATGGGGACACTTTAGAGAGATGACCCTGCTGTTCCCCATTACGGAATGGCAAGAATTTGGGAATACCATGTGGAAAAAGACTATAACAGGAGATTCAAAAGATAGAAAGTGAAAACTGTCCGCGAGCTGTGGCGTACAGTAATAGAGACGTTAAAAACCATGAAAGCAGAAAAGGATGTAGCCTGTGCTGCTGCTCAAATGTTAATCCCAGGGATGGTCCCTAAAAATCTGGGGATTCGGAAAGAAAACCCGGGACTCTTGCGCGTATTTTTGGGCTCTTTGCAGTTAAAGGAATGACCGGGGTTCCATGCTCGGCGGTCTCCGAACTCCTATTGCGCATTGATGGTGATGGGCCAGGTAACGGGCCGCCCCCACACTACGCAGGAGTCCCGCCGGACCCACCATCGACCGCAATGAAAGCGGAAGTTGACGGGGCCAGGCCAGAGCAGAGATCTGAGCCGCTTGCGGAAGTAACACCCCAGGACACCCAGGGGGGATGTCCTGCACCGCCCGCAGGCGAGGGAGGGGAGGCGCGCCAACCCCCGCCCTCGGCTCCACCTCTTCAGCCGCCCCTGCCGCTCTCTGCTGACTCTTCTGCTCTGGCAACTTCACCTCGCTGCAACTGTGTAAAACCACCCCTAGAAAATTCGGAAAACTTGTCAGAAATTGTCCAGCAGCGCCTTGCGGATCTGGACCTGCGGTTAAAAGACAAGGTGTCAGTAGCAGATCGTTCCCTGTTGAGCAGAGAGGAGCCCACCCCATCATTTCCCCCTGCTGCCCCACCGGCGCCAGTTAGACCCAAGCGACGGAGTGGGGTCATAAAGCATGCTATCCTGGAAGGACAATGGAGTGCAGCCGCTAGCATTGCTTGTCCTGTGATACACAAGAACGGTGAGGCAAAGTGGGGGCCGCATGTCTGGAAAAGTTTGCAACAAGTGTGAACCAGAAGAAGAAAAAAAAGAAAAAAAAAAAAAAAAAAAAAGGGGGGGGGGACACCCAGGAAAAACCACACAAAACATTGGGAAAGGCACTTTACGTAATGAATCAGCTAGCATTACCTTTTCCTCACAAAGAGGTACCACCCATAGTAAAACATTACAAAAGTATGAATTCCACACTGTCACGGGTGCCACAATCAGAGCAGGTCTTAGTGATGGTAAAAAAAAATAAATACAGGTCTTGTGAGGGACCCCAGCCTCTAATAACTTGGGGTTGAGAGTATGCTTGTGTCGTTACAGGTCACGGATCAAGATGGGTACCAGCAAGGGGGGTAAGGCCATGGTTGGCCTCCTCCTCATAATCACCGCTGTCATTGGTTATTGCCAGACCATGCTGCAACATCTGGGTCACCCTCACCAACATGACAGGACAAGAAGTGATGTGCCTGTCCCTGGCTAGTGCTAACGACTCATTCACGACATGTCTGGTGGGGCTCCCACCAGATAACAAAGACTGGACTCTTTACTTGCTGTGATTGCCCCTAGAGCCACAGGAATTAGATACTCTGGGAAGTGTAACAGCCACACCATGTGTAAGGTTCAATTACATGGGCAAAAACCAAACCATGAAACAAATTGTCAATGTCACACTCGCTCCTTATCCCAATGCATCTCTTTGGTGTAATTATACAAAACTAGAATAGCATCATTCCTTGCACCAGGAGGTGCTCTGCTCGGCTGTGGGATTGACTGTGGAATGGATGCCCTTAGGTGCACCCCGAGCATTTTCCTCGGAGGGGTCTCCACTCTCAGCCACTCACCACAGGAGTAGACAAGGACCTCCTGAAGCCGCAAATTATTTTAAGTGATATTTTCTTGTGGTATGAATGAAAAGTGGAAGAGGCCTCTTTGTGTGATTGTGCTGTGTGAGTGAGGACCAGCATCGCTGGGAAGCACTATTCTATCTTTACCCTGTTACCTGTAGTGCCTTGCTTATTACAAGGTTTGCAGTGTTAAAGATAGTAGACCAGGCCTGGGTTGCTCAAAAACAAAGAGGGGGAATTGTGGAGCTATGTTTAAATGAGAAGGGGCATGATTTAATTAAAGTGCGCAACTCAGGCCTTGAAGGACTGTGAAGATAGTGTAGGCCCAGGGCTGATAACCTTGAGTGATGTTATAGCTAAAATATGCGGAACTATGTTCGGGAGGAGCGACGGCACCGTTGTACCAATTATATTAGTGCTAGAGATGTGTGCATAGAAGTTAGACCAATTATAAGTTGTTGTCTGCGCATGCTGTAATGGTAGCATATATATACCTTGCTAGAACACTCATTAAACGGAGAACGATTATACTCGCATCGAGGTTGCATCGTTACTCTGGGTCACTCCCATTCCGACAAGCTCCCTTTAGAAAAATCCATTGCGTCATTCCATAATGGAAAATATAATGCAACAGCATGTATTAAGCACAGTTTGGCACACCTAGTGATTTTTAATGAAATCTCTGGTGTGGCATCTGTACAATAGTACCACTGCTTATTGTTTTTCACTCTGTTGCAATGAAGTTACTATTCAGTAACTTCCACTTGTCAACATATTCCTGTACAGACTTACATTGACCAGACAAACAACCTTGGCACACTAAGTTTAGCTAAATTATCTGAAAGAATGCTTGTCTACTTTATGATGGTGCAACTATATAAGAAAGTTTATAAGAAACAATCTAGAAAGCTGAGTTTCCTTGTTTGAATGAAAGTATAAATTCAACATCATCATTTCTTTTCCTTGTTCAGCTTTGAAACTCTGGCTTTCTCTGATGTGGTTTTATCGATTCATCTGAGCATTTCTATCAGTCTGAAGTGTTTCATTCATGAATTATCTTTATTTTTTTAACCTTTTAGATCTGTAGCAAAGAGTGTTTCTGTAGGACAAACACAGCTGCAAAGTAAACTTAAAACTTAACAAAACCTTGAGATTTATTCCACACTGTTAATAAATAAAACCTTTTATTTAAAAAAAAAAAATCAAAATTCAGCAAGCTATATGGCATCAATACAATTATGTCCATTAACAATGTGAACTGCTCTAAGAAATTTTTAAAATATCCCAAATTGAATCAGACAGTTATAAAAAATAAGACTACAATTGTATCTTTCTCTCAACTTTTTATTCTGTCTCCCTTTCTTCCTCGTTCCTCCCAGACCCCCCAAGTCAAGTGGACTTACCAGAGCAACATTAAAAGGTCTAGCTGATGTCTTATCATTCTCTACAAAGCTTTGATGAGTATCAAACTATAAAAGCCTTTACCAGCTGTAAAAAAAAAAAAAAAAAAAAAAAAAAAGGAGAAAACATAAGTGATTAATAGCAATCATGTTCTGTGCATTATCAAATCCCAGAAAAGCTAACAAAACAGATCTAGTTCTTTTCTCTATGCTATTTTTTCATCTCCTCTCAAGCATTCTTTCTGCTGTTGACTGAAGAGAGACAAAATTATATGAAAACAGAAAAGTAGATAAATATTTATACATATGCTTATAATGGGCACTTTCATACCATAACTCAAAGAAATTTTTAAACTTTAATTATATATTGGATTAAAAAAAAAAAAAATTAATCCCACATAATGGCACAGTGATTTCTTCCCAGAACTGTCTAAACAATGCTAGAAGAATATCAGCAACAACTAAAAAGCATGATACCTATATTCTGTTATCACTTTAAAAAAAATCCAATAATGCAATCATATCAGTGAAGCAAGCATCTGAAAATGACAGACTAAACTACACATTTGTGTTGCTGATGCTACATAGAAGACATGGCTTTGCTTTTCTGAGCAAATGGCCTCTTAGCAAAACTGAAATGTAAAGCAGCCAGGTGTACTCTATTTTCAAGTGGACAGGAGGACTTAGGTAAAACCACTTACACTGAACATCACACTAAATTAAACACACAGATCCACTAATTCTGACACATGTGAAGCTCTTACAGCTCCTAATGCCATGAACTGTAGATATAGCTGATCTGGCTTTTCATAAATGCTAAACTGCTTAATTAGCTTCAGTTTAGAGCTAGGTCAAATCCACTCACCTACATTGCTTTCTCTTTTAGCCAAATCAATTGCCTGGAAGTTTTTCTAGCACTAACAGCATCATCAGTCTGCTGCTTTCCAGATTACAGAAAGAATAACACAAACAAAAAAGTGCAAAGTTAAAGTCAAAGGACAGAGGGATACAGAAGAGGCCTAGGAACAGAAGAAATGGACAGACCTCAAGAGGTCATAGAAGAATTTGATTCCAACTTGGAAAAACAGTAGCAGTCCTTCAGTTATCTATGCAAGGAAACAAACACCTACCAGAGACAAATAAAAATGGTTTCCATTAAAAAAAAAAAAAAAAAAAAAAAAGTATATATAGATATGTGAGACCATCTGCACTACATATAAGGATACCATGGGAGATAAACAATGCCATTGCAAGGCAGTTCTCCATCATCTTTAAAAGATCATGGTGATTAGGGAACCTCCCTAATCCATAATCAACAGATCAATATCTGAATAAGTGTCAGCTGTAGGTGCATTTTTATCTTATTACAGAGGCCAGTACTGTTTAATGTCTTTGATAACAACCTTGATAAAAGGAGAATGCATGGTTAGACAGATATGAACCCTCAATGCCCTGCAAGCTAGAAAGTCCTCTAAAGCTGAAGTATGGCCTTATAAAGGCCATAATTATATTCTGTTTTTATGCTCAGAATGATTTTCTCTACAGTTGCACACTATTTAATCTGAATCTCTAAGTACCAAAGTCAAGTTAGCATGTCTTCAAAAACAACAAAAATCCTATGCCTGAAAGAGATACCACTAAAAAGAGGTGTCTACATTTTAACTTATCTAAATTTGGAAGTGGGAGAAATATTCTGGAATAAACCGCCATACACATAGTAATGTATTGTGTTTATGTTCATAGAGTTTTTCAGTGCCTTTGCCTTCCTAATCCATGAGTGCTGGGAGGCATTCACTGGGACATGGAGCAGTTCAGATAATATCAGGTTTTGTGGACACTGTAGAATAGCCAAAGAGCAAAGATTTTGAAGAAACAGAGCTAAGGCCTGAAAACCATAGATGTTAGGGAAATGCATGTAAAACTTATACAAGCCAGTGTCTCATAGTAACAATTTTCCTGATTTTTCTTGGGATGATAGAAACAGGGAAATGTTCTTGAAAAACAGGAGGAAAGGGTAATAACTCTCAAAGCTCAGAGACTAAAAACATGATGAGGTGTGTAGCTTCTGAACTAAGTCTGAGAGTAAGAAACTGTGCTTTGGAAAAATGTTAATTTTTACTTTTTTGGGGGTGCCAAACTTGTGATTTTGCATGTTGATGACTTCTGGCATTTAGTTTTTAGGTTTAAATGTATGAAGGTTTGTTGGAGAAGTTCTCACCTTGATTTCCTTTCAGGAGAGATTCAACAGAGAGATTCTTCTATTTAAGAGCAAGACTACATTCATGTTTTTAGCTATTTCTGCAAACTAGTTGCACTTTTATTTTTTCTGTTTGAAAGAACATATTTCTAGCCATTTTTTTTTTCTAGGAAGCTAAGATTTTGCATTATGCCTTTTTTTGGTAGTCTCTCTATGCTGCCTCTGTGTTCTTCCATTGCTTAATGTGGTACAGGCACTTCAATCCAGTGTGGGTAGTGATGTAAGAAATACTGATCCCAAGAACAAGGTGGTTTTAAACAGCATGGTGCAGCACCTCTCCTGGCTTTCCCAAGCAAATGCTGTGATAATACTCATTCCACTTTCACAAAAAGCACATTAAGATGATGGTATCTGCAGATAACTGTATTCTACATTGCAAAGATACCTTTATTCTTCACAGATTTGAGGGAAAAAAAAAAAAAGACAAAAAAAAAAAAAGGTTATTGCAAGAAAAAGTGAGTGAGAGTGCAATAGACTCCTTACCCTTCACACAAACTGATTTCAGATTTACAATTCAGTTTGCAATTTTGGTTACAACAACAGTAAGCTTCTATATTGTAGGTATATGTTTGAAAGATGGCAGGATGTCCAACTAAAAGCAATAAAGGCTTGTTGAGATTTCATGGGGAGCAGAGCGAGCAACTTCACTGGCTTGTTCTCACACACCACGACACTTCCACCCTTCTTACCTCCCACTGACTTCTGACTGTGAAACTCTTCTGCTTTACTTTTGCTTTATTTAGTCCATAGTGGCATTTATTAAGCTCAAGAATATGATCTGACACCCCAAAACACTCTGCAACAAAGCAGATCCAAATTAGACTCTCACCAATAAGCAACAAGTGCAGCTATCTTGTCTGTCTGTGATAGGAGGTAAATCTTAGAGACTAACCACCCATAGGTAAGAAATGTAGCTGTCACTCATTCAACATTGTAGCTCATCCTTTTTTTCCTTGGCAGGGGTGTGATAAGGCTGCTATTTATGCACCAGCTGCTTTTGGAAACATCTGCAGGCAATAGAGCAGAAGGTAGAAGGTGTTTTAATTCTAGCTCATCTGCAGAGAAAAGCTGTTTACTTAACTTTTATTTTTGTGGATTGAAGGTTAAATTTAGCAGTACCTCAGGTTAATCATAGGTAATTATGTTGTACATCTGCCCCCAAGTATGTCTTCGAACTGTCATTTTCAAAGTTTGCTTGTTTTCTGGTGATAGAGTAGGTGTTCAAAAACACAAGTTTTTTAACCAGTCAGCACAATTTAAGTCAGACATACTGACAAGTTGAACATTTATATTTGATAACTGACACTGAAAGGCTACTGTTTGCTTAAATGTTTTACTTAAATCCAACATACCACATCATTAAAACATAAGTGGTTTATTGTTTAATCAGTTAAAAATTATGAAAATAATGGGAAGATGTTATAGAGCAACAATAAATATTTGCAGTTATAACCTTCACTTATATCATGTATCTCAGTGTGATGTTCTTTAAAGTACTGCTTCATTTTCAGAAACTCTACCCCTGGACAGTTTACGATCTCTCAGCAGTTTATTTTACATAGCTTTTCCTGATCACAGCAGGTATACTCTCTTGATGACAAATTTCTTGCAATGATTAGACAAATACTTACAATGTATTTGACAAAAATAAAACATGAATATACACCTTAATAGAATTTTCTCATGTAACTTCAAGGGCTTTCCTCATTTCTGAAGAGTTTTGGGGAGAGGAAAAAGAAGAAAGCAGAAGGGGATTACCTAACAAGGTGAAGAATGTGACTTCTTGCTCTGACCATAATGGAATTTGAGCTACGTATAGGAGAGGAGAACAACAAATAAAATAAGATTTAAAAAGATTAAATCTATTGTGGAAAAAAATGCACTATTAAAGTTTGACTTTTCAAAGAACTTTCTGGACAGATTGGAGAGCTAGGTGATCGAGTGCATGAAGTTTAACAAGAGCAAGTGCTGGGTCCTGCACCTGGGATGGGGATGGGGCAACCCTGACTGTACATACAGACTGGGCAATGAGACACTGAAGAGCAGCCCCGCAGAGAGGCATCTGGGGGTTGTGGTTGACAGCAAGTTGAATATGAGCCAGCAATGTGCCCTGGCAGTCAGGAGGGCCAACCATATCCTGGGGTGCACCAAGCACAGCATTGCTAGTCGGTCAATGGAAGTGATTGTCCTGCTCTACTCTGCGCTGGTGAGGCCTCACCTCGAGTACTGTGTGCAGCACAGTACTGGGCACCACAGTACAAAAAGGACATTCAGCTGTTGGAGAGTGTCCAGAGGAGGGGGTCGAAGATGGTGAAGGGCCTAGAGGCAAAGACATATGATGGGTGGCTGAGGTCACTTGGCCTGTTCAGCCTGGAGAAGAGGAGACTGAGGGGAGACCTCATCGCGGTCTACAACTTCCTCGCGAGGGGTGTGAAAAGTATTAATATGATTCGTGTCGTGTATGAAACAATGCTAGGGCAGCATGATGAAATGTAACTTTCTGTCTAAGAAAAGCAGAGTGATTAGTGTACATAGTTCTTGTACTGTGCAAAATAAGAGTCTAGCAATTTGTGTAAATAGAAGGCTTGAAGGACGAACACTGAGACTCGAGTCTGGGAGATAAGAGGACCAAGGAGTTTTTTTGGAAACTACTGACTTCTGCATGAGATGCTGCCCAAGCTTCTGATGTCTGGCAAAGGGATCCACCAAATAAGGAGAAAGGGGGAGTTGAAGGACGACCGAAGGACAAAGCCTGGGAGGAAGACTATGAGCCTTCAGCACAAGAGACCCCCAGAAAGACCACCAGAGACTGATACGCATGCATCCGGAGAGGGTTTGGATTCTGGGAACTAATTATAATAACCCTGCCTTTTCTAGGAATAGTGATGAATATGTATTAGTCTAGGAGCATAAAAATCAGCTTCCTGATGTAACAGGTGTGCATCTTGGTGGAGCAGAGACTCCCAGTGCACCCAGCGCTGTTTGCTTGCCTCTATTCACTTAATAAATTACAAACTTTAATTTTAATCCTATTTGGGACTCGAGCATTTATCACAGGGGGAATGGAGGGGCAGGCATTGGATCTATTCTCCTTAGTCACCAGTTATAGGACCTGAGGGAATGGTGTCAAGCTGAGGCAGGGGAAGTTTAGGCTAGACATCAGGAAGAGGTTCTTCACCGAGAGGGTGGTCGTGCACTGGAACAGGCTCCCCAGTGAAGTAGTCATTGCACCAAGCCTGTTGGATTTTAAGAAGCAATTGGACTGTGCACTTAATCACATAGTCTAAAATTTTGGGTAGACCCGTGTAGTGCCACGAGTTGGAGTTGATGATCCTTATGGGCCCCTTCCAACTCGGGATATTCTATGATTCTATGATTTTTTCCATGACATTTTTAATGTCAAAATACTGAATGCCTATCTACATATTTAGTTATCTCTGTATGTAATATCCTCCACCAACTTTTTTATTAATGTATTAATTTATTAATACATAGTCTTCTACAAATTATATTCTAAGGCGATGTCCCTATTACATGAGTTGAACCTTTGTATAACAACAGAATAAAACCAAACTTTTATGTCAGTGGCAATCATCAATTCATCTGTTGTTACTCAGAATACATTTCCTTCATTTCCTCAAAACCTGAGTACCAAATATCAGAACTATGGAAAACAATCAAAGTTACCACATTCATCCTTTTGACAGTGCATGTGTAAGATAAAATCTTTATAAAATTTGTGTTTTCAGGCTGTATTTTAAACGGCCTGAAAAAGTGATTTCCTGCATGAAAAGAGAAGTCATATTCAATAAAGGAATTACATATCCAAAAGGAAAAGACTAATAAAAAAGTTACTTAAAAAAAAAAAAAAAAAAGAACAAAAGTGAGAACAATTTAGATACATTTGTAATTAATAGGGAGGGATTTTTCTTTGTTATCTTGTCAAGTTGCAGTTATGAATGAAGACATTGAGCTCTAGGAGGGAATTCCAATGAAGTTATGTCAACAGGAGAATTGCTATCCTGACTTATATAAAGAATGACAGTTCTTTCCAATACTTAATTTTCTCACTGAGAAAGCTTTAAAAAAACACTTGGATTAAATAACTAAATTAACTAATTAGAATCTGTGTGTTGCACTTAGAGAAAAAAAAAAAAAAAGTGTACTGAGCCTCATAAACTCCCATGAATGGTAGAGCTCCTGTAACTATAACCCTCTGTAAGCACATAACAAATCTAAAACAAATCTAAAAATATCATATTTAATATTGTATTGTGCTTAATCATTTCATCATGAAAAAGAATTTGTGAAACAATTAATTTGGAATTCATTACCATTTCCTCCAATATACATGGAAAGTTAGTTTTGTTTGTTTCTTTTCACTATATATCATTGTGTATTAGTTCAGTAAGATTTTATTATTTAGAAATCTGTATCTTTAAACCTGAAACATTGCTTCATCAGAAGTCAAGTAAAAAGATTAAAACCTGTTGGAACCAAAATATATATAAAAATAAATATAGCATTTAATTTAAACTATCCTTGCCTGTATAAGTAAATTCAAGTGAGAACAAATTTAACCTTTTGTCTTACTGTATAACTCAGTTGTTTGAAAACCAGTTAAAGGTTCACAAACTGCAAATGTATTAAAAATAAACTGAATTTTCATTGACTTTATCATTTTTAGGCTAATGATACATAAATTAATTTCATATCTGACTTAGGATGGAATATAGAATAGTCTTTAATCAAATTTTATTTTTCTATTGCCTGCACACTTGTAATTCAATGCCCTATATAATACAGTCTCATTGACCACACTGTTTATTTTATTCTGCTTCTGTTTCAGTTTTAGCTACACTAGCTCAAATAGATCAGCCACCCACTCAGATTAAGACATTCTCAGCAGTTAATCATTACTGGACTCAACAGATATCCAGTTGTCCAGAACTTCTCAACAAACAGTCTCCCAGCCTATACACATCTTTTTAAACACTAACTTGGAGTACACAGGTAGCAAGAAAAATTTGGACAGCATTTTTCATCTCAGTTCCCTTTTTTAATTTGGGGTGGTGAAGGAAGAGGTTGCTGCCTTTTTTTTTTTTTTTTTTTTTTTTTTTTTTAATTAACATTGCTGAATGGTGTAAAAATGACTGGGATTTTAGACTTTTAGAATTAGGTATCATTCAATATTTATGGACTCATTTACGCATATACATAAAAACTCCCATGAAAAACAACAAAGAATAAAATACATGCCTCAGAGTCATTTTTAAAATAATATTTTTTCAAAAGTAAAAAATTCATGGAGATGAACACAGGCATTTGATTTTGCCAAGTAATCTTTTCTAGGCATATTCACGGTAGATAGGCAGCAATAACATGTGGAACATGCTTACAGCATGATAAAAAAGCCACTTTTGTATGCTGCTCCAAGCCTCTTCTGAAATCATGACCTGAGAGCTAGAAATCCCAGTCCTGTCAGGAAAATCCCAGTCCTACCATATATGCAACTGACTTCATGTTACTGACTGCAGACAGAACCAAAGGGATGTAACACAGCAAATAAACTATTCTGGACACCAGGATTAGGTGAGTCACAGTAGCAGAAAGCATAGTTTACCTGAGCCTCCCCTCAGTTTGGTGATGCAGCTGGTCTCTGGTCCATTTAGAAATGGCTTGGCTACCCCTGTTCTGTGCTGCTACAGACACTCACAGTCCAGATTTTCTCATTTTTACTGGTAAGCTAACCCATAATTGGTCTCATTGATTTCAGAGAGTCTGTTTACTCAGGAGGGCTTTTCTAGAAGGATAGCTGAATCTCCCATACCTATTTAAATTGAATCACTCCCTTCTTCCTATATTGTTTATACAGTGTAATTATAATTACTGTTAATGGAGTTGCACCCATAAAAACCTGCATAAAGAGGTATTTAAATAAGGTATTTAAATATCTCAACAGAACTGTAACACTCAAAAAACAGAAACTGTAGAACCATGTAGAAACATGGTTCCATGTTTATTAATGTCTATTTTCATTAAAAACACTCTTCTAAATGCCAAAAATATATTCTCAGAATAAAAGAAAGATGAACTTCAGCAAATTGAAAGTAATTTGGAATGCTATGTACCACAGATTCGTACTCTTCTTTCATATTCTAAAGATATTCAGAACATTTCTGCCACTGTTGTTTAAAAGATATACAAACAAATAAAATAAACCTATTATGTGACTAAGTTTACATGGAAAATGGTGCATTTACCTGTAGATAAAATCCTATCAACTGCAAAAGGGGAATGAGACCAATTAAACTTGAGCTTAAAACCCGTAGTCTTAAATACTACTAGGAAGAATAGAAATGTGTATTTAAAGTGCATTATTTTTTAAGGCTTTAGCCTGAAGCATGTCTGATTTATCTTAATTATATGTTACCAAAGATTTTAGGCAGAAAAAAACAATGTACATGTCTCTGCATGGAAGTTCACAATAGCACTGCATCAAAATAGGATAATAAACCTTTTTTTTCAATTTAATTTTGTTTTGTTTTGGAGGATACCATGGATGGTCAAAACATTGCTTTGAAGCATTAGAAGAACTTATAGATTTAATATTTGGAAAAAAAAATAGACAAAGTAAGGAGGATCTCTTTGTGACTAAATTAAGAAACAAACAGCTGCACAAGATTCACAGGTATCTTATGCAATACATTCCCAAACAATAGATTTCTTCTTAACCAGTACAAAAGAGGGAACACCAAAAAATTTCTTTCTCTTTTTCCAAAAACAGCAGGAATATGTTGAGAAAAGAAAACAACAAACAATAAAGAACAGTTAGCAACCTAGTTAACAATGTCCCACTGCATGTGAACATGAACTTGAAATCACAGCTTCAAGGGAAAAAAAAAAAAAAAAAAAAAAAAAAAAGAGTTAAAAACAAAAACGTTGTATCAGCATCTGTCAGTTGTAATATCAACATGATTGAAGGCAGGAATATGATGGATATACCTATCCAATAGAACATATGCAAAGATTAAACCTCCATACTGCCTGACGGTGAAGTGAGTTTTTTGTTTGTTTGTTTTTTTCTTATGGTGTTGAAATGGGAAATAATAAAATCACTTTGAGTACCTCTTCCATTCTACCACCCACTCCCCACCACCCAGCAGTCCAAGCTGGCAAGTTACTACTTCTCTAAGGGCAAAACATATCTCGGTGCAGCCCCAGACAACCAGAGGTAAAAATACGACATATTTCAAAAGAGCTATGCATATTTCATGGGCAAAAAGTTCTCTCCTTATAGACAGCAGGCACAAACATAACCAGCATTTGTTGACTGTGTTAATAGCTATCTCCCTGAATATAGACCTATTGTCAGAAGGCATTGTTTGAACTAACTGTATGTGTTTGGTTATATGAAATGGCATATATCTGAACCCTGAAGGCTGTACAGCGAACAATGCCCTTTCATGTGATATGACATATGTATGTATCCAGGCTATAGAGCTGCCACATTAATAAGGGCATTTTAGGTGTAACAGATGAGTTCTCTATTTATATGATACCTTTAAAAGAACATTTTCTGCTTCTTTAAACTTGCTTTTAATAAGGAGAAAAAAAAATGTGAGTAGAAAACAAGTTGCCTTCTTCCTCCACTCTGTATATTTTAAAAAGTCTACCAGCACAAGAAAATGTATGTGATACTTAATATGACTGGATGTAATTCAACAACTTACTAATTACAGTTTCCTAAGAGATGCCATTTACATGATCCTCTGCTATTTTCTGAAGTGATGCAGTTAAAAAGTTCAGTATCTTGTAGAAACTTCAGATAACACAGGAACTGTGTGAGCTAATCTGATGCAATTCTATCATGACTATGGAAATATATAGTAGAATAACTATAATGTTATTAAAGCATTGCAGAGAATATTTATTCAGTGAGCAATGAGTCAGAGAAAAGTGGAAGTTCTGGATATAAATATGTATGCTTTCTTCCATCTTTCTTTGAAATGAACCGTTATTCAAGAAACCATATCTATTAACAGTAAAGTGTAATTTACAAGTAACAAAATCATGGGGAACTACTTGTAGTGCTTATTAGGAACAGCAAACCCCAGCAAGTATTTACAGTGGCCAGCTGTAAAGTACTAAACACATATAATCCAATCTTGCTATACGATTATGTAATTTTAACTTTGCTAATTAAATATTTATTCTGAAAAGAGCAGGAAAGCTTCTGCTGCCTACTCTGTAGGATCACTTTAAAACGTCATTTACCATTCCAATTTACGCAGATACATTCACAGTATCTGCGGTGGCTGGAGAGAGAGTACTCTCTCCCACTCGCTGGCCATCCTTGCACGGGACCTTATTCAGGCACAGCACTTGAAGACTTAACTTGACTGTTAAGTCTTATTGGTGTACTGGCTAGGTACACTTTTGGACACAGATTGTAGAAGAGGATGTGCTGCCCTTGATGGTGTAGAGACATCAAGGTGATGCCAAAGTTCATTATTGCTGGATACACACCTAAGTCTTACCGGAGATTGTAAAGAGAATTATGAAATCATTTTTTCATGGCAGTCTGGTATATCTCAAATAAAATGCATCTCGGATTAAAGTACTATAAGAAGAACACAAGAGAGAAGAAAAGAAATGAGTATAAAACTAATGTTGTTGGTGCTGAGTTTTTGATTTCTTTCTATCATTTTTTTGCTATGTATTTTCTCAAGCTCACAATTAGAACATGTAAGTTTCCAATCTGGGGGAAGACAAGTTTCAACACCTGTAGCAAATGGGACTCTAGCAAGGCATTAAAACTTGGATATCCTAAAATTAAGGTATTTGTGGTACCATATGAGCATCCAGGTCTTCTTCCAGAGCAAATTCGTTGATTTAAAACACATCATTCAATACTGTAAATCATTCCAGTTGGTTAGGTATTGTCATTGTTTTAAGTTTGTGCTTCAGTTCCCATTTGAATGAAGCCTCCAGTTGAATGCAGCTTCAGATGTGTCCACTACTGCATCTTCTTTATCTTTGCACAATAAAGCAGAGGGGAGACGAAGGGAGGGGAAGGGGAAAAGAGAGGCGAGGGGAGTGAAACTATTAAGAAACTCCAAGCAAAGAGGCACCACATTTTATTTTCTATCTGATGCTGAAATAAAAGATGCAAGAGCAAAAAGTAAAAGCAAGATGGGATTTGAGTGTTTTGGAAAACAGATAAAACTCTCCAATGTGTACTCCTCAGGTCACACAACAGACTGTTACACACCTTTAAATTTCTGTCCCCTGTAAGAGAGATGAACCTTATTCTTTTTACTGCCAGTGATTTTTTCTCTGCATGAAGAAGCCCAGATGGCACCACCCTATCTTCAAAAGTGAGGTCAGGATATAAAGCTGACAGTCATCCTCAGAGAAGAAAAAGGCACCTTCCTTCCCTAAGCCACTTCACATTGTCAGGAAAGGAAATATGGAAAGAGAAGAAGAGGAATATTTGAAACAGATATAATCGCTGAAATTATCTACATTCTCCTTCAGTATTTGTCAGCACCTCTGATTCATTCACGCCTCAGGACTGCCTCCATCAAGAAAGACAGGAGGGTGATTGTTGTGGGACACTCTCTCCTCAGGGGAACAGAGGGCCCTATTTGTCGGCCTAACCCTACCCGTAGGGAAGTCTGCTGCCTCCCTGGGGCCAGGGTCAGGGATGTTGCCAAGAAGCTTCCCAACCTGGTACACCCCTCTGATTATTATCCTCTTTTGATAGTCCAGGCAGGCAGTGACAACATTGAAGAGAGAAGCCTGAAGGCTATCAAAAGAGACTTTAGGGGGCTGGGACGGTTAGTGGATGGAGCGGGAGCACAGGTGGTGTTTTCATCCATCCCTACGGTGGCAGGGAGAGGTACGGAGAGGACACGGAAAGCCCACCTGTTAAACACGTGGCTCTGGGGCTGGTGCCAACGAAGAAATCTTGGGTTTTATGACCATGGGGCACTTTACTCAGCACCCGGCCTGATGGCCATAGACGGGTCCCTATCCTTTAGGGGAAAAAGGATCCTGGGCCAGGAGCTGGCAGGGCTCATTGATAGGGCTTTAAACTAGGTAAGAAGGGGGATGGGGCTGAAGCATGGATTGTTGGGGCTGTGCCAGGGGGAACAATGGCAAGGCCGGAGGATAAGGTAAAGGCCCAGCTGAAGTGCATCTACACCAATGCACACAGCATGGGTAACAAACAGGAGGAGCTGGAAGCCATCATGCAGCGGGCAAGCTACGACTTGGTTGCCATCACGGAGATGTGGTGGGACCAGTCTCATGACTGGAGTGCTGCGATGACTGGCTATAAGCTCTTCAGAAGGGACAGGCAGCACAGAAGGGGTGGCGGTGTGGCTCTCTATATTAGGGAGTCTTTCGATGTTGTAGAACTCGAGGCTAGGAATGACAAGGTCGAGTCCCTTTGGGTTAGGATCGGCGGGGACAACAAGGCTAGTGTCCTGGTCGGGGTCTGCTATAGACCACCGAACCAGGATGAGGAGACAGATTAGGAGTTCTACAGGCAGCTGACAGAAGTTGCGAAATCTTCAGTGCTTGTACTCGTGGGGGACTTCAACTTCCCTGACATATCCTGGAAACACAACACAGCCCAGAGAAAGCAGTCTAGGAGGTTTCTGGAGAGCATGGAAGATAGCTTCCTGATGCAGCTGATTAGTGAACCTACCAGGGGTGGTGCCCCGCTAGACCTTGTCTTCACAAACAGAGAAGGACTGGTGGAAGATGTGATTGTCGGGAGCTGTCTTGGGCAGAGTGACCACGAAATGGTGGAGTTCACTATTCTTGGCGAGGCCAGGAAGGGGACCAGTAAAACCACTGTATTGGACTTTCGGAGGGCTGACTTTGGGCTGCTCAGGACACTAGTTGGTGGAGTTCCTTGGGAGGTGGTTCTAAAGGGCAGAGGGGTCCAGGAAGGCTGGGAGCTCTTCAAGAGGGAAATCCTAATGGCTCAAGAGCGGTCAGTCCCCATGTGCCCAAAGATGAGCCAGCGGGGAAGAAGACCAGCCTGGCTCAACAGAGAATTGTGGCTTGATCTTAGGAGGAAAAAGAGGGTTTATAATCTTTGGAAAAGTGGTCAGGCCACTAGGGAGGACTATAAGGATGTAGCGAGGCTGTGCAGGGACAAAATTAGGAAGGCCAAAGCTCATCTGGAGCTCAATCTGGCTACTGCCGTTAAACATAACAAAAAACATTTTTACAAATACATCAACACAAAAAGGAGGACTAAGGAGAATCTCCATCCTCTACTGGGTGCAGGGGGAAACTTAGTTACAAGA
Organism: Heteronetta atricapilla; assembly: GCA_011075105.1. Classification (NCBI taxonomy): domain Eukaryota; kingdom Metazoa; phylum Chordata; class Aves; order Anseriformes; family Anatidae; genus Heteronetta; species Heteronetta atricapilla. The sequence continues at coordinate 75,454,251 of CM021732.1, read as the reverse complement.
GATGAGGAAAAGGGGGAGGTGCTCAATGCCTTCTTTGCCTCAGTCTTTAGCGGCAATACCAGTTGTCCTCTGGATACCCAGTACCCTGAGCTGGTGGAAGGGGATGGGGAACAGGATGTGGCCCTCACCATCCATGAAGAACTGGTTGGTGACCTGCTATGGCACTTGGATATGCGCAAGTCGATGGGGCCGGATGGGATCCACCCAAGGGTACTGAGAGAACTGGCAGAGGAGCTGGCCAAGCCGCTTACCATCATTTATCAGCAGTCCTGGCTATGGGGGGAGGTCTCAGCTGACTGGCGGCTAGCAAATGTGACGCCCATCTACAAGAAGGGCTGGAGGGCAGACCCGGGGAACTATAGGCCTGTCAGTTTGACCTCAGTGCCAGGGAAGCTCATGGAGCAGATCCTCTTGAGAGTCATCAGGCGGCACTTGCAGGGCAAGCAGGCGATCAGGCCCAGTCAGCATGGGTTTATGAAAGGCAGGTCATGCCTGACGAACCTGATCTCCTTCTATGACAAAGTGACGCGCTGGGTGGATGAGGGAAAGGCTGTGGATGTGGTCTACCTTGACTTCAGCAAGGCTTTTGACACCGTTTCCCACAGCATTCTCCTCAAGAAACTGGCTGCTCTTGGCTTGGACTGGCATATGCTTTGTTGGGTTAGAAACTGGCTGGATAGCCGGGCCCAAAGAGTCATAGTGAATGGAGTCAAGTCCAGTTGGAGGCCAGTCACTAGTGGCGTCCCCCAGGGCTCGGTGCTGGGGCCGATCCTCTTTAATATCTTCATTGATGATCTGGATGAGGGCATTGAGTGCACCCTCAG
>CM021732.1:75437699-75453417 GCA_011075105.1 Heteronetta atricapilla | reverse complement strand
GGCTGAATATGAGCCAGCAGTGTGCTCAGGTGGCCAAGAAGGCCAACGGCATCCTGGTTTGTATCAGAAACAGTGTGGCCAGCAGGGCTAGGGAGGTGATCGTCCCCCTGTACTCAGCTCTGGTGAGGCTGCACCTCGAATACTGTGTTCAGTTTTGGGCCCCTCGCTACAAGGACATTGAGGTGCTGGAGCGAGTCCAGAGAAGGGCCACAAAGCTGGTGAGGGGCCTGGAGAACAAGTCCTAGGAGGAGCGGCTGAGGGAGCTGGGCTTGTTCAGCCTGGAGAAAAGGAGGCTCAGGGGTGACCTTATAGCTCTCTACAGGTACCTCAAAGGAGGCTGTAGCGAGGTGGGGGTCGGTCTGTTCTCCCACGTGCCTGGTGACAGGACGAGGGGGAATGGGCTTAAGTTGCGCCAGGGGAGTTTTAGGTTGGATGTTAGGAAGAACTTCTTTACCGAAAGGGTTGTTAGACATTGGAACGGGCTGCCCAGGGAAGTGGTGGAGTCACCATCCCTGGAGGTCTTTAAAAGACGTTTAGATGTAGAGCTTAGGGATATGGTTTAGTGGGGACTGTTAGAGTTAGGTCAGAGGTTGGACTCGATGATCTTGAGGTCTCTTCCAACCTAGAAATTCTGTGATTCTCTGATTCTGTGATTAATTTTAATACATATAAAATAAATAAATCAATGAGTAGTTATTTCCTTAAAGTTTATGAATTTGGATGCTAATGGCAATGGATATTGCTGTTTAGTATTTTATTTTAGGGGGTGCTGTGTTTCTAGCTAAACAAATAAAATCTTACTTCACCATATCAGTTTCAACAGTATATGATCTTCCCTGATATTAAAATAAATTTTCATTTCATTTCCCTTTCCTATTTAAAAGGGGAATGATCAGTACTAGTAGCCTCAACATATCATTAAGTGAATTGGTCCTAGCTTAATCAGTCATATATTAGCAACTCTGTCAACTTCTCAGACTGCACTCGCTCCTTTTGCCACCTCTGAGTTGTTTTAATAGTTAAAACATCAGTTATTCTCCAATTATGATAAGTTTCTGCATTCCAGAACAAAGATATTGTAACAAAGCTATACATAGTATCAGATGTTCTATGTTAATCACAGGAGTATGCTAAAATACCTGCCTCCATGTACCACAGTAAACAGAAGCAGGCTATCCACCACATAAAGTTCAAAGAAGAGTTCATCATATTTATTCTCAAATACTGTGAGGTGGGAGCATGCATAAAAGGATGTGTGTGGAATTTGTGGAGAAGCTAATACACAGAAAGGTCATATTGCAGTTTGATATCCAACAACAGCCATACTTTTCCCTTGTAACATTCCACTGCAAAAATTACAAATCCTAAGACCTCCTCCCCTAGCAGGTTGAAGAGAATTGAATACAGAACTGATAAAAATTCTTTTACTATACATTTATTCATCACAAGTAGTTAATTTCCTTCTCTGTCAATCTTCTAATGTGCATGCATGAGTGTGCGTGTGCCTGTATTTTCATGAGCTCTCCACCTATCACTGTCTGAAAGTATTCTATTATGTAAGTACAAATTCTCTGCAGCCACAGGTTTCTATCACTTCTTCAGCTTATCTATGCTATGACCTTGAACAAAATACAATACCAGGCTTTTACTTAATAGAAATGGAGAAGGTGTTTAAGTTTTACCCCCAAATAATGGGGATACATCTGGGAAACCCCAAAGCAAACTTCATTCTCCAGGTTGCCATTTCTTGAGCTTGTTCACACTGGCCATCTGTCCCTATACTACGCTAACAGACCTGCTCTTTGCTTTCAGCAACATGGTTCATGCAATTGCAAAAGTTCATGCAATTGCAAAAGACTTTTGTCGTCTCCAAAAATCTGTCTGTACCCTAAGACTGCATATATATGAAAAAATATCTCACTTCTGTACGATAACCTTCCCCAAAGGCAGTGTTCTCTCAGTCATACTTGTTAGACTACATCAATCTCCCCTATCTGGGACTATCCTACAAAGAAGTATCCCCATTCTAATATGCTCATTCTTCTACAGTGTATTTCCAAACACTCTAGTGAAAGATTATTTTCCACTTTGGTGATGAACACATTAATAGATGATGGAAACAAGAGTTTGCAAACTTTTTTGGATAAAGCTTTCTCAATTTTACTGCATGTTAAAATAAAGTGATGGGAAAGAAAGACATCACAGAAAAGATAGAGGAAAAACAGAAGAGCAATGTTAACTATGTTAAAAGAAGTAGTGTTTTAATGCAAGGAAAAGCCACATCTCCTGATTTTAATCTGAGTATTAATCTTGTAGCACTCCAAAGAAGAAAGGGGGGGGGGGAAGGGGGAAGGAGTGTCAACAAATCACTATCAACCTTTTTGCTAATGCACATTTCAGTATGCTTAGTCCTTCTCCTAATTAGAAGTCCCTGGATTTATTGAGATGCGGTAATTTGCCATTTTTTTTCTTAAATGTAAACACATAGTCTACATCTAATAGGGAACATAAGGATCCTTGTATTAATTCACATCTCCCCAGGTAAACATAGCATCAAAGACCAGATAGAGGAGAAGGAGCAGGAAAGCCACTCTGATCCTCTAGAACTGAGATTTTGTCATGCAACAACATACACCAGACAAATCCAGACAGATGAAATCTGCAGTGCAGCAAGCCAACCACAGATTTTGTAAGGATATATACTTTGACTTAAATCAGAAGTAAAACTTGCAAGACTACCTATTTTCTGGCCTCTGCATGCTATTCAGGTTCTCCAAAATCTTAAACCTGGTATACAGCTTCTATGCTCCCCTCCCTGCTAACCACCAAATGAGAGAGACGCTGCCACATGTTTCTAATTCACTTGCACATTGCAAATTGGCAAGATGCTTGAATTGACACCAGAAATGCCTGAGTCACCTCAATGATCTTAGCACTCGTGCTCACATGTAGGTATACTTTTAAGTACCTTGTTGAATCAGGACCTTAAAGTGCATTTAAGAAGCTCATGAACCCTGCTAGCACTGGAAGTTAATATTAAATGCATCAATAATTGGTGAAAGATAAGATGGCTCCTTAATACCACATTACAGAGCAAAATATTTCTGTAAATTAACTCAGCCTTCAGAATGGGTGGACTGCACGAAAATTATGTTAAATAGCCAAATATTATATAAAATCAAATTCATTCTGGGAATTTGCCCTGTCAGGCATGTATTTCTCCAGTAAAATGGGTGTATTTTTGTTGAGACTAACATTTAAAATATTGCCCACTAATGTGGTTTCATTGCTCATGCAGAATCCAATTTCTATTTATTCTGTACAGAGGTTACAAGAGGTGTCTATTTACTGAAGCTAGTTCAATAACTGAATGCAGAAACATGTATATTTACATTTACTCACAGTAATCTATCATTTAGCTGTTTGTACCTCACAGACCCCTGTTATTGAAATATATTGCTTTTTCTCCATAATTTTCTCCTGTCTTGTTTCATGTAGACTTTCTATTACATTTCTTGTACCAGCCATCTCCATTCCTCTAATTGCTTCTCTTACCAACAATCTCAGTGTTTAAAATGCGATAGACTCTTTTTCATAAAGATCTGCTGAGAAGTTCCATTTTTCCTTTACATTTTGTCAAAAAATCCATAGATTAGAATACAGGGACAGCCGATGTAAAAGACTGACATAGCTGACACAAGAAATATATTTTTAAGTGTAAATGTTTAGTTTGTACCAGTGGAAGGTTATTACAGGAGCTCTTTGCTCACTCAGGTCAGGATCCAGTAAGTACCAAATCAGAAACTCACCCGGGAGGTTTTAAAGCTCCCTGGAGTGCCTGACCACATACGGAAAACAGGGGGAAATCCGTTATCAGGCTACACTCACAGAAGTAACCACTTAAATCACAGCCTACACACATTCTTCCTGGAACTGAAAATGGCTTTCCAGAAGAGTAACCAAACACTCACTACCTTAAGTGTTGACTGACGTAAATCATTTTAGTAGGTGCAAACATGTTGCACTCTACTAATTTATTTTTCAAGATGCTAGTTTGTTTTATAAATGTTCCCCAGCACTATTTTAAAGCCAGTATAAACTTATAACCAAGTATAACCAGAAGCTATAAATTAAAAAAAAAAAAAAATCCATTTAGCATTTCAACTGGCCTTCTGATAATACTGGTACTTTTCCATATAGAATTCTATTAGTTTCCCAGATGTTCCTGGTACATTTAAGTATTTACAATACTTCCCAGCATGTAAAGGTAGATAGGGTACTCTCACAGGCTCTTATTGTTACTTATTGTTACTTATTACTTATTGTTACTCAGTCACATGGTAACATGAAATTAAAATCAAAGGTGATAAGAATAAACAACAAATGGAATAAAATAATTCAACTCACTTCTGAAGCCATAACGTAGGTCTGCTTTCAGTAGCTAATTAAAAGCAGAAATTCCTTTTAACCTTTATTTTATGCCATCATTTTCTTTACTGACTGTTCAGGTAAGGTTTTACTATTTTTGTTGTATCTTGTTCCAAAAATCATAAATCTAATTAATACGAAACAATATACTATTCACATATACACATATGTGGCAGGTGAAATTTTTGTATTACATGTAGACAAGGTGAATCAACTGCACTATATAAACTGTTTCACTGAAGAACTCCTAGCAATTGTGTAAAGGTTAAATTTCTCATACAACAAATGACATTCAACTTGCACTTTTTCTGCATATTGGACCAGTATTACTATTGCTGGAATTAGTTATGTTTACAAAGGTGAGATCCACCTCTGCCAGGGAAGGGAAAGTATTTAGCTGCATAAGTACAGTTCATATGGATTAATATGGAATTTCACTCATATGGTTATGATGTGATGAAAACAGATCTGTTGTTTTACTATGTTTGTTGTCCATGACAAAGGAAAGAACTCAAAGAAATGTTGATTTCTGACACATTTTTCTATGACTGCTCATTGTTTACTTTTATCCAAAACAGGCCTGACTCCAACCTTGCTCAAGCTGCTGTAAATTAGGAAAAATTCTATTTAACTGAGTTACACTGACATGGAATCACCTAATCCCACGGTTCTTTTAGGATAAAATGCCATTATTTCATATTTCTAAATTCATCTTCACAAAAAGGCAAGGAAAGCAGCTAATAAAGAGAAAATTCTGAGTGCATTTTATATAAAATATTTCTAGGTTAGCAATTGACATTTTGATCTTTTAAGAATTTGTTTTGGCTTTGGTAACATTATCATATAGGCTCCAGATAAATGGATATTTTACTGTCACAAATTGCTAGCATAGTAATGAGCTGCCAGGCTGGTCTTAACATATTCCCATTTGACTTTCCTTTAGCTATTAAATTTACTAATTGCTTTCTTGTACTGTGGGTTACCAGCTTTGAGTATGTGTTGATTAAAGATCAGCATGCCCAGTAGTCGATCACCTGCTTTGTAATTATACCTCTAAGGCTTTGTAGCTGAACGAACAGTCTGGTTCTGAATATTAGAAGTGATTTTATTTTCACCTCCCTGGAATATGACTCTCAAGAATTGAATGGACATCCAGAGCCAGATGTACTTGCTTCTGGCAACAAAGAGTAGAGGAGTTGTTTTAGAAAGAAACAAATTCTATGTGCAGGGAAACTATGCTTAACAACATAGTAAATATAGGAATTTACATATGCAAGGTCAGTGCCAGAGCCTGTCTTACACTCCTTGCATAACTGTCTGATGAAAGCTATGATGATAAAGTCCTTTTTCTACCATCTGCATAATTTCATGAATTTGCTAGTCCCTTTCTAGCCTGAAGCTGCTTTTCTACCCAATTGTCAATGCATCAGTATTCTTTCTCAAATTTTAATTATTCTTTAAGTGATTCCCCAGTGAACTCCACATATGCTGTAGAGGCAGAAGACTAGAATCTTTCTGAACAGTGTTCATCCAACTCCAGTCTGTTTTCTGTATACCAGCTGGCATTCACTAGCCAAGGGTATAACAGGGAAAACAGGACTAACTTGCAACTGCCTGTTAAGGTATCATTATTCAGTCTGCTTAAAATCAAAGCTCCAGGAATTTCTTCTTGTCAGTGCAGGTTTTTACTTTTGCCTTTTTTTTTTTTTTTTTTTTTTTTTTTTCTGCTTAAAGAGAATTCATGAGTTCGTGATCTACTATTTGTAAGAATACAAATAATGCAACAAATATGTCAAGTTGGGAAGCTACAGACACTTCATCAAAAAGCAAATATGTATTTCACACCGAAGTATGAAGTAACTAGAATTCCATTGTCATTTCCAAAGAAAGCAAAGAAAACTCTACTCATACTGCCACTGGAGGCATAAAATCCATACAGAAGTACTAAATAAGACAGGACAAGTTCCTTACCAGTCTGAAACTCAGCAGCCAATTCCATGCTCACTCTAAAAATGGTTTCAGGACAAATGTCAGCCTCACAGTACAGAGGGCTTCCTAAATGTATGTGACAGTTTGCCAGATACTGCTCATGTTCCATGAACTGCTGGCTGAAATCAGTGTCAGGCAGATATCACTATCATAATTATTCAGGAAATACTATTATTAAACTAGCAGATGCTGAAACTAAAAATCAAACAAACAAACAAAACACATATATTCTGATTTCTAGAAAAAAATATTTTTAAATCTATTATCCTTTCTTCTTCTGACATTTACATATTTAATGATAGCATAAGAAAGTGAAGGTGAACTTTCCACAGAATTTGAGTCAGTATCCAAAAACAGCATACAAACATGAAAAAGAGTTAAAATGATAATTTATTTTTCAGTATTTTTGTTGTCACTATGTACCATATTTCTTTAATTGTCATATATTTATCATATGTCATCAGTGTTTCTTTAGTGTCAAATACTGAAGCACTGACTATGTTTCAGGTGCATATCCATTAACTTTTGAGGCTCAGTTAAAATTTGAAATATTACTATGCTAAGCGGCTTATGGAGAATCAACAACAAAAAAAAAATACAATCTTCAGATACTGAAAAGCTGATTTTTTTTTTTTTTTTTCTAAGTAATCATGTCTCCTGCACAGTTGAGACATCTCCTTTATCAACTAATGGGAAATAATGAAATGATTCCCTGATGACAGTGGATCTTTGTTGAAAGTTTTTAAAACGTATTGTTCAAGTGTTTTCAGTAGTTAGCCAGCTTGTGGTCTCTCTTGTTGCTACCAGCCGAGAGACCCAAGTATATGACAAAATGACAATAGAAGTTAGCACCCCCATTAGGCACAAAAACAAGACCAAAACAAATTGACTAGTAAACTGTTTAACCTGTCTCTGGCTATGAACGCATGACAATAAGGTAGCTTCCAAGGTGTAACACTTGTGAAAAAATCCACATTACTCTTCAAAAATGTAATTGCATTGATTGAAACTATTATATTAGTTTATACCCTATGCATGTTGTTTTTTATGTTATAAATCATGCAGGTAGAGAAGGTTTGCCTGCTTCACTGATGTGTTTAACTTCATCACTGGATTTTAGCAGAACATTCAAAAATAGAAAAAAGCTGTATTTTAAAGTTTTTTAATTATAATTATACTAAAAGCTCATGCCTGTAAGGTGAGAAAACAATATTTTAGACAAGTGATTCATTAAATCTTACCTTCAAGATGATCTTGCTCTAATAAATCAGCAATACACATATAGTGTATTTAAGACAACAGTGGGTTTCAAGTAGCAAAACTGAAAGAATATAATGTGTGCAAAAAGATTAGCCACGTTATCTAGAATTCAGATTACCTGGTGAAAAATTTAATATGAAGTAATACTGTTCTGTAACTATTACATGCAAAAATTGTCTTACAATAAAAAATATTTGGTGGAATATCAAGCTTAAAATAATAACATAGTATTTTCCATTTTTATTCTGATAATTTAATAAATGATAGAAAAAGCTGGAAGAGACTTCTTTAGACCACCCTACAAAGTTGTCATATCTAGGCCGATTTAAGACATGAAATAGGGAATATAAATTCTCTGAATTAATTTCAGTTGCAGATAAAAAAAAAAAAAATCAATCTGAATTTTGAATCCAGAGTAAATGAGTATATCAGACTTTCTGAGGAAGTCCTTCAGTGTTCAACTATCTTTAATATTTAGAATCTGCATCTCATTAACAATAAAAAAATTCTGAGTTATAAAATCCCTGCGTATAGAGGTACTATTATTAGTGTTAAGTTGTGCAATACTGTTCAAGTAAGTGAAGTTAATTTAGTTTTACTACAATATACATGGTATGCTGTTTTTATATATTAGAAGTTATTTCCTTTCTCCTTGAAGTTAGTTAATTGCACTCTTTCTAGTTTGCACTACATCTGGGTATCATTGGCAAATTGTTAATAATTTCCCTTATATTTTATATTTTCAGTGTACATACTATGTATTTAACTCTATGTATTCTATGATTGCATTGTACAGTTCCAGTTATAGGTATCAGTGCAATCCTAATTTAAAGCATACATATAAATTATTGAGATTGGGAAGAAAAGTTCAAAACATTAAAAGTACCTTTGCACATACAAGACTTTGGTTCCAGGAGTTGCTACAGCCACTTTACATTGCACATCAGCAAATTCCTAGCCCACCACCCCCAGCCCCAATGCAGGTGATATTATCAACAGTTCTTCTGTACTTATTTTTTTTAACAGATGAGGAACGCAAAATAGTGATCATTCTTGATTCAAAAATGGTATCAATAGCTAGAATTTGGGTAATACGACTCACAAATTCATAACACTCCTTATCATACTCTTCTACTGTTAGAGAAGTGAACTGTTAGAAACATCATTCAGTTTTGGCCCCCTCACTACAAGAAGGACATCGAAGCCCTGGAGTGTGTCAAGAGAAGGGCTACGAAGCTGGTGAAGAGCCTGGAACACAAGTCCTATGAAGGAACTGGGATTGTTTAGTCTGGAGAAGAGAAGGCTCAGGAGAGACCTTATTGCTCTCTGCAACTACCTGAAAGGAAGGTGGGGAGCTGGGGGTTGGCCTGTTCTCTCAGAAAACTAGCAATAGGACAAGAGGAAATGGCTCAAGTCGTGCCAGAGGAGGTTTAGGTTAGAAATTAGGAGACATTTCTCAGAAAGAGTAGTCAGGCACTGGAATGAATGGGTTGCCCAGGGAGGTGGTGGCATCCCTGGGGGTGTTCAAGGAAAGGTTGGACATGGTGCTTAAGGACATGGTTTAGTGAGTGATATTGGTGGTAGGGTGATGGTTGGACCAGATGATCCTGAAGGTCTTTTCCAACCTTAATTATTCTATGACCATGAGGAAGGAACCAGGAATCTGATGATCAAAACTTAAAACTTGGGTACTGTGGGAAAATGTCACCAAACCATATGCAATCAATCTGTGATCATTGGTACTAGAGACAAAAAAGGCTAAGATGTTTGTCTCTAATTAGTAAGATTTTTTGTTTTAATAGATTTAGACTGCTGATGATTACCTAGCAACTATTTAAGCAAAAAAATAAGGCGACTTACATCCCCTGCTATGGTCAGTTGATAGTTCTGTTTATGAGTTTAAAACAGGGGACTCATACTTTCACAGCTTTCTTTCCATCAAAATATGGACTTTTGGAAAATATTCATGATGTATATTATATGCCCCCCTTTGACATCAGGAAAAAAAGAGACTGGAAAGGGAGGAACATTTGTAGTTCGTTTCCATTTAACTATATATTACCTCTTCTGCCTTTCAAATACTTAAAGAATAACTCAATCCTCTGATGTAATGACACTCACATAATAAGTACCTGTGCTCAATAAATACTAAGAATGTCCAGTGTACTAATGAAATCAGCAAGGTTCAGTAGTTTTTTGCTGCATAAGATGAAAGCAAGATAAGTTACATCCTTGAGATGTAACCTATGCATAGTGTCCAATTATCTGTTGGCAAAGGTATATTTACCTTGCAAAATTTCATTTCACTTGCAGTGGTATGTAACCTATTGCCTGACAGTTTCTGTTAGATCTGCCATGGAAACAATTCACATTTAGATCATGTCCTAAATTTTACTAAAATAGAAAACAACTGTTTTTCCACTATATCAAATTATCACTGTAAACAGGATTTTGGCATCAGGTTACCACAGAGCTTCAAAATACTTTTTCTACAGTCCATGTTTAAATTTAAAGTGACACACAAGCAATGATTCCTAGCTACATAGTAAGAAAAGCTACAGATTTTCTTACCATATGAGATATATTTGTAGGTTCACAGATGGCCAATGAATATTTCTAAAGAAATTTAATACAGCGTACCAAAAAAGTTTGAAACCTGACTGCTTAAAGTTAAGATTTTGTAGTGATATTTACTTCTGAAAACCAATAAATACATCCTCTTTCACAAAACTGCTGAGCATGTGAAATTTGAAGAAAAATGAGTTATAAATGCTGAGCACTTTGAAAAACCAGACTTAAGATACCTTTTCCAGTAAGTAGGCACAACATGTAGCGCAGTACAATTAAATATGGATGAGCCTAACTTTAAGCACATGGCTTTAAAAATCTTTGGCTGACATTTTCTAACAAAAATATATGATTCGCATCTTTAAAATTATTTAGATTGAAATGAAAATGAGGAGATAGCATTTAAAAATATGATCATTTCTAATAGCCTCAAAAATTATTTGTTGGGTGTAATGTTTTCAAAGCTTAGTCTAAACAAGTTAGTGTCCTCCAGCAGATGTACAACCAAGTTTTCTTGGGTCCAGAACATTCTGCTTATTTTTCCTCTGTAGATACACATGCATGTATTTTTATTTTATTTTATTTTTATTTTTTCCTGGGAATGTCTTTTATGACTATTTTCATTGGAGTTATTTTTTCACAAAACCAGATGTATCCAGCATTGAGAAATCTTGTCAGATGTATGAGGGGAACTCTTTTGCAGGAATGGCCAATTAAGAGGTAAAGTTTGACTAAGGACATGAGTTCAGTTGGATATGACAGCTCATGAGATGGTGGCACAGGATACTGACAACTAATGCAGGGGCTAAGGACATGGCATGAAGTGCAAGGCAGAAGTGAGAGTGACAGGACTAAGCCGCAGCAGCTCCTGGGGGCTGTGCAATTAGTCTGGAGAGGAAGTTCTACCTAGCATTGCACTATTTGTGACAAGACAGAGACTTAGTAAAGTCATTTACATTGTTCCTCACGCTTATTTGCATCCCTCCTTGCTGATGTTTGCTTTCACTGACCCAAGCAAAGCTGCAACAATCTCCTAACCTCCAGAGCAGATAGGCACCCTGAGATACACAGATCTCCATGCCAGGCAGTTATCTGATGGGCTCCTCTCACCTCTGTCGTCCGTGCCCTCCACCACAACGGCCTTTAGACCATAAGCCACAACTGGAAGCCCCAAATCCATGAGAATTTATTTAGTTAGGTGGTCAGGGGAGAGATTACTGCAAGAACTCAATATGTAAAAGTTCATGGGGTCATATGAACTACATGAAGCTTTATCTTAGTGTGCTGAGAGAAAAGGCTGACTCTTACCAAGTCTGCTATCCACTTTGAAAAGTCATGAAAATGCAGCAGGTGCCCCTGATGTTCAGCGAAAAAAAAAAAAATAATCTTGCAAACACCTTCAGAAGCCCAGGGAACATGTCATTTAGCCTCACCTAGGCCCCTTGGAAAATCCTGGAACAAGTCCTCTGGGAACACATTTCTGAGCCCAAGAAGAAGGTAGTGACTGGGAACAGTGAACATTGGCTAAATCATACCTGACTGACCTGATTGCCTCCTGGGATGCTATCACAGACCGATGTCCCTGGGCAGGGGGCTGAAGTGGGGTCCACTGCTGGGCAGGGACAGCAAGAACTAACAGTGCCCTCAAGGCCCTGACATCTCCTTTCCCTCAGCCTGCCCTAGTGAGCAAGATGAAACACTACTCTGTATGAAAACCTTACATTCCAAATATAGTTATTTTCTCCTTAATTTTGCAATACAGTTCCAGTTATATAGTTCCACCTTGCTTATCCACTACTATCCAAGAAACCAACTCTGTAGCATGGTCTACAAGCAGAGTTCTCTGAGATCCTTTATACAGGCAAAACTCATTGCAGCTTTGGATGAAAGGGATCTTGACTTTTTTTTTTTTTTTCTTCTATTGATGTTTGCACAGATTATAACTAGATCAGATTAACTTCACGAGACAAGCTTTTGTATTGGGTGTGTATTGTATTTTAATTGGCCATTCGTACATTCTGATTTTAGTTACCTTTTGCTCCTTCACCTTTTCCATATCACTTTAAAAAAAGTATGTAACAAAGAACTAAATGCTGTTTAAAAAAATAAAAAATAAATAAAGTAATGGTGTCCTTTTGAAAAACAGCAAAAATTGTGCTGGCAAGCAGGGTCTATGTTGTGTGCATGAAAAAACATTTTGCCAGCTGGAACAATGAAAATGTTTACAGTACATTCACAATATGATTTATTGGAGTTTACAGCTCTGGGATGGGTATGTTCTCTATGGTACTAGATTGCCTGGAGCCTACACATTTCTCCATGTTCTTAAATCATTTCCAAACAACTTTTAAAGTATATTACATATATTTGCTAAGCCTTCTTGTTCTCTGACAGCCAGAACTACACACTACACATACAATCTGTGGGATCTATGCAAACAAATGGATGTTTAAAAAAAAATAATAATAATTTTAAAAAAAAGAGCTTGCCAAAGTGAATTCACCCCAAATGCATAACCCAAATGACTTGTAGATACCATTTGTACGTAAGTAACAAGTAGTAAGTAGTAAGTGGCAATGCGTTAACACTTTGATATTACTGGAGGTAATGTCTATTTTAGTATTTTTGTTTGTTTTTAATACGCAATACATCCAGAAATAGAACATTTATTTTGGTCAAGAGACAATGCTATAGAAGACTGATTAAGAGACTATGAAGTTCATGGTATGATGTACAGCCCAGATTCTCAATAAATCAAAGTACATACATAACAAAATTCTTGCCCCAAACAATCTATCTTCCCTAAACAGCATGGGTGAAAAGAGAATCTACAGCATTTTGAAACAAAATTCTGAGGTCAAGTCTGCGCAGGAGGGTGGGAGTAGACAGACTTTACTTAAGTAAGATTTATTATCTGGGCAAAATAGTGCACAAGTGTAAATATACCATCTTGAAAACAAGGTTTCCTCAACTACAAACATGAACAGAGTTAATACATTTGCTTGTGTATGGCAGTATAATCCAATGCAAGGTTTTGCAGTGTTTGTGTTAAATGTGAGACTTTTTGCAGAGTGACTGTTTTTTCAAGCTACTGTAATGGGGAAAATCACATCCACTCTAGTTTTTAATGCACATGAATAGGTATTAATAACTCTCAATTCATAACAAAAGTATTTCATTAATGACCAAAATATTTCTGTAATCAGAGAGGCAGTCATTCCAAAACATGAAGAACTGTTTGACTAATTATAGATCATAAATATAAAAATGTTAACTGCAAATATTTGCAGTATATGATGTGTTTGTTATACTTGTTTTTTTCTGTTGCACAGCTTCCACTTTTTTGTATAAAATATAGATATATGTTCCTAATGATGTTATATTTGTAATAAATATAAATGACAGGTGTTGCGCAGGCAAGAGTGGGACTTTTGATGGCATAGCCAAAAAGAAATTTTCTTTGGCATGCCCTCAAAGGGCAGAATTCCTGAGTATGCCACAGCTTGTCACTGCATCAAGCTGACTGACCACCATGACAGGCTGTGGCGTGGTGTTCTCCCCTTAACCCCCAACTCCAAATCCTGCTGAACAAGTGATTGTACCACAGACTCACAAGACCAGAGATAAAAGGGAGCAAAGAATGTAAGCATTGTACGTACAATGACTAAAAACATTCTAGCAACTAACAAAATAATTACAAAGGGGAAAATCCTGAATCCTTTTTCATGATTGGACCATGAACTGAGCACAAGCTCTTCATGAGTACCAGAATAATGTTTAACTGATTTGAAAGGACTGAGCACAGGGCATAAGGAAAGGAACACACAAAGAAGCCCCGTATGCTCAGTGTGGATGTGGACACACTGTCAGCTGGCCTGCAGACTGTCAGCAGGGACACCCCTGACGCTACCTGCCAGGGAAGATGTGATTCAAGCCACCACAGCTCAAGCGTGGTGTGCACATGATGGGGGAAACTGATCCTGGGTCATAGGATGCAAATAAGAGGACTAATTCATGCACATGTTATCTAGCTGCAATAGAGAAGAACTAAATAAACTTTTCTCCTTTTTTTCCTCTCCTTTTTCCTGTTTTGCTTGGTTACATTTTCCATAAGTGATTGCTCAGTAAGGCCCAGAATATAAAAGGAACCCTGAGTGCCCGTTAGCTGGTTTGTCAAAATAAATAATATCTTTAAATATATATTTTATTAGGAAAGCCTTTTAGTCAGCCTTTCTTTAGAGCAAAGAGTAACTGCTGTTACAAGGCCTCTGTGTCACAAGTGGCATACATCACATGAGATAAAGTAAAGGAAATGCACAGCCACTACATTGATTTCAAATGCAATAAACAAGTACCATATAAATATGGCTTACATGTTCTAGCACACACTGAGCTTGCTCTAGTCCATCCTGTTGTTCCAACAGATCACTCTTCAGTATTACATTAATGTAGCATTTTACTCTGCTGATAGGCTACAGTGTAATGATCTCACTAACTTGCATCAAGCAGTTTTCCAAAATTTTCTAAGAAAACAGCACTAAAAAAAAAAAAAAAATACATTCATTGAGTAGGTGTAAATCTAGAAACGAGGAATGCAAGCCATAATTGTACATATGGCTGTACAGGGTAAATGCTAGTTCAGTGGATCACTTCTCATGTAATCCAGACAGTTTCCAGACAGTTTTGTTGAACTATCTTCTCTTTATTATATTGCATTCCACTAACTTTCAAGGTATATATAAATCTCTCCAGTGATGATTTTTATATTTATTTCCATATCCCCCATTTAAAATAACAAATAGCACTAGTATCAGGCCCTGCAGAACCTATTCAAAATACTCTCATTTGATTATGGTTTTCTTCAGCTGACACTTGTAGAGATTTGACAATAACAAGTTATTAATTAATTTAGTAATGGCCATTGCATTATCTAGTCATTATCAAAGGTTATCCTAGAAGTAGAAAAAGTCATGTTCTCTTTTTGTTATAGGTGAAACATGAGTCATTCTTACACAAATCACTATACAGTTAACTATAATTCTTTTTCACATGTTTACAGTTTGAAGCAGTCTATACTTCATAATGCACAATGCCTGAAACAATGCATACAAAAACAAGGGTTCAGAAGTTGTACACATTATCTTATAATGGCAAAATGCTTATATTAAGGAGTAATCTTCTAACTGTGAAAGTAACCTGAGACTTTCTGTGATGGGATTTGAATTCTTCAAAAGCACCAGTATCTTTGTTTGCCCCTCTCCTTCCCTGTCATTTGAGAAGCTGAATTTATATTGCAGAAGCTTGAAAAGCAATTATAAATAATGGTTTACAGAATTAGGTCTTTCATTATTTCTCGTCAGTTATATTTGCTCTAGAGTAATTGGTAACTGATTTATATATATATATATATATATATATATATATATATTCAGGTTCTTAGGTGTGGTGACTTACAGCCTTTAAATGAAGTATA
>CM021732.1:75415178-75432699 GCA_011075105.1 Heteronetta atricapilla | reverse complement strand
AACAGGCTCCCCAGTGAAGTAGTTACTGCACCAAGCCTGTCTGAATTTAAGAAGAGATTGGACTGTGCATTTAGTCACATGGTCTAAAATTTTGGGTAGACCTGTTCTGTGCCAGGAGCTGGACTTTATGATCTGTATGGGTCCCTTCCAACTTGGGATATTATATGATTCTATGACTTGTTTCACTTTTAGTTCCTGGGTTCACTTTTATTTATCACAATTGTCATAATTATGCATTGCAATTGTCATAATTATGCAGCTATATAGACATTTTTAGTTACATTGCATCAGTTGTTATAAACCTGCCCTAGTAACCCTGTTTAGTTTCCATATAATACAAATATATGTGAGCATTTAGTTCTTGATTTTAAGTATAGAACATGCATTTTATATGACTGTCATGTAGTAATTCTTCCTTTTTTTAGTTCTTTAAACAAGTGAATGCAGCATGAATAAAATTCAAGATTCTAGTAATTTCTGTATGTATTTACATATTCATTTCTGTCAGTTACATTAAGTCAAATATGCTCTACAGTAAGTCAAATTGTCCTCAAGTAGAGATTTGATGTGAAATCCAACTCATGACTCTCCTAGACACAAAAATCTTCACACATTCTGTTTTTCCAGGAGAAGCTACCTTCTCCTATGCATGCAATATAGCCATGGGCTGGCATTATAGAATAGAATGAGGAAGTTACCCTAGGAAACATGGATAACAGAGTCAGAGCCCCTGTTGTTTATGCATTCATGTTCAGTTCTCTGTTGTCAGTGCCAGGAGATGCCTTTAAGCATACAGATCAGCCTGAGCATTAGGGATTCTTGAATACTTGAAAACTGAAGTTATACTTCCCTAAATAAAAATCACATTTTTTTCCACCAGAGTCTATGTAATTTATTTTTTTTCCCCAGTATCATCTAGCATTTAGTCTACTGTTACACCGTTAACATAATGAGAGCATTCCTTTCCCATGAAACTTCTAGAAACTACAGTAACAAGAAGAGTTACATTTTTTTCCCCCTAAAGTTTGCTAAATATACAACTGAAATAGATTTTGTTAATATGCATGATAACTGATAGGTACTTGCACTGAAGAATTGTATTTAATTTTAGGAAAATTACAAATAATAGGTACAGTGGAAGTACACTGCCATCTTAAAAAGTTGAATACCAACTATATATCATAGAATCATAGAATCATGATTCTATGATAGATATATGTGTCACTGCACTTTAATATACAACATTTAAAATAAGCATTGAATGTTGGAATCCATTATATATTACTAATATATTGGGTACATTAGGATTGCTGTTTGGATTTAATAGTTCTCGACATCTGAGCCAACTCAAGCTTAGGTGGATCATTACACTGTTTATAAAAGTGCTATGTCTTATAAACACTTATTATCTGTTAAAATAAATGCCAAAGGTCTTCCAACTACTGATTTCATCTTTTTCCCCTAAAAATGTATCATCATTATCCTTTCTGATTCCTTTGCTTACATCCATCAAAAGTACCATGGAAAAAAGGTAGTCTGGGGACATGCAATCTATTTTCAACATGCCTCATGACATACTTACAATACAGTATATCAAATGATGTCTTTTAAAAAGTGTGGTGGGTTGACCTGGACTGGCTGCCAAAGTCCCATCCAGCTGCTCTTTCGCTCCCCTTCCTCAGCAGGACAGGGGGAGAAAATAGATGGAAAACCTCATGGGCTGAGATAGAGACAGCACTCATCACTTACCATCCCAGGCAAAACACACTCAGCCCTCTCAGCCTGGGGAAAAGTGCTTTAATTTATAGCCAGGTAAAAATAGATCTGATCAGTGATAACATGAGAACAGAGACCAAAAAAAAAATAAAATTTAAAAAAAATTAAAAAAGGTAAAGCACCTTACCCCCACATACTGCCATTTTACCAGGCTCAACTTCACTCCTCCACCCTTAGTCCCCTGCCTCCTCCCCACCAAGCAGCGCAGAGGGACTCACATCTTTCCTCTGCTCCAGCGCCAGCTCCTGCCCAGGGGCAGGAGGATCTCTGCTTCGGCACCTGGAGCCCTTCCTCTCCCCCGGTGCCATCTGGGCTATTTCTCCCATTTTCTTTCTTTCTTTCTGCCAGCTGCCGGGCAGCGCTGTGCCCTCCTTTCTTCCCCAGGCTGTCCTTGAGGCAAGGCACTGCCATCTTGGCTGCTGGGCCCAGCCATGCCCTGCTGTGGGGCCGTTGGTGACAGCACGGAGCAGCAACAACAGCATTGCCCCTTGCAGCAACATCACAGCCACCCATCCCGTGCAAAAAGTTACAAAAAAAGTCAATATAGTGTGTAAGTTTAGCACTGGGTTATAATGAATGCTAAGCTGCAGTTTCAAAATTCAAAGGAAAAAATATTTCTGTAGAGATCTCAGTGGTTTGTATCCAGACACTCCCTGGACCCTGTTCTCCTTTCACACCTCTTTCTCCTCATCTTTTCACATGTATCTCCTTCCTTTTTTCTTCTTTTCCTCATTTACGACATTGTTAGAACAAAAATAACTTGTATTGGTGTTGTTTTGATACGTGCTGTTTTGACAGATATTTTGTTATTAAATTTAAAAAGTATTATTATTAATGTCTAGCTCTCTTTATTGTTTTATATATATAAATTTGAAATAAGAAGATAAAAATAAACCTTCTTTTTACAAAGAAAGAACCTTATTGAATACAATTCCAGGATGGCTTTAGCAAATCTTTGCATTTTAAATCTTTTTGACAGGCTCTTAAAATAATCTGGTTATTGGTAGGGTATAATTACATCAGTCTACCATCAATTTTCACTTACACTGCTGCAGTTCACCAGAATTAAATGGATTATATGTGATCATTAAGAACTGCTAAATTTAATGCCATATTGGGAGGTAAATTACCTTACTCATATTTTAAGCCTTGGTGAGTGCCTTAGAGATGGTGCAAGTCAAACTATCAAACTACTCAAAGACGGCATGGGAGACAGCTCTTTGTGCCTGCAGAAATCACCACCTTGTTTGACTTCACTTGGCCCTCTGCACTGCTTGTGAAAGTTTTCAGACTGTTGTTCTTTGGGGTTATTTTCTAATTTTAATGCTCTCGTATTATTATTAATATTGTTATTATTATTATTATTTGATTCATGAGAAAGGTGAGAAGGCATATCAAAGGCAAAAGTGTTGTAATGTTTTTCTTTAGTATTTTCAGATTGGAGATGCTAAACTGTATTAGTAAGAATGGTCGTTGCAGTGTAGCAGTCATTGCCATCCATTTTCAGACACACACTATTTCATTCAGAATGCATGTTGTTTGGAAAGAGATGGCATTTTCTACTTCTATTGCTTCATAGCAGAAAACAGAGCTTTCTGTTGTTTTGTTTTGTTCTGTTGGGGGGGGGGATGGGGAGTGGGTACATAGGGACTGTAGAGGGACAAACATCCCAGCTCCAGAAGCAAAACTCTCCTTGATTTTATACTTGTTAAAATTAACCTATCACATCTACGATGATACTTGGCGCAAGCATAAATGATTATGAAAATAAGGTTTATCTTTACAAAGACTTTCTTTACAAAAACATGATTAATTACAACTTTCTTGTGCATTTTAGTATAGGTACCACCAGCTTTGTAAAATCCTCTAACCTGCCTATGAAAATTATTGAAGTAGATAGACTGGAAAATGCAACAACAGAAGGAAACACAGTTTAAAAATAAATAAATAAATAAATTGAAATGAAAACAAGATAGAATAAATAACAGCTCATTTGGGAAGGAAATTTTTAAAAGAAAAATCAATCAGCATTTTAGGATTAACATTCTAAAAACCTCCCCATATTACCTACATTTTCAGCTTAGACTTGTGTTCTTATATCAATCGCAATTCAGTCCTAAACCTTGGAAGGCAAAACTGAATCTGAATTAGTTGCTGATAGGAACCCTATTCATTTTACATTTGAGTTTATCCTTGTTTCTAATCTACTAATATAGGAGGATTATGCCTTCTTAATGCCTTCTTTGCCTCAGTCTATAGCACCAAAACCAGTTGTTCTCTGGATGCCCAGTACCCTGAGCTGGTAGAAGGGGATGAGGAGCAGATCCTAGCCCCCATAATCCACAAGGAAATGGTTGGTGACCTGCTTCAGCATTTGGATGTACGCAAGTCGATGGGGCCGGATGGGATCCAGCCGAAGGTATTGAGAAAACTAGCAGAAGAGCTGGCCAAGCCGCTTTCCATCATTTATCGGCAGCCCTGGCTATCAGGGGAGATCCCACTCGACTGGCAGCTAGCAAACGTGATGCCCATCTAGAAGAAGGGCCAGAAGGTAGACCCAGGGAACTACAGGCCTGTCAGTTTGACCTCAGTGCCAGGGAAGTTCATGGAGCAGATTATCTTGAGAATCATCATGCAGCACTTGCAGAGCAAGCAGGCGATCAGGCCCAGTCAGCATGGGTTTATGAAGGGCAGGTCCTGCTGGACGAACCTGATCTCCTTCTATGACAAGGTGACACGCTTAGTGGATGAGGGAAAGGCTGTGGATGTTGTATACCTTGACTTCCATAAGGCTTTTGACACAGTTCCCCACAGCATTCTCCTCAGGAAACTGGCTGCTTATGGCTTGGACTGGCATACGCTTCGTTGGGTTAGAAACTGGCTGGACAGTTGAGCCCAGAGAGTCGTGGTGAATGGAGTCAAATCCAGTTGGAGACCGGTCACTAGTGGGGTCCCCCAGGGCTCGGTACTGGGGCCAGTCCTCTTTAACATCTTTATCGATGATCTGGATGAGGGGTTTGAGTGAACCCTCAGTAAGTTTGCAGACGACACCAAGTTAGGTGCATATATTGATCTGCTCGAGGATAGGAAGGCTCTGCAGGAGGTTCTGGAGAGGCTGCACCGATGGGCCAAGGCCAGCTGTATGAAGTTCTACAAGACCAAGTGCTGGGTCCTCCACCTGGGGCACAAAAGCCCCAAACAGAGCTACAGGCTGGGAGATGAGTGGTAGGAAAGCTGCCTGTCAGAGAAGGACCTGGGGGTATTGGTTGATAGTCGGCTGAATATGAGCCAGCAGTGTGCTCAGGCAGCCAAGAAGGCCAACAGCATCCTGGCTTGTATAAGAAGCAGCGTGGCCAACAGGTCCAGGGAAGTGATTGTCCCCCTGTACTCGGCTCTGGTGAGGCTGCAACTCGAATACTGTGTTCAGTTTTGGGCCCCTCGCTACAAGAAAGACAAGGAGGTCCTTGAGTGAGTCAAGAGAAGGTCTACGAAGCTGGTGAAGGGTCTGGAGGAAAAGTCTTCCGAGAAGAGGCTGAGGGAGCTGGGACTATTTAGCCTGGAGAAGAGGAGGCTCAGGGGCGACCTTATTGCACTCTACAGGTACCTTAAAGGAGGCTGCAGTGAGGTGGGGGTTGGTCTATTCTCCCACGTGCCTGGTGACAGGATGAGGGGGAATGGGCTAAAATTGTGCCAGGGGAGGTTTAGGTTGGATATTAGGAAAAAATTCTTTATGGAAAGGGTTGTTAGTCCCTGGAATAGGCTGCCCAGGGAAGTGGCTGAGTCACCATCCCTGGAGGTCTTTAAAAGACGGTTAGATGTAGAGCTTAGGGATATGGTTTAGTGGAGGATTTGTTAACATTAAGTCAGAGGTTGGACTTGGTGATCTTAGAGGTCTCTTCCAACCTAGACTATTCTGTGATTCTGTGATTTTGTGATTATTTCATTAAATTAAATAGAAATTTATATGTTATGTATACATGGTATCCGCGCAATTAGAGGTGGTTTAATATTTGGAAAATGTTTGTTGATACTTTAACATCTTAACGTTATACAAATTCTAATAACTTTGAGTTGATTCTTAAGTGCCTGGGTCTTAATGCTATCAGGGCTTTCAGGCTGCTTTTTAGTACTCTTCAATGCTCATACTGAATAAGTGCTTTTGATGAAGTATAATGAATTCTCATAGTGGGTATTAAGTAGGCTTAGTGATTTTAATTATTGATTTTATAGCATATAATTCAATGTGATGTACTTAAAAGTTAGTTAGCAAATTGATATTAACTGGCTAGTAATATTCTCTGAAATATATATATATATGAATATATATATATATGCTAATTACAAGCTACACAAGACATCTAAATAGCTCCAACATTCAAAACTTATACCATATACCATATATTTTATTATTTTTAATATAAATGTAACTTATGTTTCAGCTTAAAAAGTGACTGCAAGGAAAATGTTATGTTGTTTGGTGTCTCTTTGACCTGTGTTGAGAAAATGGTAAGGACATGGATACACTGAGTAGACAGACCTGAGTAGGCAAACTTACGAAAAGTGCCTGGTGGTGGCAGTTTGTATATGCTTCTCACATAGGTTTGATTTGACAGAAGCTTAAATAAAATACTGTGGTTTAGCACACCATTCTGTCTCAGATTACAGTCAGCATCATTCCTAAGACCTTATTCCAAATCTGCACAGAAATAGGAGACATCTTTGTTGGATCAAGAGGGAAAAGGAAAAAAATAAATCCAGATATGGAAAACAGAATGGTTGTGATTGTATAGGCTCCATGTGTCACCAGGCACAAACTAGACCTACTTTTCAGAACAAGTGCATGTATGTGTATGTGAATGCACATGCAGGCTCACAGTCATGTTATATAACTTAAATTTGAGATATGTCACCTTGTGAGACTTTGTTATGACTTTTTTTATATTTCCATTATTGATTATCATCCGTTAAATACACTGTCACTATGGTTACTTCCTACTGCTGCTTGTTTAATAGCTAAATAATTTGTTTATATCTCATAATTCCTTCACTTCAGCCCCAGAGAGGATTTCAGGTTTGAACCAATCTGTCTCCCATCAGCACTGTTAATTCTTAAAACTGGACGTGGGTGCCCTTTAACAACCTCCAAAATTCTTAAGGTTAGCAGTGAGACAGAGATCTGACACAGGTCATTCTACCACAGGAGCAGGTCTAGTGTGAAGTCCGTAGCCTAAGGCTAGGCAGTTTTAGAACACCTTGCTCTCTGGACAAGCCACTGCTGCATATTTACCTTGATTTCTTTAATGTTTCCCTTGAATAAAAGGATTTCTCAAAGTTGACAATATTTTCCTTACATTTTGCAAGTTGATAAATGGCTGTTCACGTGGCAAACTTCCTGATAATATTAATAGTTAAAATAGTTAAAACTTAAGTTTTAGTAATTGCTTGATAGACAGATGAGAATTGGCAGCAGTGCATGAGCCTATAGCTCTCCAAAGTTTAATAAACACACCTTTGCTGACTGCTAGGACAGTTTCACAATACTGAACAGGAAGGAGCAACAGTAATGAGTACACATTTACTATTTGTAAAAATACCAGCATGCACAACGTAATTTGTAATCCTTTTAGTCTTCCCCTTGTTGGCTACAAGTTTCATAATAAACCCCATCTCTTTCTGAACGTCCAGAAGCCTCTGAACTTAAGAAATCAGCAGCAATCTCTTAGCCTGACAATTAGCAGACCAAAATTAGAAGACCAAAATTAGAAGACCAAAATCAGTGGGTGACAAATAGCTGTTACTTGTAGAGGGAATTATCTTGCAGCTCTGATTTTTAGCAAAATCTCCTGCACATCTTTAATGTAGCTCCACATGGGATTAAAATGTCATTTCAGAAAGTGGATTTGACATGTCAGAGGCCCAGGCTGTGACCCATGATAACATCCCATCATGAGCAGACCAGAAGTGGACTATTAATGTTATTACTGTCCAGCACCAAGGTCAAAACAGAACATCAGAAAATTATTTATTTATTTATTTTTCCCAGCTTTATACTTGATTTCTTTTAGTTGAAGGCTTACTGAGATTCAGAAATGTTCACACCTTCAATTGTTCTGCATGACTTCAGCTTCTATACATTCATAGACAAAAACCTTAAAGGCCTGTCACTTTTACTTATGCAATTACTTTGAAATTGTCTAATGATACTGATTGGAACTACTGGCAAAGAGGACAGCTTGTTTATTTATTCAGAACAAAATTGTTCTGCTGCTTTGAAATTGGGTATATTGCACTTTTCTCTGATAGCTTACTGTTTACTCTAACAAATGTCTGCTTTTTTCCCATTTCATCTTCTATTTTGAAAATGTACTAAAATGTTTTCTGAAATTAACATCTCATTAGAACCTTGGCAGGTAAAAAAGTAAAGTGTTGCTACAGTTCTCTTCTAATAGCATAATGCAAAGTATTCCTATAGGTCAGAAAATAAAAACGGACAGTTTAATCCACTGGTATTATGATTCTGAAGTGACAGATTTTGAAATGTTCTAATTATCTTGCCCCTATGTTTAAATGTTCACTGGCTTAAGGCCAGAAAGGAATGCATTGTAGCTGAAACACTGCTAAATAGAATGCATTGAATATTCTTCAAATAAAACTTGAGCCACTGATAGTGATAATTAAAATTCCATCTCTGTCAACTGACAGCCCATGAAAATTGTTTAGAAGTAGAGTCTGTCTACCTCTGTGGAACTGAGCACACAGAAAAATAAAAATACTTCACTACCACTTGAGAAGTCTATATAAAGTCTAGTGAGATCTGCCATTCCTAGAATCAGGAATTTCCCCATACTATTACTAATATACAGATTTCTCCATAGCTACTGATAATTCCAAATAGGAGAAAAATACAGGCAAATATCTGTTGGATAGAAGATCTTTGCTTTATTCTATATATATTCTATAGTCTATGATATATTCTTTAGGTATGCAGAAGCATGAAAACATGCAAATTAACACAGGACATAAATGAACACAAGGGTCCTAAGTTGCACCAGGAGAGGTTTAGATTGGACATTAGGGAGAACATTTTAATGGAGAGAGTGGTTAAGCATTGGAAGGGGATGCTGGGGGAAATAGTGGAGTCCCCATCCCTTGGAGGGGAAGAAATGTGTGGATGTAGCACCAAGGGACAAGGTTTAACGATGGGATTCAGTAGGTCAGATTGATGATTGGTCTTAGTGATCCTGAACCCAGATCTATTGTTATTACAATGTGAATCACTTCTATCGAAATGCAAACAAGATTTTCTTCAAAAACAACATAATATAAAATTTAAGTCAGTAGCAGTGTTATTTCTTTTGTTTGAAACTGCACTAACTAGACCTCATGAGGACTGGAATTGTGTTACTTGTCCACTTTTTCCTCCAGCAATTGCCATTACTGCAGGAATGAGATTTCTAATTCAACAAACACTGTGTAAAAAGTGAACAGTATAGTGCAACTTTGACCTTTTCAGTGTTCTTTGTTTTAATGGCTGTTCATGTACTCTGCTTTGACAGCTCTTACAAACCGAGGAAAAAAGAGAATATGGTCAACCAATCACATTACATTTTAAAAGTTAGAGTGCATATTAAGGCTTTATGAGGTATTCATGTTCTATATACTCATTTTAAATAAAATGAAAAATTGCAGAAAATCTTGGAAAAAAAAAAAACTGTTCATTTTTTTGTTGGAAAAGGTTCATTGCAAGTAATTTCCAAACTAAACTAACTTTCTTGCAAGAAACATATTTATCGTGATGAAAATATTAATGTAATGCATTTGTTTGAAGAAGTAATGCATCCAGAGATGAAGCTGAAAAGAAGTGTTGAAGGTTACAAAACATAAAATGACAAAGTGAATCTCAGAAGCCTCATGTCATGGTGGTTGAAAAAGCCCTTTTAAGAGTGGTATTGCTATCAGTTTGAAATGCAATTAAACTTGTCATGTATTTATGGCATTACTCTGTTACTATGATCACAGAATCACAGAATAGTTTAAGTTGGAAGAGACCTCCAAGATCATCGAGTACAACCTCTGACTTAATGTTAACAAATCCTCCACTAAACCATATCCTAAACTCTACATCGAACCATCTTTTAAAGACCTCCAGGGATGGTGACTCAGCCACTTCCCTGGGCAGCCTATTCCAGGGACTAACAACCCTTTCCATAAAGAAGTTTTTCCTAATATCCAACCTAAACCTCCCCTGGCACAATTTTAGCCCATTCCCCCTCATCCTGTCACCAGGCACGTGGGAGAATAGACCAACCCCCACCTCACTGCAGCCTCCTTTAAGGTACCTGTAGAGTGCCCCTGAGCCTCCTCTTCTCCAGGCTAAATAGTCCCAGCTCCCTCAGCCGCTTCTCGGAAGACTTTTCCTCCAGACCCTTCACCAGCTTCGTAGTCCTTCTCTAGACTCACTCAAGGACCTCCATGTCCTTCTTGTAGTGAGGGGCCCAAAACTGAACACAGTACTCGAGGTGCGGCCTCACCAGAGCTGAGTACAGTATTATTATTAATATTATTTTTACTTAAGAGATTAGTAACAGAACAAGCATTACTTTTGAGAATGTGATTCATTTCATCCTAAAGTAGATATTTAAAATAAGTCAAATTAATTATACTTTGAAAATGCCTGTTTTTACTCATTGACTGAAAAGGTAGTTCAGATGATTAGCCTGGACAAAAATGCCAGTATTTCATGCTTTAAAATTAGGCAGGATAAATCCTGATTTTTAATATAAAACTTTAAAAATTTAGAACATAGTTCATCAAACTTATCTATATTTCCATTCATACATTTTACCATAAAAATGATTTGGTTTGTTTTTCCCATTACGTTCACCGGAGGAGTGTTTCAGAACCTCACTACTCTAGTGCATATGAGATTTTCTTCTCATGTTTTGCCTATGCTTTTTTGGTTAACCAATCTTCCCCCTATGTTAGACACTGTTTTCCCCAAATGAAATATGAACACATGAAAACTTTCGTTCAGGTCAGTATTTTTGCTATTTCCATTTCTACCGCCTAAACATACACTGAAATTATTCAACCTTTCTGATGTCACTGTCTTAGAATATAATTAACAAATATTTTTGTTGATATAAATTCTTTTCAGTGTTCTTTAATTTTGGTTTCTCCTCCCTGCCCCACCCACCCCTCCATCCCCATTCTAATAAGTAGTATCATCTGGATAATATCATTCAAGATGATCGGAATTAAAATTCACCATGTTTCATCCAACTTTTCTCTCAGAAACTTTCCAGATTTTGCAACAAACTAGGCACCTGGTTCTTTCAGTTCCCATGCTTCTAATAAGGCACATTGTCCAGGAATGATTCTTTGATTCAATGAGTTAAGAGCTCTCCCTGAGTGAACATGTAAATTCTTAGTTACCTGAAAAGAAAATCTGTTTTGTTGTTTGTTTGTTTGTTTGTTTGTTTTAAGAATGTATTTCTCATTTTATGAAAATTCTGTAAATTATTTGCCTTGTGTCCTCATACCATAGCCAGTAATCTCAATTTAAATCCTGTCAATATATGATTCATCTCCAGTGCAGGGTAAAGATCCCAGTAAGATACTGGGTGGCTTTATGAACTTTATCACCTACCTAACAAAATTTTAATTGTTGTGTGTAGAAATTTTTTTTTAGGAAGGTTAAGTTTGGAAGATGAGATTCTTCTTTGGAACACTATGATATGAACTAAAGCTGCTTGATAAAAAATGTCTACTCGGGATTACTTCTCCTGAAACAGTTTTAATTGAATTATCTTATTTGCCATTTTGAAACAATGCTGAAGTGCCATAAACATTTTATATCATTTATATCAAAGGCTCTTAAGGTCATCTGCAATATTTACTTTGCACTAACAGACCATGTTTCCACATCAGAATTCAAACTTCTTTCTGTCAAAAGCATTGACCTGTCTCTAGAACCACTGTCAAAATGATCCATGCATTGCCTTGTCTCAAGTGTTTCTGGTGGCATTAACTGACTTGTGTTACAATCTGAAGGGAAACAAATAAGACCCTGACACTTAATATCTCTGTAATTAAATATATATCAGTAAGAAATAGGTAGAAGTATATTTTATGTATTTTTAACTACTGCTACTATCATGAACTTCCAATGGTCCTATGGCAAGAACATATGCCACGCAGGATGAAAATATGCTATGACTGTCAAGAAAACACATACGAGAAAACTTAGTAAGCAGCTATATCCTGAAGAATATCAGTTGAATAGTCATAAGCTTATAGCAGAAGCCTTGAAAGTGCTGGCTCAGAATGACACCAGAGGTTCTTAAAGGTGTAAAAAAAGATTATGACCAATTAACCAATGCAAATGAAACTGAAGAGGAACAAGATTTAAAACTGGTCACTCATATTCTATACGGTACTGCAATGTGTGCTTATTATTATTAATGGTAATTGAAATTTCAGCATTTGGCTAAGATTTTGTTGTTTGTATTTGATCAGTCTTTGATATTAAGACTGAGTGCAACAGTTCATCTCTGTGGCAGTTTAAGACTACACGTCAATCAGTTATCTATTGTACAGTAATTCTCTGCAAAATTCCAGACAAGGAGATAAAAAATGCATATCCTAGGTACAGTCAAGAATAAACTGAGTTTCTTTAAATAAGATGCAGATTTTTTTGACATCTTTTCATTATGTCCTGTCATCATAAGTGAGTAATACTGTAGCCCGGTAATTTTGATTTTGCCATCACTAGCAGAAGCCCTTCAACCCTGCAGTGCCACAGAGGGTATGGGGCCTGATGGCACTGGCCACCCCAACTGACTGGGGTGAGTTACTCTTACCTCCCAGGGTGAGCTGGGGCTGTGCAATACCACTATGGTATATAATACCACTACTAATACCACTATGGGCCATGATGAGGAAAGGTATCAAAACACACCTAACTGGGCCCAAAACTGAGAAGGGACTCTGTCCATGAGCAACAGTCTCCTCCCCCTAAAGTCTTGAGAATGCCAAAAGCTAGTGCCAATTCTCCTGCCACTGTCCTGAGGGAGGACAGCTATAATGTCTTCTCTGTACTAGTTTGGATTATGATTACTATGGCAACTAGACTAATGATAACTGCTTATTTTATTTTATTTTGTTTAGATTGATTAGATTTGCTAAAAAATATTTGACTACATATACAAGGTTTGTTCCCTTTTTGCTAAAAGTGTAACATTCATAAGTCACACATATTTATCAAAATAAGAAAACAAACTTCGCCAGCAATATTCTGTTCAGATCGTATGGTAATGGTCTCTTACACCAGCCCCCTACATGTCCCCTTTGGAGCCTTCAGCTATCATTGATTTAAATTGTCAGGGAATGATGAAAAGATTGTATAACTTCTCATAACTTTTTTTTTTTTTTTTTTTTGAACCACAGGTAATATGAGAGAAATACATGCTTTTAATGGAAAATATTGCAACTGTCATGTATAAGAGATACATATGCATATATTGTATATATAATCCTGATTATAATATCTCAAAGTGCTACAGTTACATTACAGTTAATAACCATTATCACCTTGGGAATTTCTTTTGTAAGTGTTATAGAATATCCCTGTAAGGGACATAGAAATAACAATTTTATTATGGAAGAAGACCATGAAGGTAAGGTAAGGTATGAAAAAAAACAGCATAACATCGTCACATTCCATAAAATAAATTAGAGCACAACACAATGGAAAATAAGGTTGTCAGCTACCAGAGTTGCAGCTTTCACTTAATATGTTTGCCTCATTTCCTATAATATGATGAGATTTCAAAAAAAGTGTGGAATTCTCATTAATCATCTGAAGAATTATAACCGCTTCATACCTGCAGTAGCGTCAAACAGACATGATGTTGCCCATATGCTCATAAGAGACGGGGAAGATGAAATGGAGAAAAAAAAAAAAATCTTATGCTTGGCCTTCCTTGAAAAGTAAATATACAGGTCTGTGAAAAATAAATAAATATATATATATATATATACACACATATATATAATATTTTTACATATATATAATATTTATATATATATAAACAAACAAAAAAAAAACACAATGTAAAAACAAAACAAAGCAAAGGTGTTATAATGTGTGAGCTCTTTTTTCTAAAAGCAGTCTGGACTGCTGTAATTTCAATGGAATATAAGGTCAGATAACTGTTTTATTCAATTCTAAGTAGAAACCCAGCTTTCTTGTTTCTCTCCTTTATCTTAATGTGATTGTAGCACAGATCAAAGCTCTCAAAAGATCAGTACCATTACCTGAAAGGAGAACTAAAAAGAATCATCTGCCCCAGACCCTGTTTTCCCTCTGAAATCCATTGACAATTACTAATATCATAGGTTCTTTGAGTTAAGTTTCAGACTTGTGTTTGATATAAGAAATTTACCTCTGTTTTCCTTGCTACAATACTAATGTATTGTAGCATTGTCAAAGTGTCACAGATAGTGAGTTATGCTTTTATATTCCTGTAACATCAACTTAGAGACAAAATTGGCCTTAAGTTATGGATCTGAAACTTATTGGAACTGAGCTTCTTTGAAACATTTGAAACTTATTGGAACTGAGCTTCTTTGCCAGCTCCATTAAGTTTGTTAAATAAAGTCCATAATTAAAGTCAAAGGCATGTCTACACATACGTTCAGAGAGTGCCAGTTATTTCACCTTCTGTGAGCCAGTGGTTACATTATAGATCTGCACTGTTCAGAATTATTATATTAGAGGTGGTCATGTATCTATTGACTTTATATCTAAATGGAAGAACTGAAGGCTATTACAGTTATTAAAGTGTAGTGGAAGAAATGAAAGCAGTTTGACTAGTCTTTCAGGACTTACACCTGTGTTATCTCTCACCAACATATATCCATAGAATGTAGAAAGTGCCTCTCAGCTGGATTGTAACTGTTACTGGCAGCCTTCACAAAGTACATTCAAGAACTAAGTGCAAGAGGGGTGTTTTTTTTGCATCTTTGGCTTTGTCCTGTGCATTTCTGCTTTAGATATCTAGATATAATATAGTAATTTATTTTAGATACTTCAGAAACCAGAGAATATGTCTAGAGGGCTGCAAAGATAATGAAATAAATATCACTTGAAACTTGTTAAACACTGAAGATTTAATACTTGCTTTTAACTCATCTTAAAAAATATTTTTAATTAATAAATAATGAAAAATATTTTTCAGACACAATGGCATTTTGAGTGCTCAGCTTTTGAATGATACGCAAACTCAGCATTTGAAATTCTGGTTGTGCCTACCGACTCTGAAAGCTCAGTTAATATTTTATTATACAGTTATAGTTGGCCAACACATTAAAATGACAACATTAGTTTATCTATGATCAATGTAATTGAGATTACTCTGCATACTTTTTCTTTAGGCTGGAAATTATCCAGTTTTGTCTTTTACGACTATAGCTGAACTGCAAGAGTGACAAGCAAGCTTTGGTATGCCACTAAAACCAAGGAAGGATTTGTGAGTATGTGTGTGTTATATAATTGTCTGCAAAAAACTGTGCAATCTTGGTCGTCTTGGTTGGTTGGTTGGATTTTTTTTTATTATTATTATTTTTTTTTAATATATAAGAAATGTAATGGGGCTTACATTTAGTATAGGGAAATAATTGAATGTATGAATGTATATCTACTTTACAGCTATAATTTTATGGCAAAAACTGATATATAATGCCTTTCATTCTGCAGGTAGGTGATTTGTTTTGGTGGTGGCAGCTGCTTGGTTTTCTGCACACTTAAGTGGAAAAGCTGTAACCTGAATTCTGTCCAGGATATATCCATGATGTCTTTAAAATGTGTTTATTTGACAACAGTATCTTTCAAATAGTTCAGCATGTATGTTGGTGTATGTTTATGATATGGAATGTCATTTTTATTCTTTTTCAGAGTGCCAGGTATATTTGGTTACTACTTTATGTAATCGTTAGACAACGGTGTTGAAAAATAACCACAAAGAAACTTTTAAGGAAGATTTTCAACCTGATTGCTCTTGAGTAAGTTGGGTTAAGTTAGTGACAGCACATCAAAATAAGCCATCAGAGCATGTTTGATGATGTCTGTCTCCTTTTCTGAGTAAAAGGAAGTTTGACAGTCACATAGATTGCAAAAGTATCACTAGCGTCCAACTTAGAAATTATCCTTTTTTCAGTCAAATTTATCTAAGAATGTTATTTAGGCAAAACTATGTTTAATGGGAATCAATTTTGCATTTCTTAAAGGTTAAAATGTCTTCATTGAGTGAGCCAGCGGCTCCCTGTGACTGGGAGCACAGGGTGTCCTGCAGTGGGCCAAGACAGGGCCCACAGGCAGGGCTTGTCACAGTGCCCCACCAGGAGCAGGGCACTGGGGGCACCGGCAGCTCCAGCCCCAGGCAAGGGGCACCTCCTTGGGGATGGGGACCATCTGTGGGCCCAGCTGAGTGGCGGGCATACCCAGGCAAGGCAGGGCTGTGGGGAGCTGGAGCCCGGCCCTGCTGTGGCCTTGCTGGGACAGGGTCTGGCAGCCTTGGGTCTGCCATAGTGCCTTGGCCTGGGCCGGGGCCTGGGCAGAGACTGGAGGGGCTGGTTGCACCTTTAGAGAAGGATCTATTGTCTTTGGTTTAGCCATAGACAGAAAACACATGACTGGAAAATGAAACAGAAGCATGAAGGCTCTTGAGTCCTGCTTTGCTTCTATTTTCTTCTTTGTTACCATTTGACCAGATGATCTTGAAGGTCTTTTCCAACCTTAATGATTCTATGATTCTGTGATCCTGTCTGGCTTGTCATTCAATGTCCTTCTCCGAACTGTGATTTTAGAGCATCTGCCAGTTCTCCATATGAGTCCTACAAAAAAAAAAAAAAAAAAAAACAAAAAAAAATAAATATAATCCATTCGTTTTGTTCGTTTTGACAAAGTCAACAGAGATAGTGGTATTTAAGAATTACTTTAAATAAGAAGGTTTTCTCTCCTTTGGCATAAAGAACTTTAATTTCCCATTTCATTCTCCACATATGGAGTTCAACAAAGAACAAGAGGCTGGAAAGTGCTCAGCTTTCTCTAATGGCTGTTATAGATTGCCTGCAACTGTATAAAAATATGTTCAAAATTCCTAACATTTTCCTTATCCCATCATATGTGCTCATAGATGTCCATGATTGGAGTATTATTTTGTATTAAATAAGCCAATAGTATTAACATCATCCCACTATGCACTTATGTTTTTTGTTTGTTTGTTTGTTTGTTTGTTTTTAGTGGAGATATACTTCATACTTTGCTTTATAAACAAAAGTACAGCAAACTGGAATACACTGTAAATCAATCTTATTTTCCTGAAATTTTTTTATATATATATATAAGATGAAAGCTGCTGTTGTATGTAGCTAGCAATGCTCTGTGTGTTTTTTTGTTTTTTAAAAAATATATATATTCCACCCTGAACACATCTAAGGAATTTGTGAAGCTCAGCCTAATTTCCTTACATATCTCTCACATTATCTCCATGGTTTGGACAGCTGCGGTCTCCAAACTGTCTATGATGCACCACAGAACATTAAAAAAGTAAATACTGGGAAAAAAAATATATATATATTTTATATATATATCTATATATGTTATTATATTATTATATATATTATATATATTATTATATTATATATATTATATAATATTATATTATATAATTATATATATTAT
>CM021732.1:75399329-75414778 GCA_011075105.1 Heteronetta atricapilla | reverse complement strand
ATATATTATATAATTATATAATATTATTATATTATATATATTATATATATTATTATATTATTATATATATTATTATATTATATATCTATATATATTATTTATATATATTTTATATATATATCTGGTAAGAACCTCTTCTTTTTTTCTTCTTTTTTCTTTTTTCTTTTTTCTGTTCATCACAAACCTTACATCATTAGGAACCTCTCACCTGAAAGTCCGTGATGACTGTGAATTCATGAAAATCTAGCATACAGTTAGCTAGGTAACAGGTGAAACAATTCAATATGCCAGAAAGAACAGAAACTGAACTTTGTGCTGGACCATTAATTCAGGAGGTACTTCTAAATTAGGTTATCACTTTCTGATTTGCCTACCACACATGCAGCATTATTTATGATTTGGAAACTGTCACATAATTAGAGACATGATTATCATTTGTAATCTGCAGATAATTTCAGTCTTAGTAAAGAATAGTTTATGTTTAATTCATATTAAAATTCATAGCCTCATATATTTCTTCAAAGTACACTTGCAAGAACATAAATGCATTATCTGTCAGAAATATCTCTCACCAAATTTATAAACTCTTGATAAAAAAAAAAAATATATATATATATGCCAGACTGTATTCATTTTTTGATTCAGAATTGGGCATCAATTCCTTTCCCCTATTGGAACCAGAATTCATTTGCCAAATTCCCATTCAGACAAATTAGTTCTGCATAAGATATGATATCACTTAGATTAATGTCTCCAGCACATTACTGATAATGATGGTCAAATTAATTCATTAAAACTTTGACCATCATTAGAAATAATGTGCTCAAGAAACATTAATCAAGCAGATACTTCATATCATATTCTATACTACATTGAATGTAAATTATATGAAGTAATTCTGTAAGAATTTCAAAACAATAATTTGTTCATATTATTGCTTAATTAAAAGTAATTAAACTGTGCTAGATAATTAGACTAATATTGTGTTACAAAGAGGTTACTGTCACTTACACATGGTATGAAGAAAACATACCAGATAGATCTTGGTGAAGTAGAACAGATATGAATGCCCTTTAACATTAATACTTTTTTATATTCTGGAAGAAAACATTTGATACTCCAGGGAACAAACACCAATAGAGTTCTAAAATGAACTGAAATACAGATCAATAAAGTAATTCAGGCTGTCATCAGAAATCAAGATATAATGTACTTCAATGTACAATCCTACAAGAAATATAAGATATATAGAATTTACATTTCTGGATTTGAATTATGATGGTGTGGCACCTACTGTGTTCTTATTAACAGCTTTAAACAAATCAATAGAACTTGTTTCTCAAGGAATTTAATTACGTGGGTTTTTTGTTGTTGTTTAGCTTTTTTTTTTTTCATTTATTACACCTATTAAAATGTAGTTTGAGGAAAACCAAATCATTATCTTTCCTTGTAAACTAAAATGACTCAGAACAGTGTATCAGTTCAGAAACCTAAATTTGCTTGTATAATAACATATTTTCTCTTCACATTCATCACAACTGGTTTAGCTAAGAATGAAAGCTTTGATAATAGCCTTCCTTTAAGCAGTGTAACTTTCAACAAAGCCAGTAATGACATCTTTGATTTGAACTAAAGAAATTTTGATGTTTGACACACACAAATAAACATACCTTTATGTTGGTTAGAGTTTCACAACATTTATTTTCATTATGTTGTTACCTGTCAATGAGAAATACTGATATGAAGCTTCTAGTTTCAAGTGACTGAACTATAGTCATCTTTCAAAGCAAAAGTTTAACAGTCATTTGATTTAGGCAATCTATACCAAAAATACAGGAATTATTATTCTATCAGTGTTCTGGAATTATTATTCTATCAGTGTTCTGTTTGCCTGGGCAGATAGTATCTCACACTTGCAAGAGATGGTAGCTTCATTTTTGCAGTCATCTCATGGCAGTGCTGGCAAGTTAAAAGGAGTAAGTGGTACTGTTTGCATAGCTTTGCAAAAGCTGCAAAACTACAAAGGTTTTTGCACTCCCAACTGCTAACCCTCTTTGCAAATTCATATGCATGGTAAGGCATACAGGGTTTGAATACAACAAGTAAACTCAATCAACATGAAAAAGAAAAAAAACCAAAACAAAACATTTTTTAATATCACATTCTCTTGGGAAAAAAAAAAAAAAAAAAAAAAAAAAAAAGAAAAAAGCATTGAATTATTTTCCTATTTTGTGTATAAATAAGTTTGTCATTGTCTGAAAGAACAATATTTATCCCATAGAAACCAAAAGGCCTGCAGTATATTTTTGGATGTGATTCCAATCTCTAATAATAACAGCAATATTTTTATAATAAAATAATAATTTAATACTTTTACATGATCATATGATGCTAAAACAACCAGTTTTTAGAGATACATTTTTTTCCAAGGCTTTCTAGTAAAACCTCCTACCCTCTCAAATTCATGCTCAATTTTGTCAGCTAGGTTCTGAAAAATATCTACATTATGAGATAGATGGTTGAAGATACTAAGATAATTTTAGACAAATGCTTACCAATGCAAATAACATACCAAGATAAAGCTTATTTCTCCAGTAGTATTGAACTAGCAACTTGACACAAATACTAGAAATGCATTCACCCAGTGTATGACAAAACTTTTATGGAAGTTATTTATATTTCCTTCTTAGTTTCAGTTTAATCACATGGAGCTATTCAGTCCATTCAAACTTAATAAATCAGTAGTTGAAATTAATAAAAAGTATTAAATAATTGTCATTTTTAGAAATGGAATGCAATGGAAAGTTTGAAGAAAAAAACTACTGCAATTTAGAAGCAAATATAATGTCCTGGATTGTAGGGGGTTACAGGTAAAATAATCTTAGTTCAGATGGAAAAACAGCATCTGAAGCATCTGATGATTCTGGATTAATAGGTATCTCATTCCTGAAATGCTGTAACCAGAGATGTCTTGACATGCTGGACAAGACAGTCTCCAGAGGTCTCTTCCAACATCAGTGATTCAGCGATTCTTTGCTGATAAAGACACAAACACTACTTGTAATTGGCTCCAAATGCCAGAAGCACTACCTTTTTTAGTTGAGGTTGTGTAATGATCACTGTAATGATCATCCATTACAGTGGTTCACCCACCCATGAACAGTGGATACTAATACTTCTCTGGCTATACTTCTATCTTTTCTGTACAATCAATAAGTAATGTTATAAAGTAAACAAATAAAGTAAAATAAAATAAAATAAGCCTCAGTCCTAGACCTGAACCTTTTGAAAGAATACTAATAAGTATTTTTCTTTGGCTTTTATTCCACAAAAATATATTTGTATATGCTTTTAGCTGCAAAATAGCATAAGCTATTCAGAATCATCCAGTAGTATTCTGAATTTATTTTGATCCAGGTACTGTTTATTTTGATCTGTACTTCAGATTATTTAGTCCAATTCCATAGTGAATAATCCAAATTAAAATTGATCAAGCAATCACTGTGCTATGTAATTGAAGTTCAGCATTGGTTTTCCAGAATAAATTTCTAATAAATTCACAGAAAGGTGGGACAAAGGGAATACACAGTTTTATTTCAGCTTGTTCTTAAAAGTCACCATTTACTTTGGTGGAAAATATTCTTTAATATCTCTGCATACCAGAACAGTGCAATTACAGAAATTTAATTTATTCGAAGATCAAGATAATGTTTAGCCATTTCTCTCAGACTACTGGAGGTATATGTTAATAGTTTGGAAAGGCAAATAAAAAGTTAGCATTCACTAAGTAAATCTCTTTCAGTATGAGTATTATAACTCTTCATATTCTTTTAAAATTATACCAATATTAACTATTTAAATAGTTAACTGCAAAATTAGCTTTATGATTAGAAGAAGATGATTGCATCTGTAGCCATTGCAACCCAATCATATCAGTCATCAGCTTGGCTGACATCATTCAAAGTCTTGAACACTTTTTGAATGTCAAAGAAGTGTTACTGACAAAGACTTATTACTGACAAGTCAGGAATTTGTTATTTTTAATAGTATATATTACTAGGTTGATATCTGTTCTAACAGACTCAGGTAGTTTCCAAGACCCTTTTAAATACTCTTTTTCTTATTTTTCCTACATTAACCCATGCCCAATGTACTCAGAACCATCAACAGTTACAATATTTGCTGCTCCAAAACTGCACTAAATACATACCATAGTGTCAGAACTTTATGAGGACATTCTTGAAAATTTTGTTTTCCCACTGCTCTATTTCAGGTTTGTATCTCATTAGTTTTTCCTCTATTCAAGATACCGAAATTTCCCAAACTCTTGTGTAGCCATCCCACTATATTTCAGTCGATGAAGTAATTTCAATTTGAGCTCCCTGAGCTGTATTCTCAGGGACAGGGTATTTAATTAGTTGAAGTGAGGCAGGTATTTTAGCTTCATTCTCTGTCTGTTTCTTCTGTCACAGAAATTACTGCAGTGCTTCTTTCACTACCCTTCCAGATAATAACCTTCTTACAGTTTGGACATCAGTGCTATTAATCCAAAGATAAAGCAGATTAAATAGACTTTATAATGGTTCCTAGAACACTTCCTAAGAATACTTTACTGTCTCCATACTAATACAAGCAATAGTGATTACTATAATACAATGATCATAAAATTATGGAACAAATTAGTTTGGAAGGGACCTCTGGTCATCTAGTTCATCAGAGACTTGTACAGAGCAAGTCTAACTGCATCAGATTGCTCATGGCTATGCCTATACATGTCTTGAACATCCTAAAGAATGGAGACTCCACAGCCTGTCTGGGCACCTGTTTGACTACAGTCACGGTATAGATACTTTTCCTGATATCTAATCAGAATTTTTGATAGTCCAACTTGTTGCCTTCACCTCTTGTCCTATCCTACATCTCTTGAGGGATCTGGTTCCTTCAAGTCTGTATTTTCTGACAAGGTAGTTGTAGATGGCAATAAGGTTTGTCCTTGACCTTCTCTCTCCCAGCTGAACAAACCAGTTTCCTTAGCCTCTACTCACGTGTACTGTGCTCCATCCCCCAGCTATCTTGGTAGTCTCCCATTGGACTCACTCCAGTGTCAGTATCTCTACTACTGGGGAGCCCTAAACTGAATGGATCACTACAAGTGCAGTCTCAAGTGCAAAACACAGAGGAAGGATCACATCTCTCACTCTGCTGGCTATACTCTTACTAACACAGCCTAGGATGTGGCTGGCCTTATTTGTTGCAAGAGCATATTGCTGGCTTCTGTTCAACTTGTCCTCTACTACACTCAAAATATGCATCTTTGCTCTTGTCTCACTTCTGGCATTTCTCAGTCTGTCATTTGGGGAAAAATAAAGGAAGCTACTATTGAAAAGTCTTTTTCTAATAAGTGTATATTTCAAACGTCTGTACAAATATACCTTATTTATAAAAGGGTTTGACATGATATCTCCCTGTTAATGCCACTTACATCTCCAGCCTTTGTAACATGAAAAACAAACAAACAAACAAAAAAAAACCACGTCAATTATAAAATGCTATTGTGTTCTGCAATAAAAAAAATTGCTTTACAATACAATACAGTTACAAGTGAAATGCTATTTTTAATGAAAATAAATATATTTTTAAACTTTTCAGAAAGATGGGAAATATCTGGTCTTTTCACTATAAATTATGATCTTGCTTATCTGCTGCATAATAAGAAATTCACATTTGAATATTGATTATTTTAGGAATCTGTTATATCTTTAACTATATAGTCATTCAAGTGCCATTCATTGCATGGTCATTCTGCTCATTTTTTTAAGTTTTAATGAAAGTTATTCTGTGATATTTATCCTCATTGTATATGAAACAAAACAAGGGTGGACATTGTGTTAAGTGGATTCAGAAAAAAGTTTTGACCTATTTTTGTAGAATAATTATTCAGCTAAAATATTCAGCTAGTTCATCAGAGAGGAATTTCTTAGAATTATTGAGTAGACTATGGGAAAGGTGTTGTCTGTGAATGTGACAACCTTATGTTGACTGAATAGCATCATACAAAGGCTGTATGTGATCTGTATAAGAAAAAATACTGAATGAATCAAGTCAGCATCCTCCCTGCCTCCTACAGTGGATACTAAGCTCACAAAATGTCTTGAAATCTTACCCATCATTCAGTAAATAAGTTTGGCAACAGCATGGGGAGGACCAAACTGGCAGTCATTATCACATCAAGGAAAACTTAATTCATTTTGAAAGGGAGAAGGGGACAATATCTGGTTCTTAAAGATGTAGAATAAATTACAGCTGTAGACCAGTTTTAATTTTGGTATTCTCAGACATTCAGTTTCTTAATACTGCAATTGTAATAATATTCTTCTAACAAATGCATGTTATTTTGCTTTGGACTGAGGAACTATCAGTTCTTTTTTGATCCCAGTAAGAAAGAAATTACTAACAAAGCAGTTACCTAATCTTATAAGGGTGGTAATTATCATAAAGGTGGTAGCAGTCCCATTTATCTCTTTGATTCTGGGAATCCCATATACTGCATCATTGAATGAGATTTTCCTTGTGAATCACAGCAACCTGCACAGATCCCAGCCATAGTGTGTTTCATGAGCATCACTCTTCTTCACATCTTTATACTATTCACCCAAGTGAATGATGCTATAAATCTTCTACCTGTGTTGTACTGAACTTTCTGAAGGTACACCAAGATTCACTGAGAATGTTGTGCTCTTAAACATCACCATAGGAATGAGCTCTTACAAGCAGAACACACAAGTGGTTTTTTCAAAGATAGTGAACCATAATGTCACAGTTTTTGCTCAGGTTATATAGCAGTCACTCATAGTAGCATACAGGTCCCTGAAACCAAGGCATTATATGGTGAAATTCTGACTAGATTCTGTTTGAAATCAC
The DNA here is from genome assembly GCA_011075105.1 of Heteronetta atricapilla. Lineage (NCBI taxonomy): Eukaryota > Metazoa > Chordata > Aves > Anseriformes > Anatidae > Heteronetta > Heteronetta atricapilla. The sequence continues at coordinate 75,407,857 of CM021732.1, read as the reverse complement.
TATTTCCTTGTTACACAGTCTTCCACACTGGCCCAGTATAAACTTATATCATGATGTACAGAGCAGTAAAGGCTACATAAATGACTATCTATACCCTGTATTTCTCTCTTTAGCACTTACAACATTTTTGGAATGGAGCATTTGCTAAACTGATCCAACAGACCTATTTATTGCTTCAGAACATTTTGGAGTCCATGTGGAATTTACCAGGATTCATCAGGAAAACAACAAAAACAAACAAACAAAAAACCAGCTTTACTTGTTCAAGTAACTCTTTTCTGGGAACATTAACATTTTCATTTCCCTCATCAGCTTCTTCATTGACATTTAATAAGTTCCTTGGGCAGAAACTACATTTTAAAATCAGAATATGTTTGTCTTATATCACTCATTAAAGGACAATCAAGGTAGTTGAAATGTGTATAAAGCTCCTTATTGTTTGATGCATGAGTAAAGTTAACTCAGAACTGAAATTTCATAGCTTATATCTTATAATAGAGTGGTTTGGGTTTGAAGGGACCTTAAAGACCAACTTGTTCCAATCCCCCTGCCATGGACAGGGACACCTCCCACCAGACCAGGTTGCTCAAAGTCCCATCTAACCTGCTCTGTAACAAACAGTTACAGGGATGGGACATCCACAGCTTCTATGGGTAACCAGTTTCAGTGCCTCCCCACCCTTATGGTAAAGAATCTAATCTAAATCTACCCTCTTTCAGTTTAAGGCCAAATTTAGGTTTAACTGCTTCCTAATAATCAGGGAAAATGCAGAGAGATATAGCTGGAGCTTACTTCAGGGAAAAATGATGCACCATAAAGCTCTAGCTACCAGGATTCCATCATAGAATTAAGAACTTGTACTATTGCATAAAAAGCATGGAATAAATGAGACAGTGATATCACAAATGTTCTAATACTACAACTTATTTAATACTGTGTGTACTGTTGATTAGAGGCAGTCTCTGCTCTTGCATATCATCTCATGTCAAAGAAAGTATCATCACAGCTGAAACAAAAATAGGTTTGAAAAACAAATTGTACTTCATCCCATAGGCTTATTATAAAGCAAAGTTACTCAGTGACCATTTATAAAAAATAGCAACTTTTTTTTTTTTTAACATACAGACTTGTTAGAAAAATTACTAATCTTTGCCTAAAGTGAGAACATATTTTATTTTCACACAAATGCAGAAAAGTAGTGGTTGAAGAAAAAAACTGTATGGAGAGCATAGTTTATAAATAGTTCTACAATACATGCATAACTCAATTACAATAGCATAGGAGAAAGTAAACAGATAAAGTTACAAGTTAATAGTCTTTATTTGTTAAAATAACTAATTTTCTACTTGGGTGGGAGTAAATTAGCTGTTTTGAAATGCATCCTTATCAGTTGTTCATACTCTGGAACACATACCAACATAAATGAACTGCCAGATAAATATTTTGTACATTAAAACCTTCAGCAGTTGGATGCTACTGTGATTGGAAGAGGGCAATCCAATTAGGCCAACTTGCAGCGTCCAAGAAAAGCAAGGTTTTTCTAAGTCACAGATGCAGGGAGAACTCTTAAAAGGGACCACAGGCTGTATAGTGATATAATGTGTATCTGGGAATTTTGAATGCACCATTCTTTCAACACATTCAACTTAAATGTGCACAGACAGTAAATTTACATTTCATTATCATGAAACTCTTAAAGGATTAAGAAGCTTCCAAAAGAGTAGCAGGCCTATTATCAAAACCTATATAATCCACTTGACTTGTTTAGGTGTCATGAGAGAGTAGAACATGAGATAATACTCAGTTTATTTCCCCTCAAAGCTCCAACCAATGAATTTTAATTAAAATGCAAATTTAAAGGAGGTACTATTGTTTTTTTCTTAATAATGAAAATATACTTAAATTTAAAAGGAAACTTAGAATTCCATCAGCATAGTGATTTATTTTATTTTATTTTTTTATTTTTCCTATACTGTCAACGTTGAAGGAGGCACAAAATATGGACGCATCTTCTTAAGTAGAAGCATGTACAAAAAGATACTTTGCATTTTGTTTCAAGTCTGTGTCTGGACTTTATTCCTTCAAATTGTTATGTCTGCTGTTGCTGAGTTCTAGACTGCCTAGAATTTTGTACAGTCATTTAATGGAAGCATCAACATCTACAAAATTATCAGATAAGTTGTATCCTCTGTTCATTAAATACATTAATTCATAATTCATCACTTATAAGTAATATTAAAATTGTAAATACAAGTGAGACTCATTTTTGCTCTGATTTTTTTTTTCCTAAAGTAAAACTTAACTTTTGAACTGTACATATATAAAGAGATATGTAAAATATCAAATTTGATCCATTTTACTATATGTATGTTTTAGAGTGATTGACAGACACATAAATACTCAACTGAGAAGGTGGTGGTTGTGGCTTGTGTTTATCTGCTAACATTTTCAAGGCTTCCATCACACACTATTGTTAAATATTTTCCTCTGGGAGATAAACAACTGATGTTATATAATCCAGCTGGATTGGAAACTCACGTTCTTTCAGTTCAGCGTTCCACTTTCCTTGGAAGTTGCTGTCATGAATACAACAGAAGTCAATGTCTTTTTGTGGTAGTTTTACTTGGGTGGGCAGCCAAGCTCCAACACAACCGCTCTCTCACTCCCCCTCCTCAAAGAGGAGCGGGGAAACAATACGATGAAAAGGGCTCAAAGGTTGAGATAAGGACATGGAGGTCACACAGTAATTATCGTGACTAGCAAAACAGACTCAGCATAGGGAGATAGTAAGATTTATTGCCTATTACTAACAAGCTAGAGAAATGAGAAACAAAGGAAAGAAAGCAAAAGCACCTTCCCCCTCATCTACTCACTTCCACCTCCTCCCCCTGAGTGGCGCAGGGGAATGGGGCAATGGGGGTTATGGTCAGTCTATAGCGCTTCTTCTCCTCCGCTCCTTCTTGGTCACTCTCGTCCCCTGTGCTGTGGGGTCCCTCCCATGGGATGCAGTCCTTGCCAAACTGATCTGGCATGGGCTTCCCACAGGAAATAGCTCTTCAAGAACTGCTCCAGATATGGGTCCGTGCCAGTCCATCACTCAGGAGGAAACCGCTCCAACCTGGATCCCCCATGGGCAGCAGCTCCTGCCAGGTCACCTGCTGCTGCATGGTCTCCTCTCCACAGGCTACAAGTCCGGCCCGGAATCTGCTCCGGCAAGGGTCTTCCACAGGCCACAACCTCTGTCGGTGCAGGTCCACCTGCTCCACCGTGGTCTCCTCCACGGGCTGCAGCATGGAACCCTGCTCCACCGTGGTAGTCTGTGGGCTGGCTGCAGGGGGACAGCCCATGGTCCTCACCTCAGGCCACAGGAGACTTCTGTTCCAGTGCCTGGAGCACCTTTCCCCTCCATCATCACTGACTTTGGTGCCTGCAAGGCTGTTCCTCACTCCTCTCACTCTCCCAGCTGCTGTGTGTGTGGCACAGCATTTTCTTTCCCTGACTTAAATATGCTCTCACAGAGGTGCAAAACAGCATCACTTATTAGCTCAGCTCTGGTCAGCAGTGGGACCCTTACCAAACATGGGGCAGCTTCTAGATCCTTCTCACAGAAGCCACGCCTATGGCCCCCTGCTACCAAAACCTTGCCACGTAAACCCACTACACTTTTCTATAAACTGGTTCTTTTAATTCTTCCATCAGTAAGTAACCAAAATGAACTTTACAATCAGAAATTCAAGAGATCTGCCATTTAGGACAAAGTGTCAATTTAGTAGTTTTCAAGCTCTTCTTCCTCAGAGGAGGTAAGAAATAAATATTTGCCTAGTGTGTACTGCCCAACAATCAAGCTCATGCTTGTGAACAGGCTGCATATGCCTGCTCCTCGTGTGGATATACAGGTCTCATCAAGGGGCCAAAAATCTAAAAATCTAAGATTGCAGGTGATAAAGGAGAACACAAAAGTAAGACTGTATCTCCTCCTTTAGAAAAGCTGGAGTATCCCAAGTCATTTTATTTTATTTTATTTTATTTTATTTTATTTTATTTTATTTTATTTTATTTTATTCTAATAAATCACACCAGTATGAGTGCAGCATCATACAAAGACCTTCCTTAAGAATCTTTAATGGTGTCAGCCTAGATAAGGGAAAGAGAAACATCATGGAACATCATTAACACTAGTTTACATTGCTTTCCATTAAGGTTGCACAAGTTGCAATGTAGGTTCCCTCCACACAGCTCCAGATGGAGCAAAAAAACCTGAGAGCTTATTCTGGAGATTAGTAGCAGATACTAGGAAAGGAGAAAAAAATCCAAACACTTTTTTTTTTTAAAAAAAAAAAAAAAAAAAAAGAGAACTTGTTATAGAGTCATTGACCCTATGTAGAACATATAATCCATGCTTAGACTAATCTGATTTTGTAAAACACATGTATGTCTTGCTTGTTTAAATTCCAACACAAATCAGTCCCATTCATGCATCCTAGTAGAATAACCAAACACATGACAATAAATATTTGCTTAATCAATTAATGTGAACTAAAAAACACATTTGTTCTTCCTCCTCACAGACTTTTCCAAAAACTCTTTTTTGTTCTTTTCTACTATTGCTTATTATTTACTCCTTTCAGTCAGCTATATATGACTGACATATATATATATATATATGACAGACATATGACTGGTTTATGGAGATTCAGTGTTGTGGTTAATACTACTTTATATTATCCTTACGAACAAGCAGAAGCTTACAATCTGGCAACAGTGACTTGTTTTTCTTTGTCATTTTGCACTAACATATTCTTGTGCTTTCATCTGGTATTTTCATACTTACTACTAAAAAGAAATATTTTTTAGGAACATACTTTCCTTCTGCTGAAAACTCATGAAAATTAATCATATTGACTCTACCTTCCTTCAGTATACTCTGTGTTTCTTGTATGTGCAACCTGCTGCTCCTGGAAACAAAAAGCCCGTGGTAGTTCTGGAAAAACTTCTATATCTATGACTCTTTTTTTTTACTACCCTTTTACCATTTCTAGTGTTTATCTATCATAGAAACATTGAATCACAAAATCATAGAATGGTTTGGGTCAGAAAGGACCTTAAAAGTCATCTAGTTCCAAATCCCTGCCATGGGCAGGGATGTCACCCACTAGACCAGGTTTTCCAGGTCCCCATCCAACCTGGCCTTGAATTCTTCCAGGGACGGGGCATCTAAACCTTCTCTGAGTAAATTGTTCCAGTGCCTCACCACCCTCTGAGTAAAGAATTTCCCCCTAACATATAATCTAAATTTCCTCTCTTTTAGCTTGAAACTATTCCCTCTTGTCCTGTCATTATCTGCCTGAGTAAGTCACTCTTCTTCTTTTTTTAAAGCCCACTTCAAGTACTGAAAGGTCTCCATAGCCTTCCCTTTTCCAGACTGAACAACCACAAGTCTGTCATCCATCCTTCATAGGAAAAATGCTCTAGTCTCTATATGTCAGGTTTTGTGGTCTCATTCTAATGATTTTGCTTATCTTAGATATTCCTTTAAAAGCGGATATAAGCTTGGGTTTATGCAACAGCTTGTCAGCTTTCATGTTGTGCTTAATATCTTATATTTAGAATGCTACTTAAATATAGGCATGTCTTACATGGAGTGTAACTTGTTAGTTTTCTGACTTGTATCTATACAAGTTACACTGCTATTATTTCATCTGAGTCTTATAAAAAATAAAGGAGTATCTGATAAACACTGAAACTTAACAGTATATATATTATTTCCCTGTCTGTTTAGAAACTAAGTATTGCAGTTTTATATGAAAACTGAAACACAACTATATACTTAAATATGTATGTATCTACTGAATCTCTTTCTGAGGCAGCTTGTTGTACATTCACAAACAACAATTATTTAAAACTGTTTAGAAATTATATCCTACCATATAAAGTATTCCAATGAAATTGGCTGCCATAGTTTCAGAGGTTTTTGACTATTTTTTGACTCTTTTAAGTGACATAATATGTATTAACATATTCTATAAAGGAACATATTTGTTTGTTTATGCACCCCTTAGCTTTATTGTAAATGAAATATGGTGCCAGAGAGCTAGCTAAATGATGAGTTTTATTCTCTGTAAAGAAAAGCTGACCGTAGTCTGCAAAAATTTTCTATGTGCAGATCTGCTACTGCTAGACTACCTTTTTCATTGTAAACTTTTAACCTGGTTATGAAAGATAATAATCATAAAAATATTGCACATTTCTATCCACATATATCAAATTAAGATAATTATAATGATTTTTACCTATCTCCAAATTCCATCCATAAGAAAGGATTTTTATTCACTTAATACTGATTCAGGACTTTCTAACCATTCTTAGTGTGCTAACTGCAGTGATCCTCTCCTATGTCATTCTTAATGCAGTTCAAAAAGTGCATTTTAAAATTGCTTACATCAGCTATTGGATTGTGTGAAATCTGTGCTTCTTAACTAATTTAATTAAATGTTGTTATTCACTTTCCATGCCTGCTTCCACAGTCTAAATTAGTTTCCATTTGCTTTGTATGTGACATTATACCACGAAGATTTTGTAGACTCGATCTATCTCTTTTCAAAACAAAAACAGAATCCCATAAGTTCAAACTTCATTGTTCATGTCTCAGAACTCAGTATGTTAATATACCAAACAGAACAAAAAGATTTAAATGGTCCAGAATTTTCTTCCCCCAAAGACCCAGGAAAAAGCTATGGGAACGGATTTATTTTTTTCATTATGGTTATAATTTCTCCCTCATAACAGGGAGAAAATTATATTAAAATCTTAAACTACACTTGTACATCTGAGTAACTAAATGAACTGTCATAGTGTTATTCCCAAATTACACCAACACCAAGAATTTCGTGTATGGATTATCTGCTGTATGTATTATTATGCTAACTTATGTATGAGTGAGCTAAGCAACTGTTAGGCTTTACATTACTGACATTAGACTTTTAATGAGAATGACACATTTTCATCTACAGTTGCTTTGTATTTCCAGTTATGTGAAAAACAATTCTTCTAGTACTAATCACATTGTTCAGTAAAATATTTCAATTAGCCAGCATGCTTTGGATAACATTTCAGTCAAAGAAAGAATTGTGAGCATTGCACAGAAGTTAGAATATCATATGAAGACATTAAAGGTACCATATTCGTCATGCATTCCACAACTATGAATTATAGTTTCACGAAACACAACACACCTATCTCCAGAAAAAAAATTCTCTTATTTATTCTCCCACGTGCCCGGTGACAGGATGAGGGGGAATGGGCTAAAGTTGCACCAGGGGAGGTTTGGGTTGGATATTAGGAAAAACTTATTTACTGAAAGGGTTGTTAGGCATTGGAATGGACTTCCAGGGAAGTGGTTGAGTCACCATCCCTGGAGATGTTAAAAGATGTTTAGATGTAGAGCTTAGGGATATGGTTTAGTGGAGGACTTGTTAGTATTAGGTCAGAGGTTGGACTAGGTGATTTTGGAGGTCTCTTCCAACCTAGATGATTCTGTGATTCTGTGATTATTTAACATATATAATTTATGTATGTAATGCATGTAAAAAATGTATGTAATTGTTAACATAATTTTGTAGCTTTTTTTCACAAGGGTGATATATTTCTGAGAATTGAACAGAGTTGAGAGAGTTAAACAGACCAAGGATATCATGTCAACAGTTTCTGTTTACTCTGCATTACATAATTTGCAATGTTCTAAACACTTGGACTTCTCTTCCATAGGTATTCATTTTCCCCTTTCCATTTCTTGTTGCTGTTGTTGCAACAAGACACAATATTTTAACTTAGAAGAAAACATTGTTTGAGTAAAAAAAAAATGTATTAAAAAAAAAAAAAAAAAAAAAAAAACAGAAAAATCACAAAGCTGCTTCATGATATTTTCTCAATAAAATGACAGCTTTAGGTGTGTCCAAAGTCCTATTACAGATCAGTGAATCTTTTACAAGATAGAAACATCTCGAATCGCCATCACTGTAAAATGTCCCTGCCTTGTAATGAAATAAACCTTCTATTTTTCTTTTTGTTTTTGAAGAAGATCTTGTGGATAGTATGAATCCAAGGATGTATCATGAATTTCATAAGGCTTTCAGAATTTTTTTGTGGTGCTCTCATAAAATAAGGATAAATGTTTGATAAAAATATGCAAGGTATAAATATAACTGTAAAGCTGAAGTTAAGGATTACATTAAAAAGATGAAACATAACATTTCTGAAGATGATATGAGGTTGGAGTCAAACACATTAGAAGATCTTTCACATCTTTCACATCTCATAGTACTAAGGTCAAGGCTGGAGCATAGCACTCTAGCTGCTTAGAATAAAGCTTTGATTTATATATGCATTTTTTTTTTTCTGCAGAGATAGACAGAATGATTTGGCATTTATAGTGTTGTTTTAAGGTCCTTGTTTAGATAAAACACTAAGAAGGGAAAAGGAAAAGGAAAGGGAAAGGGAAAGGGAAAGGGAAAGGGAAAGGGAAAGGGAAA
>CM021732.1:75359518-75399319 GCA_011075105.1 Heteronetta atricapilla | reverse complement strand
AAGGGAAAGGGAAAGGGAAAGGGAAAGGGAAAGGGAAAGGGAAAGGGGAAAGGGAAAGGGAAAAGGAAAAGGTCCCCAGTTCATCTAGTGTTTATGAAAAACTGCTTAACACAGCTAATACAGAAAATGTTTGAGAAACTCTCTGCAAATGATATATATATATATATATATATTTCATGGATTTCATATCTTCAGAGTTCTGAAGGAGACAGAAGTTCAAATGTACTCCATTACTGGAGGAAAAATTCTTATTCCACTAACCCTCCCTCCCCCCAGAGTTAACCTTGTAGTCTAGATAGTCCAGACAAAAAGAAAAGATATGAGAGAAACTAGGTTTTACAGCATAGGGGAAAAAAAAAAGAAAAAAAAAAAAAAAAAAAAAAAAAAGCAGGATCAAACTGATTATATACAGATGTTACTAGTTGTCATTATTGTGACAGTTGTTGGTAAGAAATCACACATTTTCTCAGTACAAAAGGTTGTGAATCAGCTAGTAAAACAAATCAGTGCACAGGCCCAGAAGTTGAAGAAGTGAAGAAGTGAACCAATACTTGAATACGCTGTGGGCAGGCTTCGTTATTTTAAAAGATGAACACAGCTGATATCAGTCTATGGATGTTGCTCCACAGACACCACACATTTTCACAGCTAACTGAGAAAGTCTCTTTAAACAGTTTTTTTGTTTGTTTGTTTTTGTTGTGTGGTTTTTTTTTCAATATTTTGTTTAAATAGCTATAGATTTGCTGATGGATGTGTTGACTTTAATTTGGGAAATTGTATCAAGTAGTCAAGATACTGATGCCATTATTCTGGGAGAGGTTCTTTGTCCCAGTCAACTTCTTTTATGCTGCTATGGTAGTACTAAAGGAATAAAACTAATTTCCAAGCCTCCCCTCAGTATGGAAAACTACTAACTGAATACAACACTGCTTTATCAGGAAGATCATCAAGAACAAATTTCAGAGTAAAATGTAATAATGTGTTCTCAGGCTAATTTCAGTAGGAGACCCCCTGTTCAGCTGGGGAGACCCCAGTCAGCTGATACAAATTAATGCATGACCCAGAGTCTGAACTGTACTACAGCAGTTAGTTAATGATCTGTAAAAGGAGGGATGAAGATAAGGGGAAGATAGCCAGGAGTATTAATTACAATAAATTTAACTCTACCTTTGAAAAGCAGAATATTATCAGCTATTTGTGTGATGAACTTTCACATGAACAACTCCTGACTGAAAAAAATATATATTTCAAATCTTTTTTTTTTGCTGAATATTTGTATCTACATTTGTATCTAATCATTCTTTAATTTTAAATGTTGACATAGAGGGTTGGAGCTTAGCCAGTGGTCTAAAGTTTTAAGAAAGCCAGGACTTTACAACGTGGTACCCAGAGTGGCTGAAGGCATGCAGTGAAATTTGGATGTAGCCTCAGTTGACCCTGTTAGTTAACATGGAGATCATAGCTTTTTCAATTTAATTAGAAAAGGAACTAACCTGCCACATTTGGCACATTTGGTTTTGATAGAGTCAATTTCAAATTTCTAAGCAAGCAAGTTTAGCAGTACTTAAATGCATTTGAAAGTTTTTGTTTGTTTTTTTTGTTTTTTATATTATCCTTCAATTATGTGGCAAAGAAGTCAGAAAGATTTGCAGTAGTCATTTTCATTCTACTAAAACTGAATAATTTATCATAACATATCAATCTGGTTATCATTCTTATGTTTTTTATACCAGTAAAAATTCTGCTAATTTCACAGGAATTGGGCACTGTTTATATGGGGATAAATTAGACTAGAATCAGTACTTATGTACGCAAAACGTAATTAAGAAATCCACATAAGCTTAGAAAACATCTAAGCCTGGATATGTAAAAAAGAGTAACATTAAAATACTATGTAAATTTAGCATCATTCTATGTTCCCTTGTGTCAAGCATGCAGAATTATGGAACATGTAATCTTACAGGAATTCAAACCCATTATTTACTAAATAAACACAAAAGGAAATAGGTTGCAATAGCTTTATTTTACTAAAAATCACAAATTCTTTTCTATATGCAGTCAGAACTACAATTTTTGTTTATTACAATCTCTAGCCATGTACTGTATATCATACATAATTCTGGGTTATTAAATTCCTGAAGCATGCAATACAATGAACTTAATAGATTTTATGCAAATCATTACTTAACAAAATAAGAGCAGATGGTCGTCATCACATCAGAATCTTTCTATAACAGTTTCATATTTTGTTTAAATTAAACAAAACATAAAGGTACCTCTGTGGCAGCCTACTTATTTTAATTTATTCTACCCCACTGTTTTTCTTGCTATTTTCCTATTCCTTTGTACATCATTAAAATAAAATATTTGCACTAATGTTCCTTAGATATTTAGTGGTTTACTATTTCTGAACTGTGCTGTGGACCTATACAGATACTTGTTTATTCATATTTTTCCATCAGAAGGCAATCTATTGCTAGCAACAGAGTACATAATTCATCTCATGCAATTGCCTAGAGGAGAGAAAGTGAGCTTTACACTGGGAATTTTAAGCTAGTATTTTTTAAGCTCTATCACTACACAACTCTATAACATTTCCCTTAAAACTCATTCATTTTATATTCTCCCTGCCACCAGCAGTGTTAGAAGATAGAACAAATTAAGCTAAAAGAAGTTATGAAAACAAAACAAAAATGATCAGAAATAAAGAACTAAGAAAAATAAAAAACAATATAACTTTCTTCTGTCCTGAGAGTTTTTAACAGCTTATCAAAAGGTGGTCTCTCTTAATATTATGTAAAACAATTATCTGACAATGATCTATGTCTATGGCAGCAAATGTTCCAAAACCATCTGATATATATCCTTGACTTTTATCTTACATAATAATTTATTATTTTTGTAATAATTAATGAAGCAGGAAAAAGGCTATAAAAACTATTGTAAAAATATTATTGTCAGTCCTGTTTTGAACAAAGATACATAATATTACAGAATATTTTGGAGGGAAGGATTGACTTACACTGTCATATACTACAACTTTTCTTTGGGTAATTAAAAAAAAATGTCTTCCTTTCACTGTATTAGTCAATTTTAGAAACTGCTATTTTATGAGACACTCTGTAAGCTTACTTGCTCTATCTTTTCCATGATTCTGAAAAGGAAAACATGATTCAGAAACTAAAATACTGGAAAGTATACTGCCCACTGGACCACTGGTGATTCAACAAGTGAAAAGACTGTAAGGAACATAACTGAAATTCAGTAACTCTCAATTCTTTTCTATCTTCCTTTCTTCTCTCCTTTCTTCCTTTTCTTCTCTAAATTCCCTAGCTAAATATAATACTACTGCAAGATATATGATGATATAATAATTGTAGAGAGGAGGAAACCATGTTCCCACCCTTGTCTCTAGCCACAGGGAAATTCTGTTAATGGTCTCACTACCTAAACCAAAATTGTCTAATTTTCTAGCACAACTTTGATGCAGCTACTTACATGAATTTTCATATCATATTAGAGTTTTGATTGAAATTGTTACATGTATTCTGCAATTATGGCTGTACTCTTTTTCTCCATTGCAGCATAATTCAAGGATATTTTCCCAAAAGGGAAAATATCTCAGATCTTCAACATCTCAGATTTTCTAAATCCTACTAGAAAGTGAGAAAAGCCACTATTAATAAAATTAGTCAGGACCAGCTACATAATTTAAATGTCTTTGTTTTCAGGGGAAATAAGTATTCTCTGCTTTTCTTAATACAAGAGAAAAATTATGAATAAGTTCAGGGAAATCAGAAATCCCAGAAACTAGTTGTGCTCTAAATACTCTTAAGACTGCATTCTGTTTGCTCTGTCTTGGTCTTGATAGAGATACTATAGTCCTATTCGAAGGGTATGCTCATGGCTAATAACAAACTAAGCACTGGGTCAACGCAAAATTAATAGTGCTAGCTCTTCTATTACAGGAGAGCAGGGTCTGAGATGCAGAAAACACATTACCAAATGCTTTTCCTTTCTGAGTAGGATAACTGCCCCTCAAAGTAGGAATATCATAAAAGATAAAAGATGTGGTGTATAAAAAATATTTTTATTATTATTATTATTATTTTTTCCTGCTCCTAATTTCCAGAAGGCTCTTAAATCTGCCCACAATCCTGTTAGTTACCAGAAAATGTCCTCTCTGTTGACATATTTTTTCCATCTCTCCTTCCATTCATCCATACATCCATCCATACATCTTTAATCTATCCTTCTGTCCTAAATGCCATATTTTCCAGCTTTCCCATAGCAGCTGTGTCAATTCTAATATGTCTGATGTAGTATAAGATACATTAGGGAGTTATCCAAAATAATATTTATTATGTAAAAGATTAATGGGTTGCTTTTATATATTGTGTATAGGTGATGTTTTTAACTAATTAGAATCCTACAAACTTTATATCCTGATAATGATATAAATGATATAAAGTGTTTCTAGTTCTTTTGTGGTTTTTGTTTGTTTGTTTTGTTTTGTTTTTCTGTCAAAAACATTTATGTTATTACAATGTTTTGAGCTAGAACAGAAAAATGGGTACATTTTACAGTAAGAAATATCATGCTTAAGGACAGGGCAAGTTTTGCTGAAGCTCATAGAAGTAAAATCTGACACCCATTTGGACTAAATAAAGTAATAGCCTTATATCCTTCTGCTTAAACATAGCTGGCTATGCACCACCTCAAAACTCACCTCTGAAAAAGATCAGAAATGTCAACATTATTAATAAAGTTATTGAACTGTTAGCTAGAGATAAGGATGTTTATTGTTGGATCCTATATGTTTCTTGTACATAAGAGATAAGGACAGGCACTTCCTTATAATGTGCTAGCCACAAAGAACAAGACTTACAATATAAAAGTTTGAATGGACATGTTGGCCCTTAAAAAAAACAAAACAAAACAAAACAAAACAAAACAAACAAACAAAAAAAAAACAGTCTTATAGACAAATATCATAAGTTATTTAATTTCTGTACTCTGCAGGGAAAAAGAAACTTAAAAATAAAATAAATAATTCTTTATCAATTTGTTTAACAACTTGAAAAGAGCAGTAAAATTACTATAGTGTTTAAAACATTTATATGTAATATTAACTACATATAACTTGATAAAATAAATACGTTTGAAATAAATGCAGTACAAAAATACATAAGTTTGAAGAAGGGTGATTTCCTCCAGAAAGAAGGAGGTGTTGATAGTCAGAAGCTAACATTCTTCTTCACGATTGAAAACAAAACACAGTGTTTTCCTATACCCTCCTGAGATGGTGACAAACTCTTCATGACTTCAGCATAAGTAGATTAACTGTAGGAACTTCTGAAGAATCCACCTCATTTGTTTCACTCTACAACAATTATTTCACATTTTCCATTGAGTACCTGAAATACTCTTCTCAAAAGTAAGTATATAATGGTTAGAATTTATTATATTACCTCACAACTTCTGTGCTTCTTTTTCTTTAATTACTATCATCTATTCAAGTTTTCATACTTGATATGCAAATATATGTATGTAAGAAAATAAGGAGGCAGACAAAATATGTGCGTAACAATAAGCAAGTCACATCATAGACAGGTGGAAATTTTGTTTCATGCTGTTCATTCATTTTTCATCATCTGTTAGATCCTGCTTCTTGATCTAAGAATCTGTCTTTTTCATATCTATACTGTCACACTTCTGTGGTTTTTTGTTCACAGATTTCCTGGACATTTTCCAGTAATTAATGAAAGCATGCATAACAGGCATGCTTGCCTGTTATAGGAAATCAATTTTCTTATTCTGAGATTTCATATTTTCTGGGCAAAATTATTCCTTTCAACAGAAAGGCTTTAAAATTTGTGGTCTAAGCCCTAAGATTTGATGTGTTGTTTTTGCTTCAGGTACCTTGGGCAACTAAAGCCAATCTCTGGGATAGGCTGAATGATAGGACTGGAAATCTCCAAGAAAAGGCTTTCCCCTTGAGACTCAACCATGTTTTTCATATTCTTGTAGTGAACTCCAATATTTGGAGAACTACATTTGTTTTTGTATCTTTGAATACATACTTTAGGAAGTACAAAGATTTGTGGGAATGAAAGCATATTAAAGTAAACTTTTAGAAGTTTGGAAATTGGTTTTGTGTTCAGATTTTAGATATTGTACTTTTAGAAAATAAGCAGCTGCTGTAATTTCTGACAATGGTTAGCATAGTCCACTGCAAAACTTATGAGAAAATATATTAGAAAGGAAACTGAAATATTGAGGCTGGAAACATAACAAAAACAAATAAACAAAGAAAAATATTCAGAAGTCAAGCTCTGAAATCTGTGCTTATAGCAGCTTTTTATTTTTCCTTATTTTTTTACATGAATTTACATGTAAAGACAAAAATGAAAAATAAAATAAACAAAAACCTTGTAACTGACAAACTCTCTTAGTGATGATATCTATTTCTGTCTTCAACTTTCTAGGCTCTAACAAATATATTTTTCTTTATTTTGGATGATAAGATGGCTGCATGTACAATATAAAACTTGTAGAATATTTTTACTCAAATCAACAACTATTTTTTATACAAGTTAATGTTACATAACTATATTGACACCTGCTTTTTCAGGGTTTAAATTAATCTCCTCTTTTTTCCTTTTTTTTTCTTTTTTCCTTTTTTTCTTTTTTTTTATTTTTTTCTTTTTAAGTTTATCAGCTTTATGTAATGTGTTTTGAAATATTCAGAAATTCATATATGTCTTAAAGGAGAGTCTCCCTTTCTCTCAGTTTCTTTAAATCCATTTGACAGTATTTTATGCAGCCTTTCATTCATTCTACCAACAATAATTTTGTTATATAAAGGAAAGTCTTCTTAACCTATTGGTTTCAGACAAGTGAACTTGTGAAAGATTCTGGTAAATGCTGAGTATAATAGATTACTATTACATTTTATATATTACTATTACATTTTCCCGGTTGAAAATGTCAAATGTCTTCTACAAATCCTTAGAAGTTTATATTTTCCTTCTATTCAACATTTTAGTCTGTATAGCCACTTAGGTTTTCACATCGTTAGATCATTCTTTGACCATGAAGTTCAAAACATGAGGTTGAGATAATGGTAACAACAAAGATGAGAGGCAGATAGAAACATACTGCATTGAAACCAATAAAATTTCCTTGTTCCAATGCTCAGGCTGTCCATTGTGGTTACAGCTCAGGATTAGTTTTGCACTTCTGCACCTCAGTTTGGCCAAGCTACATTCAATGAATTCTTTATTAGCCTATTTTATTTTATTAGCTCTTCGGATTAATCACCTTTTCTTTGTAATTCATTCTTATTATAAGTATATTGTCCACCTAGATTCCAATTTAATGTATCTTTTTAAGGAATACACAGCAGTTTGTGCATGCATATATTTGTATTACTAGGTACATGCAGAATATATACACAAAGGTGCACAAACAACAACCTTTGCTTTGAACAATATGTATGTTTTTCAAAGTGTTTTACAGTTCTAAATCTTTGAAAGTAGTCACATGAACCATAGCAAGTGCCATGCTAGAACAAATTTTCCTGTTTCTTTGTGGGGTCATGACATTCAACCACATTCAGCTCCCTTAGCAACCTTTACATATTTTGTTCACAAGTGAAAACTTCTGTGGAGTCTCAGATTCCTAAGTCAATCAAAGAATCACAGAATGAGTGGGATTAGAAGGGACCTCTGAAGATCATCTAGTCCAACCCCCCGCCAAGCATGCTGTGCAGGATGGCATCCAGGCAGGTTTTGAATATTTCCAGAGATGGAGACTCCACAACCTCTCTGGGCAACCTGTTTCAGTGCTCTGTCACCTTCACTGTAAAGAAGTGTCCCCTCATACTGAGCCGGAACCTCTTGTGCTTCAGTTTGTGCCTATTGCCTCTCATCCTGTCATTGGGCACAACTGAAAAGAGACCAGCTCCTCTTGACACCCTCCCCTCAGATATATATACACATTAATGAAGTCTCTAATAACATTCACTCTGAACATTTACAGGTTACATAAAAAAACCATTCCCCCCCCCCCCCCAAGTATTTCTTATAAGCCAGAGTCAAAGGTAATATAAAGTATTCATGTATGCTAGAAAGAAGAAAAGGGTAAATTTCTCTAGAATCTTTTATATGCTTTTTTTTTTTTTTTTTTTTTTTTTTTTTGTAAGGGTCGTATTGTTTTTGGTGTGATTTTTATATATGTATCTATATAATGTAACTCAAGAGTTCAGTGAGCATTTCTATAAGAGAGTGTGTTTGTTTGTTTGTTTTTTCTCTTTTTCTAGAGCAGTTTTCTATTCTGATTCACTTTCTCCAACAGAATTAAACCTATTCTTCTTTCCTTCTGTATGTATATTAATAAAGGTAAGAAGGTAAGTGAAGCTAGACTCAGTGACAAGGATACAGCTGGCACTATACTGGCATTCTCCAAGACTTTCTTTCCAGCTGCATTACTGGCAAAAGAAGTTCATGGGTAAGTCCTGAAGTTTTTAAAAGACCATTTAGTCATCCTGTGCCAGTGACATGTGTCAGCTATCTCCAAATGTAATTTATGGAGGCTTGCACAAAATGCATAAAGTTACTAAAAATGTAGCCTCTGAAGTCTTAACACGCCTCTGTTAAGAATACACTGACTGAAATGTTTCAAAGTTTTATGATTTGAACACATTTTACAGTTTCAGTACAGAATTAAGGTTTCAGTGAAAAGTACATATGCCTTCTAATCTGCCAAAAACTTGCTTCAGAGAGAATTCTTTTTAAAAATTAATTAAATACAGAACAATTATATTACTAGTTATAATATCACGAATGACAGCTATATTTGCTGGAATGTATCACATGTACTTCCCTTCTACGTATTTAAGAGCAATAGTAACACACATTCATACTAGAAACATGGAACATTTCATTCTGTGTACCTATAATTTGGCATGGCTACACGCAATTGGAAATATGCTATTTCCATGAGAAGCACCAGACCACCTTAAGTAGTGATTTTATTAACAGATTAATCTGTGATGATAGAACTATAGATGCTTATATTATAAATAAATAAAGAGATAATTGAAGGTAACAACAAAAAAAATAGAAAAAGAAAACAAAAGAGTTGATTTACAATACATTTTTCTCAAAAGCCAGAGCAGATGATCATAAACAAAGAACAACTAGAGTGAAATAAAAATTATAGCAAAGCTAGGGAGAAGTGCAAATGAATAAAAGACAATGGCAAAGAAAACCGAAGTAACAAAGGAACTACTGGAAGAACTCAGTGTTAAACACACTGAAATGTAAATGGAATTTCAGGCAACAGATATCTAAACTCATCTTCGCTTTGGACCCATTAAGAGAGAATACAGAAGATAAAAAGGTTCTTCTTTATAAATTTTAAAATAGATGACTTTATTTATTTTTTGTTTGTTTATTATTTGAGTCAGCAGTTGAAGATGGTTAAAAGTTTTGAAGAGAAATGTTCTGTCTTTGAGTGAGCATACCAGAGATAGCAAAAGTTTCCAGTCTCCTACATTGTGCTTAATTATAACATAAACAAAATAAACTGCTACTGAACACTGTGTCCAGAACCAGAACTCTCCTTTCTGCACTGAGTTTTATTTTATTTATTTATTTTTTCCCCAGGCTACACAACCTCCCCAGGGGAAATAAATAAGTAAATAAATAAATAAAAGTGCCTTTTTATTCTGATTTTTTTTTTTCTCTGGTGCCTGTCTGCAGCAACTTCTGTGTTCCTCTCAGGAATCTCAATTGAGGATTAGTGTACACTGAAATAAATTCAGTTGCTCTCAGGGAGGCAGCATCCCCTTTATTCCTCCTTCCAGAAAATTGCCTCTGCTTAGTAATGCAGTAGGAAAGACAAAGTGATCGGCAACACCTTTTTTAAACTGAAGATCAGTCACATAGAAAACACACAGTAAGCTAAAACAAGCCAGTTGTTCATTTCTACAAGCTTGAACTAATTTAAATCTGGGAGTTAGAACAAAAATCGTAGTAACACCATCAGGTTTTCAGTCAGTGAAGAGCCCATTGGGCTTTAAGTAAACTCAACTGAAGGAGAAAAAATTAATGCAAATAAACTTTGCTGCCTAAAATTGAAGTTAAATACAGTCTTGCAGATGTCATATCTCATGACCTGCTGAGACAGGATTTAAGTTAACCTCTCTGTTGTAATGATGCAGTAGTAGGCCTATGAATGTTACTTGAGACCTTGTTAATGAAACTATTAATGAATTTAGTCTTTATGCAAACTCTTGTAAAGTATGTATTTTACTAGAAGAAGTCCTTTGTCATAGCAATTTGTTTGTGGTCTACCAGATGGTTCCTCCTATCCTAATTATGCATGCAGCATTGCCACTTTATGGCTATACCCTGACATATTCCATCCTCTCTTTCTTATTTAACCTTATTAAGGACAGTGCAGTGCTCAGTATAATGAGCAAAAATTCTGAAAGATTCTTTAAGAACGAGAAGCAATTAACAAGAAAGCAATAAAAGTGAAAAAGATGATTGGAAACAGAAGCAGAAACATAAAAGCAAGGAAGACTCAAAGTTAATAGCTTATGGTAAGATGTTGCATTTCCTATGGTAGCTGATACTTTACAGAACTTTGGCAGTCTTACAAGATATTTTACTCAGTGTGAAAACTATAAATTTCTGAATAAATACTTCATGGCATGATTATTTTTCCAAAGCTGTGGTTAGAGGCACAAAACTTTTCTTTTTATCATAATCACTTTAATTAGTTTCAATTCTGAATGCAAAATTGTTCCCCATTCATTGTAACCATGTAGTCCTGTAGCATAGTATTGCAATTGTTAGCAGTAGCCATGAGCTCTGTACTGAATTAGCAAGGCCTTGGGATCAAGGTGTGAAGGGTCAGCTCTGTCTGAGTTTTTCTTCATCTGCCCGTGGCTTTGTTTTACTTAGTTTAGCTGTGACAATAATTTCTCTTGCTGACTTGCTATCTAAGGGTGATTTCATTTGTTTTTTGTATATTCTAGTGTGATACTACTATAGGCTTGTACAGATAACAGTAACAAGCAGGTACAAGCAGGTACATCACATTTGTGATGAACATAATGATGAAGTATGGAGAAATACAGACCTGGTACTATACAATAGCAAAAGTTTTGAGAACAGACACGGTGAGGAGTAGAGGAGTACAGGCCTTGGATAGAGAGAGATAGGGCAGAGGGCTGTCACTGGGAATTCCACAGAAATATATGCCTCTTCCAAAGACAGTTTAAGAAATATAAACCTGGAGCTGGACAAAACTGCTTTGGAGGGTAAAAAAGAGTACAAATAAATTATTTTGAACAAGTAAATTGTATTTAATTGCATTGATTTTGGCTAGGATATTGCAGAATTTCTTCATAGAGGCTAGTATGGTTCTATGTTTGGGGTTTGTGATGAAAACAATACGGATAACACACCAATGTTTTAGTTGTTACTGAGCCATGCTTACTCAGTCAATTAAAGTAAAGTAAAGTAAAGTCAAATCAAAATCAAGTCAAGTCAAGGTCTTTATTTCTCACACTGCCCTGCCAGTCAGTATGCTGGGGACACAGCTGACCTAAACAGAGCAAGCATGCTCATTTTCCTCATGCTCAGCAATGAAAGCTGGGGGAAAGAGGGTGGAGGTGGTTGAGTGATGGTGTTTATCTTCCCAAGTAACTACCGTGCATAATGAGCACTGCTTTACTGCAAATGGCTGACCAAATGGCTTGCCAACTGGACATAATGAATTAATTCTTTATTTGGCTTTGCTTTTTTTTTTTTTTTTTTTTTTTTTTACTTATTAAGCAAAACTAATAAGGCTTTTGCTTTACCTATTATCTTTTCTTATTATCTCTTATATTTGTCTTTATCTCAACCCATGAGTTTTCTCACTTTCACCTTCCCAATTCTCTCCCTCATCCCACTTGAGGAGACTGAATGAACGGCTCCGTGGGCCAGGCTGCATACCACGGTTAATTCACCATGCTAAGAATACATAAAAAGCACTTGAATGCGACATGGGGCTCCAAACTAATGAAGAGAAGGAAAGGTGTAAAGGCATGTTAGCAAATACATAAAAATGACCACAGGTGGATCCTGTAATGAGGAAGAAGAAACTAACAGTATGAATATCATATTCCTTCTTGAAAAGGATTCCAGATGCTGACTAATCACCCTACACTCTCCAAGCACTATCCATCAGAGTGAGCCCACTGAGCACCACCCAGGCATAGGGGAAGGGTGAGCATAACACTAGTAAAAAGTGTAGAAGCTAAGAGTTGTGTGATATATAATTTAAACTACATTAGTAATATCTCTTCTTCTCTAACAATAGACCAGTAATGATTAGACTACATATTTCAACCAAGAAAAAAAAAAAAAAAAAAAAAAAAAACTTATTGCTTTATTGCCTTTACTTATATATAAGATCTGCTTCCTGTTTGTCCATGAACGATATTTTTATTATTTTGAATGTAACACCTTCAGGAATATATTATGGTCAGGATTCCCCAAAAAAGTGTCCTATGAGTATATTACAAGATATAAGTAAATACAAATTGTACTAAAAAGCAGACTCAAGATTTATTTATTTTTTCTTTTCTGTCACAGAGACAATGTAGAAGTCATCAATATTTGCTAATATTTGAAAATTGTTAAGACTCTCTTGGACAGCTAGATACCACTCAAATTAGTAATGATGTAAATTGAAATGCACATAAAATTTCCCAGTTTTTACTTGTCTGTCTGTCAAAGGGGTTGCTGAGATATCATGAATATTAAAACTCAAGACTTGTGATGCCAAACTTCTTGAAACCAGAATTTCTGCTCCAGGAAAAGAAAGATTCTGAATTCTGAAAAAAAAAAAAAAAAAAAAAAGGTTTAAAAATAAAAGTGAGGTTGCAAATACAGACTCTGAATTCACAGCTCAGACATAAGCCCCAGGGTTTCTAGCCCTGTTGCAGAGCAATATGGAGGCAAAAGGCGATGCTGGAAGCTGGAATCCCAGAAATCTGTGAGGGTTAGGAGCCAAGGCTCCGATGTAGGCTGGCAGGAACACCAACTGTCTCTGTCTCATCAAAAATTCAGCATGCGTAATACATTATCATTCTTTCCCCACCACTCCAAAGTCACATAATAATTTTCTGAATGTAACCTGTGACACTCAAAAACCTCCAGGCAATCCTATCATGTGGGAAACTGGAATGATATGAACTAATGCCATGGTTGTGTTACAGTATTTTTTGTTTGTTTGTTTGTTTGTTTTCACAAACAAAAACTTGCTTCTGGTGATTAAGGAAGTTTTATTGCTGTTCCTTTATCTATTATAAGATTTATTAGATATCACTTTGCTTGTGTCAGGTTAATAATGCTGAATTAGTACCTGCCAGGTGTACTTGAAAATGTATGTAGAATATATGCAGAATCTTAAACTAAGCATCAAATTGGTTTAACACCTCTGTTCTCCAGGAAAATCTTATTGTGATTGAGAGTATTTGTTAAACCCTGATCTAAGAAGTGGTTGTGATGGGCTTTGAGGATGATACGGGCTTTAATGTACTATGGGATCAAAGGGAGTAATAGCAAAGAGATAACCGGTCTTATGGATAGGATTTTCTGCTAACAATAATAAACTGTCTTCCAGGTTTCACCTTCAATTAAGTATTTTATCTGCTATATATATACCTTTTCTTCACATTTCACAGTATGCTTACTACTAGTCTGTCTCAAAAGGATATGAATAGAGTAGCTGAGGGAAATGACAATGTTATACCACTTACATGTCATATTAGATTGCCTGAACAAGTCTAAGAAATCAACCCCATGGAATTGCTGAGGCCAGACTCTGCACAGAACAAAACATGAACAATGTACATGCCATCATTTCTTTTGGAATATGTTGGTTTTTTGTAAGTCTAGATGCAGACAGCATAGGAATTCTCAATGCATACCACAGGAAAATAAGAGGATTTTGTGACTGATGCTGCATTTCTATCTTCAACATGGGAGAGCACTACTTTGAATCAAAAGTGGGAACATGAGAGAGAAAATCATTTGTTAAGCAATCACATTATGGGATTTGGGATTTCTCCTTCAGCTCCAGACAGAAAGTTCTAAGCAGAAACAGGGATTTTCACTGCATGTTATCTCTGACATTTCCCAGAAATGCTGTGCCAGAAATGACTGTGTTATGTCCACTGCAGTGGTGCAGGCAACCTCTGTGTCATGTGTACAGCAGAAAGCATTTTGCACTGCAAAATATACAGTGCAAGTTTTGCACTGGGATTGGTAGAGTTGGTAACTATAGCCACTCTAGAAAATCTCTGTCTACTGTAAACAAAATTTCTATATATTGAGATGGAATTTCATTGGAATGAGAGATAAGCAGATAGTTTGTTGCTGGGTGTAAATGATTTACAACCAGAAGTGTATTTTAGGAGTGCAAGGGAAGGCATGTCACCATTGCCAGCAGAAGAGGGCAGTTTCTGTGTTTTTACAGGAATGAGGTTTGTTCCTTGGACCCCTATGTATAAAGGAAGGAAAAAGATCTCCTTAAACCAATGTTCTGGACAATCTGATCTGGATTTATCAACCGTTGTTAAAAATAGAAAATAAAGAGAGAAGCAAGGCACAGAATGTAGTCTGAGCATAAAACAGACTTGACATTAGCCACCACTTTGGGAGAAGTCTGTAAGGAAGACCTAACAAAATGAGAAATAAAAAGTTAAAAATAGGGTTGAATGTTAGAAAGAAATATAATAAGATTACTAGATAAGCAACCATGTCTGGAGTAAATTATGATTGAAGAATCATAAGCTGAGAAGAAAGATAGGGTAATAGAAATTCTTACAGGATAAATTAGATAATGCTGTAGTACTTTCAACAGCCATAGAGAACTATACTTTCTACAGTCATACTGTTCTTCAGTTGATGACTCAGTAGCGTAAATCATTTAAACAAGCATTTACTAATCAAACATTTGATTAGCTGGTGGATTTATGTGTGTTGTTTTTTTTTCTATTTTGTTGAAAGAGCAACAAATTGTTCATGAAACAAGCATAAGAATTAACCTTGTATTATATGTGTATCACAGATTCATCATGATACACAGTTTGAACTTTCCAGCCTTATTCATTCCTTTATCATTTTTACAGTTTTACCTACCAGTGGAGCATCTGTTTCAGTGATGCATACAGATCAAGCTCATTACCTAGTATTTCTCTAAAATCCAAACTTAAAAAGGTGTACCACAGATTTATATTCTATTACAGCGAATTCTTTATATTCTATTGTAGAGAATACTACACTGAGATACTTTCCTCAAATTATATATGTGGCAAAATCTCAACAATTTCACAGTTCCTTTTTAATTTTTTTTTCCTCTTTCATTCTTCCTGCAAAGATTAAGGTTATTCTATTGCCAGTATATATATATATATGGTTGCTAGAAACAACTAAAATCATATAAAATGCCAAGCAATGTTTTGATGCAGTTTTTCAAGTGCGTTTATTGTAGCAGTGTCTGTCACAAACCTAACTATGACCTCACCTTGAGCATTTTCAGCTGCTTGTTTTCTCCTTTCTTCACTTTCCACTGTCACAACTTCACCCACAGAGGGAGAAGGAAGGGGGCACCAGGCCATGAAACAGGAATGGAGATGGTGTTGGTTTCAGACCCAACACTCCCTGAAGAGAGGGTGCAGCCTGGGATCTTGCTCCCACCTCCTGCCCCTGCCTGACAGGTCTGTGGGTCACAGACCTGATCAATGGGTGGTGTTCAAAATGGGGGGCATAGGCATGAGAGAAGTCTACAGAGTTATGGGAAAGCAGAGAGGAGATCAGCATCCCCTGGAGTAGTTAATTGCCACGATAATTACTATTTTTTTCTGTTGCACTGGACCCAAAGGGAGGGCAGGACCCTGTCTTTCTTGCATGGCTGGGAACCCCTTTTCTCCACCATCCAAACACCCCTGTGCCAGGGGCAGAGCAGGGACACATCAGGAGATGGGGTGGCTCTATCTACCTGATTACTCCCAGCCCCAAAATGGTAACCCCACTTCTTTCTGGCCCCTCTGGAGGGAAGCAGTTGCCCATCCAGCTCCCCTCAGAAGTGCACATTCTTGGCATGAAGCAACTCAGATGGCTTGCCTGTTCCCTGTGGTGACCTGGGGCTGGCAGCAATCAAGCATGCATCTGACATGAGGAGTGGAACAGAAACAGCAGGTCTGAACAAGAGAATGGAAAGGGAATAAATGATATCCTGGCAGAGGTGGAAATTTAATAGTAAGGAAGATTACCTGAAGGGAGTGGCAAGGAAACACACATACCTCCACCAGTGCTGCATAGCAGAGGCAGGCACAGCTGACAAGCATCAGGGTGTGACATCTGGGTGAGGTTTGTAGCCTCTCTCCCATAAGCTCACCCTGTGGCAGCCCAGGTAAAGCTCAGTGAGGGACACTTTGCCACTGGACCAAAAAATTAGTCGGTTGTCTTGCTGGCTAGTCTGCCCCACTGGCTTTTTGGATACAGCATTTGAAAACTGTTTTATTATTGTGAAAAGTATTAATATGATTTGTGTCAGTATGGAACAATGCTAGGGCCGCATGATGAAATATAACCTTCTATTTAAGAAAAACAGAGTGATTAGTGCACATAGTTTTTGTATCATGCAAACAAAGGGTACAGCAATTTGTGTAAATACAGGGTTTGAAGGGCGTACATTGAAACTCGAGTCTGGGAGATAAGAGGACCAAGGAGTATTTTAGGAAACTGCTGACTTTTGCATGGGATGCTGTCCAAGCCTCTGATATCCAGCAAAGAGATCCACCAAGTAAGGAGAAAGGGGGAGTTGAAGGACGACCGAAGGACAAAGCCTGGGAGGAAGACTATGAGCCTTCAGCACAAGAGACCCCCAGAAAGAGCACCAGAGACTGATATGCATGCGTCCGGAGAGGGTTCAGATTCTGGGAACTAATTAT
This sequence comes from Heteronetta atricapilla, assembly GCA_011075105.1. NCBI lineage: Eukaryota > Metazoa > Chordata > Aves > Anseriformes > Anatidae > Heteronetta > Heteronetta atricapilla. The sequence goes on along the minus strand of CM021732.1, from coordinate 75,382,296 downwards.
AATAACCCTGCCTTTTCTAGGAATAGTGATGAATATGTATTAGTCTAGGAGCATAAAAATCAGCCTCCTGATGTAACAGGTGTGCATCTTGGTGGAGCAGAGACTCCCGGTGCACCCAGCGCTCTTTGCTTGCCTCTATTTGCTTAATAAATTACAAACTTTAATTTTAATCCTGTCTGGGACTCAAGCATTTATCACATTATCATCTACACCGTTTGAGGAGGTATAATTATTCAAAAAACAGATGACAGGGAGAGTATCTGAATATTTGCATGCAATACTAAATAGGCAATAGCCATCTCATGCCTTAGACTTGACTGGCATCTTCTCACAATAGCAAATGTTAGCAACTTGAAAACTCAAGGCTTAGAGGAAAGAGTAGTGTTTCTTTGTAAATCTACAGTGAATTTGAGTGTATATATTACTAACACATCCTCCAGCTGGGAAAATAGATGGTTGCATACTTTAATTTTCATTGTTCAAAAACAGTCTTGTTATAGACCATATTTCCAAAAAGATCTGAGCACTCTTCTTTGAAATAAGGTGGCTAAACAGACTATATATAACATTTTTTAAATGGGCTATTTTCCTCTCCCCTCTCATGTATTTTCAATGTATGTATATATTAAAACTATACTTATCTAGCTGTCTGCTCATCATGCTAAATTGTAAGGTGGTGAGGTAAATAAATAGTCCTGCACCTTTTTTTCTCTCTGATATTCACTTAATTTCAAAATAATTTAATCCTATGGGACAATGTAATTGGCATTCTAACATGGAAATAAAGTTCTAATTTGGTGTTTCTAGCTAAAATAAGGCACAATTTTCAATTATGTGGTATGTCTGTTTCATTATGAGGAATGTGCAAGCAAGAACAATTCCCCTCAAACGTATTTGAGAAATATAGCTTCAATGTCCAAAAACGTTCATCAAATTTTATATGTCTGATAGTTTTTACTATATAAGGAATCATATTAATGGCATATATTATCACAGGGTAGAGCAAGAATGTCTCGTTATGTTAATTCCAGTGTCATCTCCAAACAAGTTATCTGGCTGTATGTGAAGCTTTTAAACCTCTGCTGCACATACCCTGCCTCAACTGCAAAGGTTTTACCTGACATACTTCTTACATGTTAAAAACAGTAAGAAGTTTCATGTATTACGTTTCATGATATAATAGCATTGCAATATGTAATTAAAAAAAAAAAAAAAAAAAAGGTAAACGACAATGGGAATTTATGGCCAAAGCTATATGCTGAGTGCACTATGGGGTTCTGGAAGTTGCAAGTTCAGCCAGGGGAACCCTGGTTATTTTAATAAAACAAAATCTCTACCTTTTACAGGGTTTATTATTGTTGCTTTTTTACAGGAGGCAACTGGGATGTGATTTCTGATGTTCTACTCACAGTCCTTTATGTCTTAGATTATTATGAATAATAGTCTTCATGTTAAAGCTTCTCCCACAGATGGCTTTTTAAACTGAAAACTCAGTGGGTTTTTCATTACAGTGGAATATATACAGAGAACTGGAATTAAATTTTATTTAGTGATACAGTGCTATTGTCTTATCTTAAAGCTGTTAATATCTTTCATGATTGTCTGAATAGTCCTTTCATATCTGGAAGTGAAGAGACATTTTTTAAACAGTGTTGTTGACAAATCTGATGAAATACATTCTGCTTCACTAATTTATGATATACATATATATTTCAACCATAGCAATGTATTTATATTAAATTTATTTTTGTATTTATGTTGGATTCTAACTGATTTCATCTGAGCTTTTGTATGCCGTAGAAGGTTTTGCAAAAATAAATAAATAAATACAATTCCCCCAAATTAGTAAGTGATAGCAGTAACATCTCCTTAGTTGATGTAAGTGTTCATATGGTAATTTTCACAGCCTGTATTGCTGAATTGGAAGATTCTTAAGGAGAATATATGAACTCATAGGAGTTCACCTATGGAAGTAGGAAGTCTGAAAATTAGGTGTTATAGTGCCCAAAAAGGAGGATGCCAAAGCATTTTTTATGGATCTAGGCCTGTTTTTCAAAGGAAATAATGGGATTTGAGAATGTGATCTCTCCAGTTGCAGGAATCTATTCATGATACTCACTTAGCGCTTGTCTTTTTCATAATTCATTCATAATTGTACAGAATATTGTGTTTAGAAGTCACACTGAATGAGTATTGGATGGCTGGGGAATATGAACTGTGAAATAATATTTAGGAATTCTGATAAATACTTTACATGCAGTATCAGAATGAGATGCATTCTACTTCCTTCAGATAATCTAATTGTTTTAATTTTCCAAAGACCATGTTTGCTTTCATCTGTAAACAAAGTATGTCTATAATTAATCTAATGCTTCAGTTGCATTAAATATTATTGTACTTCCACACATAATGAAAAGGTCTGTCAAAAATCTTTCATGCACATACTGATTATACTCATTTATCTGTAAGCAGTCAGTCTTTTCTTTTCTTTTCTCACTTTTACTTTTGTCTTTTCTCTGGCTCTGAGACCTTTTTCTCACTTAGATTGCATGAGTATATGATTATTGAGTACTTTTATTCAAGCAACAACATTTTAGAAGTGTTGATTATCTAAGACAGTTAATAAGTATGAAAATGAAGTACCACCCTCATTTGCTGTTGATTAAAGTGCAGAACAGAAAAGTGAAATTACCTTGTTCAATATCCTAATTTAAGTGTGTGGCAGAAAAAAAGAGAGCATAGAATTCCTTCTGCCATTACTGTCTTCTTGGCAGTGAAATACATATCCTTCATGGATTATATTTCCCAGTAATTTTGATCTGATTGTCCCTAAGATGCTATTACTGGGTAAAACCTTAGACGAGAAAGTGAGCTATTGAAATATTAAACAAACATACATATGCTAAAAATATATGTAGACTCACATTCAGACAGAAAAAAAGTATAGCTAGTATGCATTCCTTGATATGTTAAAACCTTAATGCATGACGTGTATTTTAGGAGTGGTCAGACATACATTGCTCTTGACAATTGCCTACTTTATGCAATTTTTTTCTTACTTTTACCTTGCCACACCTCACTTGTAACTTCAAATAGCTTGTTTACCATTTTGCTTAAAATCATTTCTGCTGTCACATTATTTTCAGTATTTTCTTCTGCTTTACACTTATTATAATATTACACAAGAATACCTTGAGTTACGTGCTTGTTAGTTGCTTCAGCACCTGTAGATCAACAACAACAACAACAACAAAGGCATTTAAATATATTACTGTATTTAATTTTAGCATTGCTACTACCCCTCAGGTCAATTGCTGTTATGCTGTCATTGAATCAAATTCTAAGGGAAAAGAGTAGAGTCCAGGGATTATCTTTGTTGAATGAACATGTTCAGATACAGTTCTGAAATCAATGAACTGGAAAGATGTCTGCCCATGCTGGGAACACAATTTAGCCGTATGGTAATACACACACAGGGAAGGTGTCATGCAAACAAAGCCATAGCCTGCAGCACCAAATGACAGTTCTCTGAACTAGTCTTGTGTCCTTAAATTTGAATATGCTTCAAATCTTTCTAATAAAGTTGTTGATAGTGCACTATGAAGTTATCAAATTAATGCCTTTATTGCCGGATAAAAATGACAAGAAATGATGTGGAAAAAAAGAAAATAATAATAATAAAAAAATGTTCACTCTACCCAATTTTTCCCCATTGGAAACAAAAATGTAGCAAAAGTTATAGTATTCCATAGAAATGTCAGCACTGCAATCTGTCTGCAGAAGTCTGCATAATTGGGAGAACTTTCACTAAACACAATGTAGAAGCAGAATGAAGTAAAAGGTCATGTGTTATTATTCACTGTGTAGTGCAAGAGGGAAGAGCTATTAAAAAAGCCACAGGGAAAGGCAAAAGCAAGCAGCAGTGTACCTAAACCTCTCAGCAAAATTTTAGAAGTGACAGAGTGGGAGGATAACCATATGCATTGGTCCCTAAGGCTAGCATCTTTAATTTCTGGATAAGATGAATCAAGGTAAAAACAAGAGTCACAGAGTAAGTAAGTTATCAGCAAAAGTAGCAATGAGTTTTCATCCAACTAGTTAGGAAAAAAGCTACTATTCAACAAAAATGCAGTAGGAGAAGACTAAAAAGCTGTAATATATCATTCAACATCCCCCCTCACACACAAACCCACACACCACCCCCACCACCACGTACAAATCCTTTCTTCTATCTATGTTATTATGGATAGGAAAAAGTTCATTTGCAAAATGACAGTATTTATGTGTTTGTGATTCCTGGATTACAGCTATTTTCAGTTTTTAAATAGAATTTAAGAAGCTGGGGTATCCCCATGATTGGGACTTTATTTATCCCTATTTTCACTTTTATTTATTTTAAAGTAGTTAATTTCCCATCCTGGGTCAGGGGAATCCATTTCTAAAACCTGTTGTGAACAGGCATGCAACTGCCTTTATATATAAACTCATTTTTATTTCTCACTTTTAATTTTTTATCCAGTGGGACAATGATATGGAAACCATTTTATTTTTTTTATGATTAAGAATTGGAGTTATTAACTAAATACAATTCAGATTTTTGGGGAGGAAGGCTGGCTCAAGGCAAAGATAGTTTTCTGAAGTTCATTTGCTCTAGAGTTTCAAGAATGTACCATAACTATTACAGATGTGAAGCATTACTATGTACAAAACAGTGTTGTGGGCAAGAAGGGAACAAACTTTTTTGGTAAAGCCAAAAATTTATTGCTAGTATAACTGCAATCTTAACAATCTAGTCAATAAATTATTTTTTCTTTTTTTTTAATTATTACAGAAAAGAACAAAAAAATAAAATGAAGCAGTCTAGTTTTACAGAAGATCTCATCACTCACAATACATTGACATACTATTTTTTTTTTTTTTTCCTGGTGCTATATTCAACCTCTGGGGCCTTGGGTTGACAGCTTCAGTCTGGTTGCAGAGTACAGCAAGTTATCAGCACCTGGAGGAGTATGATGCTAGTGATTCTTTCTCACTCTAGGACCCACTTGGTGTCACTTTTGTATTTTTGCTAATGTACTTATCCATCCCTTGCACTTTCATCATTTGTTTGCAAGTCTGCAAGTCTGTGTTACATCTAAATGTACTATACATGGTAGATTTTATGTGTCATACATAGTTTTTCTGTTTTCTTACCCCAGACCTAGTTATTCTCAGGTCTAGGTCTACTTTTTTTTTTTTTTTTTTTTTTTTTTTTTTTTTAATTCACTGGGTTTTCATAGCCTTGAGGTCTCCACTGCCCTGTCTCTTTACACCTGCACTCCTTTCTGTGGCAAGCTGTGTTCCCACTTTCAAGGCCCCATCTATCACCCAGGGCTGTAATCCTCTACACAACCTCACTCTCTTAGAGTCATAAATACTAGGTCAGGGATCAAGCATATACTGTGACTAGAAGCAGAATTATCAGCCATTATTTTTTTGTGGAATAAATTAAAATAATAACAAGCATTAGCCACCAGGTTTAGGCTTTTTACCCATACGTTATAATATAAAGGCTAATATTGAAATAAACAATAATTTACAGTACTGTAGTTAGTCTAAATTTTTAATTTAAGCTTAATATAGATTTAATGGAAAAATTCCACACTGAGTGGATTCTTTTTTCATTAATTTGAATGTTAGTCCCAGTAGCTGCAATTAGAGCATGTTTTCTTTAATCATTCATTAACATATCTGTTATGTTGCAGTTTAATGATACAAATACAATTAATGAATTCTTAAAAAATCATTAAAGATCCTCACCTTTAATTGGTATTGAAAAAATATTTTCCATTGCCTTCTTACTAAGAATATATATGGGGAATATACAGCAAGCTGCAATGGTATTAAATTTCTTAAACTATAAATAGATACCCTGTTAATCAGATAAATAACTCCAAAACAACCTTTCAAGTAAGGATACAGTTGCAATATTGTATTTAATTTTCCTTATTGCTTTAGCTTCAGAAAATCTAAATGAAATAATATGAGAAAAAATACCATACACAGTAAATTGAAATGAACAAAAAAATGTTTATTTTTCCAGTGACATATCAAGCCATATGTGAAATGTGAGAGTGACATTTTGTATAGTTTTCAGTAAATTGGGTTGCGTTGATTAATATTCCTCACTGCTCCTTGTAGCAAGTTATTTATGGTGTGATGAGATCAGGTACCTACTACAGTGATTCCTCTGTGCTACAGTACTTGATTCTTAATCTTTTTCAATGTGTTTTATTGCCTGATTTTTTTATTATTATTATTTCTTTTTTTCTACCCAGCAGTAAGGTGGATATACTCTCTTTGGTTATCCATTTTTTTATGTGTAAAACACTTTCCAAATAAATAACCTCATATATTTTAAACTCTGTAGAAGTGGAAATGGTAAATATAAAACTTAAACAATCAGGACTAAAGCATGATGATATGTATCTCATGCATAATAAACCTCACTTAATGACTAAATCAATTATTATACTTGCATTTTAATCAACATTGAATAAAATCAATAAAATATGAGAGAAAATACTATTACATATAAATTCTGTGCATACTTCAATGAGGCTATATATAGTGATATTCTTTACAAAATTAATTTTTCTTGTATAATCAGATTTTATTCACAAATATTTCCATAGAAAAAGACAGGTATGATGTAGTGAAAAAGAACTACTAAATAAACAACACTACTTAGAGAAAAAAAATAAAAATAAATAACACAGAGCAAAATCATTACATCAGTTCACCCGAAGGCAAAAAGAGTAATCCATTGACTATGATAGTTATAGTACATTGTTTATTCCTGAACTGAATGGGAGAGGATTCTCAGCTGGAGCTGTTTCATATGTGAGAAAAGTCCTAAAAAAATGCAATATAACTGTGCATTGAAAGCATCAACAGGACGTTCATGAAAGACTTACATTAGCTCTGCTTTAAATAATTTAACTTTTTAGTTCAGAACTAAGGTCCCATACCTAATAACATTGCTTATAAAATAGAAACCTCCAATTGCTCTCATTAGGCAATTATGTCCCCAAAATGCGAACTATGACTTTGACACCTATGACTTTTATATGACACCTACTTTTCAGTCACTTAAGTGACTAAAGTCAACTTCCAAAGTTAGATGTCTATATGCAAAATGAAGGAGGATTTTCTTCAAAGCATGAGAAAGTTAAATGATGGATATTTTTTTAAAAACCTTCCCAAATCAGTGAACAAGAACTGTTGCTAATTTGACTAGTATTGCATTAAAGGAAATGCCAGGCTCAGCGGTTTCTCTGTAATCATTCCTTTCAAGAACAGGAGTTCTAAGAACAACTTAGATTCAATGGTAGAAAATTAAACTATCAGTCTAACTTGAGATTGTAAGTGAAAGAAGGACAACCTGTTTTGCCTTTGTGTCATGGCAGACAAAATACACCTCTGTCCTGATTTGAGTTAGGATAGAGTTAATTTTCTTCCCAGTAGCTGGTAGGGTGCTATGTTTTGGATTTAGGATGAGACTAATGTTGATAACACACTGATGTTTTACTTGCTGCAGAGCAGTGCTTACACTTTTCAAGGACTTTTACACAAGGACTTTTACACAAGGACTTTTCAGCTTCTCGTTCTGTCCTGCCAGAGGGCCGGCTGGGGGTGCAGCAAGAGCTGGGAGGGGACAGACCCAGGACAGCTGACCCAAACTGGCCAAAGGGGTATTCCATACCATCTGACGGCATGCTAAACAATATATAGGGGTGGCTAGCTGGGGTGGGGGGAGCGGCTGCTCGGGGATAGGCTTGGCATTGGTCAGTGGGTGGTGAGCATTGTGCATCACTTGTTTTGTACATATTATTATTATTATTTTATTTTCTGTCCTAATAAACTGTCTCTATCTCAACCCACAGGCTTCAGTTTTTCTCGTTTCTCTCTCCCATCCCAGAGATGGAGGGGGGAGGGTGAGCTGTGTGGTGTTTAGCTGCTGGCCAGGTTAAACCAGAACTTCACAATTTGGGGGACTATAAGGAAAGTACATATGAAGGTGAGTGGTTTCCAGATATTAAACGCTGTAGTCTAGTAGCTGGAATCTGCCATCATATTAATATTGGGGCCCCAGAGTGTATATTAAATTAAATAATTGGTGGATAAAATGCCTATCTGCACTACAGGAAATTGTGTCTCTGGTTGAGAAGAATATTACATTAACATTTTCTCAAAGGCATTATAACAATATATTTTCACGATTTGTGTCCCTGTATTAAAGAATTGACAGTGCATATTTTGAGCATGTTCCACTTAAATCCATTAGTGAATCTGTAGTAAAATAGGAGAAATTTGATAATTAATGATGTTGGTATCCTAGTTGGATAATGGAAGAGGTTCAGAAAATAGATTACAGAAACACAGAAAAGATGCAAAAGAAAATAGAAAGAGTTATATTTGTGGATTAAGGTAAGGAATGAGTATGTCAGGCATGGTATAATGGTAGTGCTTAATGACAGGAGATGGGTAATTGTGTGGTTGAGCTGCACAGATGACTAGATAACATATTGACTGATTCAATTATACTTGCATAATTTACTTCTATATGAAAATATTTGGGTGTCTAATAGAAACAAATTAAGTTGAGAAGTAAATAAATACATGTTGCTACTCACTGATACTGCAATAATCTCCAGTATCTGTCTACTTTTCAGGGAGTTCAACATAAGTTCACATGTAGCACTAAACATAAACAACAGGAAACTATATTCATGTAACTACTAAATTAGGACCTCTGGGCTTTATAGTAATTTTACCTTTTCGTTGAATCTGTCATAAAAGTGCTTGCATGGAATTGATCCTTGTTTGTAATACTGTATACTAATAGTGCACAACTAGGCATAATGGCAAATTCATTATGAATTTATATAATTCTCCGTATTATATATTACCCTAACACTACCAATGAATAAGGATTGATAACCTCACCTCTGTGCTTCTGCTGAAATTGAATGTCCTGTGAGCCTGTTTTATTAAAACAATAAAAATAAAGGACTGGAAGCCAGAGACTATAAAAAATAAAACAACAGATTTTTAATACCTAATAGAACAGGAAGAAACACATTCTGAAGCCTGACTAATTTATGTAATGTTACATTTTGTGTCCATGCACTGTCCATGCACTGTCACCTATCACCTACTTAGTATCATGAATTTTAAGCTCTACATTCTTTTTTTTCATTTTAATTCAAGTAGAATTGGTGGAAGTTCAGTTTATAATTTACTTATCCTTAAAAAAAAATAAAATAAAATAAAATAAAAAGTGCCTTTAACAATAAAAAGAATAAATGAAATAAAAGTGGACATTTAAATGAAATGGTGTAGCAAAGAGATATTTCCAAACTCTTTCTTTTTTTAAATGATTGCTATTTTATCATAAATAAATCTACTCTGTACCAATATGTAAATCAGATGCAACTTAATTCTTGTCCTTCCATTCAGAGGAAACCAAGAGCTGCAGTTTGTCAGGATCATTAAGAATGTAATGAACTCTTCAAACACAAAAGGAGTGAGACAGATTATTGTAATATACTAGTTAATTATGCCTTCAAATTAGCAATTGGCAGAGACTATGTCTTTTTGATTTATATAAAAAACAAAAGCTTAGGTGTTGTATTACATTTGAATACACTACTTCCCATATATGTTAGTATCCACAGGAAAATTAAAGATCTAGACAGTAAACTGCAGTGTTGATATAAAATATCATTTATATTATAAGGCTACACCGTGTAGCATAGACAATAATGTTGTCACATTTGCTTAGTGACTTACCTATCAACATTACTACTCCAACAAATGGGTGAGTGTCAAAATTACTGACATATTTTTGTATTTATTTTCAGTTGATCTGTGCTATTAATTTATTCATTTTTCTCTTCTCTTTTACCAAATCCGCATATTATGTCATTACTGTGAAATTCAGGAAAGACAAAAAGTATCTCTAGTAGCAGATTTGGGATATCATTGATGTGTCTTACAGCTTTGCAAAACCAGAAGCAGTAGCTTTCTACTACCAAATTTCTTTCAAATAGTACATGCAACATTTGCTATCATAATAAAATAATAGTCATAATAAAAATAATCATAATAAAATAATTGTAATGATTATTTTTTTCCGAGAATCCCGTTCAGTTATAATCATAATATAAGAACAAAGCTAGGCATGTGTTTCATTTATGACATTAATGTCATGTAAATCTACTCATAGCAGTAAACATCTAACCTCAGTCAGAGCATAAATAGCAAAATAAATAAATAAATAAATAAATAAATAAATAAATAAATAAATAAATAAATAAATGTGGTAACAAATCCCTAAAATATTTATAAAGCATTTTTGTGTAAAGCATTGTGATTTTTTTGGCATGTGGAATAAGGGGTTTTGTAGACATGTCTGCATTTTATCTGAGATTCTTTTTTTTGTTATCCAGGGATAATATTAATATAAAACTACTTTTTTTTTTTTTCTCTAAAATGAGCAACATAAAACAAAATGGTGAAGAATTAATCAAGTGGAGCAAAGGAAGACAATATGCTCTAAGAACTTTATGAGCATTTATTTGAAGATAGCACATTACAGTGCATTGAATATTGAATTTATCTATATGAATGTCAATGATAAATTCACATACTCTCATGTATTTTATTTGGCTTTTATTTTGGAGATGATACATTATTTATTGAAATATTTATTTTATTTTATTTTTCCATTTTTAAAGTCAGATACCATGAATGAAAATAAGGGGAATAAAATTTAGACTAAGCCTAAACCTCATTTTAAATTTTTTTTTTCATGCATTGAATATATTATTATATTGAAGTAACTGCAAAAGTTTACTCTATCTCACTGAATGCAGAACATATCTCAGATGACAGTGTTATATATATTTTCCCTTTTTTCCTTTTTTAAAGTCATATTAATGGCTCAATAGTTTTTGTTCTTGCTCATATTACAAATATGAGTGGAAAATAAAAATTACAGTAATTTAATTTGATACGGAATGCATGTTTTGAAGTCATACCTATGATCTTGTATCTAATAGCATTGTGAAAGTCATACATTTCATTTGAACAGTAGCACATTTTTGAGGCAAAGTTTGGCTTTGTGTAACTGTGTTTGGAATGGTAACCATGTGAATGTTGCTTAGAGTTTGCAGTAGTGGAAGCAATGTTGTTTCTTGTTCAATGCTGTACCAAGATTCTTCTTGTTTTCATCTCTAAAGATGAATACAGATATGATATTGTGAATTTTAAATGCCTCAAACAGTCATTTTATGACACAAGTAGTAAGTGACCATGTTTTTATGTAAAGCAGAAAATTACAGTATATTTGTGGCAAAACTGAGAATTCTGTCAAATCTCTCTGCCTAAAACATAAAAATATGCATATTATTACTTCATTTATATGCAGAAGATGCATATAAATGAAGATGCAGATCTTATTATAGGAAACACATAAGTACAATGAATCATACATTTTTAAAAGCATGATACTTTAGGGATTGCTGAAGGCAAAGAAAGAAATCTTTCCACTGATATGTCATTACTGGCCAGTTTCTGATTAATGACTATCAGTTCTTCAGTGCTTTAAAAAAATTCAAAGAAAAAATAATGATTCCAAGCATCAAGAGGGGAAAAACTAATCCATAAAGAACACTTGAAATACAGAGTTATGAAAAATACTTTTTTTTTTTTTTTCCCTAATGTATTCGGTATGTATTATATAATACATTCTATCATAATGTATACACATTATGATAGAATGTATTATGTCATGTTTTCCCTGATGTAGTTTTGGGACTTATCTGCCAGTCATAATAGCTTAAATATTGAATTGTTGTGTGCTGTAGCCAAGAGGTTTTAGATGGTTGCATCATCCACTTAGTGCATAGTATTAAGGTTATCCTAAGCAAAAGCCAGTAGAAACTTGAAACTACAATACATAGTAGCATTGTTTATGATCTTCTAGATAAGAGAAGGGAGTATCCCCTGGGTTTTATGTTATTTTCAATGTGTGACAAGCACATATAGGCTTAACATATTTAGATCAAACAAGCAATTGGAAATCAGTAGAATAACCAAAACTTCAGAAAACTCTAACAATTTTGCCCATGGTATTAAACATAGGTGCCTTAGGAATACAAGTAATTCCTACAACAGTAAGAACATATCTAAAATGCACTCTGTGGTAAAAAGTTTGGTTTTGTGAAATATACTAGACACAGGAATATTGAATATTTTTGAATATTAAATTTGAGATACTGTGGAATACTGTTTGAGGAAAGCAGACTGCATGAATACATACTGCATAAAAGAAATAAAAAACAAGTGTATTTGAATATTCTCAGCACAAGGTTTTGTGCAGAATATAAAAGCCATTTGAAAAGTAAATATAGTTTTGTATTTAAAATCAAAATTTATTTAAAGAATTATCTGGTAACATTCACATCAATTCAGGTGTTCTGACTGCAGACAGGAATGCAGACTCTTGAACACTTAATGTTTACTAAGCAGCATGAAAGTAAAAATAGCAGAATGAAAGGCATAGGCAGAGCTCAGGCACGTGAATCCAAAAATACACTTATGCAATTGTTTTCAGAATTTTCTTCATTCTCACTAGGGGATGTCATACTTTACTGTCAAGCTTTCAGGAAACAATGTTTGTCTGATGAATACAACCATGATAGCCAGGACTGGATACTTTTTTTTTCTTTTCTTTTCTTTTTTGGCCATTTGCCGAGGCGATCGGCTCCGGGGCAGACGCGTTCTGCAGCGGAGCGGGGGATCGGGCCAGGCAGGGCTAACTTTCCGGCATCGAGCCGACTTCATGGAGCCGCCAGGACCCGGCAGCCCTCGTGAGGGAGGCTGACGAGACGAAGGCGGAGCCAGCAGCGCCCCCTCCCCGGCCGTTCAAAAGCAGCCCCTAGGGAGCGCGAGCGACCAGGGCGGGCAAACAGGGCGTGGCGCGGCAGAAGGGAGTGGCGAGGCAGTTAGCGCGGCAGTTCGCGCAGGCAGGGCGAGCAGGCAGGGCGGAGAGCAACCCCCTGCCCACGTGAACACCTCTTAACGACAGCCGTTAGCGAGGCGATAATGGTCTCCACCAGGCACGGTGCTCTCTCCAGGAAGTCGGTATACACCCAGACCGACTACCCGTTAAAGAATGCAGCGGTTCAGGTCACCGGATGCAGGGAGTGTCAGAGCCTGCTGTGGGAGTGTCAGAGCCTCGGTGGGAGGCAGAGACGCTGCGTGTGTGAGGTGCGAGCAGGTGGACGATCTGGTCCGCATGGTGGCGGAGCTCAAGGAGGAGGTGGAGAGGTTGAGGGATATCAGGGAGTGTGAGCGGGAGATAGACTTGTGGAGTAACTCCCTGCAGGGCCTCGAGAAGAGATACCGGGGTGAGACACCCCAAATGGGGGTGGACCCCCTGCCCTGTCGCTGTCGGGCAGAGGGAGGGGATCTGGGAGTTGAGGAGGAATGGAGACAGGTCCCTGCTCGACATCGCAGGCGATGCCCTCCCCTTCCGGCCCCACCTTCCCAGGTGCCCTTACAGAACAGGTTTGAGGCCCTGGAGATTGAGAGACCAGCAACTGAGGAAGAGATAGAAAGTGTTCCCAGGAGGATGCCTACGGCAAGGAGGTCGACTCCACGCATCGGGACTGCCTCCACCTAGAAAGACAGGAGAGTGATTGTTGTGGGAGACTCTATCCTTAGGGGAACAGAGGGCCCTATTTGTCGGCCTGACCCTACCCGTAGGGAAGTCTGCTGCCTCCCTGGGGCCAGGGTCAGGGACGTTGCCAAGAAAGTCAAGCGCCTGGTACGGCCCACTGACTACTACCCGCTACTGGTCTTTCAGGCTGGTAGCGATGAAGTAGCAAAGAGAAGTCTGAAGGCGATCAAAAGAGACTTTAGGGATTTGGGGCGACTACTTAGAGACTACTTAGAGGATCGGGGGCGCAGGTTGTGTTTGCCTCTGTCCTTCCGATAGGGGGGATCGAAGCTGAAAGGTGTGCTGTTCACCTAAACTCGTGGCTTCGAGACTGGTGTGACCGGCAGAACTTTGGGTTCTTTGATCATGGGAAGGTCTCTGCTACACCGGGCCTGATGGCACCGGATGGGATGCGCCTCTCTCGGAGAGGGGTAAGGATCTTTGGTCAGGAGTTGGCAGGGCTGATAGATAGGGCTTTAAACTAGAGTCGAAGGGGGAAGGGGCTAAAACCAGGCACGCCGGTGAAGACCTAAGGGATGGTACGCTAGAATCAGAGGGGCTGTGTGCCAGTGAGGTCCTTCGGTTAGATCCACAAGGTGCTGAGTGTAAGGAGACACACCTGAAATGTTTCTACACAAACGCACGCAGTATGAGGAATAAAATGGATGAGCTAGAAGTACTGGCCCAGTCCCGCAACTACGACATCATCGGCATAAGCGAAACCTGGTGGGATGAGTCCTGTGACTGGGGTGTTGCGATAGATGGTTACAGGCTCTTCAGGAGGGACAGGCAGGGAAGGCGAGGTGGTGGGGTGGCGATGTATGTGAAGCAGGGGCTGGACTGTGTGGAACTTGAGGTCGGCGATGGCAAAGTTGAGAGCCTCGGGGTAAGGATCAAGGGACGAACGAATAAAGGGGATGTAGTTGTGGGAGTCTATTACAGACCGCCTGGCCAGGACGATAGCGCCGATAAATTATTCTTTACAGAACTAAGAGAGGCCTCGAGATTAACTCCCCTTGTCCTTATGGGGGACTTCAACTTGCCAGATGTTAACTGGGAGTGCCACACGGCTGACACGAGCAAGTCCAGGAGGTTCATGAAGCACCTAGATGATAACTTCTTGGTGCAGGTGCTAACGGAGCCAACTAGGAAAGGTGCCCTCCTAGACCTATTGCTAGAAAACAGAGAGGGCCTGGTGGGAGATGTGGTGATTGGTGGCCGCCTCGGTCATAGCGACCATGAAGTGGTTGAGTTCAAAATTTACGGCGACAGAAGGAAAAGTGCCACCAAAACCTTATCCCTAGATATGGGGAAGGCGGACTTCAGGCTGCTCAGGGAACTAGTCAGCAAGGTCCCTTGGGAAGCTGCTCTTGAAGGCCTCGATGTCCACCAGTGCTGGTCATTCTTTAAGCGATGCCTCCTAGAAGCACAAGAACAGGCAGTTCCTAAATATCGCAAGTCAGGCAGACGGGGCAGGAGGCCAGCGTGGCTGACCAGGAACATTCTATTGGAGATTAGGTGGAAACAGAGAGTGTTTCGCTACTGGAAGGAGGGCCAGGTGACATGGAAAGAATACAGGGATGCTGTTCGTGTTTGTAGGAAGAAAATTCGTGTGGCTAAAGCACACCTAGAGTTGAAGCTGGCTGTGTCTGTGAGAGATAATAAAAAGGGTTTTTTTAGATATGTGAATGGAAAAAGGAGAACTAAAGAATACATAGGGCCGCTCCTTGATAGGGAAGGTCTCCTCACAGACAATGACATAGGCAAAGCAGAGACGCTTAACGCCTTCTTTGCCTCTGTCTTCAATGCCGATGATGGGCTTCGGGACTCAGGGTGCCCTGAGCTGGAGGACCGGGACGGTGGGGATGACAAACTCCCAACTGACCCTGAATGTGTGCGGGATTTGCTACTCCACCTGGATCCCTACAAGTCCATGGGTCCGGATGGGATTCATCCCCGGGTGCTGAAAGAGCTGGCGGACGTCATCGCGGAACCTCTCTCAATTATTTTTCAACTATCCTGGGAGTCTGGAGAGGTCCCGGTAGACTGGAAGCTGGCAAATGTTGTGCCGATTTTCAAGAAGGGTCAGAAAGAAGACCCTAGCAATTACAGGCCTGTCAGTCTCACGTCAGTGCCTGGTAAAATCATGGAGAAGATGGTTCTCGAACTTATTGAGGCGCACCTGGGGGACAAAGCAGTCCTTGGTCCCAGCCAGCATGGGTTTGTGAAGGGTAGGTCCTGCCTAACTAACCTGATTTCCTTTTATGATAAGATCACCCGTATGGTGGACCAAGGGAAACCAGCTGATGTAAATTTTTTGGACTTCAGCAAGGCATTTGACACGGTTTCCCATAGGATCCTACTGGACAAAATGTCCACCATACAGCTAAATAAAAACATCATCCGATGGGTGAGCAATTGGCTAACGGGCAGGGCCCAAAGGGTTATGGTAAATGGGGCTGCGTCAGGCTGGCGGGCGGTCACCAGTGGGGTCCCTCAAGGCTCCATTTTAGGGCCGGTACTTTTCAATATTTTTATAAACGATCTGGATGTAGGAATAGAAGGTATTTTGAGCAAGTTTGCTGATGACATTAAACTTGGAGGAGCTGTTGACTCTCTTGAGGGTGGAAAGATCTTGCAGAGGGATCTGGATAGGTTGGAGAGCTGGGCGATCACCAACCGCATGAAGTTCAATAAGAGTAAGTGCCGGGTCCTGCACCTGGGACGGGGAAACCCTGGCTGCACGTACAGACTGGGCGATGAGACGCTGGAGAGCAGCCTAGAAGAGAGGGATCTGGGGGTCGTGGTAGACAGCAAGTTGAATATGAGCCAGCAGTGTGCCCTGGCAGCCAGGAGGGCCAACCGTGTCCTGGGGTGCATCAAGCACGGCATCGCTAGTAGGTCGAGGGAGGTGATTGTCCCGCTCTACTCTGCGCTGGTGCGACCTCACCTCGAGTACTGTGTGCAGTGGGCACCACAGTATAAAAAGGACGTGAAACTGTTGGAGAGTGTCCAGAGGAGGGCTACGAAGATGGTGAAAGGCCTGGAGGGGAAGACGTACGAGGAACGGCTGAGGGCACTGGGCCTGTTCAGCCTGGAGAAGAGGAGGCTGAGGGGAGACCTCATCGCAGTCTACAACTTCCTCGTAAGGGGGTGTCGAGAGGCACGAGACCTTTTCTCCATTAACACCAGCGACAGGACCCGCGGGAACGGGGTGAAGCTGAGGCAGGGGAAGTTTAGGCTTGACATCAGGAGGGGGTTCTTCACAGAGAGAGTGGTTGCACACTGGAACAGACTCCCCAGGGAAGTGGTCACTGCACCGAGCCTGACTGAGTTTAAGAAGCGATTGGACTGTGCACTTAGTCACATGGTCTGAACTTCTGGGTAGACCTGTGCAGTGTCAAGAGTTGGACTTGATGATCCTTAAGGGTCCCTTCCAACTCAGGATATTCTATGATTCTATGATTCTTTTTTCCCTCTGATTTGTGACTAAACCAGAATCCATTAACTAGGGATTTGCTTAGTTAAAGGATTAGAAAATCTTTATCTAACAGACATGTATAAAACTCTTTAGAAGCACAGAATGGCAATGAGTTAGAAACTTTTCTTTTTAAAACAAAGCTATATGAGGATTCAGTATTGGTGTCAGAGCTTATTATTATTATTATTATTATTTTGATCTTCTATGATGATATAAGTAACTGAAAAAGTAAATCTCAGGCTCAGTTTTGTTTCAGCTTGGCTGGACATTAAACACAGATACAGGATACTAGGTACATTCGTTAATTCTTCCTTCCTCTCTTCCTTAAAGAAACTGAATTTTTTTCCTATACCACTTTATAAACAATGATGAAAAGTGACTTCATGCCGGACAAGCTACCTACTAAGAAAGACAGTTTGGCATAATGGATATTTCTAATGCTTTATTTTCACAGAGAAACTAGAAGAACACATTAGGGGTCTGCTTGAGGATCCTAACTACTAAGCAGAGAAGTATCAGCTCCTTCTTCCTGCAATTGTGTTTTGCTAGAAAATAGCTTTTCACAATTCTATGAAAGAACTGTTACTGGAGAGGTTTCCAAATCCTGGATAGATCTGTTTGAGCCTCAGAGAAAATCTACATCAGACAAAATGATACATCTTTATGCTTACAGTTTTAATTTTACCTATGCTAAATGGCTCCCTGTTCCACCTCAGGATTTCTAGGGCTGCCATTTTAAGTAACTAGCTCTCTCTAAAGGCTCTGTAAAATTTGAGGAACTTTGCTCAAGAGGCAGCTTATGCTATTAAATAAAATAGCATAGCTCATAAAACTTTTATATATGTGTGTGTGTGTGTCTACTCATGCTAACCATGTTAGATTTGCACATACAATGAAACTCGCTAGCTTAATAAGTTTTGCTATAGAAAATACCTATACTCTGCTCCAGGACTCTCCTGCATGTAGATGTACTTGCTACGGTTTCTGTTGTGATTATTTTGTTATTGCAGTCATCTGTGATGCAGATTTAGCACAGCCTATTATTGGGAAGTAGCTCATGGCTTTGCTTCTTGCTTCAAGACTAGAACTAAATGTTCTATTGTCATAGAACATTTTTCTTATGATAAGCAAAGGCAATGTATTGCTATTTGACTTGTGGATGTCACTATCTGGGGGGATAACAAGCTTTTCCTTTTAATTTCAGCTGATTACAGAAGTGCTAAACCATTTGATTGTCTTATGTTTGTTACAGAGATAAAAAAAATATATATGTATGGTTTCCTGCATGTTTTCTCTCTTTACAAAATATTTTTTGTTTGTTTTGTTTTTGTTTTCTTTATCCGTGTTTGGTATGTCAAAGGGTTAAAATCAGAGCAACTTAATGGATTTGTGCCTTACTTTATTTCCATTGAAGTCAACAACAGAAAAAAAATAAAATTAAAAAAAATCCCGTGGGAGTTCAAAGATAGAAGAATCAAGTTATTGTAAGGGATTGTTTCCATCATTTTTATAATCTAAATGATTACTTAATAAAAATGTAAGAGGGCGTATTAATAAATCCTAGTCTATGTTTTTCCCTTAGGGCCATGCTCCAGATATTAGATAATAAAAAACAGAGGGAGAGTACATAGACAAGCTCCTCTGTCACAATCCATAAAAGATTGATTCCTACATACTAGTCTTTTTTTTCCTAATCTTTCTAAGAACTTAATTTTGCTGAAATAGTCCACTGAAACATTTTTACTGTGAAAGGGTATGTCTAACAGCTGAAGAAAGGGGAGCAGTTAAGGTGTGATTTCTTTTTTCCTCCTCCTCTTCCAATTCCTTCTCATTTCTGGTGATTCATTGATCTAGGTTTTCCTCACTAAATATGTTCTTTGGAACTATTTTTCTATAAGTTATATATATATATATATATATATATATATATATATATATATATATATTTGTGTGTGTGTGTGCTTTTACAGCCTTAATAAGGCATTTGCAAAGTGATTGAGCTTGTTGCAACGACATCTGGGGACAGTATTGTGAGATATGAGGCAACTAATACCAAACCTCTTACTGTAGGTTAGGTATTGTTTGGGGCATAATGGGCCATTCATTTAGGGCATAATGGTACAACCATTCATTCCAATTGCAGTCTTATTTTGCGCACCATGGCCATACATTCCTATCACCAGATTGGTTGTGTCAGTACAACTATAGTTGTACAACTATAGTCTGTCCCTGTGTTGAGTTAGACTGGTGAGATGATGAGAGGTCACCATACAGCTTTGGCTTCACAGAAGCCACAAGGGGTGGTACTGGGACCAAATCATCAGATATGTAAGCTAACAGTGTCACTGGGGAGGGTGCAAAGGAAAAGCCTGTGAAAATTAAGTTACAGTGTTATCTAGTCCTGTCTAGGCTTTCATTTAGTTACTTTATGGTTCCTTGACTATGTTGTCTTTGCTGGTTTGTGGAAAATGAGGGCTTCCTATGTAACTGTGCCTATAAGGTTTCCCAATGGCTTCATTTCTTTTTAAGCAACTTAAGTAGTCACTTGTGGGACTACTTTGAGGAATTCAGAGCCATGTTTATCTTTTTCCTTCAAAGAGATGACACAGGAAATACACGATGAGATGGAGTTAATAGCAAATTTTAAAATGAACTTAGAATGAAGGTGAATATAGTTTCAAAGAAATTACAGAAGTAGTGTGAACAGTTTCTTCTTAGCTAATTTTGGGGTTTCACTTTTGAGTTATGAGTTCTGTTAGCTTTGTATTAGCTTTGAAGGAAAACATATGAATGCAGACAATTAGACATGTTTTTAAGAAAAAACAGTCCAGGGCTACGTAACCCAAGGCTAACCAAGTTATAGAGATAGTCTTGTATTGCTAAATTTCTAATTCTCAGTAGAGATATCTGCCATTTTCCAGTTATGTAACAAGCTTAATCATAGTGACCTTCCAAATAAAGAGGTCTCCTTTACTTTAGGAAGAGCTAAGGTGAACTGGGCTGTTGTACAAGTGTAAGATAACCTATTGGAGAAAAAAAAAAAAAAAAAAAAAAACAACTTGTGTTGGAATTTCACCTATCTAGTCAACCAAGGGAAACCATCTGATGTGATTGTTTTGTATTTCAATAAACCTTTTGACACAGTTTCCCACAGGATCCTACTGGACAAAATGTCCAGCATGCAGCTAAACAAAAACATCATATGATGGGTGAGCAATTGGCTGACGGGCAGGGCTCAAAGAGCTGATAAATGGGGCCACATCAGGCTGGTGGACAGTCGCCAGTGGGGTCCCCCAAGGCTCCATTTTAGGGCCAGTCGTCTTCAATGTTTTTATAAATGATTTGGATGTAGGACAAGAAGGTGTTTTGAGCAAATTTGCTGATGACATTAAACTTGGAGGAGCTGTTGACTCTCTTGAGGGTGGAAAGATCTTGCAGAGAGGTCTGGACAGATTGGAGAGCTGGGCAATCACCAGCTGCATGAAGTTTAACAAGAGCAAGTGCCGGGTCCTGCACCTGGGATGGGGCAACCCTGGCTATATGTACATATAGACTGGGTGATGAGATGCTGGACAGCAGCCCCACAGAGAGGGATCTGGGGATTGTGGTTGATAGCAAGCTGAATATGAGCCAGCAGTGTGCCCTGGCAGCCAGGAGGGCCAGCCATATCCTGAGATGCATCAAGCACAGCATTGCTAGTCAGTCAAGGGAAGTGATTGTACAAAAGGACATTAAACAAAACAAAAAGGACATAAAGGACATTAAACTGTTGGAGAGTGTCCAGAGGAAGGTTACGAAGATGGTGAAGGGACTAGAGGGGTAGTCATATGAGGAGCAGCTGAGGTCACTTGGCCTGTTCAGCCTGGAAAAGAGGAGGCTGAGGGGAGACCTCATCACAGTCTACAGCTTCCTTGCGAGGGGGAGTGGAAGGGAAGGCACTGCTCTATTCTCTTTAGTGAGCAGTGATAGGACCCACGGGAATGGTGTCAAACTGTGACAGGGGAGGTTCAGGCTGGACATCAGGAAGAGGTTCTTCACCAAGACGGTGGCCACACACTGGAACAAGTTTCCCAGGGAAGTAGTCACTGCACAAAGCCTGTCAGAGTTTAAGAAGTGTTTGGACTATGCACTTAGCCACATGGTCTGAATTTTGGGGTAGACCTGTGTGGTGCCAGGAGTTGGACTTGATGATCCTTATGGGTCCCTTCCAGCTTGGGATATTCTATGATTCTATGATTCTATGAACTTCTTCCACCATTCTCTTCACATGTTGAAGAAAAGTATGCTTTAAAACAATTTCTGTCCTAATGTGGATGGGCAGAAAGAGTATGATTTGAGGCTGTTCTTTTTTTATTTCAACAAACCTGTTCTAATAGTGTTGCATAATCTGAATTCCAGTAGTTAAGTCTCAAGGAAGAGAAGTGTCCTGGTTTCAGTTAGGACAGAGTTATTTTTCCTCCTAGTAGCTGGTAGGGTGCTATGTTTTGGATTAGGATGAGAAGAGTGCTGATAACATGCTGATGTTTTAATTGCTGCAGAGCAGTGCTTACACTAAGCCAAGGACTTTTCAGCTCCTCGCTCTGTCCTGCCAGCGGGCAGGCTGGGGGGGCAGCAAGAGCTGGGAGGGGACAGACCCAGGACAGCTGACCCAAACTGGCCAAAGGGGTATTCCATACCATCTGACATCATGCTGGGGGGTGGCTAGCCAGGGTGGGGGGCCGGCTCTCGGGGTTGGGCTGGGCATCGGTCAGCGGGTGGTGAGCAATTGCATTGTGCATCACTTGTTTGTACATATTATTATTATTATTTTCTATCTTAATAAACTGTCTTTATCTCAACCCACAGGCTTCACTTTCCCGTTTCTCTCCCCCATCCCAGAGAGGGAGGGGGGAGGGTGAGCGAACGGCTGTGTGGTGTTTAGCTGCTGGCCCGGTTAAACCACAACAGTTCTTTTGGCGCCCAACGTGGGGCTCGAAGGGTTGAGATAACAACAGATCTGACCAGAGATCTAAACTAAAATTGGTATAAGTATTAGAGCTGCTTAATCGTTGCTAATCAGAATGTTGATTGCTTTAATCTCAGGTCTGCTGTGGCTGTATTCCACACTGAATTTTATAGCACATTACTTTCTGTATGTGATCCCTGTTGTGCTGTTTTACTTTTCCGGGCCCTGGTTTAAGATCATTATGGTACTGTGTGGTGTAATAATAGCTTACGAGACGATGAAGTATCTGGCCATGACTTTAACTTGGTATTTGTACTCAACACTGTCGTCGACTCTGTACTTTGGAAACTATATCTCGGAAACCATTAACAATTACACCTGCTGCCTTTTTTCATCAGCGAGCCAGTCTGTGGAGGGGACAGAGGAATATATTTTTCCCTACTTGATTCACTCTCCCTCACTCCTTCAGCACCCTCTTATCCCCTGAGCTAGTTACGATAACTCTCCAAGATGTTAAATATCCTTGGGATACGCAGACCAGCCCCTGCTCCCGCAGCCGCTCCAGCCCCTGCTCCCGCAGCCGC
>CM021732.1:75288853-75359508 GCA_011075105.1 Heteronetta atricapilla | reverse complement strand
GCCGCTCCAGCCCCTGCTCCCGCAGCCGCTCCAGCCCCTGCTCCCGCTCCAGCTCCTGTGGCTGGGCCAGAGAAACGAACTGTTGCAGTGCAAGTTGTCCCTGCAGACTGTATTCCAACCCCTGTGGCAGACTCTGTGGCTGAGTCAGAGAAACGACCTGTAGCAGTACAAGTTGACCCTGTAGACAAGGTGAAAAAATGGTATAGAGACTCAGGTCGTTTAGAACGCAGAGAAGATGAGGCTGGGCCATCAGGGGTGCAGGACGATGAAGATGGGGATGTTGAAAAAACAACATGTTTCCCGAAGCCTATACCAGCGTGAGCTACGAGGTATGCGAAAAGATTTTGGTCGCTGCATAGGAGAGCAGCTTGTCACCTGGCTGCTCCGGTGCTGGGATACCGGAGCCAATTATGTGGATATAGACGGCAGGGAAGCCAGTCGGTTGGGATCCCTTGCTAGAGACGCAGGCATTGACAAAGCAATTGGAGAAGGATTATGATCTTACAGCCTCTGGAGGCGTATCCTGTACGCTGTAAGGGAAAGGTATCCCTACAAGGAAGAACTCGTATGTCTGCCAGGCAAGTGGACCACTATGGAGAAGGGAATCCAGTACGTGAGGGAATTAGCCGTACGGGAGGTGATTTATGCCAACCCAGACAATGGACAAATACCCGTAGATCCAGATGAAGTCAAGTGTACACGACCCATGTGGCGGAAGTTTGTATGGAGTGCACCATCATCCTATGCCAGCTCATTGGCAATAATGGTCTGGAAAGAGGATGACGAACCCTCAGTGGGTGATGTGGTTAAATAACTCCGGCAGTACGAAGAAAGTCTCTCCTCTTCCCTACAGGCCTGCGTATCGGCTGTGGAGAAACTTTCTGAAAGCGTCCACCAACTAAAAGAGAATACTTTGGAGAAACTTTCTGAAGAGGTCAAGCAACTAAAAGAGAATACCTTGGAGAAACTTTCTGAAGAGGTCCAGCAACTTAAAAAGAGTATACTTTCCTCCACCCCTGTACAAACCAATGTCTCTGCCATTTGGGGTAATAGCTCATCCATGCATGGAAGATGATATGGTGGATACACACCTCATGCTATCCTGTGGTTTTACCTACGTGACCATGGAGAGGACATGAGAAAATGGGATGGAAAATCCACATTTTATTTCAATAAACCTGTTCTAATAGTGTTGCATAATCTAAATTCCAGTAGTTAAGTCTCAAGGAAGAGAAGAAAAAATAATACATTGAGCTGAGAGAGTGTGTTTTAACTTCTGAAGAATCTGTTGTTTTCTGTTGTCAAAGGCTGCGGCTTATTATTGATAATATGAAGCTGAGTCAATAAGAGTTTGAAAATACAAAGGAAAAAATCTATTTACACTTTATTTTAAAGTTTTAAACTGTAATTCTAAAGAAATTGTATGTGGTGCTTTTCATTTCTGCAACCAATGGATTTAGCTGGCATAAAGCCCAAGTTGGAATCTGGCTAGGATACTGAAACTAGCATTATGTAAGTTATCATAATCAGCATTTCCACCACAATGTTTTTACATGTTAGGTTTTCCAGTGTTATTTTCTTGCATATTTGATATTTTCAAGATGTTTCTCCAGTGTTTTCATAAAAGAAAATGTTTTGATGAATTTTGTCTGGATAAATGCACTGTACATTTAGTAGATGCATGCATAAGAGTTTGTAGTACTTCACCCTCATAATTGATCTGGTACTTGCAAACCATAGAAAATGACTCAAAGGGAAACATTATAGAAGCAATCTTGAACTCTGTTTTAATATAAGTGAGGTTTTGCACATCTGCTTTTCTCTTAGCTGGTCTTTACAAATATTTTTAAGACTCTGAACAGCACAGCTGATAAAAGTATTAGGGAGACAGCAAACAAGAAATTAGAACAACAAAGAGAAGAGACAGAATATAAGTGGGAAATACAGTGATGTGAAAGGTGATAACAGCAGAAAAATTAGAGGGAAATAAGAGTGTACAGACTCCTTTTTCTGATATTGATGTTTTATTGTCCCTCAATAGACTTTTCATATAATAAGAATATATATAAAAAAAGAGAGAGAGAAATACCAAGTGTTACATGCCTAGCACAATATGACATGCCCCACAGACAGAGTATCTCAATGTCATAATAAAATAATCAAACTCCAGTGGAAGAAGGATAAGTTACATTTCTTTGCTTCATGATGTCATAAAGTTTTGTGATACTTCTCTTTAATACTTTTTCACTCTAAGTATTCATGCAGGTTCAATTCCAGAAGTTCCTGTGTGTATTACAACAGCAATAAATCTCACAAAATACTTTTTATTTTAACTGATTGGGAGAAGAAAAAAGATAACTGGAGCTGAAGCTGCTTAATGACCTTCCAACATAGTAAGGGTGTGTCATTAATAACAATGAGAGCATAAATTATTAACACAATACAACTTGATAGGTATGGAGAAAAAAAAAAAAAAAAAAAAAAAGAAGATTTTGTTCTCCTTTAGATAATGGTAAATGTATTGGATTTATACTTACATAAAAGAAATGTCTATCTGTGCTGAGGCATCCTTGACATAACTTTAAAATGTCACAGATACCATATCTACTCACACAACAGCCACTCTGCCTGATTTAATAACAAGCAAGAGGTACTATAATTTATGATGGATACTTACTCTGAGAATGTGCTCATTTTTGAGAGAAAAATCTCAGTCTGACAGTTGGGAATATACACTATATGCAAGCAGATTAGTCATACATAAATATTACCATAAAGCAAAGGAAAATGTTTGAGTAGGTAATGAAATGTAAGTTTGTATATTTAACTTGTGTTATATGCAAATTTTAATGGAGTATTTTTTCTTTATCAGCTTGAAGGATTGCATGTGGGACAGGCCAAAGCTTTTTCTCCTAAGAGATGCTACAAGGCATGGGTAGTGAAGAAACTACCATTTTAAAATCTTTTTAAAGATTTTAAAATCTTTTAATACTATTCTCTGTGTTCTCATAGGTGTACCTGGTTCATTCAGGGTTTGACTTAGAAGGCCAAAGAGAAGATAAACAGGAATTATGCAGTTTTCCATTATATGGAAATATTTCCACCTGGGGAAGAGAATTACTGATGATCCCAGGAAATTGGTGTATAAAATGTCATGAGAAATCTGGGAAATACATCAGTATTTCAGTATTTTCAGCTCAGATCACAAGCTATTCTAGGCTGCTGCAGATTCTACAGGCTAAACTACAGATTCTGCAGGCTAAGCTACAGACTCTATAGGCTATAAGAAGGAAATGCTATTACTTATCTGATTCACGTAGAAGACAAATCATGAAGTTTTAGCACGTCAAACACAATTTAAGATTCTTTGAAAATGTGAAAATGATATAACTGAATCTTCTTCCTAAAAACAAACAAACACATCAACAATAAAACCACCAAAGTCTGACTGAGTTTGTATATTTAAATATTACTTGAACTGGTTAACATTCTTGAGATTATTTTTTGTATGTTTTATTGATGGGCAAAATTTGTTAATACACTTCCATAATAAAAGGCCTATCAAAGCATGAATTCATGCAAAGACAAAAATTGAGTGAATATTTTCCTTTTCAAATTTGCTAATTAAAAGTATTTGTGATGGTGTAGTCAGATCTCCATCACTGTCTAATGGAAGTAGCTAACTGTATTAATCCAATTTCATTTTCATTATTACACATAACTGCTGCCTTTCCAAAAATGATCTTATTACTTGTAATATTTATTCACAAAATGAAAATAGCAAATTTTGCATGTGATCCAAGTTGGAGAGAAAATACAGAGTTCTTTCATGCAAAACTGCACATAAAATATTTGACTAAGTGATATAGTAAGTGTCCATTTGGACAGATGCTCTACTGATTTCATCTGTAAAGAAATTTTTTATAAATAATGTTAAGTGGTACCATTTCTACAATTTGTATTACACTCTTGGAAATGTTGTACCATCTCCTAACATATGAAAAGACTAAATGGGAAGAGCAAAACTAGCTCTCTAATATATAATAAAGACTTGTAAGTGATCAAGCAACTGAATATAAAAAAAGTCCACATTGTTAAGAGGCACTACAATGGTATTTACATCAGCAATTTCTTTACTTTTCCTGAAACTTTTCCTGAAATGAAAGTTGTTGAAAAAAAATTGTAATACTAATGAACACTTAAAACATAAACATGTTGTATATTAAACTATGTATTATCATGCTAGGTGATTTTTACCATTCTTTATCATATTAGGCAGTTTTATTCATACAGGAACATAAAATGAAAGCACTCTGCTGGCAAACAGCATAATACATTGCTGCCCTCTTCACTGGGATATTGGTAAATAAAAAATTTAAAATGTAGACTATGGAAAAAATAGAAATGGAAAATTAGATCTCTTTATACTGCAATGGAAAATTAGGTCTCTTTATACTGCAAATTATTTTTAATAGTGACAAACTTACAAAGAATGCAAGATTTTTCCTCAGAAACTTGGTAGTCCTGATAAAAAGCAAATACAGAACTTCAGTTTCTATATGCATGCTTAGATCATCCAGAGAGCTCTGCACTCCTCCAGAAATCTAGAGTTATCCCTGCTGCTGCTACAATATTACTGCTTTCTCATGTGAGATGTACACAGCTTCCCAACAACAGTTCCCTCTGAACATGATTCTCCCCCTTCCCCCAGTCCCTCAGAAAATCTGTTGGATCACACAGCTGGGTACAACAGCTCATCATCCAGTACAACGGTAGGTACTCTGCACTGTAGAAACTTCTTCAAGATGGCTTCTTGAAGGAACAGTCTTGCTGTCTCTACAAGAAGCAGGATTCCTCAGGTGACTTTTTAAAAATCTTTTTAACAGGACAAAATTTAAAACTATAAGACACACACTCTCCATTGAAAATAGAAATCTTGGATGGAGATCATTAACTTTCTTAATTAATAGGATATTTGGACAAGTAGATAATAATGTATTTAGAAAGATAATTGCACTTAAATCTCCTGCAGCTTCAATGAATAATATCAACTGAGACTGTATGCAGATTCCCTCAGCAAAATAAATAAATATATAAATAATCTTTAAGAAATTGTCCCAGTACTTCCAGTAGCATCAATTAGGCATTCGATAGCACATCTTCCAAACATACAGATCCTATGAATACTCCATAATTAGTTCCAGCCAAACTCAACCAGATTAATTTAGGCAGTTTACACAGACATTTTGAGCATTTGGATGAATGGCATTGCCATTAGTATAGCAGGGGTGCTAGCTTGCATGTTGTGTTGGTAGGGTACAATGGAAAGACACAAAAAGGAAACAAAGATGACTGCAAATGTTACTAAATTAAAGTGTGATAAGGGGCGACCTTATTGCACTCTACAGGTACCTTAAACGAGGCTGTAGCTAGGTGGGGGTTGGTCTATTCTCCTACATGCCTGGTGACAGGACAGGAAATGGGATAAAATTGCGCCAAGGGAGGTTTAGGTTGGATATTAGGAAAAACTTCTTTACTCTGGAATAGGTTGCCCAGGGAAGTGGTGGAGTCACCATCCCTGGAGGTCTTTAAAAAACGTTTAGATGTAGAGCTTAGGGATATGGTTTAGTGGAGAACTTGTTAGCATTAGGTCAGAGGTTGGACTCAGGGATCTTGGAGGTCTCTTCCAACCTAGATGATTCTGTGATTCTGTAAATTGAAAGTCTAACATACAGAGAGTTTCACAGTATATGAAAAAAAAAAAAATGTTTATATTATAGTTTATATTATGTTTTTAAAAGTTTATATAGATGAAAAAGATTATATTAAACACCATGTTATCTTAAAGGAAGAAATGAGAAAATCAAATGGATAAAGTGAGAAGATTCATTGCTGATGGTAATGTACACAGTGATCTTAAAAAATGAAATCAGAAAACTTGAGTTCTACCATTTAGGAGGTTCTGCTCTGCTACTCTTTTAACAATACATCATTTAATTTCTCTGCCTCTGTTTCTTTCCTGCAAAATAAGGATTATATCAACCTCCTTTGGCCTTCTGATATATCTCGGTGAAAAAGTTCCTTAAATGCAAGGAATTGTTATGCACAGAGAATACAAGGTATGTGTTTCTCTAAGGAAAAATGACAAAATAATACTGTGAAGATCTTTTCTTTCTTTTTTTTTCTTTCTTTTTTTTTTTTTTTTTGATCTTTGTTTTTATAATCAATTACTGAACATCCCCCACCCCCATAAACATATACTCCAAGGGAGAAGTAAGGAAATCTGGAATATTCTATAATGTCCTTGTATGTCCTTGGAAAGACTATAGCTCCATTCTAATCCTGGTCTCTCCATTGAAGACATCATCTCTATTGTTTCTCTTTAGAATAGTGCACGGGTCTGCACTATCTAGGAGAGAGACAGGTTTCTATGCCTTTTCCAGGCTGACATTCTTATCCTTCATTTTGTAATGGATGATAATGTGAGAACAGGTTGTGAGATGACAAAATGTACTTGACTTCTTAAAAGGGCTTTCTGCCAACATCTATGTTGGCTAAGGCATTATGTGATTCCTCAGCAATAATTTTAGTGTGAATTGGATTAAGAATGATTTCTTAAGTGATAAACTCGGCTTGAGTAAATGGCTGTCTCCTATGAGAGCCTTTTTCATTGTTCTTAATAGAGTAGAATATTGTGAACTCATTTGAACTTTCCATATGGAAATTTGGTGGTTTTCCTAGATAGCAACTTCTAGAGTTGTAAGGTTTCAAGGAAATCTTATGTTTGTGCTTTCAGGAGATGCCTTAGTTATGAATTTAGATCTTTTTTCTTGTGACATGAACTGAAATAAGGAGCTTGCATTCAAAAGTGAATCATTTCAATTGACACATGATCTTTTTAGGATAACCAGTCTGCCGTATTCATTTATACAGTAGTATACAGCATACTTTTGTTGTTGAGGTTTATATATACATATAAATATATATACACATAACTGGTGATTGTTCATGTTTTCCTAGCTATTATGCAAATTAGACTTACTAAAAGCACAACTGTGTGGCAAGAATCTATTTTTTTCTCTGAGTTGGCCAACTAGAACTTCTAATGTAAAAAGACTTTGTTACCTGGGAAATGGTAACTCAGTCTTTGAAGTGCTGAACATCTCGTGTTTTGGTCTAAGTCAGAGCTGGGAGACCAAAAGGTACATTTTGCTTTATTTTAAGCATTGATTCCACAGGAAAGATACCAATGTTTGTGTCTTAATATTATCTTTAAATCCTCCAAGTATTCCTCTAGCCCACAATACTCGATGGATCTGTTGTAGTTTTTTTGATTTTTGTGGCAATGACATAGGGATGATAGGCCTGATTTTCCTATGAATTTCCTTGGCCAGATGAGGATCGGTGTGTTTAAAACTGGAAAAAAACTCTGGAGATGATTTTTTTAATCTTGCGTGGAGGTTGAGGGATAAAGTGCGGGGGGGTGGGGTGAGGTCTTTCTTCATTTGGGACTCTTCATTTAAGTGAATATGGAAGAAAATAACAGTTTTTGTACCTGAAATTATACTCATTTTCTACATCTGTATTATTTTATTCTATTTGAAATTTCTTAAAGCCTATAATACTGCTTTGCATTCAACAACATGCAACACTTCTGCAGCCTCAATTGCAAAATATATCTGCAGTGTGAACTGTTAATGGGGTATTCAATCAACCTAAAACAAATTATTTCTACACAGAATACATTATAAGTAGGAAAAGTACTCTGAAGTCTAATTTCGACTGTAACTTTTTGCTTCAGATCTGTTTTGAACTATGCTTACTATAACTTTTTGTACTGGTTTATGTAGTTGGTAAAGGTAACTGGGATTGTCTAGCACTTCTGCAGAATTTGTTAATACAGAAGGGAAAAACAAATCAAATTTTACTTCTTGATTTGAGAGGTCACTTGATGATAATTTTGTCAGTGTTAAAGGTCTATTTATTTAGTACTAATGATACTCTGTAGATTTGCAATTATTGTAAGACATACTTTGCAGGTTACTAAGCATGACTTTTTTATATTAAAGGAGCAATACATAGATGCATTATTCACTAGAGAATATTCCATAAAATCCTGCAATGTAACTGTCTCTTATTTGAGGCAGGATAATTTAATTATTCAGATTTCTTTTAAATGTGTGAAAACATTACCTATCCCACATATTTAGCATGGCACTTATGTATTGATATTTCAGCTGAAAAATGAGCCATGCCATTCCTAGGAGTCTTCTGAGATTAAAAAACTTAACTATCTATATGCAGCTTTGAAATTGTGTAGAGAAAAGAGTTTTAACTATTGTACTGTGAAGTTATTTTCAGAGTGAGCAACCAAGTAATGATGGTATGTGAACAACATTATACATATAGCAATTTTACTTTTAAAGTATTTTTGTTGTGGATTTCCTGTATGTTGCAGTTTACTTCATTCCCTCCAGCCTCCAAAACTTATAAATTTAGCACAGACTGGCAGCATACTTTAGACTGAAAATATTTGTTAGTGTAAAGTCGTGGTTACATTTATATCAGCTAGCTCAGAGCATGTTTCTCTGAACATGAAAGGTCAGTTTCATCTTCTGACTGAAGAGACTTGATCCACTACAGTGTCTAGCATAGCATAACAAGTTATCACTATCACTTCTATTACAAATGTATGGGAAAAATAAGATATACAAAACGCCTCTCTAGAGGTCTGTGTGCAATATTTGTTGCAGTTCAGCCTAAATGACTTCTTTACCCTCACCAATAAATAAAATAAAATAAAAATAAAATAATAAAATAAAATAAAATAAATCTGTCTTGGTAAATATATATATATATATAAATAAAAATAAAAATAAATCACTATTAACATATAGACATTCTTGATCTTTAAAAGCATTCTTTTAAATAAAACAGATTCTTGATTCTTCTGTAAATTTTCAAAATGTAGATAATTTAAAATGTTGAGAATACAAATGTCTGCTTAGGAACTTAATGAATTTGCATGTGTTCAAATTCTGTATAGTTGGAAATGTGATGCATGATGCAGAAAATGGGATCTTGTGAAATTATAAAAATGAAAGATCAGAACAGCTATATACATGGGAAAACAAGCTAGAAACAAAGGAAAAATATATGTAAAAGCCCCTGAGATTTCATGTGTTCAAATGGTATGGATCCTTATATGTTTATTTGAATTTGAAGAGCTTTGCAATACCCAACCCTCATAATGGAGTACTTAAATCTCCAAACTTAATGTATTTACTTAAGTATTAAATTGTACTCTAATTGAAAAGCAATATTTAAAGAACTTGAAGCTGCATATTTTGATCAGTTTTGGCTCCATTGCTTTAGATGTAAGTGTGTCTTCTCTTCCCTTGGACACTACTCTTGTGCATGTGTTAGTATGTGCTAATAAGTTAGGTGCGTGTGTCGATCTGCTTGAGGGTAGGAAGGCTCTGCAGGAGGATCTGGATAGGCTGCACTGATGGGCTGAGGTCAACTGCATGAAGTTTAACAAGGCCAAGTGCCGGGTCCTGCACCTGGGGCGCAATAACCCCAAGCAGAGCTACAGGCTGAGAGAGGAATGGTTGGAAAGCTGCCAGGCAGAGAAGGACCTGGGAGTGCTGGTGGATAGTCGGCTGAATATGAGCCAGCAGTGTGCTCAGGTGGCCAAGAAGGCCAACGGCATCCTGGGTTGTATCAGGAACAGCGTGACCAGCAGGGCTAGGGAGGTGATCGTCCCCCTGTACTCAGCTCTGGTGAGGCCGCACCTCGAGTACTGTGTTCAGTTTTGGGCCCCTCGCTACAAGAAGGACATCGAGGTGCTTGAGCGGGTGCAGAGAAGGGCGACGAAGCTGGTGAGGGGCCTGGAGAACAAGTCCTATGAGGAGCGGCTGAGGGAGCTGGGCTTGTTCAGCCTGGAGAAGAGGAGGCTCAGGGGTGACCTTATCGCTCTTTTTAGGTACCTCAAGGGAGGCTGTAGCGAGGTGGGGGTTGGCCTGTTCTCCCACGTGCCTGGTGACAGGACGAGGGGGAATGGGTTTAAGTTGAGCCAGGGGAGTTTTAGGTTAGATGTTAGGAAGAACTTCTTCACTGAAAGGGTTGTGAGGCACTGGAACAGGCTGCCCAGGGAAGTGGTGGAGTCACCATCCCTGGAAGTCTTCAAAAGACGCTTAGATGTAGAGCTTAGGGATATGGTTTAGTGGTGGGCTGTTAGCGTTAGGTTGGAGGTTGGACTCGATGACCTTGAGGTCTCTTCCAACCTGGAAATTCTGTGATTCTGTGATTCTGTGATTCTGTAATAGATCTCAGGAATACAGCACCTACACAGCTAAAGACTGGTGCAGTCTATGGCAATTACAGGGGTTAGATTTATGCTTCTGGTGCTGTTTCTTTCATTTTTGCATCTACTCTTTATGCACAAGCACTTGCCATCTTGCCTTTCCTTGGTGTTAGCAGCAGCCTTCATACCTCTCTGTGCAATAGGGAAAGAGGTGCCAGAGGAGGCAGTGTCAGGACACAGCAAAGGTTCAGGGATATAGCTACAGTCTAGAAGGACTCTGCTGCCTACTGACCCATCCAATCAGCAGCAACAATGTGCTGTCATTGCCAAGCTATGAGTGGCTACTATGTAAGCAGGTATTCCACATCTCTTTCAGTGAAAAGGCAGCATATCAGCCTGTAATGGGTCTCCAGTGTAGGAGATGCTAGACAGTGCTGGGCTAGTCTGTGTCTCATTAATCATTTTTTGTTTTTGTTTAGTTCTTTTTTTTTTTTTTTATTGCTTATCAGAATGCACTTATCTCCAGAACACTTTAAAATCTAGACAGCATGCCAAATAATGTGTAAATGCGACTAATGCAAGAGAGATTTTAGGCTGCACAGTTAGAAACTCAGAATTCACAGTTTCAGGTTAAGCACAGGTGCCTTTATTTGTCAGGGAAGATGTAGGATGAAGAGGACTAAGACAAGATGACACATTTATCTTTAAGAAATGGGTCCATTTTTTTGTTTCTACTGCAGAGGAAGTACTGCAGTAGAAGACACTCAGTTAAAAAGATAAAAAAAAAATAAAAAGAATAATGTATTTATAGAGGAACTGAATTGAAGATATTGAAGGACATGATTCAAACTTGATTTATTCTTCCCGTTCAGTATATTAACTATACACTGAAAGAAGGAGAGCTTCTGTAGGAAATTTCACCATGTCACTTAAAAACTGTAAAATGGTATGTAAGAAGTTTGACTGAACATAGAAAGACAGGATGACATGGGTATCTCTAGCTTTTGAAGGCTTTGTTTTGCAAGATATGATAGACTCCTGATATAGAAATAAAATTTACTATTTCTATTTTATTAGTAACTGACTTTTCAACTTTGATCTGTTTCAAGTTTCAAGGCAAGCAGGAACAGATGTTAATTGCTACTTGAAAGTAGAACTAATAGTTTAATAAGGATAGATATGGAAGAGTATCAGAGATATGGTAGAGTCTTTTCATTCAGTTTTCCCAAAGACATCTGTCTCTGCTGCATCATGGCATTCAGAGCCATCCCCAGAAGTTCCTGTACCACTGAGGTGAGAGGTCTCCATGTCTTTTCTTTCCCTCTGAAGCAGTAAAAACAGCAACAGCTGCAGAGATCTAATCAGTTGTTTTTTTCTCTCTCCATTAGGCTCCAAGCTACAACCTACAACATATTAGCTTTACATTTCATTTTGTTTTAGTATTACCAGTAATATTCAACATATATTCAGAATGATCTCTTTTATGTTCCCAAAATATTTGATAATATATAAACCAGTAGTGTTGGATAACACAGAATAGTCATATAAATTACTCAAGCAGATCTATGTTGAGCTTCAGTTAGAAACAAAGACTATTCCATATTATCTTTCTCACACTTTCGTATCTTTGCCCTAGTTATCAAGATTTTAACCTTCCAGTGGCCAACAGCAAACTGAGTTTAATAGCTTTCTCTTTGAGCACAGGCACAAGTGTTCTATGCTCATGAAATAACAAAAAGACTGGCTTTTGTGGATGATTTAAGAATACCTGACAAATCAAAATAATAAAAGTATGACGTATAAAGGTATCTTGACTGGGCTTGTACTCTCATGGAAAAATTCCATTCCCCTATCTAAAATTTTATTTACAAGTAATTTAATCTACCGTTGCCAAACCCTTCCTGCACTTCTCAACTTACATATTTCATTTAATAAATAAATAAAAATCACAGCATATTTCAGCAAAGATAGTGTCAAAACAATAGTACCAGTAAAGTTGTAAGTGCACTTATATATCATTTTAGAGAAAAAGAGTTCAAGTATATATTGTGCTTTGGCAGCCAGTATTGGATGCAGATGAAAAATGCTAGCCAACATAAGTAGAAGAGTGGAAATTGTCCTGAATACGTATTGTCTGTTCCATGGATGTATTAATAATTTCAGAAATTTTATCATAAAAATGTCATAAATTTAATTATAGGACCTTGAGGAGAAAAAAAAAAAATCTGAAGAGTTTTGCATGGAGATTCATCACTATAAATGTAGGAAATGCAGGTGTAGTTTCCAACTGTTTTTAACTGCAGTTCTTCAAAGTGTGAGAAAAAGAATCAGACTACTGAGAATTGAACTTTCTGGGCTGTTAAGAATGGCCTGAAACCAAGATCAGATGGGACAGAAATGTGACAAGAGGGAAGTGAAAGTATCTATGAGGTGAGCCAAGAAAAAAGGGGTTTGTTGTCATCATTGTTTTTTTCCAGAACTGTGGAAACTTGAAGGTAGGATGGAAAAAGGGCACAAAAGCATTGAGAAGGTGTTTTTAGTTGTTGTTGTTTTGTTTTGTTTTGTTTTGTTTTGTTTTCTCATTGGATAACATGAAGAAGGGCTTGTGATCAAATTAAATGGGAAGGAAAAGTGAGAAGAAGAAAAATAATTAATGAGGGAAATACTGATTCACAGTGGTGGCAGCAGTACACCAGAAAGAAGGAGGCATTTAAACAGGGGAAGTAAGTGAATTTTTTCATGCTGGCAGCAGAAGTCAAAATTACTTTGAGATTTAGTATCTCTGTGAAGGGGACAAGGACTGATAACACTGCAAAGTAGAAATTAGACTTTGCAACTCTCTCAAACTAAAATGTCACTAGAATACTTAATAATTATTATAATCTAACATGCATAAATTCCCCTGATGTTCAGGTAATTCCCTGTCTTAGCATTTTCAACCAGTTTGATCCTTTAACTTTTCTCTTTTAAAAACTAACGTTCAGTAACATAGTGGGGCAACAAGATCAATATTACCAATGTCACTGTGACATTTGATTATGTAAAGTCTTGCCTGTCTTATCCTGAGAAAATGCTGGATTCTTATTGCTAGAACTTAACTCTCACCTTTCTAATTTGATTACCTTTGCAAATTCAACTTGCATTTTAATTGTGGATAGTGTAGTAGATTTTAGTAGCTAAATATGGCTTGGATTTTCAGAACCTAGGAGATTTTTATAGTTTAGTCTCTGTGTTTTCACAATGTATTTGTGGTCTGTACATATATATATATATATATTTAACTTGTGGAACTTAACTGCATGAAGAAACATCTAATTTCTATTAGGGCTTGAAGGCTAAATAGATTAGATAGTGCCTTTACACTAAAAAAGTTTTAACTTTTTTTTCTGTAATGAAATAATATCAAAGAAATCCATTTTAATTTCAGCCTTCCTTTCTGTGGCAAAACTGTAGTTGCTATCTTGTCTTGTCTACTGGCTACCTTATCTAACCAATTTAAAGGTGGTTTTTTGGTCATCAATTTTGGATTTATTTATTTATTTATTTTTTTGCAAGCTACAATCAAAAAGATAAAATGATAAATAATTTATTCTTAATTATAAAGGTTTTTCTTTTTGCTATGAACAGAAAAAAAAATGTATTGAGTCACTGTGTACTTCTTCCAGAAAACACAATAGCTTGTAGTTTAGAAAGAAGTGCATAAGCCAAATTTTCATATGGGAAGGTATGTTGGGACCACGTGGAGAGAGGCTATGTCCAAGGTCATAAGAAGAACTATCAGCCATTACTCACAACAACTAAACTTATTATTACCTAAAGGTTTGGATATACATAGCCAAAATTCCTGAAGCTTAAAGAGACTTTGGGTGTTTCAATGTTAGATGTTCATAATGCACCGTGACTATTACAATTCACAAAGCTTAAAACCATGAGATGCCATCATATATTTTGTTTGATTTATATAAATTTTCAGTTCACCTTTGTGCTATACAGGAGTCTAAAGCTTTAATTCATCAACATAATTCATGCTGTTACAATAATTTTCATTATTCATTATTGTTAAATACATACATATATATATATATATAAATTACCCTTCATTTTAGCCTTAAAAGGCAAATTGTAGTTTAAAAACAGTTCCACTTGAATCTGTTATTGAGAGAAACTATTTTTTTTTTCCAAAAATTGTAGATAAAATAGCACTAGTAACAGTGAGTTTCCTGCAGTGCATGTCTAACTTAAACAAAGAAGGTGGTACACATTATGTCTTTTGAAAATTCACTTAGTTACACAGAAATATATATATATAAATCAGAGTCTATTTTTTATTAGACTAACTCTTATTTCAGCTCTGAATGATATCTTGCTAAACAAAGAAAAATGTGATCTGGAAGTGTAGTTAAGCATCTCTTATAAACTGAAACATACAATGTTGGTAAAATTGCTGAAAAAAAATTAAGAAAAAAAAAAAATCAGCAGTTGTGCTGAAGTAAATTGAGACAAAAGTTCATAAGGAATCTCAAATACACCTGAAAAGCAAACCAGGAAAAAGTTACAGCTTTTTCCTTCAGGGCTTTTAAGCTTATGAATATCTTGAAATGTCACTGACCTTGAAACTAATAATGCATTTATTATTACGTCAGGCAGACGGAGGGGATCTGGGATTTGAGGAGGAATGGAAAAAGGTCCCTGCTCGACATCACAGGTGATGCCCTCTCCTTCTGGCCCCACCTTCCCAGGTGCCCTTACGCAACAGGTTTGAGGCCCTGGAGATTGAGAGACCGGTGGGTGAGGAAGAGGTAGCAAGTGTACCCAGGAGGATGCCTAGGGCGAGGAAGTCAACTCCACGCCTCAGGACTGCCTCCACCAAGAAAGACAGAAGGGTGATTGTTGTGGGAGACTCTCTCCTCAGGGGAACAGAGGGCCCTATTTGTCGGCCTGACCCTACCCGTAGGGAAGTCTGCTGCCTCCCTGGGGCCAGAGTCAGGGACGTTGCCAGGAAGCTTCCCAACCTGGTTCACCCCTCTGACTATTATCCTCTTTTGATAGTCCAGGCAGGTAGTGATGACACTGAAGAGAGAAGCCTGAGGGCTATTAAACAAGACTTTAGGGGACTGGGACGGTTAGTGGATGGAGCGGGAGTGCAGGTGGTGTTTACATCCATCCCTACAGTGGCAAGGAGGGGTACAGAGAGAACATGGAAAGCCCACCTGTTAAACACGTGGCTCAGGGGCTGGTGCCAACACAAAAATCTTGGGTTTTTCAACCATAGGGCACTTTACTCGACACCCGGCCTGATGGCCACAGATGGGTCCCTATCTTTTAGGGGAAAACGGATCCTGGGCCAGGAGCTGGCAGGGCTCATTGAGAGGGCTTTAAACTAGGTAAGAAGGGGGATGGGGCTGAAGCAAGGATTATTGGAGCTGTGCCAGGGGGAACGATAGCAAGGCCGGGGGATAAGGCAATGGCCCAGCTGAAGTGCATCTACACCAATGCACACAGCATGGGTAACAAACAAGAGGAGCTGGAAGCCATCGTGCAGCAGGCAGGCTACAACTTGGTTGCCATCACAGAGATGTGGTGGGACCACTCTCATGACTGGAGTGCTGCAATGACTGGCTATAAACTCTTCAGAAGGGACAGGCAGCACAGAAGGGGTGGTGGAGTGGCTCTCTATATTAGAGAGTCTTTTGAAGTTGTAGAACTCGAGGTTGAGAATGACAAGGTCAAGTCCCTTTGGGTTAGGATTGGCGGGGCCAACAAGGCTAGCATCCTGGTCGGGGTCTGTTACAGACCGCCGAACCAGGACGAGGAGACGGATGAGGAGTTCTACAGGCAGCTGACAGAAGTTGTGAAATCGTCAGCGCTTGTTCTCGTGGGGGACTTCAACTTCCCTGACATATCCTGGAAACACAACACAGCCCAGAGAAAGCAGTCTAGGAGGTTTCTGGAGAGCGTGGAAGATAGCTTCCTAACACAGCTGGTTAGTGAGCCTACCAGGGGAGGTGCCCCTCTAGACCTTCTCTTCACAAACAGAGAAGGACTGGTGGAAGATGTGATTGTCGGGAGCTGTCTTGGGCAGAGTGACCATGAAATGGTGGAGTTCTCTATTCTTGGCAAGGCCAGGAAGGGGATCAGTAAAACCACTGTATTGGACTTCTGGAGGGCTGACTTTGTGCTGCTGAGGACACTGGTTGGTAGAGTCCCTTGGGAGGCGGTTCTGAAGGGCAGAGGAGTCCAGGAAGGCTGGGCGCTCTTCAAGAGGGAAATCTTAATGGCGCAGGAACAGTCTGTCCCCACATGCCCAAAGACGAGCTGGCGGGGAAGAAGACCAGCCTGGCTGAACAGAGAATTGTGGCTCGAACTTGGGAGTTGAAAAGGCTGTGGATGTGGTCTACCTTGACTTCAGCAAGGCTTTTGACACCGTCTCCCACAGCATTCTCCTCAAGAAACTGGCTGCTCTTGGCTTGGACCGGCGCATGCTTTGTTGGGTTAGAAACTGGCTGGATAGCCAGGCCCAAAGAGTCATGGTGAATGGAGTCAAATCCAGTTGGAGGCCGGTCACTAGTGGCATTCCCCAGGGCTCGGTGCTGGGGCCGGTCCTCTTCAATATCTTCATTGATGATCTGGATGAGGGCATTGAGTGCACCCTCAGTAAGTTTGCAGATGACACCAAGTTAGGTGCGTGTGTCGATCTGCTCAAGGGTAGGAAGGCTCTGCAGGAGGATCTGGATAGGCTGCACCGATGGGCTGAGGTCAACTGCATGAAGTTCAACAAGACCAAGTGCTGGGTCCTCCACCTGGGGCGCAATAACCCCAAGCAGAGCTACAGGCTGGGAGATGAGTGGCTGGAGAGCTGCCAGGCAGAGAAGGACCTGGGAGTGATGGTTGATAGTTGGCTGAATATGAGCCAGCAGTGTGCTCAGGTGGCCAAGAAGGCCAACAGCATCCTGGCCTGTATAAGAAACAGTGTGGCCAGCAGGGCTAGGGAGGTGATTGTCCCCCTGTACTCGGCTCTGGTGAGGCCGCACCTCGAGTACTGTGTTCAGTTTTGGGCCCCTCGCTACAAGAAGGACATCGAGGTGCTTGAGCGAGTCCAGAGAAGGGCTACAAAGCTGGTGAGGGGTCTGGAGAACAAGTCCTAGGAGGAGCGGCTGAGGGAGCTGGGCTTATTCAGCCTGGAGAAAAGGAGGCTCAGGGGTGACCTTATCGCTCTCTACAGATACCTCAAGGGAGGCTGTAGCGAGGTGGGGGTTGGTCTGTTCTCCCACGTGTCTGGTGACAGGACGAGGGGGAATGGGCTTAAGTTGCGCCAGGGGAGTTTTAGGTTGGATGTTAGGAAGAACTTCTTTACCGAAAGGGTTGTTAGACATTGGAACGGGCTGCCCAGGGAAGTGGTGGAGTCACCATCCCTGGAGGTCTTTAAAAGATGTTTAGATGTAGAGCTTAGTGATATGATTTAGTGGGGACTGTTAGTGTTAGGTCAGAGGTTGGACTCGATGAATTTGAGGTCTCTTCCAACCTAGAAATTCTGTGATTCTGATTTAAGAAAAACAGAGTGATTAGTGTACATAGTTCTTGTATCCTGCTGGACCCCAACAAAGGGTCCAGCAATTTGTGTAAATAGAGGGTTTGAAGGTCGAACATTGAGACTCGAGTCTGGTAGATAAGAGGACCAAGGAGGTTTTTTTTTAGGAAACTGCTGACTTTTGTATGGCATGCTGTCCAAGCCTCTGATAACCAGCAAAGAGATCCACCAAATAAGGAGAAAGGGGGAGTTGAAGGATGACTGAAGGACAGAGCCTGGGAGGAAGACTATGAGCCTTCAGCAAAAGAGACCCCCAGAAAGACAACCAGAGACTGATATGCATGCATACCCAGAGAGGGTTCGGATTCCAGGAACTAATTATAATAACCTTGCCTTTTCTAGGAATAGTGATGAATATGTATTAGTCTAGGAGCATAAAAATCAGCCACCTGATGTAATAGGTGTGTGTCTTGGTGGAGCAGAGACTCCCGGTGCACCCAGCACTGTTTGCTTGCCTCTATTTGCTTAATAAATTACAAACTTTAATTAGAATCCTATTTGTGACTTGGTCATTTATCACAGAATGAGGTGAACAGTCTTCCCAGGAGGATGCCTAAGGCGAGGAAGTTGCCACGCCTCAGGACTGCCGCCACTAAGATAGAAAGAAGGATGATCGTTGTAGGCAACTCGCTTCTCAGGGGAACAGAGGGCCCTATTTGTCGACCTGACCCTACCAATAGGGAAGTCTGATGCCTCCCTGGGGCCAGGGTCATTGCCAGAAAGCTTCCTAACCTGGTTCACCCCTCTGACTACTGTCCTCTTTAGGATAGTCCAGGCTGGCAGAGATGATATTGAAGAGAGAAGACTGAAGGCTATCAAATGGGACTTCAGGGGACTGGGACGATTAGTAGATGGAGCAGGAATACAAGTCGTGATTCCCTCCATCCCTACAGTGGCAGAGAGGGATACAGAGAGGACCCAGAAAGCCCACCTGATAAACAAGTGGCTCAGAGGCTTGTGCCAAAACAGAAATTTTGTGTTTTTTTTGACCACAGGGTGCTTTACTCAGCACCCGGCCTCCTAACTGCAGATGGGTCCCACCTGTTTCTAAGGGGAAAACAGATACTAGCACAGGAGCCGGCAGGGCTCATTGAGAGGGCTTTAAACTAGGTAGGAAGAGGGAGGGGGAGTGGGAGTGAATAAGGGTCATTAGAGGTGTGCCAGGTGGGAACAATGTCAGGGTCTGGGGAGCAGGCAATGGCCCAGCTGAAGTGCATCTACACTAATGCACGCAGCATGGGCAACTAACAGGAGGAGCTGGAAGCCACTGTGCAGCAGGCTAGCTATGATTTGGTTGCCATCACTGACATGTGGCCAGACCACTCCCATGACTGGAGTGCTGCAATGACTGGTTATAGGAACAGAAGGGATAGGTAGCACAGAAGGGGTGGTTGTGTGGCTCTCCATATTAGAGAGTGTTTTGATGCTGTGGAACTTGAGGCTGAGACTGGGAATGATAAGGTTGAATCCCTGTGGTTTAGGATCAGCGGGAAGGCCAACAAGGCAGGCATCCTGGTGGGGGTCTGTTACAGACCACCAAACCAGGATGAGGAAACAGATGAGGAGTTCTACAGGCAGCTGGCAAAAGTTGCAAAATTGTCAGCTCTTGTCCTTGTGGGGGACTTGAACTTCCCAGACATATCCTGGAAACGCAATACAGCTCAGAGGAAGCAGTCTAGGAGGTTTCTGGAGAGCATGGAAGATAGTTTCCTGATGCAACTGGTTAGTGAGCCTACGTGCCCCACTGGACCTTCTTTTCACAGAGAA
Organism: Heteronetta atricapilla; assembly: GCA_011075105.1. Taxonomy (NCBI): domain Eukaryota; kingdom Metazoa; phylum Chordata; class Aves; order Anseriformes; family Anatidae; genus Heteronetta; species Heteronetta atricapilla. The sequence goes on along the minus strand of CM021732.1, from coordinate 75,339,847 downwards.
GAACTGGTGGGAGATGTGGTGCTTGGGAACTGTCTTGGGCAGAGTGGTAGAAGTGCTAATGGTAGAGTTCTCAATTCCTGGTGAAGTCAGGAGGGGGATCAGTAAAACTGCTGTATTGGACTTCCGGGTGGCAGAGTTTGAGCTGTTCAGAACACTGGTTGGCAGAGTCCCTTGGGAGGCAGTTCTGAAGGGCAGAGGAGTCCAGGAAGGCTGGGCACTCTTCAAGAGGGAAATCTTAATGGCGCAGGAATGATCTGTCCCCACGTGCCCAAAGACCAGCCAGCGTGGAAGACTAGCCTGGCTGAACAGAGAGCTGTGGCTAGAGCTTAGGAAAAAAAATAAATAAAAGAGGGTTTATGATCTTTGGAAAAGAGGGCAGGCCACTCAGAAGGATTATAAGGATATTGTAAGGATGTGTAGGGACAAAATTAGAAAGGCCAAAGCTCACCTGGAACTCAGTCTGGCTACTGCTGTTAAAGACAACAGAAAATGTTTTTATAAATACATTAACATGAAAAGAAGGACTAGAGAATCTCCATCCTTTACTGGATGTGGGGGAAAACTTAGTGACGAGAGATGAGGGAAAGGCTGAGGTGCTTAATGCCTTCTTTGCTTCAGTCTATAGCAGCAAGACCTGTTGTTCTCTAGATGTGCAGTACCCTGAGCTGGTGGAAGGGCATGGGGAGCAGGATGTGGCCTTCACAGTCCATGAGGGAAATGGTTGGCGACCTGCTACAGCACTTAGATGTATGCAAGTCTATGGGGCCAGATGGGATCCACCTGAGGGTGCTGAGAGAACTGGTGGAAGAGCTGGCCAAGCCTCTTTCCATCATTTATCAGCAGTCCTAGCTTTCAGGGGAGGTCCCAGTCGACTGGCGGCTAGCAAATGTGATGCCCATTTACAAGAAAGGCCAGAAGGTAGACCGGAGAAACTATAGGCCGGTTAGTTTGACCTCAGTGCTGTGGAAGCTCAGGGAGCAGATTATCTTGAGTGTCATCATGCAGCACTTGCGGGGCAAGCAGGAGATCAGGCCCAGTCAGCAAGGGAAGTGATTGTCCCCCTGTACTCAGCTCTGGTGAGGCCGCACCTCGAGTACTGTGTTCAGTTTTGGGCCCCTCGCTACGAGAAGGACATCGAGGTGCTCAAGCGAGTCCAGAGAAGGGCAACAAAGCTGGTCAGGAGTCTGGAGAACAAGTCTTACGAGAAGCGGCTAAGGGAGCTGGGATTGTTCAGCCTGGAAAAGAGGAGGCTCAGGGGTGACTTTATCACACTCTATAGATACCATAAAGGAGGCTGTAGTGGGGTGGGGGTTGGTCTATTCTCCCATGTGCCTGGTGACAGGACAAGGGGGAATGGGCTGAAGTGGCACCAGGGGAGGTTTAGGTTGGATGTTAGGAAGAACTGATTTACTGACAGGGTTGTTAGGCATTGAATTGGCTGCCCGGGGATGGTTGAGTCACCATCCCTGGAGGTTTTTAAAAGACGTTTAGATGTAGAGCTCAGTGGTTTAGTGGAGGACTTGTTAGTGTTAGGTCAGAGGTTGGACTAGATGGTCTTGGAGGTCTCTTCCAACCTAGATGATTCTGTGAGGGCACAGCACTGCCCAGCAGACAGTAGAAAGAAAGGAAGAAAGGTGGAGAAACAGCCCTTCTGGCACCTGGAGGAGAGGGGGAGGAGGGTGGGAGGGGCTTCAGGCATCAGAGCAGAGGTCCCCCTCCGGCCCCTGGGCAGGAGGCAGTGATGGATCAGGGATTTCCCTCCCTCAGCCTCTGGGCAATTCCTCCCCACAGAGTGAGGAGGAATGGGCAGCAGAGAGGGGCTCTCAGGGACTAACCCCAAGTCTGGGCCCCAGCCCCTGTGCTTCTCACTCGGGGGCAGAAGGTTGGGGGGCTGGGAATGGAGGGGTGAAGCTGGGCATTGGATGATGGGCAGGTAGTAGGAAGGAGTTTGAATGCTGTCTTTGTTTCTCACTATCCAAGCCTATTTTAATTGGCAGTAATTTATATTAATTTTCTCCAGGTTGAGTTTATTGGGTTACCGTTACATCTAACGGTAACTGATAAGTGAACTCCATGTCCTTATCTAAACCCATGAGCTTCTCCACCTCATTTTCTCCTTTCCTGTTGTGAAAGGAGGAATGAGAGAGCAGCTGGGTGGATGTCTGGCCCCTAGCCAATGTTAACCCACCACCCCTCCATTTGTGGTAGATGTACACAGTAATTAAATCCTCATCTTAAGGCCAAACAAGTCTTCCCTCATATATGTGGTTCTTCAGCTGCTTAGTTGCTCTGGTGGTCCTTTGCTGGACTCACTCTAGTGAGCATTATCTTTCTTGTACGGGGAGCCCCAGACTGGATTCAGTTTCTCAATGTTGTCATATAAGTACATGTTGTTACTGAAATGGGACATGTGCTTCTGTTAATGTTAGTCTCCTAAATTTATAGTCTCCTAACTTTAAAAACAAACATCGTCTTTTGAAAATAATGACAATTAATGATAATTTAAAATACCTTTGCCATCGGTTGTCTTTTGTCACAAAATAAACAGAGATGGAAAAAAAATTGAAATAGCACTCATATTTGGGTAGCCAGGAAAAAAAAAAAAAAGTACAACAACATGAAATACGGAATTCATAAATTATGAAGGTCAAAAGTAACCACTGATATCAGCTAAAATAACAGTGTAGTGGAACTTTAACACTGTCTTTAGTCTTTAATAAACCTTAACCTATTAATCTACTTTTCTAAAAGCCATTCAAAGTGAATACAAAAATCGAAAAGGTATGTAGACTTTACATAGCTTTTTACATAGCATCTTGATAGTTTTTGGATTGCCTAGATAAATTAACCACTATGGAAAAAAATAAAATAAATAACAGGCATTGGATCTTGTACACATATATGACTATCCTGAAACTTTTTTTTTTTTTTTTTTTTTTAAATCTCTGGAACTACTTTGATCTTTCTGCAGACAAATTAATCTTAGGGTATTACAGTACATAGAAAATGTAAGAGAAAAAAGTTTGCAGAAAGTTATTATGTAACACTGTCAGCATGACATTTCAGATATTTACAGTCCTTAACTTAAGGACACTGGTTGGCTGACACAATAGTATTCACAGTCATTTTAGGAAAATTGAAAAATGGTGACCAGGCAGAAAAATATTACTGTATTTCTGTAATGTTAAAGTATTTCCATTTCTAAAGAATATTGCATCTGTTGAAAATTCAAAAATCAGCAGCAAAGTATAAGTGTGTCTCTCAGAGCAACAAAAATCAGAACAGCTGTCAGAAGATTTTACAGGAAATAATACACCTTTTCAATGGGATTTGTTAGCTGCTTGTACTGCTTTGCATACCTGTAGTGGACCAGTAGAGCAGTTTCCGTGTGCTTTCCTTATTTATTTTTAATGAAAGATAGATAAGGAAGAGCAGAAGAGAAATATTTCCATCTTAGTGAATTATTAGTAATATTATCTACTAGTAGTAGCATTATTTAATTCCCTACAGGAGGTAGAAACCTCTCTTAAAGAGCAAAGTTTCCTCCTTCTGTAAAGAAGTAGATAATTCCTGTGCATATTTTTTTTTCCATTTTCCATATTTAAAATGATTTCCGAAAGATATATTGACAAAAACTGGAGATTTTTAATAAATCCTAAAAGAAATCAGTTGCTGTAAACTTAGAAATATTAAAAATACTTCTCTTGATTCTCTTCTCTTACTCTCAGCTTTCCCTAGGTTACGTCATAGACTTCTGGCTTTGAACTAACTACATAGTGATTGTGAAAACAAATGTGTCATTAATGTTTTTTACTTAAATGGTTCCCATCCAATTCCTTGTCTCAGACACTTAGAATGATCTGAAATGCTTACTTTCTTTTTACATATTTTAGGCTTATTATTAAAGCTAGAAATACTGAACACTGTAGTGCATTTCATTAGCTAATAAAAGTTTACAGTTTGAATTAAAAAACATATCTTCAAATTACCCTCATAAAATGGTTTAAGATAGCTACATTAGGTAATAAGTTTTGGAGATTTGATACACACTTAGCAATAAATAAATAAACAAAAGAAAATCCCATAATTTCTTCTATTTGTTAATGTTCTTCCCTTTGCTTTCCAGTAATTACTTTTCAGTTTTCACAGTTTTTTGTTCTCTCATTTTTTTTTGTTTGTTTGTTTGTTTCTGTTTTCCCTCCTGCCTAGTGTGCTTACTTGACTTACATGTTCCTGTGAAGGATGGCATTTACTTTTCCAGTAGTTACAGTAGATGGGCATCTGCATTGCCAAGAGCGAAAAGGAATCCTGCTGGCCTCCCTGCTATTGCAGCTTCTGCCTTACGTCCTCCCTTGGAAGCTCAATTTAAGGCAGGCACAAAATGAAAATCCCATCCAGTCCTTGGAGAGTGGGTTTGTGAACAAAGCTTTGACATGGTTGCCGTAACTGACTCTTTGTAAGGAGCCAGTAGATGCCATCTGCTGGGAGCTCCTTACAGACAGATTGCTTGATTTGACAGACAACAAGGAAGAAAAATGGGTCTTTTTTTTTTTTTTTTTTTTTTTCTCCCAAAGATGCTCAAATCTCAGAGTCTGATTTTCAAACCTCTTATTTGTCTCACTCAGCAGAATGGAATCTTCTTGATTCAAATAAGTTCCATTATTTGAGGCTATATTTTAATAAAATTGTACAAAAGATTGAAGATTTTGAGGTATCTCTTGATAGGAAGAAAATGATACCTCAAATGATTTGAGGTTCACCTCAAATCCATGCATGATGTGGGTTGCCAATGCAAGTCCCTTAATCTATGCATGTGCATCACCAAGATTATCATTGTGCTACATCAGCCAAAAATTTGGAACTGTGAATTCTAAAAGAAATTTTAGTTTGTTGCTTGAATTTGCAGTAAAACTATATCCTTCATTAGAACAATGAATGCCTGATTGAAAGGACTTTAATACTTGCTCAAGGCTGTTTAAGGGTTTGGATGATTTTCTTCCTGTGTTCACAGTATATATCTTCCAACTTTTTGCAAGTTTGATCCAAGGCAGATTTCTACTATTTTCCTCTTCCTTTCAAAAGAAAATAAACATTATTGCTTTATTTCTTTTTTTCATATGCTGTTAGGCATTTTGATATCTTTCTTCTTTCTGTTTTTAATTTTTAATTTTTCATTTTTTTTACATTGTCTTGTATTTAAAACAAAACAAAAATTGTCTATGTTAACACCTCTTTACATTTGTCTTTAGTACTTTGGATATTTTTGCAAGATGTTGCTTCGGAAAAGAAGACATAATCACTTCTAATTTTTATGTGGTACAACATATAAAAGTGTACTAGTTAAACAGCATTATTTAACGTATCTTGCCAAATGCACAAGGATAAAAAGATGATTAAATATTCTAAGGCTGATTAAATATTCAGCTAAGGCTGTTTTTTATTATTTATTTTTAATGAAGAATTTAAAAGCTTCTAGCAAGAGTTTTTTTCATTGAATACAGAAAGTCTGGGAGTATATAAAACAAAAGATGGTGGAGTGATAATGGAAGAAACCTTAGTAAGATACATTAACGCATGTATGCATTGTGAAAGATTACATGAAATAAATATGATGTGAAAACCATGGGACTAGAAGTGAATGAGACCTCAAGGAACACTGGAAAGCTTAAAGGATTACAATTGATGAGAAACTCTTCTGTCTGTAGGGAGGAGGAAGTTGTAGAGGGGGCAGGAAATGAGAAGTTCTTACTGTTCTTACTTCAGTTTCTTCTTGGAAAAGATCCAGTGTTCAGTCAAAGAAAGGAGAATTGGAGATTTGTGAAAGGACTTGTAGAGACTGCAGGAATACCACTCACCTTAGGGAGGACTATAAGGATATCGCGAGACTGTGCAGGGACAAAATTAGAAAAGCTAAAGCTCATCTGGAGCTCAATCTGGCTACTGCCATTAAAGATAACAAAAAATGTTTTTATAAATACATCAACACAAAAAGGAGGACTAAGGAGAATCTCCATCCTTTACTGGATGCGGGGGGAAACTTAGTTACAAGAGATGAGGAAAAGGTGGAGGAGCTTAATGCCTTCTTTGCCTCAGTCTTTAGCGGCAATAGTGGTTGTTCTCTGGATACCCAGTACCCTGACCTGGTGGAAGGGGATGGGGAGAGACATGTGGCCTTCACTATCCATGAAGAAATGGTTGGTGACCTGCTACGGCACTTGGATGTGCACAAGTCGATGGGACCGGATGGGATCCACCCAAGGGTACTGAAAGAACTGGCAGAGGAGCTGGCCAAGCCCCTATCCATCGTTTATCAGCATGGCTACCGGGGGAGGTCCCAGTTGACTGGCGGCTAGCAAATGTGACGCCCATCTACAAGAAGGGCCGGAGGACTGACCCGGGAAACTACAGGCCTGTCAGTTTGACCTCAGTGAAAGGGAAGCTCATGGAGCAGATTATCTTGAGCATCATCACGCAGCACTTGCAGGGCAAGCAGGCGATCAGGCCCAGTCAGCATGGGTTTATGAAGGGCAGGTCCTGCTTGACAAACCTGATCTCCTTCTATGACAAAGTGACGCGCTGGGTGGATGAGGGAAAGGCTGTGGATGAGGTCTACCTTGATTTCAGCAAGGCTTTTGACACCGTTTCCCACAGCATTCTCCTCAAGAAACTGGCTGCTCTTGGCTTGGACCGGCGCATGCTTTGTTGGGTTAGAAACTGGCTGGATAGCCAGGCCCAAAGAGTCATGGTGAATGGAGTCAAATCCAGTTGGAGGCCGGTCACTAGTGGTGTTCCCCAGGGCTCGGTGCTGGGGCCGGTCCTCTTCAATATCTTCATTGATGATCTGGATGAGGGCATTGAGTGCACCCTCAGTAAGTTTGCAGATGACACCAAGTTAGGTGCGTGTGTCGATCTGCTCAAGGGTAGGAAGGCTCTGCAGGAGGATCTGGATAGGCTGCACCGATGGGCTGAGGTCAACTGCATGAAGTTCAACAAGACCAAGTGCCGGGTCCTGCACCTGGGGCACAACCCCAAGCAGAGCTACAGGCTGGGAGATGAGTGGTTGGAGAGCTGCCAGGCAGAGAAGGACCTGGGAGTGATGGTTGATAGTTGGCTGAATATGAGCCAGCAGTGTGCTCAGGTGGCCAAGAAGGCCAACAGCATCCTGGCCTGTATAAGAAACAGTGTGGCCAGCAGGGCTAGGGAGGTGATTGTCCCCCTGTACTCGGCTCTGGTGAGGCCGCACCTCGAGTACTGTGTTCAGTTTTGGGCCCCTCGCTACAAGAAGGACATCGAGGTGCTTGAGCGGGTGCAGAGAAGGGCTACAAAGCTGGTGAGGGGTCTGGAGAACAAGTCCTAGGAGGAGCGGCTGAGGGAGCTGGGCTTATTCAGCCTGGAGAAAAGGAGACTCAGGGGTGACCTTATCGCTCTCTACAGGTACCTCAAGGGAGGCTGTAGCGAGGTGGGGGTTGGTCTGTTCTCCCACGTGCCTGGTGACAGGACGAGGGGGAATGGGCTTAAGTTGCGCCAGGGGAGTTTTAGGTTGGATGTTAGGAAGAACTTCTTTACCAAAAGGGTTGTTAGACATTGGAACGGGCTGCCCAGGGAAGTGGTGGAGTCACCATCCCTGGAGGTCTTTAAAAGACGTTTAGATGTAGAGCTTAGTGATATGGTTTAGTGGGGACTGTTAGTGTTAGGTCAGAGGTTGGACTCGATGATCTTGAGGTCTCTTCCAACCTAGAAATTCTGTGATTCTGTGATTAACTAGAGGAATAGAGGTCAATCCATGGCTAAAGAAAGAGAAAAACATAAAAAGCATTTTAGGCATGGGCTCCCATGCAGGTGGGAGGATGTTGGAGTGGGAAACATTAATTTGGAATGTAAGGGTACAGAGAAGAATTCAAAGTGGTCTGAAACTTGGAGAGGTTAAACTTTTCTGATTCCTTCCTAGTTAAGGCCAGCTCCTATAAGTTTCACCACGGCATCTCTTTGGAATGGTTGGTATAATTCAGAAAATGACTTTACTTTCTGCAAAGCAAAGCAGTAGGGTTAATGTTAAGAAAACATTTTTAGGGAGCTATACAGCCATTGGTTGGTAGTTCTTTCTTGCTGAGTCTCCTGTTGCCAGACTGGGTCAAAAATTAAGGCGAAATACAACTTGGTATCTGGCAGAATGATGAAAAGCCTAGCAGACCTAAAGCCTAGCAGACCTTGAGTCAACTCAAGACAATAAATGAATAATTTTCCAATAGGCTTATATACCCTCTGTCACCTATCAAGTAACTTTAGGAGTAATGGATATCAAATTCCCATTGTGACATATTTTATTTATTATTTTGAGCAATGTACAGTAGCTCTGATGTTCCCAGATATTTCTGTTTTTAAAAAGGAAGAACGAGGGAAGAGAAGATGCTGGTAAGACTGCAAATATTTTTTGATTATAGGGAGAGAGATTGTGCATTATTAAATATATGAAAAAAAAAAATGTTTCAATTGCTTGTATCTGTATGACTCAATCACTGTTTTGTTTGTTTGTTTGTTTCTCTAAATTCTAGAATGTCTCTCAAGGGATTTTAAATACTCTAGAGTGCACTGGTAGTATGAAAAAAAAAAAAAAAAAAAAAAGCTGAACGCTGACAGCAACCTTTCCAACTTGAAGAGAGTGTATTGCTGTCCTTGCTGTCCTAGTAAAAAAAAAAAGTTACCATTTCCACAGACAGAGAGATGATGGCTTTTGGCAAATTATGTCCCACTCAAAGAATTTTACCTTTGACCAAATTAAACCAAGTTTTGGCTGTGACAGAGATGAAATATCCTTTTGATCTTCTTAAATAATGTACCCAAGGTTCAAATGTCATCTTTCTTTCATTGCACCTTCCTTTTCATTGCACATTAATGCCACTTCAATATCAAGCCCTCTGTCCAGTGCAGATGAACACAAATGTACAAATTCAGGCAATACTTAGCAACAGGTAATGGCTGGTGGTGTATGCAAGTGTCCAAGCCTCTTTAGCATTTATTTATATTTGACTAGAGTTATGTATTTATTAATAAATTGAATGGGAAAAATAATTAATGTGCCAATATTATCTCTTTGAAGCTGTCTCCTGAGCAGCCAAATCTTTGATTTTTTTTTCATTCATTCTTGAGTTGACACCTGTTAATAGCATTTTGTAGATATACATTTTTCCATATAAAGTGCTATATTTCTTTCTGGAATAAGTCCACCTCCCCCTCTCTTTTTTTTATAATTATTTTGAAATTGTGAAACTAGATTGACAAATGATTATAGGTGCTACCTCAGTACTTCATCTTGGTTCTTTAGTGGCATTAAAGCTTTTCTTAACTAAAGTCTCAGTCTACTAAGGTAGTCTGAGATAAATATTCAAGATCTCTTCACTTGTTAATACTCTTAATCAAACTTGATCATCTGCAGAGGGAGAGAATTCTGTCCTGTATTTTGGTCATTCAATCAGTTTGAAATGTAACTTCAGAGATGAAATATAATAAAATGTTAATGGGCTAAAAATGGTATATGATTTGTGTGATAACTCTGTTTCAGAGAGTAAATAAACTGAAGCCGTTCTAGATTTTATATGGACACAAACAATGCAAAATAATAAATGGTATTTAAAAAGATCACATACATTATTTCTTATTTTTTTTAAGAAGAAATTCTCATAATTGGTGGAAGATATATGAGTTCGCAGGAGTCTAATTTCCAATGCATTTTTTCGTTCTGGTTGGTTGACTTTTTAAGTTAAATTACACTGAAGATTTAGTGTTCATTCATCCTTTATAATACACAAGAAAACCCTCATTCAGGGGAGATGTTACAAACATCATAACACCAAGAAAGATTTGGGCAGCATCTTCTGTGGTATGATATATACACTCACACTGCCATTGGCTATTACTCACCTCCTACCCTTTTTGTAGATGCACAAAATAACATTTTGTTCTGGAATAAGATCAATTCAGCATTAATTGCTTGTTGTCCATAACCTGTGTATCTCAAATTCCTGTAGGGTTTTGTTTCTTTGTTTATCTGCAGATCATGCAGATAGATTCCCACCCCATCCTCACCAAAATGTGCTGACATTAATAGAGATGTTTATTACATGTATTGTAATTTAACATTTTTCTACATGGTGTTTCATAGGTCATACATGTGTTTATGTGCACATATATAGTCCTTTTATTTTACGTATATCATAGAATCATAGCATGGAAGGGACCTTCTTGATCACCTAATTACAACCCTCCTGCTATGGGTAGGGACACCTCCCACTAGATGAGGTTGCTCAAAGCCCCATCCAATGTGGTCTTTAAAACACATTTGTTTTTAATGTATCATGACATAAAACCTTTCTAATAGGTTTCTAATAGGTTCTAATGGCATTACTGCCATTTCTTCTATAAGCTCCCAAAATAATATTCATTACAAAATATGAGGTATGTATATGTACCTAAATGACTTCAAAAGAGTATAGAAATGCCTTGAAAAAGGATGGCAAATCTCCTCTGAAAAGTTTATTAGGAAAAATTATATATGTGGCTAGCCATGTTTTATTTTATTAAAGAAGTGTAGCTTAATAAGAATTTTTAACTTCCACCCTGTCATTAATCTAAAAGATTTACTACAGTCAAAAGTGTGTCTTTTTGGTTGAAGAAGGTGTTTTCATCTCAAGGTGAAAGTGCATCGCAAGATGCATTATACTAAGTTCTTATCTTCAGTTCCTTACTGTATCCTAGTTTGGCTGTTTTTGAGCTAGGAATTAGTTACCACTGTGTACAAAATGACCCTGGCCCAAAACTTGTTTAATTCCACACTTTTTCAGTGAATTCGTAAGAAAAGGATAAAACCAAAATAAAATTAAAAAAAATATTTTCCTAGTCCCTTTTGCATATAATTGCTTATTATTCCATTCTTAAGAGAAAACACAGAGATAAAAAGACATGCTATACTTCTTAGCCGAGAAATAAGAAGCGTTACAGTATCTATATAGCTTTTCTGTAGATCACACTGGTATTAACCAAATACTTTGCTTATTAATTGACATTTGTCACCTTACTTTGTAATGGTAGAAGAGGCTTTGGGGCATATGTAACCTAGCCCTAACCTACTGTATGTGCCTGCAGGTACCCTGTTTGGCTGACAAGTAACTTAGCGCTCTGGGAATAGTAATCAGATAATTATTCTCACAGAAAATGTCACAATTATATTACTTTAACCCAAATAATTTGAGCTCAATGTATGATTTAGGTGAACAGATTTTCTAAATATAGTTAGCATATCAAAGTTTAATCCTCACATACTTTAACAAACACACCTAATGTAATGCAGTTTCCTTCTTTATCATTCTTTGTTCTTCCCTCTTCTTTTCCACAGGTAGGTGTAAATCCGGAAGTTTTGAAGCAGAGGCTGGATGGTGGCCTCTTCAAAAATGAGCTAATCCATGGAATAGAAATGCTCATATTCAAGGTAAGTGGATAATGAAATAGTGGCTTTGTTTGTTTGTTTGTTTGTTTTAAGGATTAGCTTGCATTTGGTTATATGAAGCTCTCTAGCTCTCTTCGTAGACAAAGAGTGTTAAAGGCTGACTGCTAGCTTGAAAGTAATACAAATACCAGAGTTTACAAATAAGGCTTAGATCAGTACAGTTTAAAATCATTACAATATGTTATGTAAATTAAGAATATAATTAAACACTGTTTCATTATGCTTTCCATTACAGTATATTCAAAGTACCATTTTAAAATATTCCAAGGAAAGCAAAGGGTTTTATTTTAAAAAATTGTACTGAGTTTATATGTCAAGGTTTTGTTAGCCAGGGGGCTGCAGGGGTGGCCTCTGTGAGTAGAGCCTAGCAGCTGCCCCATGTCAGATCAGAACCAGCTCCAGCGAGCTCCAAAAATGACACTGGTTGGGCCTCTGGGAGAGCAGACTTAAGGAAGAGAAAAAACTGCTTTGCCACATCAGCTGGGAGAGAGGAGTGAGACCCAGCCCTGCAGACCCCAAGGTCAGTGCAGAAGGAGGACAGGAGGTGCTCCAGGCAGGCAGCAGCAGTTCCCCTGCAGCCCGTGGAGAGGCCCCTGGTGGAGCAGGCTGTCCCCCTGCAGCCTGTGGGTCCCACATGGGGCAGATCTCCACGCTACAGCCTGTGGAGGAGCCCCCGGTGGAGCAGGTGGATGTGGCTGCGGCCCATGGAGAGCCCCCGCAGGAGCAGGCCCCGGGGCCAGAGCTGCAGTACATGGAGAGGAGCCCACGCAGGAGCAGGGGGCCTGGGGGGATCTGCCGCCTGTGGGGGACCCGTGCTGGAGCAGTTTGCTCCTAACGGATGGACCCTAGGGTACAGACCCATATGGGAGCAGTTCTTGAAGAGTTGCTGCCTGTGGGAAGCCCACACAGGATCAATTCAAGAAGGACAATAGCACATGGGAGGGTTCCATGTGGGGCAGGGGCAGAGAGTGACCATGAAGGAGAGGCAGAGATGAAGAGTTAGGGACCAACTGCACCCCTATTCCTTGTTCCCCTCCGCCGCTCAGGGGGAGGAGGTGGAAAAGGGTGGACTGGGGGAAGGTGTTTGGTTTGCTTTTGGTTTCTTACTGCTTGAGTTTGTGTTGCCCATGATGATAATTTTTGAGTGATCTCCCTGTCTTTATCTCAACCCTTGAGCTCTTTTCATCATATTTTCTTCCCCATTCCCTTTGAGGAGGGGGCGTGAGAGAGCAGTTGTGGTGGAGTTCACCTGCGCAGTGGGGTAAAACCACCACAAAAAATGCCAACTTAGTAATGCACAGTTAACCAAACAGTGAAAGAAAGCATATCTTGATATGGCTATTCACTTACATGTATACTCTCAGCATATCAATAAGAAAGTCAGTAGGTACATGACCTAAATGTAATATCTCTGTCATATGACAGAGATTAGCCTACAAGGGTAACTCCACAGCAATACCTGTCATCTTTTAATAAAACATGTTCTTGCATCTCTCAGTTGTTATTTGCTGAGAATCTGAAGGGACACTTTTAACTTATATCTAGAAAAAGATACTGATTCTAAAAGGACAGAAGCTAGAAGACTCTAATCACAGTGTTGCTTTTGATATTCTGGGCATTTTAAGGAGATTAATTTCTGTCCTTTATATCCACAAAGACTGAAAGTGAGAAATAGGGATTTAAATCCAAAATGGCTTTGAAATAATGCATGCTGTTATGAAATAACATAATTGTACTTTGACTGTATGATGTGAAAATTAGACCAACAGGGCGTATTGCCTTGTCTAGGAAACCTGACTTTCTGTTAGCATGACCCAGAAAGAATGCCATTTTGAGAAAAGCAGCACGTCTGTAATGAAGATAACAGTTGTCTTATTTTGGATTTCTTTTTGCATTACTGGTATGCCTTACATAGCAGGTTTGTCTAATCCTAACTTTGCAGTGACCTCAGCTCTGTAGGCTACAATGCTTTGGAGTTTTTTTTTTGTTTTTTTTTTTTTTTTTTTTTTTCTGTGTGTGTGTGTGTACAGTTGGCCAGTATTTCCTACCTATGCTTCTTTACTCAGTGAAAAGTTCACTGCTGCTCTCTGCAGGCATTGTTCCATCTCTGACTGAATCTGGAGTAAAGAATTCTTCTGGAAACATTCCTGTGTTCTGGGGAAAATCTCTTGACATTTCAGTGGGGGGTCATGACCTTTCAGATTTGTCAAATTTCCTGCAAACCCTGGAACTGTTCTTCTAGATCCAAATAAATCCAAAATGTGAAAATGTGCTTACAAAAATATTATGCACTTTAATACCCCTTATGGAAAGCATAGAGTCTTTTTAAATCTTTATATTACTGTCATTTTGTGAATATCCAGTTGCTTTGTAATAACGTGGCATGAACATCAGCATGGCACTTGTTACAGTTCTTGGTAAAGCCAATGAATAAAAAACAAATAACGTGGTTATTTTGTAATATTTACTGAAGTTATTTCATGTTCTTTAATGACAAATGAAGCAATATTTCCCATTATATTTCTACAAATGTTTTTACCTTTCAATTTCCATAAATTTAGAAAATATTTTGTGGAAGGTAATTAGGAATGTATAGATATGTGTTGCTTGTAACAAAAATTTAATTGATTAAAAGCTATTCTCACCCAATCAGGAAAACAAACAAACAAACAAATAATAATAATAATAATAATAATAACAGCATCATGTAGTTTTTCCAGTCAAAATTAGCTAGCATTGCCTCAGTTTCAGTGAAAAAAAAATGCCAGCTGAGAAGAAGAATGATTAATTATGTAGAAGAAATGCAAGGAAACTGCAAGCTTTGCATGAACAATTTGCAAATGGAAGGTGAAATTTATTCATTCTGTAATTAATTTCTCCACTGTAGTGATGAACAGAGATAAGTGATTGGCCAAAATTCACAAAAGCTGTTGATGACAGAGGTGCAACAGAGGTGATTATCTCTAGATCTTGCCATGTGTAGTTCTGTTAGACTAGACAGCCTTCACAATTTACAAGCTATTGTATAATACCTATAGTGGGAATTTTCTGTTATTATCAGCTTCTTCCTACTCACTTTTTTTTTTTTTTTTTTTTTTTTACAAAAAAAAACATTAAAAGTGTGTTTTTTTTTTCTTACATAATTTTTTATCTTTCACATTTTTGTTTTATTTTTTTTTTTTTTTTTTTTTTTTTTTTTAACTCTTTTAAGTTTTACCAGCCTTAGAAAAAATCAGGAGGTTTCTTCATAGTTAAAACTAGGAAGCTATCCCACTTTGAGTGCACTGTACTTTCTGTTCAACTGCCCTGCGACCTACATTTGAAGAAATTTCCCATCTTATTTTCTTTACTTAAAAGCAAACACTAATCAAACCCACAGTACATTAAAAATGTTATACAATGATATTCTCTTCTTCAGGGTTCTGTTCTTTTGTCCTCATCTCTTAATTACCAATTCAGCGTATGGCGTTTATGACAAAATGATTATTAAAAACTATTTGCTAGCTTCTAAAAAACTGTGCTAATAGTCTCCCGTAGGCCTTCATTATACCTTATAACTTCATGTTATGCTGCACAGTAGCATAATTAAAAACACGTCAGAACTTGGAAGTCTTGAATCCTTGCTTTCTTGGGGATGAGAATGTAGCACGATAAATGACCTAATGAGAAAGTGTACCCAAGCCTCTTGGCTGCTGTCCAGTTTGCAGATAAGCTATAAGGCTGTTGGCTGTTTAGGTCTTCCTTGCTCAGGTTATTTTTATTTATTTATTTATATACTTATTTATTTACTGTCCTGGGGCTGAAATTCTATAGTCTTTTAGAAAGCTGTATGCAAAATTAATTTCATGCTAGATTGTGACATTTTTGAATGAAAGGAGAAAGCATTAAATGACTAAAGTGTGAATCACTGTTTGGAGGTTTATGTTACTGTTCTTAACATATTGTGATGAAATGGTGAAGGGTCAGAGCTTGAAGGTAAATTCTCTTCCTACCTCATTAAAGAGGAAAATGTTTCTAGAAAAGTACAAGTTGTATTTTATTTTGATTGTGTGTATGTGTGTATCAGTGTATTTTTCAAAAGCTAAGAAACATTCGTAAATATCACTCTATATAAAGCCCAGAAAATGCTCAAATTTAACATCTACTTTTCGAATTATATCAACGTAACAATTCCTGAGCTTCAAGTAATAACAAAAAAGAAAACAGTTCACATCTGTTGTTTTCAAAATATGTAACAAAACACAAAATAACACTTTTATCTTTGGGTATGCCTGAAAGCATACAATTTGTACAAAAAAAAGCATGAAGTTGCACATAAATGCAAGTTAACGTACAGTCATCTCAAAGTATAGTTTAAATCAAACCAAGATTTTTTCCTAGTCTTATTGAGACTAATCCGTGTAAACCAGCAAGGAAACAACAAGCTGTGTGTTTTAGCTTTCACTCTATTTAGATACAACCAAACATAACAGTTGCTTTTTTTTTTTTTTTCACCCAAAATTTTTGCTCATCAGATTTCATAGGCAGTTTTTTGTGCCAACATTTGTTCATCCATTTTTATTTTGGCATCAGATGCTATGCTGTCACCTAAGCAAAATCTCTTTTCCCTTTCTATTGAGTCTGCCAACAAGGTTGCTACTCTAATTAGTACCAATAACGATTTTTGTGTGTGCATATTTATGATGTGGGTACTTATCCATCGGGCAGCTGTCCAATGCAATATAGTGATTTTATGTAAACCACTAACTGGACATTAGGTGATGATGATTTCTCATCTTAAATACAAAGTTTATTGTAGTATAAGAAACATTATCCTGTTTCTGTTATATATTTTGCTTATTCTGATGATGTCCGTTTCCAAAATTAGACTTGCTTGTAGTTATCATGTGATTTGAATTGTGCTTCAGTATGCTGTTATCTGGATAAAAGTGGTCTTTTATCTTTTATTATATTAATATTTCTCTTTCAGAAAGCTTAATGATGAAAGGCATGCATACTATATAGATGCTGATCTTTTAGCTGGACTCAGTAAAAGACACACTGTCTTGAAAATGAGACATTATTTCAGTGACGCTTCAGTAGGGTACTCTCAATTACAGAAAGATCAGATTTCAAGGTTTGAGAAGAGGCAAATGTGTCATCAAAATCTGGATGGTAACATTCGTTGTCTTCAGGTAATTTGCCCCTGGGGTTAGAGTTGAGCACGTCAGCACTCTGAAGTCTTTTCTGCTGGGTGACAAAAGTCATTCTACTGCAGCCTGCAGTTCTGTGTCTCTTTGGCATGCCACTCAAATACTAAGAGCATGAACTCAAATCTAGGGTGTTATTTCATAACCAAATCCCTGAAAGTCTCCTGACTGCTCTGTCTCTATAACTTTCTTTCTTTCTTTCTTTCTTTCTTTCTTTCTTTCTTTCTTTCTTTCTTTCTTTCTTTCTTTCTTTCTTTCTTTTTTTTTTTTTTTATGAAGTCTACAAATGTAATTTCTGGTGTTATTTAGATTGAAAAAAGTATGCTTTATTTAACTTTCTCTGCAAAAATATAAATTCTTTCAAGCCTGAGCATTGATCTAAAGCTGTTTAGCTGTTTAGTAGTTTAGCTGTTCTTAAAATATCACCATCCAATGTGATATTTGCCAAATGCAAAATTGATACATCTAATCTATCTTCTTCCAAATACGTTATCAAGGGAGGAGGGGATTTTGTGTATTTATTCATTTCCTTGAAATTGCATAGGCATGCACATTCTTATGTAAGTGAAATGGGATGCACTAAACCTCCTGATATATTGATAACATCGGTATATCATAAGCAGAATTACAACCCTTCTGCTAAAGCAAACATCAGAATAAAACCTGTGTATAAAAATGTTATTTACCTGTGAGTGCAGAGAAACATATTGATGTTAGAAAGGAATCAAAGAGGTTGTTGGGGTTGTTTGTACCATTTAGAGTGCCACTGTTACTGGATGGAAACTAAGAAAAGGAAAGACCAAAGAAAAGGAAGAACGAATAACTTTCACATTACTATTATTGTGGACATCTTTCATAGAAGGGTTGTTTACGCAGTATCATAATTTATATCTGCAAATAACCTTCAGCAGTGTTTAAGCCAATACTAACAGAAAAAAAAAAACTGACTGACATGGAAAGGGGAAAGATAAAGAATAGTTCTAGTGAAGGTAAGTAAAGATATTTTCTCAGTTATATTTATTTTCATAGCATTATGCAGAAATAATACCTTTTGTCCAAATCAGATTATATCTTTTCTAGCATTTTTTTTTCTGCTTGGTTGTATTAATACAGCATTATTTAAAAAAAATAATTATTTCTGTTCATGCCACTACAAAATATGTTAGTGTACTTGAAGAATGCTACCAATAATGCAGTAATCCTTATGGATGTTTTAGATCTTTTTCATAATCATTGGAGGGAACATAGACAAGTTTGTACACAATATAGTTGTTTTATTGACATACTTAGTACTTTCAGCTTATGTGCATGTAGTCTTTTGTAGGAATTATGTTCTATTATACCATGTTTATGGATGTTTTCTAGGTAACTATAACTTTTTTTTTTTTTTTTTCTTTTACTGTACTAATACTTATTTTAGCCTCAGAACATTTGAACACTGTTACAGGACTCAATGATTTATTAAAACAAAACAATTTTATCAGATACCAATATATGTGCACTCTGGAATAACAGCAATGAATGAAAAAATGAGTAGTTCATTCCTTGGAGACTCCTTCTATGGAAGAACCATGATCATCCTTTGATAAGAAAGCTTACAGCTTACAATAATTGAAAAAAAAAAAAATGTGTTTGAATTAAAGTCAGATGCCAGAAAGTCATAGATCTCAAACAATGTTATTGTTTTTATCCATCATGACAGATTAAGAGAGACTTATAATAGAAGTCAGGACACTTCCTGGCACACACATAGCCAGGATTGCCTGGAGAATTAGAGGAAGTGGCGTTATTGTCAGAGCAGGAGCTCCAGCTGATATGAACATTACTGAGTGGAACAGAAAGGTGATGTTTTTAGAAGAGTGACACTTTGGACTGGGTACTGCTCTTCTTTATGCTTTTGAATTTTTTTTTTTTGCTTACTGCACATACTCCAAAATATTTTGCTTGTCCTTCCTTCCTGAACAGTCTTTTGTTCCTAGTACTATCTGTGTGTTCCTTCACAACACTTAGACTGCCTAATATGGGAGCCTCTGTTCCGTTATTGCCACCACCTCCCTCCACTGTTTATCTCTATTGCTTCCCTGCTTTTTTACTCAGTCACCATTTTTTTGTTGTGATGCCCATCCTTTCATGTCTTCTTGGAAACAATGTCTCTGTGCAGGATCTGTTGTCATATTTTTTTCTGCACAGTCATGATCACATTCATGATCACTTAATGAATAAATAATAAAAATTTCAAATATGGATCCACACATAGTCACTGTAAGAAAACAGACAAACAAGAATAACCTAGTACATTTTCAGAGTCCTGCATGCAGAAATTAGGAAATACTAAACCTGTTTACCCTGCATTTGACACACCATTGTGCATAAGCATCATTATATTTTGCTGCATTATTTTATTGATGACACATAATTAGCAGTTATTTTTTTCTTATTTAACAACAATTCCGCTTTAGCATTATTCAATATACAGTTTATGGTCTTGTTTGAATCCCACTTTTAAATCCTGCTTTTTTATAACATCCTTAAACACTTCTATAGTGCTCAACAGTGCAACAGCTGAACATTTTCTAAGTATAAGTTGATCTCCTCAACACGTTTCTGAAGTGGGGGCATGATGCTGACCCTTTTCCACAAAACAGAATTTAAGGCATATAGAGAGACCACACTAAGAAGTACAAGCCGACTTAGTTCACCAAGTACAAGACACAGAGCACCAGACCTCACTTTCACATATTTTTTTTTTGCCCTTATAATAGCACAGTGTGTGCTGCAGCTGTGTGTTCAGCACTTCTTTATAGCAGACCCAGCTCTCTAGTGAGAAACTTAGAAATCAGGGAGCGTAATAGGAAAAGAAATCTGGTTCAAGTGACGTGCTCAGCATCATGCAAGGATAAGTGACAGAGAATTAGATATAATCTACTTCAAAGGGGGATGTTTTCACTGTGCAATCTTTTCTAGACAACTTTTGCCTTGCCATGGCTTACCCAGAGGCCACTCCATCTTGTGCAGTGTGGAGGGGTGCTTTGAGGAGTGTTTGAAGGAAGATGGAGAGGAATTAGGACAAACATGATAATTAAATTTGCATCTTTTCATACATGCTTTATAATAATCTTTAGTTATATGTAGTTGTAAAATTATAAATAGGTAAACAATTTGACATCTGTTAATTACAGAGTACTTGTTTTTTATTGTTGGGTTTATGTGTGTGACTTTACAGAGGTTAAAAGATATATCAAACATGAAATAAAAATAAGCAGAAATTAGATCACAAGGTTCCACACAGCTCATTGCTAGGTATGGAGTCTTTAAAAATACCATACTGATCTGTATTTCCTGAGATCAGTTACTGAGGAAGTAACTACCATGCTTTAACTCTGCACTGAGTGCAGAGAATGCTAGTAGGTTTGACAGCCACTTCCTGATGTGATACTTTGGAAAATGGGGTCTAATCCCCTTTTTTTTTTTCTTTCTCATCTTTCTTACACTTCATTGTCTTCCTACAAATGCAACTGTTGGCTCTTGGGATCTCAGCCAAGCTTGCAACTAGAAAAGAAAAGAAACTTGGTCTAGTGGGAGGTGTCCCTGCCCGTGGCAGGGGCATTGGAACAAGATGATCTTTAAGGTCCCTTCCAACACAAACCATTCTACTATTCTATCACAGTAGACCCATTACTTTCAGAGGATAAAGTTGCCCACCTTGAAGACAGAGAGGACATAAACCCATCTGTGATGATCTGTTTCTCTCTTTCCAATGTTTTACTTTGCTTTTTTTTTTCTTTTCTTTTCTTCTTTACTTCCCACCCAAGGTTTCCTTGTTCAATCTGCATCAATTTGTATCCTAGCTCCTATTCTTCTGTTCTTCTGCCAGTTTCTTCTTTCTTCTTTCTTTTTTTCTTTTTAATTAGAAATGTAGCTTTTTTCTTTTTTTTTCTTTTTTTTTTCTTTTTCCTTGCAGGCCAATAAGAATGCGTCCTCCAGCCTCTGCTCCTTCTGCTTCTACCACTCTTCCTTTATCTTAATGCTCATTGACCTAATCTGTCCCCATTGGTAAGCTCCTCTGACTCAAAGGCCAGCTGTACCCTGTGGAGAATGTGAAAACATTCTGCCTTCAAAGCATGAAGGTTGCTTTACTCCTGTGAGAAAATTCCAGCAGTATAATTTTTCCTCATTCTCTGAAATCTCAGTATTATTTTGGCTGAAATGTTTTTAAATCATTTCTGCCTGGGGTGAACCATCAGCATAGAAAATTTAGTCCTAAATAATTTGTTTGGTAAATTTATAAGCAACTATAAAAGGGCTCTTCTAATGGAAAGTATTAGGCAGTTTTATAAATGGGCTATGATGCCACCTTGTATTAAAGTTACTGTTGCATATAGCTAGATGAAAAAAAGTGGATGAATGATTGTTTTGCCTGAGATATTCCTATACTATCACTATCAAAAATGCTGACTTTTAAATAGTTGACCATATCAAAAAAAAAAAAAAAATGGAGTTAGTACATGTAGCTTTTCAAGTGTTCAACAGTAAATAGTAAAGTTAGCCCAATTTATGGAAGCAAGTGTGACTAGCAGAAACTATGCCTGAATAAATTCATATATCTCTAGGATAAGATTAGTACATTGTAGTTGAATAAAACACTAAACTCTCTGCAGGGTAGGGCGTAAGTGCACACTTGGTGATTCTGGAGTTCTTGTTCCAGAATAATTCCACTAGATCGTTGTTTTCTGTTTTTACTTCAGAATTTGTTGTAGAACTCTATGTGTGTGTGTGTACACATGTGTGCACATCTAAAAATTTTTATATATACACCAACTGTCCTTTGTTTCCCACTTTGGGTTTACAACTTAAATATCAGAAGACAAAATATTAAAAAGAACTAAAGCTTTTAACTTTATTTTCAGCACTTGATATTTTGTTCATTATCCAAAAAGTAATCCAACTTTAAAGAGATACTTCGCAGCCCTGTATATTAATTTCCACATATTTGTGACTCTTTTTCACTATAACTTAATATATCTGTAGTACTAACCTGAAAGTGCAGCTGCTATTCTAAGACAGTCTTCAGCTTTCTGCTTCATGGACCTGGTACTTTTAGGACGCAGAAACGTAGCTCTAACAGCCAGAAAAGATGGTTCCTTGAACTTAATCTTCAGATCAAGGTAAGATGATTTGCCCAAAAGAAGAGAGCTTTATGCTCCCACTTTTTCACAAATAAATGGGTCAACTTGTAAGACAGTGCAGATGTCTCAATATTGTCAGTTCCACATGGATCACTGGCAACTGTGAATGTAGTGTAATTTCAAATGCTGGCAGAGAGAAGGAAGCTTGACTTAGATTCTACACTCTCTTCCTTTCCTGTGAAAGGACTGAGAATGAAGTTCTTTGGAAAGCAGGAACAGATGGACAAATCTCACTTTCATATTGGTAGAGCAATGGGAAAGAGGGAAGGAAAGCAATGGAAAAATGTTTACTGTTTGCACTCTGTATTTCTGTGCCCAAGTACTTTAGCCAAAGCCATAGGACATCATTGTCTTTCCTTGAAAGATAAAAAATCTATGACAGTAGGTAAGTTTGTCAAACCACATCGTTTTATATGTGGTAGTAGGATGACTTATTTTTCCCTCGACATTTTGCTGCTTTGCTTCAGTCTACGGAAATGATGTGTTCACGTGCTAGTGTAGCATATTACTTAATTACATTTGCTCATCTACCAAATGGTTGCATTCAGGTGATGGGTCATTTCTGATACCAGTTTGCTTATATTAGAGGTTGATACTAGGCAAGATAAAGATCTTTGTTGTTGTTGCTTTTGTTGTTTTTTCTTTGGACTGATCAGTAGCAGTTGAAAACAAATAAGAAGCCTAATAACAGCTGGTGATCTATCTATTCTTGTATTAGATTTTCTAATGATAAAATAATAGTTTTTATTGATACTTGCATCCTCACTCTGAAATACAATATTTTTCAGCTTCTGTTTATGGGATTTTACTTTTTTATTATTATTTTAGGAGGCCTTTTTTATTACTATTATTAACAACCAAAGAAAGTCCTTTATGACACTTTCTACATAGAGCAATACTGACATCCATTGGCTTAATCTCATGTGCCTATTTGTTAAATCTCTTCTAAGTAATGTACAGGGAACTTTTGACAGTATCACAATTATATGATGAAAGGAGGATTGTGTTGAGTCCAGTTTGCTCTATTAGAAATATGTAACCAGCACAGATTGACTCGATGGAAAGGAATGTATCTGCAAATTGTGAAGTCCAAATACAGTGTCTGAAATTAAATATAGGGATTGCAAGTATCAACTGCAGGAAAAAATATAAATAAATAAATAAAATAAATAGGGGATTTGTAGTGATGTTGACATTTTTTTTCAGATGACCTCTGGAAATGGAAAAATAATTAAAATAATTAATATTATGTGAACCTGTCTTGTTTTATATTAATCATAAAACTGGCAAAGCAGGAGAAAAAAATGTTTCTAATAGCACAAGCAGCTCAGTGAAGAAAATAGCTACCCTCTGTGGCTGCATCTGAGCCCTCTGAGATTGTAATTTAATTTGGCACCATGCTAATTTATATGTATATATATCTTATAAACATCGCCATAAGATCACTGGTGGTATAGAAAAGTGGTTATATTTAATCAAAAAAAAAATACACCGCAAAAAGTGATGGTGTTCCCAGTATTACCTCGACGAGCTAAGTAGCTGAGGCTGATTACCTTAGACTTCAAAAACAGAGAACCATTCTATCAGCGAAGGGAGGGCGACTGGCTTTAACAAAAAAAAAAAAAGCTCTCCGTTTCTGTACCCTCCCACTGCATTCAGTTGCAAATCACTGTGTGCTTGGAAAAGCCTGCGCTTCCCTAGTCCCCAGCCTTCCCAGGGTAAGTGCTGCGGCTCCAGCAGCAGCGCCTCTCCCGCTCCTTTCCTCCGAGTGTGCCTGCGTGTGTCCGTGTGTCTGGGTGTCTGTGCGGGTGCGTGTGTGGTGGCGGTGTGTCTCCCCCCCCCCCCCCCCCCCCTTTTTTTTTTTTTTTTTTTTTTTCTCCTTTCTAGTCGGGAGCTCTGAATGAAAGCCTGACAGTGGGAGAGCTCCCCCTTAGCTTTGGTTTCCTGCTGTCCAGAGTTAAATAATGCTGGGAGAAAAAGCCTGAGTTAGATCCAAGTGGGATCAGTCTTAGGAAATAACAGCAGAAAACAAACAAGAAAAGGACTCTAATAGCTCATTCTTCAGTTTTCTTTGGGGTGGACACTACTTCACTTTCTCAGAAGCAGAATAAAAGGTAGGAGCCTTTCTTACTTGCATTTCCTTAAGCCCCTTGTAGTTGCTGTTGTTATTGTTATTAGAGCATGAACAGCATGGTATTTAATGCATAAAATTGCTCTACTGTATGCAACTTTTTACATTTCATAAATATGCCTCAGGAGTAATGAAGCAAGCGGTAGGAAACAGATGCCGTGTATTTTGTCCATGAAGTAAACCGATATCATATGTATTGAAGATTGAAATGCTCAGCATTTTAAAAATATTTTTTCTTTTATTTTTTTCTACCACTATCAGGCTGTCTTTGGAGCAGCAGTTGCAATCTGTATTCAGTTCTTGCAAATATAATGGGGACAACAACAATACTACTTGAATTGAAAAAAAAAGCCCAATATTTCATAGTGTAACTGTTGTGAGCATAGCATGAAACATACACATACATGCCCACACTTTCTCTATGCAAGTCTGTTACAGCTTTCGCTGCTATTGGTTTTGCCTTGAATTGAATTTCAGAATAATTATATGCACTTAGAGCAAATGTTTCTTTATGAAGGAAATCCCTATGGAGAGGTATGGTGGGTGGATACAGGCAGTATTTCAAATATAGGTATAGAGCTATATACACACCATTGGGGAAAATATTGTCAGGTTTGACATTTCAGTAAGGGGAGGGGGGAAAGAGAAGAGAGGGAGAGAGAAAAAAATTAGTCTGCACCTGTGTAAGCATTTATTGTCACTGCTGCAATAAAATCCATATTTGATGTGGTGTTAAATTAATGCAGCATAATACAAGTCTGAATCCATGTTCCCACTAACTATTGGTGGCATTGTCAGCTGCAAGAGAAATTTGCAGTAGACTAATACCATACATGATACTAGTTGTAGCCATAAAAATGTAACAGTCCTTCAGCTTAAGAAAATGCTGAAGAATGCACGTGCAATCGGTGACAAATAGCAACCAGCATTTTAAAACTGACCTATCATCTCTGTTGCTTCTACACAAATGGAGCTGTTTCCTATAATCTTCATCTTTCATTTCAGTAAAAGCTTCTGTATTACCCCCAACTACATATCCACTGCTTTGAAGGTATTTTTTGAATTATACAACTTGTTGTTTATATGTGTATAAATGTGTATGTGTGTGGTATGAGGAGACAGGTTTGTTAAGAATTATGTTTTTATATTTTTTTCTTTATTTTTTTCTTTTTTAATATATATTTTACGCTAGTAGGCTTTGCATTTACATGGCAGTGTTACTGAAGGGGGAGAACATGGGTGGGAGACTAGAATGTACTTCTGAATCCCTATATTATTTTTAAATATGCCATGTACCAGAAATATCATGAGTCTGATACAGGCATTTATTGAGATTCTCTAGTTAGTCAAACTTTTGTATTAATTGGTTACTTTTTGAATGTTATACTAGTCTGCTATTTTCGAGGAGAAGAAAGAAAGAATGAACTTAGGGAACATGGCAAGGCAAATGAAAAAGACAAGCTTTCTTTCCCTGAGTTGAAAACCAGCTTTTTAGAGCCAATGTGGGATTGCATCAGGAGTAGTTCTTGGATTAAAAACAGATAATCTAGTTTGTGTCTGGAGGGGTTCTTCTCGAATTGTTATACACTTTCTTAAACAAAAATATGAATGAAAAAGTAATTTCTGTAGCAGTTTTCTCTTAATTTTACTTTAGCTCTATCTTTGTGCTTTCTTTGTGTGCTGCTAAGATGATTTTATATGCTTAAGTAGTAACTTTGTGATGTTTGAGGAGTGTTGATTAAAATACAGATATTTAAACTTGAGACTGCTGCTAAGAATTTTATTTTTGCTTCTTTACGTAGCATTGGAAAATATCTTGATTGCTTGCATTGCTAGCAATTTATATTTATAATTCTGTAACAGTTAAGGTCAAAGAAAATGGCAAGATCCGTCTTTGAGGGACTGTATGTAGGAACTTATATACCCTGTGAAATGGTCTTGTTTTTGTGTTAGAGCAAATGAGTGTAGATCTACTAAAACTTCATATTTGCTTGTTCTCAGTAGACAAAGGATCTGTGAAGAAACTGGTGAAATACTAAAATATGCTCACAGGAGACACTGTCGTTTCTGTTCTGTTCTAGACTTTATTGAAAAATGCATTCAAATAATGCCATGTCAGAGCATGCGCGCTCGTCATTAATGAAATGTAGAGAGATACTCATAATATGCACATGTGTACATGCACCTCAGTACGCAAATTTTGGCTAAGTGATATGAGTTCTAATTTTTCCTTGTTAAATAATTCATCGTAAAAGGCAGAAAAGGTTAATTTGAGAATGATATCTACCTCGATTTCTGAGAAAGTAATTTCCTGATCTCAACATGATTTCACAAGGAAAAAAATGACTGAGACAGAGCCTGCCTCATCTGGGTAGTTCTCTGCAGATAACTTATTTTCTATGTCTGTTAACAGTATTCACAGGCAGGTTGCAGGTGAAAATTCGCTACCTTTGAAGTAGAATAATTTTATATACACCACTAGGTTGCAGCACTAATGCAAAGGGTCAAATTAAGGTTGAATATTGTTGAATTGAAGCAATAGGGTGAAGTTTCTGACTATAATCAAAGTAATATTTTGAATTAATTTATTATTATCACTGGAAACCAAGTTTGTAAACACCAACACATCTTAATTGGACTTCACAATATATCATTGCTCATACATTTGAAAAAGCTGATGTTAATTATTTGATATTACATAAGAGACATAAATGGAAGACAAAGAGTAAATAAAATATGAGTTTAAGAAACATTTTGTGAATTTCTTATAAGCGACATACACATATATTCTGTATTACCGTTATTATTTATTATAGGATATTTAATGACACACCAGTTGACAAATCATTTATAGTAAGGGAAGAATATTGAAATTCAGATACAAAACTTCATTTCCTGTCAACACTTTAAGTATGGCAAAGTAAAATATTATGAAGGGTGGTTTCACTGTACATATGGAAACCATAGAACATTGTAAATTGTTCTGAATAATATGCAGCTATCAATGAAAGCATGTGCAAACTCAAGGTACACTTCACTGAAACCTTCATAGACCATACTTTATTACACACACACTGCACATCCTTCACCGTTAAATCTACTAATGTGGACACTTGCTTTTTCAAGAAACTTGCTTCCTCTACTGTCCAACTTCTGGCAAAATTTGAATGAAAGAAACAATGAAGAGCAGTATTGGACTAAATGTTGCCCAAAACTCTGTTCAGGCTAAAAGGAACTCCTCTCTGTTGATTTTTTTTTTTTTTTTTTTCCTTCCTGGATTTACACCTCTTCATATTTGAGTCCTTGGCATGGTGACTTTCCTAACTTGTCTGTGAGTTAGAAACTCTACAATAGAGCAATAGAAAGTAATCCTCATCTTTGGGAAGCTGAGTGTGTTACAGTCATCAGGATGTATGCACACGAAAAAATCAGCCAGGTCCAAGCACTGTGTTTATTTATTTCTTTTTTTTGTGTTTTGATCTGGTGGCCAGTCAGAACACCACCCCACCAAAGAGCTATTGAGCTTATATATTTTTTGCTGGCTTATTGATTGAGTTTTTAGTATGTTGAGGATTTGCCAAAAATCTGCCAGCTGAGGCTTTTAATGCCCTTCTTTGTACAGACAGTCTTCCTGATTATTAAACATCAGAGCCAGTTACATCAAGTGTGTGTGTGTGTGTGTAGGGGAAAGGCAAAACAGGGAATATCTTTGCTTTGTACAGGGATTTCATTCTAACAAGCAGAATACTGTATAATTTCTCTCAATTTATATCAGCCTTTTATTACTTCACTTTTCCTGTAAGCTCCTACTATCACTTCTTGCCTCTACTAACTTATATGAAATAAAGGTTTATCAGTTTGTTGATAAAGGAGTGTGTGCAGTAGGAGGCATAAAGCCCTAGCAGTATCTCAGAGGTGTTCCCCAGCTTGTACTGTCATAGGGCATCTGATCTGGAATATAAACTCAAGTTGGAATTGTGCAGTAGTATGTCTTTACCAACAGACTGCATCAAGAGAACACAAAGATTTAGAAGTTAACTGGATATAATGAAAATCTATATGGCGATTTTCCCATTTAATGCTGTCCCCACATGCACATCATTCTTAACATGAGGTATTTCTATTTTAAACTTTATTATGGCAACTCTTAATGGTAACTCAAAGTGAACTTTGAAACATGTATCAAACAGTAGGAAATCATGTAAGGCAGAGAATGCAAGTGTATGTGTGCTTATGCAAAGCCAATCATTCAAAAATATGCATTGAAAATAGATATTTCCAGAATCCCATTGGTCAAAAGCTAGAACAGTCCTCTTCTATTTAACAATAATAATTTAAAAAACCGTCTCTGAAATACATTCTCATGAAGAATTACATATTATGTGATAAATATTTCTGTATCTGTGTGTATGTTCTGTGATTTTTCTGCTGATACACCATAATCTGCCACATTACAGACTGGTTTTATTGTATTATCCTATTTCAATGTTCTACATTACAACATAAAGATATACCATCACTTAGCCTGATCAGATCATGAACCTTAAAAAAGAATGCAATCTTCATGAAACCTGCCATGCTGCAATACCTGATTTTTAAGATGTAAAGAATAGATACAAATGTAATTTGTATAAATACAAATTACATTTGTATCTATTTGCATATTTGTATCTATTTGCATTATGAGCAAAACTCAAAATGAAACAGGACTGGTATTCCTCCCCTGGCCTTCACATTAACATAAAAATAGATACTGAACTGTTATTGTGGGCTTGTCAACCACACTGTAGTAGTTCATACAATATTTACACAAGTTTAATGGATGAAAAGGTTATCTTATTAGTTGTTATGCTATCCTAATATTAGTACAAATAAAACATTTGTATGCCTGTGTCTAGGAAACTTATATTTGCTGTACCACAATGACCATCCTGTCATTGGTTCCTATATGTAATACAAGTGTACAGCTGATTTTTACTTCTGCTGGAATAGAGAGAGTTTTTAATTTTGTTGTTGTTGTTGATTTATTTATTTATTTATTTTCTTCAATATGTTTCATATTATAGACATGAGACAAAGAAACTACTCAAAACCTTTTTTTTTTTTTTTTTTGAAATGAGGGTGAGAAAAGAGGTAGGAATGACAAGTATTTGTAATAGTTTGGAGACAACATTCAGGACAAATAAAGTTTATTTTGCTTCTAAGGTTTTTTTCTTCTAAGGAAAAACATCCCTTAAATGTATATCTTTATCTTACAGTCACCTGTTATTTTCCTGATGCCTTTTTCTATGGTAAGTAGAACTGGGACCATAAATGTATACAAGGCTCAAGATGTGGGACTCAACATCAGTATTGTTGCTGATGCTAACTTACAGTGTTAGCATCCTTGACACTGACCTCTGTCATCGGGCAGTGGATTCTCCAGGGCTAGGGGTCCTGTAACCTTGCAAAGATCTTTGTACTGGTACAACTACCACAGATGAAGTCTCCTAAAGAGCTGTATAGACAGCCCTTTGAAAGTAGCTGTGGCAGCAGGGAGAGAGAGACCCCTTCCTCCATCACAATATCGAGAGTTTCCTAGCTCTGTCTACTTGGTTTAATGGGCACAACATCATATTTTTTTCTTTTTATGGCTATCATTCTTAGAATATTCTTTTAAAAATATTGTCCATCACTAGGCCTTAAAATGCTGTCTGATGATCATGACAGACTTATGAGCTTCGATTATGAATCAGGACTGTAGTGTATAATAATATTTACAAGTTCCTGCTTTCTCGGTGAAGAACTGTCCTGTTTTCTCCATATATCTTTCTACTCCTTGAGTAGAGATAAAGAGGGGCCTACACTTCTTTTAGTCTTGGTTGAAATCTGTGGATAGTGTTACAACAATTAATTTGAAATAAAAAATAGCTTCTTTCTATCCTCAGAGTGTTTTTCTATAAAAGGACACCTGTTTATATTTTTTAAAATATATTCATTTAAAGTCATCTTTTCATGTTTCACTTGTCCCTGAGCCTCAAAACAGCAGACAAAATGTGAAAATAAAAGTTCCTATTGGGTCCCTCCCTGTTTTCTTGGTATATCCCTTGAAGATTTCCAATGTGTCATCAATAAATCAGTTAAAAGTAGATTTAGATGTCATCAATTTCTATACATCATAAAAATTATAAGTAATCCCTTCACTGAAGGTTCTAATGAGATGAATAAGATTTAAACCTTAAAATAATGTGTTTTATTTTTTACATTGAGTCTACTCACAAAATAACCTGGATTTTCAGTAGAAGATTGACAGTTGTTAGGAATAATTGCAAAACAACACAAATAGGAAAAAAAAAAATGTGTTTAAAAGAATAATCCCTAAACATGACAAATAGAAAAACATGACAAATTGAAATAAGAAAATAAAAATATTTCAGCTCTTATTTTCTGCCTCTAAGAATATATTATAATTGCAAATTATGTGAATAGACTTTAAAAAACAAAACATCATGTTATAGATCATATTCTGATTATCTGTGTAGATGTCTTCTAAATTCTTGTATATTTTTTAGGAAGGGGAGGGCTGTTATATGTAATTTCTGTTATACATGATTTTTTCTTTTTCATTATACTCTTGATGTGCAAAGTAAGCTATGTAGAGCTACCATCCTGCTCTCATGAGTTTCTCTTAAAAAAATCAAAACAAAACTAACTAATTAAGCTAACTAACTGTTGGACTATCTAATAATGAATTCTAGTTAAATATATAATATTAACCAAAACAAAGCAATATTATATTAACATCATAGAATCTATGCAATCACTGCCATAGAATATGGTGAATTTCATCACAGATCAACAGCATTTAACCATTTAAAAACAGTCTTTAATCAAAACAGTACTTTATTAAATGGTAAGTAATAGTGTAGACCTAATGTTCTGTATGAGTTACTAGGGTCTACCCAGTAATTTTGCAGCTGTATGAAACGTTTTGTTCCCTTTTAAGATTAATGAAGTAAGGAGTGTAATTATTACATGAAAGATAGTTCAAGATCTGCTTAAGCATATTATAACCAACTTCCCCAAATAGGTTTCTGCTACTGCCTTTTCAAGAGCATCTTTTAAACACTATTTCTGTCTCCTTGTTTCTCTTTGGGATAGTTACCACAGCCTTGTGGCAGACATATGTAGCGTCCATAAAAAGTAGGACAGAAGTGTGATTTTTTTTCCTCTTGTTGGATGAAGTTTTTCTGCCATTAGCATGCCGAGCACTCTTTCCCTTGAGTAAGAGTTTGTTGCCTGTGGTCAAGACAGCACTGAAGCTGACACCTTGATTAAAACAGGTGAATTGAGCCCCAGGCGTATAAAGTACATTCAGTTTTCTCCATGACTTAATACTTGGGCACATTTTATTGACAGTTTTTGATTAAGAACTTGGAAGCTTTTGTGATATCTTTTACTAGATCAATTTTTTTTCTGGTAGTTACATCTTTGAATGGCAGATACACAGATAGATGGATTTTCCTTTGAAATATTGTTCTTTTATAAATGATACACTTTTTTTTTTCTTGTTTACAAATTAATTCTTTAAAAGTTACCTTCTTAAGTGGTCTTTAATGAAGTAGTACCCAGATTTGAATAATTAATTCGAGAAAATCTTTCTTAAGGTGGAAATATGTTACTTTTAAGATTTATTTATAATATTTAGAAACTTTAATGAAATAAGAGTCATTCTGATGATGAAATCAATATCTTTTCTAAAATTAAAGTATGTGTGTGATACATATGTACAGAATGGAAAATGGAGAAAAAATCATACATCCTTTCTTCCTCTTCCTGTCCTTGACAAGCAAGGCATCTGAACCCATTCTGGAACATGTGTGTTATTTGTGAATATATTTTAATTGTGATGTAGTTTCCTCTACCTTTGTATTTGAGCTCAGAAAAATGAGAATTACAAAAGAACAATGAATTAAGACATAGTTTATTATAGTAATAATACCATTAACGTTCTGATGAGCATAAATCTTCAAGTTAATTCAGGAATTTATAATGTGAATGAGACAGGTCACTGGGCGTGAGCTACTCGAAATTGGATACCTAAAATGTTGTGACAAAGAAGGAGAAATCAATTAATTAAATTCTGAAATCCATAGTTCAAAAAGTTACAGTATATTTTCAATTTGTTGTATTCAGGTGTTTAAATTATACTTGATATGCTTAAAACAGAAATTACAAAAAGCCATCTAGGAGCGAGTTTATTAGGTTTTCAGTTCTAACAACACCCACTTAGCTCGAGTTAAATACAAATAAAGCTCTAAATAGCTTGGTCTTCTAAGTTACAGGATCAAAAACAGCTGTGTTAACACGGGAGCCCCTTCTTGCTACATTTTGGGTTATGTATATTCAGGAAAGGAAATACCCACCTTTTCTCTCCTACATGGCTGCGGCCATCAAGATCCAAGCAGTAAGTACCTTCACATAAAGTCTGAGCTGTGCTGCCTAATGGACAGCCTGCTAAAGTCAGGTCTAATGGGATAATGGCAGGCTAGGTGGATCAGTCCCACATCTCCCAGTTAGATGGTTCCAGCTCAGTCTCTGGAAGAGCACCCAAACAGTCTTGTCTTATAGGAGTGTATGACTATGGCACCATTTTAGTGTTGTGACTGGTTCCTTGTGACTCCTCTGCATTTGCTCACTGGAGTCCATTTATAGCTCTAGCTAAAATCCCCCCCGTTTTCTTGTTGTTTTGTTTTTTAATTATTTTAATTATTAAGAAAGGGCACACAAAATCATGCTACTTCAGCACTAAAAGATTTCTGGAGTAGTTCAGAAGCTATTTTGTAGAGTAGATTATTAGAGTAGATTAAAACCAGACTATTGGATGGCAAGCACAACAGTAACTTAAAAAATGTGTCATAATGGCTTGATGACTGCAAGAAAAAAAAAAAAAAGATTATTTTTGAGAATGAAATTCTATTTAAGTAAACAGAATTCATCTTAATGATTCCAATGTGTAGTCAAGCACTGACTTCTCCAGAGTAGCCTATTAATACTTTTAACTATATGTCCTAAAATGAAGTGATATATGGAAAAATAGTTTGAAGTTAGCTAAATACATTTTTGAACAATCAGAAATACTATCAACAAAGCTCAAGTTAACACTGACACAAAAATAATTATTTTTATAATGTTGGCATTGTTCAGGGTCTTTTCACTTTAAAGGAAACAATTACAATGTCTTACAGCAATTTGCTGGTGATTTAGTGTTTCTTTCTATGTTGTGAGATGCTTGGTTTCTTTCTGGCTGAAGTGTTCTGTGAACACTTTTAAATATAGTTTTTGTTTTGGTTGTTTTCTATACATAAATAAAATCTATTACACAAAATAATGTGAAGTAATCACCAATGAAGTAACTGTGGTTTGAAATGTTTCCTCCCACAGAAGCCTTTAGGTTTTTATCTTGTTTTGTGTTTACACCGTTACTGCTCTCTGACCTGTTCCTATCACATAATAGGATATAGTAATACTATTGTATGTCCTATAATAGAATCATAATCATATAATAATCCTTTGTGAAGGATGGGGTTTTACAGTGGAAATTGAAAAGCATTCATCTGACAATGATACACTGAAAATATTTTCTTCACTTTCTCTCACATTATAGCTCATTGTATCTCCCACATGTAGCTTGTTAAGAGCTCGCTAAAATTTGAGATTAGCTTTTTTTTTCTTTTTTCTTTTTTTTTTTTCTTAATTGCAACTGGGAGGGAAAATGGAGTGGAGAAAAAGACACGTTATTAATGAAGAAACTGTTGAACTTTGGTAAGGTTTCCTTTAGGGGAAACTGTAAGTTATTGACAGGTTTGGATTTTTTTTTTTTTTTTTTTTTTCTTGTCTGTTTAGTTTTTATTCATGCATTTGAATATGTTCTCACTTCCCTGTCTGGAAAAGGATATATATCATTCTAAATTCTCATTGCTTATTCTCCAGAATTTGTAGCAAACTTAAGCTTTAGTAAAACATTATTTTTCTCAGTATTCATTAACCCCATGGTAAGTCTCCACATTTCAGCAGTTTGTCAAAGTAAGCAGAATGATGCTCGTTACTTACTACTGCAAGTAAAATGTTGATGACTTTTCTTGTGCAATTCCCTGTAAAGTTTGTTCCAGTTTTTTCAGATAGGAATCTTAAGAATACAGATATTTTTAATCTTTTGGTGCCATCTTGTGGCAAGACGATAATTATATGAAAACTAGTTGCTCTTTTCCAGCCTACACTTCTATGCCTACCAGCAAAATACTTTGCTTTGGTGATAGATATGTATGAATTTTTATACTTAATGTAAAATATCAAATCAAGTCATGCACAGAAAAACATATTTTTGGTTCTTTCTTTTCTTGATCTTTTCATGTACATTACTACAAATATTGATTTGTGAGACTTGAGAAATCTCAAAAAAATTTACTATAGTTACCACATCAAAATAGATTTTTAGTCCTTAATTCATTAGAACTCTGTAGAATACTTAAATGCTTTACTAGTTCAAGGCAATTGTCAATAGATTTTTATTGTACTAGCTCATTAGATCTCTGTAGCACACTTTAATACTTAGCTAGCTCAAGGCAGTGCTTACTTTAGCATCCTGAAATGTTTAGCAAAAGCCAGTATCCATGCTAGCATTCCTATTTTTCATTTTATTTTCTGGTTTAGGTTTGGGAAAATTCATACCAGCCTGCATACAATAAAAGCAATAACAGCACAGGAATGCTGTTTATTTTCCTGGTATTCTCACTGCAGTTCAGCAAGATCAGTGGTTTTGGTTTTGAGCTAAATGAATACTAGTTTAATACCTGTGTTTTTGAAAGTAATGCTTGTAGATGTTTGTAATCAGTACAGATAACATTCTCACTCAATCTCATAAAGAGTTTTCTGTGTGGTAGTCCATATTTGCTTACTTATTTGTCTCTGAGTTCCAGTCATGCTGAAAGTCTCTAGATGCAAAAATATTGTTCTTTGTCAGTAGATGGAAAGGAAATCAAGATGTCAATCCTGCTTTCACTTAAGCCAGTGGTTCTCATTCTTTCAAAAGAAAAGATTATTTTATTTTTCTTCTCTCTTCCTCCTTTTCCTTCTTTTCCTTTTTTTTTTTTTTTTTTTTATTTTTTTCTAAAACACATTTATTATAGTCTGGTCCGAATAATGTCCAAATATCTTGATGTCTTCGAAGATCATTTGATGATTATAACTTGGTGAGATATTATAATACCCTTTTATTATAATACCCTTTTTTCCACTTAAGGGGTCAGAAAGCATGTAAGAATTATAAGTTCTCACATCTTACGGCTACAAAACACTTTGAAAGTTTGAATTTTGGTCCAGTACTATAGCCAGTAATATTAAAAATAAAAATCTTACAAGTGCTTCTTTTTGTTATTTTCCTATCTTTCGGAATAGAATTTAGTCATCCAAATGCCAGTCCTGGCTGAGGGAGGACATACTATTAAAATGAGTACCAAATGAGAACACTTTTCAGATTCCGATATTTAAAATGCAAGTAGTGTTCCAATTGGATATTCTTACATAGGAAGATGCTTCCATCATGTTCTGTACAGAAAGGCAATACTGTTTCATTGCACATGTGTTGTAAACATACAGAAAAGAAAAATATGATAAAGATGCTAACAAGATATATTTTCCAGTAATTACTGGGTATATATTAAAATGTTGTTTTACTACAATGTGTTTTGTAACAGGCAGTCACTAGCTGATGTAAAGTTGTATGCTGCACCAGCTAGTGAGAGTGATAAATCAGTCAATTGTTGAAGGGTTCCTTTCGGATGGTTAGAGACTGTGATTTTTCTGATTAGGGTTAGCTAGAGATAAAATTCTTGCCTGTCAACTAGACCAGAGAGAAGAATCACAATATTAATGCAGTAAGTTATAGGATCTCAACAGTTTTGTGTGTGAGCAAGAGCTGCGTCCATTCATTTTTTCCTCCTCACACCAGTAAAATTCTCTTGACAATTAGCTCCCTTGAATGCTTCACTCTTCCCATTTTTTGTGGTGTTTTGTATAGTATGCTTTATATACAAGATTAAAGTGGTAAGTGACCTACTGAAAGGAAGAATTGCAATTGCTTTTTCCAGTTCATTTACTTGGTATGAATGTCCTTATAAGAGAGACAGACCTAAGTCTAGGGTATAGACTTTTTGATAAAAATGTTATTGATAGATGTGTTGATAAAAATGTCATTGATGTTGATTAAAATAATATTTTAATAACATAATATTTAATAATATATGAATAATAATATAAAATAATATTTGCATTGATAATGCAAATATTGTGGCATGTAGAGTATGCCAATATTAATTACAATGAAACCTAAACGATTTTTTTTTGTGTGTGCCTTTTGCAATGCATATAAAACCAGTTTCAATATTCTTCTATTTCTGGCTTTCTAGATCTGACAATTTCTAGGCCTGGAAGAGATTTTTTTATTTTGTAACA
Organism: Heteronetta atricapilla; assembly: GCA_011075105.1. Taxonomy (NCBI): domain Eukaryota; kingdom Metazoa; phylum Chordata; class Aves; order Anseriformes; family Anatidae; genus Heteronetta; species Heteronetta atricapilla. Next base: position 75,303,349 of record CM021732.1, on the reverse strand, counting down.
TCAGAAATATGTAGTCAGTATATCACAGAACAGCATTATTATTATTATTTGTTTGTTTATTATTATTATTATTATTATCATTTGTATATATTTATTATTATTATTATTTACAGGGCAACTTATCTATAAGAATGAGATCTTTAAAAGCTTTCTAGAAAGTTACTTACCAAAATTTCAGTTTCTCAACATCTTATTCTAGATGAATCATTTTCATTTGTGTATGTGTGGTACTGTAATTTTCTTGAGGTTATATTTAATGCCAACCAAGGGCAGAATATCTCTAAGAACTTTAAAGAGGGGAAAAGTATGCTATGCTATGTATGTTAAAGGTCTTTAAAAAAAAAAAAATATTTTTTTTAAAAATGTGTTTACCTATAAAAACTGGATGTGAAGCAGGACAACATCCTTCAACTGAAACATGGAGTGAAATAAGCAACAAATCAAGTACAGATGCAGAACAATAATGTAGCACATCATAAGTTATCAAAGAGAAGGTCCCCAGTGAAAAAGCGGTTGTATATATGCAGCACAAAAAGCAGAAATGTAACTGGTAAGCCAATAGATGTTGTGAAGGAACAGAGAGAGAATTGCTTGGATTAATTGGTATGTAGGACTTCAGGAAATCAAATGGATGCTTATTTGAACAGAATTCTGAAATTTGAAGAAAAGATGTTATAAAGATTTAATCTCTTCTAGGACAAGAGGAAATGGCCTCAAGTTGCACCAAAGGAGGTTTAGGTTGGAAATTAGGAGAAATTTGTTCTCAGAAAGAGCAGTCAGGCATTGGAACGGGTTGCCGAGGGAGATGGTGGAGTCACCATGGGTGTTTAAGGAAAGATTGGACATGGTACTTAGGGACATGGTGTAGTCCCTACACCTACATGGTGTAGGGACATGGTGGTGGTAGGAGAACACTTGGACCAGATGATCTTGGAAGTCTTTTCCAATGTTAATGATTCTACGATCTGAGAATGCACAGCACCAGCCTTCAAAAACCAAAGTGTTACAGTAGATTTCATATGCAAAAGAAGCGCAATGTTCAGTGACAGAATAATGATAGTTTGACCAAGGATTTAAGCAGAGATAAAGTTGACAAAAGGTTAGGAGAATTTACTGCTAGATTGGCTAAGAGGGATGTAAAATAAAGGCAAGGGATAAAAAGAGGATGTAGGAAAATGTTTTGGAAAGATGAAATAATATCATTGTCTTCACTGAAGTTAAAGAACAAATAGGAAACTGTCAAAGTGATTATTTGAACAGAAGTTATTAATGTGACCATAATCTAGAACTCCTGGTAATCTGTCTAGTACCATTCAGAATCTGTTTTTGAAAGAAGCAGAATTGCTAGAATTTCTTCATCACAATTGCTAAATCCCTTGCATGTCCCCTCTGCAAATTGCACCTGTTGAATCATAGATTTTTATATTTCAATCCCAGTGTGCTTCATTTAGTTAGAATTTTAGGTAGGTAAGTAAATATATTATTTATGCTGGAAACTGTTAGATCCTGTGTATAAAGGGGAGACTGAAAAGTGTCTGCCACAGAACTTGTCTAGATGATCAAAAGGAAAAAAATGTTTTTTAAAACTGTTTCTGAGTCTGTCAGATAAGATTGATTGCTGATCTGTGGAACTTGTATATTTAGTGTGTTCTTTTCCTGACTGTCAAAATTATTTATGTCTAGTGTGACTACCAGCTAGACTAAACAATGTGCACCTAGGCTGTGGCAGCAAAAGAAGAAAATTCATCCTCCTGTACAACTGCAGTAATATATAACTGACATGTTTCAGGATCTGATTGCTTAGTGAAATTCTAAGCAAGATAACAAGGTCATAAAAAAACAGGATCCCAATGACTGTGAGTGCTGCCATTATGTACAAGACATAGGTGTGCCATCTTTTCAGACACCTGCAGTAGCAGTCAGAATTAGTTTGTTACTATCTCTTTGCCCTTTAGAGATTACAGTAGTTAAGGCAAAGCAAGAAGTGCCATTTAAATTGAAAGAGAAGTGTTAAAACAGGAGCAGTGATACTGATATTTTGGTTGAAAGATCTTTCCTTTACCAAAGTGAACTTGGCTGTTTCCTCACAAAGGTGAACAGAGAAGCCAAGTACCTCTCGTATGAGGAAGAGCTGAGAGTGTTTGGGACTGTTCAGTCTGAAGAAGAAAAGGCTTGGGAGGGATCTTATCATTGTATATAAATACCTAAAGGGAGAGTTCAAAGAAGATGGAGCCAGGTTCTTTTCAGTGGTGCCTAGAGACAGGACAAGAGATAGTGGGCATAAACTGCAATACAGGGGGGGGGGGGAGGGGGGAGGGGTTGGTTGGACCAAATGACCTCCAGAGGTCCCTTCCAACCTCAATCATTCTGCAGTTCTGGAAATCTGTGATATGTACGCTACCTGTGAATGAAGCTCTTCCTTCACGACCTTCTAAGTGTTGAAGAAATCTAGATTGGCTTTCAGGTATGAATTTGCAGCACTAAGAAAAATATATGTATCAGTTGGACTGATACAATAGTTCACATGCTTGAGAAAGAAAAAACTATTTTTCTGAAATGTACTTATATCTATGTCTTTTGACATAGAACAAACTGAAATGCTTACACTGAGTTAGCTGTTATTTTTGCATATTGTAAAGAGAATGCAGGAAACCAAGGACAAAATAAATTTTATTTCATTCATAATGGGAGCAGAAGTCTTGCTATAGCAATTTAAAAACGTTATTTTCCTAATTTAACAATAATTCAGTAATCAGAAGATCTTGGTGCAGGAAAGAAAGTTTTCAGGGAAATTACAACCTTGTGTCTCTAGAGTTTTAGCTTTCTCCAATAGCATTCAATAAAGTTCTCTTCAGGTTAAAAGTAAAAAAATAAAAAAAAATCTTGGTAGATAATCCAGTAGTTTTATGGTAGTCTTAGACCAAACTACAGCTATTGCTCAAATAGTTTGTGACAGCTGATTTACATGAGAAAGTAGTGGTAACAATGACCAGTTCTTGAGCTTTCTCCTAGTCAGTACATATTCCTGTCCATGAGATTGTTTTGCAATATTTACACTTTGAAAAGACCGAGTCTTTCTTATTAAAAAATAAATTATGAAAAATAAGAAGTCCTGAAGGGGGGGATAAATGAGTGTTAATTTACACTGCTTCTTTCTGTGCTTTTTGGTACTTTCTCTGAAAGGCATTTTGTTTAACAACAGTCAGGTGCTCTTGTTGATTAGGCCATGCTTGAAATATTAAGTACTTGTTCACATGTAAGAACCATATGTCTAAAGAACCAGAAGATGAAGGGATAGGCAGCACTGCAGAAGCTCCTAATAGACAGCAAATTTCTGATGCTCTCTCCCTAATTAATGGAAGAAAAGAGCTTGCCTGTGGGCCTGTGAGGAGGATTAAAAGCCACCTCCTACTATGTACTGAACTGCAGAAGTTGTGACTTCATGCATAGGAAACCCCAGCATTTTGTGTAAGCCTGTGCTTAATTTCCATTGTGTTTGACAGGATTTGATCATATATATAAACTTAAGCACATTTAAATTGTTCTTAACACTCTGCAGATACAGATCCATGTGCTTTGGCCAACTTAGTCCTTAATGAAAGCTGTGTCTTGTTCTGAGACCTTAGTTATCTAGCAGCAAATTAGAATTAAACAGCTCTGTATTTCTGGTATTAACTGGGTGTTAACCATTAACCTTATCCGTTTGTGTCTCAGTCTCTGCTTAGTGCTGTTATTAGTGGTGTTAGTCAAATGTTCAGGACATCTAAGTTTTTCAGACATTTTACTGGTTTCCACCTAGATTTAGTAAAAGGACAATTTTCATCCCTCACATAATGATCAGATTGCATTTTTTTTTTCATAACCTTTTAATGATCTCCAGTAAGTATTTGTCAGGTAGTTGGTTTAATTGATTTAAAGACCAAGGTGAGCATTCTGTCTCCATAAGGAAGTGCACAGGACAGTTGGAATGAATGAGTTATATATAGAATATGTGTGACCAGAACTTATTCTGGAAGAGAAACACAGAATGAGAACATATGCTGAGCTGATCATTCTTACTTCCCAGGAAGTGTTTAGTTGCACTTTTGCTTCAGTATGCACCAAGCAGAAATTTTCATATCCAAAACAATATATAGAATTATATATTGGATAAATTATCTACGTGCTCTCTCACTTAAAAGGCTACCTTGCTGTAAGTCCAACACTGCCAAACAGTTTAGAATTATTAAATCTTCAGTGTAAGACTGACATAAAATTGTAAGGGAAATCAAGCCACAGGCTTTCATTTCTTTGCTTTTATTTTTTATTATTTGACCCTTAGGACTTTCATGTTTGTTGTGTTATGCTTTATGTATTTCTGTTCATAGATTCCCAAAACTATAAGCATACATCAAATAGTTGCTCAACTCTTCTGTTGAACAGAAATTGTTTCTCACAACCTGATCACCTGCTTTCTTTCTGCACAGGTGTTTCTTTTTTGTGTGTGTGTTCCTTTTTATGTATCCTGTTCTTTGCTTACAACATACCTATGGGATTTGCTTCTCACTTTGTTTTTCCTACCAATTACAGATGTGTGACTTTCATCTGTATGATGTAATATTATGATATTTTGGATACCCTCACAGATAATTTTCATTGTGTTTATTTATTCATTATTTATTTATTTATTTTCATTCTCTTACAACATGGATTTTATGGTATGATTTGCAGCATTTCTACATTTTAAGAATATTAAACGTTATCAACAGTTTTCATGCTGTAGAGCTGTAGTTCCTGGATAATTTTCCATGAACTATAAATAGATACTATTTATGAACATGTATTTAATGATAAAGTAAAGCCAATTTTTATCATATATCACTAATCAGCTATTAATAGCTTAATAAAGTACTGTGGCTTTTTTGTTTTGTTTGTTTGTTTTTCAGTTGTAACAATGGTTATGCTTAGGTACTATCCTTTCATCTATTCATCCACTCTCTGGTTGAACTATTATAACTTACGTGAAGTAAGTTATAATTCAATAACTGTTTTGTTTTGAATCTGAAATGAATGAACAATCAGTATTCATTCTAGAGAGGGAGCACTGCTATTATGATGGTATAACAAGTAAAATCTAAAATCAAGCTTTCCTTGACCATTCATGGTCATCAAATAATACAGTTATGAATGTACAGACATTGAGAATGGTATTCTGTTTTGCTTTCACTTTGAAATTTGTCCTACTAGTTGGGCTGTTCTAGATATAATCACTGGGGTACCTTCTTTGTAAAGACATCCTGGTGGGACTCGTGTATTCTGCCCTATATCCCTCCATCTGCCTTGAAACCCTACGCTATGAGAGTTATTTGTAAAAGTGTTGAGAAAAAGTGCTTGTAGGGGAAGGAAAGAAACAGGAAACCTGTATTCCCTACTGGGAGCTAGTAAGTAAGTAATTTCCCAATTTAACCAAATTTTGATTTTTTAATTGGTTTAGATTTTTTGTCTAAATTAAAAATTAATTATTTGTTCCCCCTCCCCCCCCATCACTTTGGAAATATAACATTTTATGTGTGATGATAAATGACATATCACATTAGAGCTAAGTGTGATTTGAAATGGCTGAAATATCTAAAAAAATCAGACATATTGGAGACAGGTCAGCCTTAATAGATATGTGATTATAGCTTTCATACTATTTTCCTCTTTCAGACAGCATCTCTTCTGCATACTTGGAATCATTCCATTTTCCTCTCCTTGAAGACACAGTGGGTATATAAGCATTAACTATTGTGTGTTCTGGCCCTTGAGCTATGTTTCCCATTTCCAGTAATGTTAAAAGGTACTTCTGAAAATCCAGTATTCTATAGTGACAACCCTGAAAAAGCAAACAGAGTGAGCTGCTACTAAACAAAATATGAGTAGGTATTTACTTTTTCAAAGTATGTTTAATCCCCAGAGGGCTGTAGAAGACAGCTACAAATATTGCTTATTTTATGTTGTATGTAGGTTAACAGACTTTATTTTTTTATGTCTCAGAATGGGATCTGAGTAATTAAGATTGTCTCCAAAAATTTGTTTTTCATACTTTGTTCACAGTTACTGTGTGGAAGTGAAATATATTTGAAAGTAAATGTTATATATAAAGGCTTTTTAAACTTTTTCCAGTGTAAATAAAATGAAGTTCAGGGTTGGTCTTCTGGGTATAGCACTTACAAGATTATGGATGGATAGAGGTGGAAAGGGAATTTAATCTCCAAGACAGTCTTAAGAGATGTATTGTACTATGCAAATGTGTGCTAGTTCTGTCTGTAGATGTAATTATAATTAAGGTACAAAAAGTAAAAATAAAAAATCATTCACTGGGGTGGACTATTTTTATTTTTTTTATCCTACCTCTCAGCTACAAATCATCTAAACCATTACGTCTTGTCACGTTCAGTAGATATGGATAACAGATTATTCCCTGTCTCTTTGCAGAAGCCTTTTACATATTTAAAAGTTGTAACTTGCTCTCCCTTCTCACAAGCTTGTCTGGTAAGACCTATAGGCACTAGTTTGTTTGACTGAGTGACAGTGGTCATGACAATTCCTCTTTCACCCTGGCTTGTCCACACCTGTATTGAGGTGCAATGTTCACAAATGGTCTTACCGTTTTAGCTGAGCCTTTCCCATTGTTGCCTAAGATAGATATACCTCATTTTTACCTCATAGCTCAAAAAGATATACCTCATTTTTCTTACAAGTAGCAATCTTCTTTATGTATCAGGTTTTTTTAACAGAAGATACTGTTAGATCATATTCAGTGATCCATGTGCCCCACTAGCATTAAGATGGTTGGCATTTAACAATTTTTCTCTGTCCACAAAGTGTGATAATTATTCAATTATAGAAAGAATTTAGAGTGGAATTGGAGTGGAAAATAAGTTCTTGAATAAGAGAATCTCTAATTATTCTGAAACTGCTTCAGACAATTCTTGTTCTAATAGCAAATTCATTAGGCTCAGCACTTTAAAAACCTGTAATTTGCAGTGGCTAGTATGTGGTCCTTGAGCCATGCCTGATTCCCATGCTGATGTGGTTTCATTTTATCAACACAGGAATGCACTGACAGAGAATTGATGGTTTTCCTGACTGTCTTGCCACTGAATGAAGAGTCCCATCACCTGACGTAATTGGGTTGCCCTGTGCACAGCTGCACACCTTGTCCATCACCATTCTGTCTCCTTCAGGAGGAGTTCATGTCACTTTCCACCTAACAGACATTTCTGGATTTTTCTAGTGCTTCCTGATACTTGGTTCTTACACAGATGACAGGATTGCAGAGGCTGACTATTTTCTTCCAAGTTCCCCAATTCAACTTTATTCTGACATTTTCCTGTTTAATGTTGAGATCATACCATCTTGCTGCCAGTATTAAATAGTTACATGGTCTAAATTTACCATTACCACTCTCCAGCTTCTTCCATTCTTTATGTAAAATCTCTACTTCTCCATTGATTATTGAACTGATGTTTTTAATCTTCCTCCTGTTGCTAGTGCTCTTACAGAATTATTTTAGATGTGTCTGACTTCTAATTTTGCAGCTTGACCATGTCCATTTTACCTCTTTCTTGGCCTGTTTCTCCCTTATAGTATTTAACAAGATAATGTATTTAATGTTTATGAAAGTCCTTATGTTTTGAATGAAAAGATAGTGGCCTAACCAAAGTTTGTTCTTCATTGCATTTCCAGTCCTAGGAACTTCCAGACTAGGGAAGCTTTTGTTAGTGCCATGTAGTCTCTTTCAAGAGCTGCCTCCTCCTTTGTTCTTCCTGCCTATCCTACACATATTATCATAATCTTCCAGGCCCACAGGATGCTTCACTATTCTCTATTGTGCTTATATGATTTTCAGCTTCTAAAACAGAACCCTTCACAATTTTCTAGGTTTGCTCTCTGTGCTTTTCGTATTTCTGCAGGGATGTCAAGAATGTTTGATTTTTGACTAATGCAGTATTTTTTTTTCATCCATCCTGGCTTGCTGTTATGTTCTTTTTATCTTCTTTGACCATGGAGGATAACCTGGACTGATTTCCAGGTATTTAATTTTTGTACCTGAATTACATGTTTCCGTTTAGCATCCCCTTGTTTCATCTTACTTTAAAATCCAATTTACTAATTTAGTAACTCAGTCTTCTTTCTTTGTTTCCCCCCATGTCCCATAAGAAAGAACTCATCTGTGCCTAATAGCTCACTGAAAAATGTCTCCTAAGTGGAGAAGCCAAAACAGTCAAGATGACATCGTTAGTCATTAATTTATTTCCAGAATATTATTTTTCTATAAAACTGATGTTTCCTTCCTAATGAGAGGGTTCTCTGAAACATAATGAATAAAAACAACTTGCTAAAAAAAAAAAAAAGTAAAAGTAAGAGGTCATTACAGATGATGGTACTGTGGACAATACTTGCATACCTTCACATAGATGAGCATTTGTAGCAGACCTCATCAGTTTGCATAAGAGGTTTTGATGGAAGGAATATTTCCAAGTCAATTTTGGAATAGTTTGTAGAACAGGAACTGGGAAAATTCTGAGATACAGAGGCTTTGAAGGGGCTGCTGTCCAACTGTAGATCAGAAGCAGGGGCACACATACAGTATCTTTCAGGACTAAGGATGGAAAAGACAGTGGTAGTGCTGCTGCTGTGGCCCAGGAGCTGCTGCCTGACATTACTTCGTGCTGACCTCACTGCCTGCCAGGTGCTATTTGATGTCTTCCCTCACAAGTTGCCAAAAAGGTTCAAAGTTTTCAATGGTATGACTTTCATCATCATATTCAGTATGTGACCATTTTTTGAACATCTGTCCCTGTGTTTTAGATCTGATGAGTTGCTTTATTTTTTTTCTTTTCACTGTCATCCAGCTAGCACTGTTACATTGAGTACTATGATGAAGTACTGGAAATGGTAAGGTTTGTTCATAGGCACAGGAAAACTTTACACTTGATTTCTTCAATCTTCACTCATATAACAATTATTAGAGATGATATATCTATTTTAATGTTTAACAATATTTAAAGGAGAGGGAGGAATTCATTGCTTGACATTTTATCTAAAGCTTTGCTAATGTGCATATATATAATACCATTGTAGTTCTGTGCTTCTGATCACTTCAAGAAAAAATCCTTGTAGATTTTTCTTTTTTTTTTTTTAATATGTTAACATATACTTTAAATATATATCACATTGTGCTCTGAGTGACATCAGTGAGTATCTTCAGCAAGTACACTTCAGCCACTGAAGTAGCTGGCTTTTTGTTGTTGAAACTGAGAACAGATCCTTGACATAATGCTTTTTTTGACATCAGATTCTTATGCTAGCCTGCCTTTCTCCAACAAGCGTTTGGAAGAGGACTAAAAGAAATACCAAGAATAAAATGAAAATGTTAGGAAAAGAAGGGAGAACTGTCAACATACCAATGAAAAACTGTGTTCAAATTATAGGGTACAATATAATCACTTATTATGATTGACATTGTATGGAAAGTGGTGCAAAAGTGAACCAAAGGAGCCATAAGAAAAAACAACAATCACATCAAAAACAGTTGATGGGATGTATTACCATTTAATTGATGTGACCCTTACAGCCTGTTAAGAATCACTTTTAATTCCAATTTGGAAACTCTGGGTTTTTTGGACCTTGATGAACATTCTTCTACACTCATCTAAAGTCCTGAGCTTCTTGCAATTGCTTCTTTTACCATAAAGCAAGCTGCAAATAGGCAGCTTTAAATTCAGCATTGCTTCTCCATGTTGAGGCTAGCATTGGGTCATTGAATTGTTATTGGCAGGTACAAAAAATAATGTTTGGAGCAGTATGACAAAGATTCAGCCTGCCATAAGCCTTCCAGAAGTGAGAAGCTAGGTGCTGTTCTGTAAACATATCTGGCAGATTGGACAAAACTTTAGCTACTAGTTAAGTCATAGTATGCCTTAGAAGGATTTGCTTCCTCAGCAGTGATTTTTGTCACAGAAAGTCAACATTCCTTATATCAACACCTCCCAGAATATTTTTTCCAGAAGGTATCTGGGTATGTTGTTTCTGTATGTGTACTTCTGTATGTGTATCTTCGTAGATTTTTTTTTTCTCAGCCAGCATTTAGATGATAGTGTTAGTAGAAGACCTGAGAGATTTTTCTGATGATCTTGCAACTCAAGTATGTAAAGGACTGTCTGTGACAAGCAGTTCTGTGTACTTCTGCAGTGCTTCCCTCTCTGCAAGTGTTTTGAGTGATGGTAAAAATGTTGGTAAGACTGTTGGTAAATGGACAGGTCTGGTTCCTATTTTTCATTCTAAACATGGAATAAAGAAATTTTATGTAAAATGCCTTAGCTGTGGAATTTTGCAACATATTATATATTGTCACACATATGCTACTTATCTCATACAAATATTTGCCACATAAATAGATGTATGTTTCAGTTAGATTATTTGCAAAAATTAAGGAACTGATTCCTTCTTTGAGAGACTTGAAGAAATCTGCCTTTAAGTAGGCAAATTCCTCATGTCGTAAGAATTCATCTTTGTTCAAGGCAGTTTTCTCAGGGAACTAGATGATGTTTACATAATTATGTATTCACTTAGGAGAAAAGAATGATATGGAAGTCTGTTTATCACAGAGAAGCCACTTTGTTTGAGTACATTGTTGACTCTTGGAATTAGAGAATTACAGACCTTTGGTAAGCTTACAGAAGAATGTTCTGTAGGAAAAAAAAAATGTTGTGTACATGTTACCATGTTACCACATGTTAAGAAATTGCAATGAAATGTTACATGTAATACAGCACAAGATAGGAATCATCCCCTGTAATGCTTTAAAGCTTTTTATAGAAAAAAAAAAAAAAATGCTTTGTGGTCAGTAAGCTTCTAAAATCAATACATCATTAATTATTGATAATTGGTATCATTTGAAAAAAGACAGTTTAAAATAAAACTTGATGTTAAATAAATAGCTGTGTACATTCTGATGAAATCATGCTCTAACTCTAAACAGAAACAAACGCTAGAGACTAGATGAAAATTGACAGACAAAGAATTCCAATAATTTATGTATTTAATTTAATGTACTATTTGATTTCCAATTTTCCAATGACTATTTTCAAACAGTCATTTATTAATCTTAGCTTCAAAATACCAAAAATAAAATGCAATAAAATAAAACAAAGGAAGGAGATAATTAGAAAATTTTATAACTAATGCATGGATAATAAAAGAATTTATTCACATGTGAAACCACAGAATTCATGGTAGATCAGGTATATTGATTTAAATCAACGATTTTCCCTGGGCTAAATGTAATCCTACATTAGAATGTCAGGAGAAAAAAAAAAAAAAAAAAAAAAAAAGTATTGCTTTTCTAACTCTATTTGTAAATACATATTTAGCTAAAACTATTCATTATTTAGCAAAAGAAAGAATTAGATAAACCTATGTCATATGAATCCATTTTCCTTTGACCATGACAAAGTTATCTTGCAATTGTAGTGCAGCATCCTAAGTTGTCTTGAAGTCTGTTTTAGTTGTTTGATAACTAAATGGTTAAACCAATATACAGTATGCAGTGTTTGCATTTTGTTTTCTGCTTGATATGGGTGTGGCTGGAAAATCATTTGAGCAAAACAGTAGTAAGACTCAATGAGATTTTGGATAAGGTGTGGACAGGCCACCTCTATCTAGTAGAGACACAGCTTTTCATTTCTAGTATAGAGATTGCTGTTATGGAACAGATAATTTGCCTGGATGTGATGAAGGACTGGTTATTATTGGCAGGATAGTTTTTCAGGATAGTTGTTACTGGTTGTTATTTAGTCATGTCCAATTGCCATGGAAGAGGAATTTGTGACTATAGTGATACAGGGGAAAAAAAGAACAAATGAAGCACAGCTGAAAAGCTGATCAGAGGGAACTTATGAGAAAAGCAGAAGTAGTTTTACTTGGAACGGAATATTGAACAGAATTATTAATCAGATCAGATTCACTGAGAAGAATTCCATAATATGCTGCCTGCACAAAATTTCTAAGATGGAAAAGGAAGAAAATATTCATATATACAAAGCAGTGGTCTGTACTTGTTTTGGAACTAGGAATAAGACAAGGTCAAGATAAAAAAGAAAAGCTGGAGGAGTACAGCTACAATGAGATATTTTGACATATTTTAGTATTACACAGATTTCTTTCTCTTGTTTAAGTTGGTTTTGGTAATGGCAGAACACAGCCATTTTAATTTGATGAAACGTTTTGGGGTTACAAAACTAGAACACATCAGACTGTAATCGTTTTATAGCAAGTACTGTCTGATAGATGGTTGAATGGCTTATAAAGTTTTAAGTTATCCAGGTCTGGCCACAGTTAATTGTTCATTTTATTTCTATGTATGTTATGTATCTACAAACATATACAAGGATACTTCCTTGGCAATGGATATATAGCAATGGAAATATTGCATACTAAGGAGATAAGAAAATACCTGTTTTAAACAGAAGCTAACAGAAAGCAAAAACCATTCAAGATGCTGTTTAGGTTTTTAATTTTTGTTCTCCTTTCTTTTGAGCAAAAAGGATGAAAATTCTTAAGCAGATGCTGGTTTCAAGTAATACATGGATAAACACTAGTTCCTGTATATTACCTGCAAATTGCTAGTTCACAATATTCCAGTGTTCAAGTTTTGATGTCTGATTAGACAAAAAAAGCAGACAGCATGTTTCGTAAGAACAGAAGGATAAATTCTGTTGCCAAAGTAATCCTCAACTGTCTCACACTCAAATATATATATATAAATATATTTTTAATATATCAAATGCCCACAATAAAAGTAGAAAATTAATTTAGTATTTCAATTATCACTAATACAGAAATTTGTTGGAGATTTCTTGAATTACAGAATCACAGAATTTCTAGGTTGGAAGAGACCTCAAGATCATCGAGTCCAACCTCTAACCTAACACTAACAGTCCTCCACTAAACCATATCGCTAAGCTCTACATCTAAACGTTTTTTAAAGACCTCCAGGGATGGTGACTCCACCACCTCCATGGGCAGCCCGTTCCAATGTCTAACAACCCTTTCGGTAAAGAAGTTCTTCCTAACATCCAACCTAAAACTCCCCTGGCATAGCTTTAGCCCATTCCCCTTCATCCTGTCACCAGGCACGTTGGGAGAACAGACCAACCCCCACCTCACTGCAGCTTCCTTTAAGGTACCTGTAGAGTGCAATAAGGTCGCCCCTGAGCCTCCTTTTCTCCAGGCTGAACAAGCCCAGCTCCCTCAGCCGCTCCTTGTTAGACTTGTTCTCCAGACCCCTCACCAGCTTTGTCGCCCTTCTCTGGACTCGCTCAAGCACCTCGATGTCCTTCTTGTAACGAGGGGCCCAAAACTGAACACAGTACTTGAGCTCAATCAATAATTATCTGCGAATCCTCATTTTTTTTAACTACAGAATGGTCCAAAAGAAAGTTGAATTTACTGCACAGATGTTATTCTGCCATTCAGTAAAAAAAAAAAAAAAAAGATAAAAAATGTAAAAAATGGAAGCCAAGAAAGGTTATATTCTGCTAGTTACTGTCAAACAGTTTAATACAGTTTGTTGTATGATTGCTTCAGATCTATCATTGCTTCATGTCCACAGTGACCAACAAAGAGAAATAAAAAAGAAGAGTCTTTTCACGTAGAAGGATCATGAACAACATGTTCAGGTGTTGCCAGTTTAGAGTGCTTCATTTTTCAAGTTCCTAAATAGAACAACAAGAGTAGCCTGAAATTCATGGCCAGTTGGAGTTATTTGTGATTGATACATGGGAAATTAGGTCTTGCAAATTTTTTTTATTATTATTTTTTTTGATGTGTTAGCACCTTAGAAAATATTGATGAAAACACCTGTTTATTCTTTTTTTCTTATTATTATTGTGTGTGTGTGTGTGTGGTTCCTTAGAAAACTAACTGGTGTTAGAAAGTAGAAAGCAAGAGAAGTAAGATTTTGCCAGAATGCAGATTAGCAGCAACTATAATATGTTACCTGGATACATGGGTTTGATTTTTCTTCCTCAGAGGCTGTCTTGAATGAAATGACTGCCACTCTCTACCTTTTTTTTTTTTTTTTTTTTTTTTCCCAACATTTCATCAACTATTAAAACTCAACAGTGTTGAATAATTTCAGTGGGAGGGACTATGAGAGATCCTAAGACCTCCTGATCAGAACAAACTCCTGGAGATGAATTAACTCAGTTAACATCTCTGTCTGATTAGCTGATTAACATGTATGAATTTTTTGAATTATTTTGGAGTTAATGAAGTCATGCTTTGGAGATAAAATATGCTGGGCTCCTTTCTTGCATTAATAAATTTTTAAGATCATATCTTACAATGTATAACACCTAGTAGGCTTAATGCGATAAGACAATGCTTATTTTCCTTTTTTTTCTTTCCTTCTTTTTTTTCTTTCCTTCTTTTTTTTCTTTCCTTCCTTCTTTTTTTTCTTTCCTTCCT
>CM021732.1:75227925-75288843 GCA_011075105.1 Heteronetta atricapilla | reverse complement strand
CTTTCCTTCCTTCTTTTTTTTCTTTCCTTCCTTCTTTTTTTTCTTTCTTTCCTTCTTTTTTTCTTTTTTTTCTTTCTTTCCTTCTTTTTTTCTTTCTTTCCTTCTTTTTTTCTTTCTTTCCTTCTTTTTTTTCTTTCTTTCCTTCTTTTTTTTCTTCCTTTTTTAACACACTCTTGGCCAAGTCAATAAATTCAAAACTTGAATTCAAGGCCTCAGATTGAGTGGAGTTTTCTTAAGGATCTGTCTGTCATCTTTCCTACTTCAAGGCAGTATGGGCAGACCACCAGAAAACATCTCAGATCAGTGCCAAGGTCTGGGAAGTTTCCCAGTCTCTTTGTCTCTTCCCTTCACAGCTCTTTTAAGAACAAACGAGAGGCAGGAGACCTTTTCTCCATTAACACCAGTGACAGGACCCGCGGGAACGGGGTTAAGCTGAGGCAGGGGAAATTTAGGCTTGACATCAGGAGGGGGTTCTTCACAGAGAGGGTGGTTGCACACTGGAACAGGCTCCCCAGGGATGGCTCGGTCACTGCACCGAGCCTGACTGAGTTTAAGAAGCGATTGGACTGTGCACTTAGTCACATGGTCTGAACTTTTGGGTAGACCTGTGCGGTGTCAAGAGTTGGACTTGATGATCCTTAAGGGTCCCTTCCAACTCAGGATATTCTATGATTCTATGAAGCTTAAATTTAATTACACAGTATTATGCCAGGCTTTCTTTAGTCCAATCACTGAAATGCTGACTTTCACTTGCACTGGAAGATCTTTTCTTCACAAGGTAAAACATGAGAAGGAAAACATGCACACATACAAATATGGGATGAGCATTCCTTTTAAATTGTATCACAAGTCAGAGCTATTTTCTTGCTTGCTGTCTTACACCTCTGACCAAATGTCATTAATCTGGAATATCTTCTTCATGTTGTATACAAAGGATGTTACTGCTTCACTACTTGCTGCTAAGCAAGGTTTGGGAGGAGATTAGGAAATGGAGGGTGCTCATTCTCTGCAGTCTTTTTTCTCTCACACTCCACTTTGTCCTATTTGTCTGTATAGGCCTTGTTTAGTTATTCTTTCTCCAGTGACAACTGCTCATGCAGGAATCACAAACGGATTCCTGAAATCATCTTAGATCTCACATCTTTTGAAGGTAAGCGCTACTCATGCTTACCCACAACATTCCACTCGATATTTCATTAGACTCAGGTTTCTTTACTTGGGCAGTGAAGCAGAGATAAATCCTTCCCATGTACCAAAAGCCATTTAAGTGATTTCAGTTTTTAGTAGCTTCTTTAGAGAGAACAATATCTCTCCTGTATGTCTCTTTATCAGTTCCTGACACATTGTGATTCATTCTCTTATTATTTATCAGTCCTTGGTATTCATGTTTAAATAGGTTACTGCCTTCCTCCTTTCATATGCAGTCTGACAAATTTTAATGACAGCCAGCAAGAAGTGTTACATTTATTTTATACATATTTGAAAGTGATACATGGACACTTTCTGGTCTGTATATCCTCTCTCATATAATAGTATAGATAACCTCTGTAAAACACTGTTAGTCTTGTTACAGACTATGGACTTATTATTCCACTGTCTCAGTGCTCATCAGTCCACACTCAATTACATCAATGCTCTATTACTTAAGTTATACATCTACAATAATTTAAGTGTATTTATAGCTCTTCAGAGCATAGCTTTTATCTTACAGAGAGGTACTTATGTTTTCTTTGTCTACACACACACATAGAGCAGCTGAATGATTTAACTTGGCTAATACTATGTTCATTACAATTCATAAAGTTGATGACCTCATCAAACAGACGTGAAACAGGATGCATAACTACAGGCTACATAATAGAAGTCTCTCCAAAGAGGATAAATGAAAGACCATTCGGTATTGTACCTTGAAGCTTCAGGAGATGCAGTTTTACTTGCTCTACAGTCTCAGGTGATCACTTAGTCTGTATTCATATGAGTTTCTTCTTCACAGAGACTAGAATAAAATAATAATATTTTATTGTTGTCTTCTGTTGAGTAATAGGAAAGAGTATATTCTTTCTCTGCTTCTTGGATGATGCAATTATGAATGTGATAAGGACTGTTAGTGTCCATAAGGACTTGCTGAAACTGTAATGATCCAAGGACTTAAAGATGAAGTGTAGCTTTTTTGAAAAAAGAGGAATATATTTTATGAGCCTCTCTGGATGCATTTGGAAAAAGATTACATTCTTTCAGACATATATGACCTTTTTTAGATCTGAAATAGAAACAATGGAATCAAAGACTAAACAGAAGTTGAAGACAATTAATTTAATTTTAATTAGAAAGCTATTGATTACATTTACTCTGAAAAAAGGACATATATATGAATAGATAGTTGCCACCGATGATATAGACTGATATGAAAAGAGTGCAGAGGAAACTGAGAAAAAACATAAGAATATTTAGCTCTCAAAGGAAAGAGGTAATTTATAACCTGTGGACATACAGTGGTTAGAAGGGAAGGAAAGTTCAATATTATCAGAAACTCATTTGAACACATTGTTCTTAGTTTCCAGAAGAATTTTGAAGTATAGTTCCAGGCATATATTTGAAAGATATTTTGTTGGTTTCCCTTGAAAACTGGAAGTGAAAGATCAAAGATGGAACAACTCTTTGGTGGAGAGAACGCGGGGGGGGGGGCGCGGGGAGGATGGGAAAGACTGTGGGGGGGAAGTGTTTCCCATGGGAGCTTCATTAATTGTCCATGCAAGCTCATTCCAGTGCATAGGGCTGCTGATTTCCACCAATATAATTACAAGAAAAATACGCAGCACAGTGTGTCAAGCACGTTACATTAAGGAAAAAGAATTCAGTGATCTGTTTCTGCAGAAGTGTGTTCTTACTGGGAAGAGTTTCTCTTCACATTGCTGAGGTGGGTGTTACAAGTGTTCTTCAGCACATTTATTTTTATTTTTATTTTTTTTCCCTGAAAGAATAATTTTTAGGTGTTTTGTCAAGCAGTGTTCGACATATATGACATCTCTACTGGAAGAGTGGGCTCATTCCTACCATCTTTCACCACAAATTCGATAACTCTCTTTAGACGCTCTCTGGTCTATTCCAATATTTTTATCATTTTCCCAGGTTCTATGGTCAAACACAAAACCATCAAACAATTGTGTATAGAAAAACAGCAGACTGACATGTCTATTCCTGTATAACCGGCAACCATAAAAGAGATGTCAAAAAAGCTGCACTATGTAAAGTTGTTTTAAATACCATCAGATTTGCTCAGAGAGCATACTTGAAATCCACAACTTATCTGACTTTTCCAACAATGCTTGCTGGTCCAATTGAAACATACATGGGCCTAAAAAACACCTCTTACCTTGAAGACTGAGATGGTAGCAGAGATTATATAAAGCATAGAACTATACAGATACTGCAGAAGATATTCAGAACAGTCTTGATACAAGTGTGGTACCCAAGGTCAGAATATGCACAATTTTATTTATCTGATTAGTGTCTAACTATATGTTCTCATACAGCAGAGTGAGTAGATGCATAAGGAATATTTACTGACTGGGAAGAGCTGTCTGAGTGTCAGTGTAATTACAATGCAGATGGAGTTTTAAAGTAGATAGAAGCATTCCTAAGAGAAAATTTCCCCATTTGCTGAAGTTTCTAATTGACTCATGTCATCCAGTGGTTCATCATGCCCATATAGGATGCCTTGCTCTAAGAGATGTGCTACTTAGGAGTAGATATCTGTTTTTGAAATTAGTCAAAACACATCCTTTTATCTTTCAAATATGGAAAGAATGGTGCATTTTTACTATGTGAATTACAGGTCTTTATAGTTAATGATAGTGCCAAACTAATTTTGGAAAGATGTTGCTTTCAGTCTGTTGTATACTGTTTTAAAGAAAGGAGAATTTGGGGCAAAAACATAGGACATGATCTCCTAGTTAGCTGGTATCATCATGCACATATACAGCCAAAAGCTTCACATTGCATGGGCAACATCAATGAATACCTGATCTACAGTACTTCATTTTGTTGATGTTATACATCATACATATATATCATCATACATATATATCATACATAAATATATCTTCATACTGTAGATGGTATGATATTAAGCACAGTATTATACAGTATTATAGTATTGTATATTATACAATATACATATACATAGTGTATTCTTAACAGTTTCTCATAGGTTAACACTTGATGGAAATTAAAAACTAGTTATAAAGCAGGCTTTTTAATTCTAGCGTACTAATGATGATTAAATTATAATTATATCCAACGAGAGCAAGTCAATATCAGTAAAGGTATTACTATTCCTTTTTTTTTTTTCATTATTTCAGATCATCCCTGCCCCAAAAAACCCTCAGCCATCCCACAAAGTGATTTTTAATTTGTTATGTAAACTAAGAAGCATACCAAGAGCCATAGTAGCACTCTTTAATATGTTAAAATAATTATAATGGAGCACAAAATGAAACTCCAAGTTTGTTTTCTATGAATTTTCAAATTCATTGTTATTATAAATCTTCTTGTCATTTGAGGTATATTTTGTAGTGCCATATATAACGTTTGGTATTTGTGAATACTAAGCTGCATTTTTCGATACTAATGTTTCTATTCTAACAAATTTGAGATATAACAATGATATGACTGAACTAGCTTTCCTAAAGTGTTTTCCTTTTGTGCATTTCAACTGTGAGTTTCCTTGAAAAGTGGTTGATTCCATTTCTTCCTGTCTGCTAAGAAAGAATGTAATCCTCCTCCTATCATCTAATTAGGAAGAATGGGACTGTCCATGCTGCAGGCACAGACACTAACACAAGTTGGAGGAGCCACTGAGTAGACATCAATGAACACTTTATTAAATTACACAGTTTTCTAAGCAGGCACGGTCTCTCAATGCCCCAGTGCTTTAGTGAACTGCTTCTGCTCTCTGAAGCTGTAAGCCTCTGAGACTGAAGCCTGAGCTGAAGATATAAACTCCTATGGTGAGTTTTTAGATATTTGGCACACTTCTGTGCTTATTCTATTTCTCTAATAACGCTGATAGTTTGCCGGCAGGTGAAAGCAGTGGACAGCAAAGATTAGGAAATTTAAAATCCCTCCTGCCCTGGAGGAAAAGAATGTCTTTTTTGTAACCATTTAGCATTACTCATTGCAACTTGCCCTGTTTGGGAAAACCCTTCAGGACAGGGAGAAAGAATATTAAGTTTCCAAGTCTAGATATTCAGTGGTCTCTCTGTTTTGGCTCTTAACAACATTCAGACAGAATTTGCTGATCTTTTCATTTCCAAAGAAATCATGGCCTATGAAAGATGTATTGAACTGAATAAGAAAAAGCAAATGTGGTGTTAACAAGGTCTGTACAAATACAGTGTATGCTCTTGTGTCCAAATTACAATGTTATTACGTCCTCCTCTCCACCAACACCCTCTTCTCCCCTTCCCCTAGCATACGTGCTAAATACCAGAACAGTAATTTTTAAAATGAGAGGTGTATGCTTTATTAAATAAACAAAGAAAGAAAGAGAAAAGGAAGTGTAATCAAATACTAAAACCTGCAACTGCTTTTTGTTTTTTTGTTTGTTTGATAGATGGATGGATAGATAGATAGATGAAGAAGAGGACCACCTTTATAAAAGGACTTGACTAATAATGGAATATGGATGTTTTAAAAGGCAGCATGGCCATGGACTAAACACAATGGGGGTAATAATTTAGGAAGTATATGGAATGAAGTCAGGGAGAAGTAGGACAGATCACATTTAAACTGGAAGAATATAGCAGGTAATTGATGGGATAAATGCAACTCCAAAATCTTATGAAGGGAGACTCAGGGGATTGGCACAGTCCTTACCTAAATGGCAGGGAACTGAGGGAACTGTGTGGCTAGGACAGTTCATTTTATGTGGAAAAGCATGATACGCTGTCTGGAAAGCAAGAGAATTTAAGTTGCATTCAAACCACAATAGTACATCTACAGATGGTTTTGAGATGAAATCAGATAAATGGAAAAGGATGGGGTTGAGCTGATCAGGCATGAATAATATGTATTCATATTTTAGAGAATAGGGTAACCACTGGTGACAGTAAAAAGATTTAGTGAGAAATAATGACGTGGAAAAATACAGGATGGAGTTCTACAGGACAGAGCTAAAAAAGGACTATAAGAAATCCTCTGCTCACACCAGCTGCATGCAACCCATTCCTGAAAGCAATCTGCACAGCTTGTTCTTCTGAACCTTTAGTCCCACCTCATTTCAGCTGCTGACTACCTCTGCTAATAGATAGGAAGCTTTTCTCAATGCCTAACCTAAGTCATTCATACTGTAACTGAAATAATTTGCTTATACCATCTGTGGTGGACATATAGAATAACTTATTACTTCCGACAGTGTTTCTGATTTTGAGAACTACAGTCTTACCACCTTCTCCATCTTTTTATGAATATTAGACAAATAGATGTAGCTATCCTTTCCTCAAAAATAACACTTTTTTTTTCTTTTTTCTTTTTTCTGAACACTGTTGCCAGCCTGATTTCTAGCTATTTACATATTGGTACTGTGATGCTCAAACCTCGACACAACATCTGAAATGAGGATCAGTAGAGAGGAAGGATTATTTCATAATTTAAGTTCATATATCTTCATTTTCTCTGTATGAGTTTTGTTTCATGTTTTAGGAGATGAGTGATAAAAAAAATACATACTGTCTTCCTCAACAAGAACAGAGAAGGGTTGCAGCTGGAGGCCATTTACTGCCCTGCCAGTAGATAAAACTGAATTTTTTACCTTCCACTTCAAAATGAGTATAATGCACACTAGTTTTGTTTGTTTGCTTTTTTGTTTTAATAACAATTAGGATTTGTGTTATACATATATGCTTAAAAATAAGACATAAGTTATGTGTCTATGAAATCTCTCTCATGTCTAAAATACTGCTTAACTTTTGTAGGAAAACTTACAGTGTTCAGTATTTCCTCTTTATTTGTTTCTTCTGCTTGTTTTTCAGGCTTTCCATGAACTATGAAAGTAACATTAGAAAATCTCATTTGAGTGAAGTAGCTTTGAAGATAGGAAAATAGGATTACTATTACTAATTAAATTGCATAATTCCTTAAAGGTTAGCTGCTTTTTTTTTGAGTTTAGCTTCAGACCATGCATACTCTAATTCAAATTCCTAAGTGGATCAAGTGTTGCAGGACTTCATAAAGAGGATTGAGTTCTAAAGGTCAAAGGTACAGCTGACTACTTTGCAAATTCATGTTATAATTAAATAACTGCAAGTGCTGTCACTGCAGTGTGTAAGTGTTATGCTGGAGGCTACAAAATGAGCAGCTTATTGACAATTTACCAATTATCTCCTTAGTCCAGAACTAGGCAATTAAATTATGAACAGCTTCAGGCAATTTCATTGGAACAGAATAGATAAAGCAAGGAACATAAATCTATAATAAAACGAATGTTGAGATTAGAATCCATTAAGAATTGATCATTTGAAAAAGCTCACTTGTTGGCTTCGAGTAGTCTTAAAAAAATAAATTATAAAAATGTAATATATCCCTTAAGGGATATATTACACTTGTAAATTACACTTACAGACAAATATTTTGTTGTGTTTTGAAAAAAGAGCCTCTTGCAAAGGTATCTGTTTTAAGTACATGCTTCTACAGCATTAGAACTTTCTTCCCTATGTTAATAAAGAGATGGCAAAGAAAGTTAAAACTATATTAGCTGAGTTTTGGGCTCTTCTGAGGCTTATTTAGAAATGGGGCTTTTTCTGCATTTAGCTGTCTCTCAGCTCTCATTCTACTAGTTTAAATAATTCAGATTATTTCAAAATGTAGCCATAGTTTTGAATTAGTTTATGACATCTTAAACTGGGAGTCAGATTTCTATGGGAATAGAGAGAGGCATTTTACCAAGAGGAAACCAAAAAGGTAGCAATATGTCTTATGCCTAATGGCTGTAGACGCTTTAAAAGAGGTTATGCAGCTTGTGGTGGTAGCTCTGTACTGGTGACTGGAGAGGAAGCAAAGGCCTTGAGAAATTGGACAAAAAATAAAAAATGTTTCTCACTGTGGATGTGCATGAGGAACAGCTCTATTGGTGTCACGTCTATAGAACAAGAAAAAAAAAAGAAAAACAGAGTATGTTGAAGCATCTTCCACTATATATAAATACACATGTATATATAAAAGGATTGTTCTCCTCATTAAATTCCAATGTAATTTAACCCAATTTAATTTGTCAGGAAGCATCTCCTGTTCCAAAATTGTTTTCCTTTGGAATGAATGTAGAAATAAAGTGCTGAACGACAAGATTGGAGATGTTGGCTAGATTATACCTCCCAACTGAAACAGAAATAGAGAAACCAGAAATGCAAGTGCATCAATGTTTTCAAAGAAACTATCTGAATTGTTTCAGACTTAAAATTCAGTTCATTTAGCTTTGACCAAAGCTAAATCTGGAATAAAAATTAAAAATGGCAGCTATCCCACGGAAAATCTGCTGATGGAGTTGCCTTTCACAGGAAAGAGAAGCTCACTAAAATTTCTTTGATTATAAGACATTAGACAAGCTTTTGATCCATATTACAGTTTTCTGTTTTAAATGTAATTCTGCTGACTCCAAAAGCAGCTACACATTAATGCAGAAGGACTAACAAAGAGAGGAAGTCATTTACTACAGAAATGTAGATTTCTCAGCTGAAAAAGATCAATGGCTAGGAACAACCAGTAAATGGAAGTCTAACTGATAAGAAGACTGTTCTTCATAGTTAAGGGTACTAATGACCAATCTTATGTATCCATTTAAATCTCATGAGTTTCAAATGGTATGAAGTGTGTTTTAGTATTATTAGGGGGGTTGCATGGCTGACCAAGCAAAATACAGTATTTTACAAATTTTGAGAAAATTACATCTGAAATCACAGGAATACAGCTGAAGTTGCATTAAAGTTTTTTTTTTTTTTTTTTTTTTTTTTTTTCTCCAATTACTTCTTCAGAAAATTGTAAAACATATGATAAATTTGACCGCTCCAGTTCTGGCAGCACAGCACGCAATTCAAATGTGTAAAGTATTATGGAACTGGGACTTCTGTCTGTTTTCTTTACTTATATATTGAAAGGTTTTCTTCAAACATTTCCTTTATTCCTGTGCTTTTATTTAATGACTTTTTGGCTATTCATTGCTGTTAGTAAAGTCTGGGGTTTCTTGTTGGCTACATTATTTTTAAAGGTAAATGTTATTCCTTTAGTGTAGATGACTATCAAACATTTAGGGCAGGAAGCTGAACTCTAACAGGAGTCTCAAAGGAGGGAAAAAACCTTACGGGTATGTACATCCATTAAGCAGCCATGCTTACCAAGGCCGTGTACATTAGCAACTTCTGTAACTTTAACAAATTTCATCTGAGCTTTCATTCTGCTGACCTAATTTAACAAGAAGGAAATTCAATAACAACCCGTAATATTGAAGCATTATTTCCCAAGAGGAATTTAACAACACTTCTACATCAAATAATAATGTGTGAATAGTGGATTATATATAGTGATGGCAATAAGAAGGGGAAAAACTAACCCCCCCAAAAAAAGAGGGAGATAGAAAAAGAAAGAAACTACTGTATCGCCTTTTCAAACAAACCAATAGCTTTCCAATTTTTACAGAAACTAATAAAATCCTGAAAAGTTAATTTCAAGTTTGAAATTTCTACAGTCTTTGATAAGAAATTTTAAAAGTATCTGAGAATAAATCATAGCCTTCTTTTCTCACTGAGTATATCTTTGTTTCAAAAGAACATAAATATGAGTTGTGACAATTTTTGACATGGAAGACCACAACTTCAGTATGTACATGCTGATATAATTTGGCATACGTTATTAATAGCTTATTTTAGAACACATTAATTTGGATAGTATTCAAAGTTCGCAAATGAAGCAAATTTAATCAATTTTTTTAAGAGAAAGGAAGAAGGGGTAAATAAAAGGATACACAGTGTGGTGTTTATTTAGATCAATAGAAATGAGTGCCTGTGGACACTCATGGGATTGAAGTCCTTGAAAGCTGTGGCTGTGATAAATTCTTTAGTCTTCCAAATGTTGGAGGAGAAGTGAAAATGTTCTCCTGAGAGAATTTAATTCTGAAGATAAAAGGTGGTTCCTGAACTGAGTATGTTCTAGTTATTCGTTTACTAATAACTGTGTTATTATTAACACGTGTTATTAGTGTACACATGCACTCATTCTTTTATCTGTAAGAAACCACTATATTTTATAGTCTTTGCACTCTAAACTTCTGACATATCGTAAACTCTTTAAATCAACACAGACTAGAAATATCTTACGTAGTACATCAATATCAAAACCAAACACAGAATGTCTGAAAGTTTTACATTGTTCTATTTGTAAAAATAAAATAAAACAATTTAAGAAGATAGTCAGTCATAGTATGGTGTTACTAAAACCAGAGGACACATGGGACTGCTGTGTGCAATGTTACTGATCTACTGAAATAAGAAAAGAGGAGAAAAGAGAACCCATGCTTTTTACCACTTGAACTTTTCTGCCACATATGGAAGAGTTAACAAGGAACTGTAACCCCAATCCATATATTTTTTTTTCTGTGGACATTAAAAAAAAAAAAAAAAGATTAAAAGCTGATTAAAATTTCCAGAAACTATATACTATTAAGAAGACAAACCATAGGTTTTCATGATATACTGAAGGAAGAAATCACTGGATAATCTCAGTAGCAAAATCTGCTACACTTTGAATGCTGGGATTTAAGTAAAGAAAAGAGAACCCGGCAAAATTTGTCTTGATGAAAGGACATATCATGGTTCTGTTAGAATAAGAAAAACCTTAAGCAAAGCAAAGAAAAAAGTGGATACAAAGCAAAGATGATTTAGGAGATTGCCTTCTTTCTGCTATATCACTTGCCACAACAAGATTCATTTCACTATTTAGCAAAATTAAAATTATTCAGGATGCTAGTAAACAGGTCCTCATTTTTAAAATACATCCCAAGTTTTAAGGCAAGGTTTGCATCTCTCCATATTTTAAGCTCTTCTCAAGAATTTTTTATATTTAAAAGTTTGCTTCTTGTCATGTTGTATTTCTTCTGATGCATATGATGTTCTCTTTTGCCATTTAAAACACCCTAGAGAACTGGTGTTTTACCATTTCGTCATTTCTGAAACTACTTTCCGTTGGCTTTTCAGTCCTCTTGATAGTAAGATTAATAAAACACTGGAATTCTTGTAAATCAAATCAGGTGGAAAACATTTGAAGAAAAGACTGAAGTGTTTAATGTGTATGTTCCACCAGTATTAATCCCCCAGCCTATATAAAATAACATCCTTGAAAGTTTCTAAATTACAAGGTTTTAATGGGAAAATACTTGATCATCTGAGTGCACACTTGTTCTTTCTTTGGATACCTAACATATTTGCAAGCAGATACCTAACATATTTGCAACATTCTCCCTTTGCAAGACAGCCTTTATATTTGTAAGCAGGTTGCTTTCTATGTCATAATGCTTTTCATTTGCAGGGTAGCAGGGATACTAGGGAGTAAATGTATTTCAACTTACATTGTCTCTTCTCTGCTTTCAGGATCTGGCCACTATGTACAGTTCAGAGATGAGCTGCTGGAAACTTCTTGGCTGCATCAACAACTAAAAACTTAAAAAGCAAGTCAGGAAAAAACAAACCATAGACTCCATTGCTGACCAGCTCGAAAAGTATCAGCAGTGGAGAGCTATGACAATACAGCAAGTCCTGTTAATTCTGTTGCTCTGGATGTGGCTGCTACATCCCTGCCGCACAGAAATGATGTTCACAAGGACTCCTGATCTCAGACCCAGAAGTTCTGTGGGACGTGCATCAGGCAGCGATGGAAAAGCCCTTCACCGCCAGAAGCGCGGCTGGATGTGGAACCAGTTTTTCCTTTTAGAAGAATACACAGGATCTGATTACCAGTATGTAGGCAAGGTAGGTTCTCATTAAGATTTCTGCATTATTGTCAAGTTTACTTATCTTTCTACAGAGCTCTATTTTCTATGTTTTATTCTCATGCATAAAAAGCAGATTTCCAGGCAATATATACCACTGTTAGTACTCTTAGAATCACTAAAAGTAAAGTTACTAGTTATTCAGAAATATTTGAATGAAACAAATGAAGACATTTTTGACAAATGTTCTCTTTAGCACATCTTTCCTCCCAGCAGCCTGCTCAGTTTCTCTTCTATATCAAAAAATATTTTATAACTTATTGTAAAATCATTTTTCAACTATTTCTTTGAATATTTCATGTTTCATACAATACATTCATTTTCTGTGCTTTAGTTTGAAGAATGCAACCTATTTTAAACAAACAAACAAATCTCCCTCTTCAGCTCTCCCTGCAATAAATTGCAGTGAGTAAAATTCATTAACAACCATGTGATAGAAATGAGGTGGTTAAGAAGCAAAGTACAACAGAAGTCAGCCAAACTGCTTGTACGCCTGAGGAATACACTGAATGTATACTGTTTGGAAGTGTCCTTTAAATTATTTTTAGTCAACAGTTATGTTTTACCATGCAATTTATTGAAAAATATATAAAGTGTAATGCTACAGTAATATTCAAAGAGGTACAAGAAAGTAATGAATTAATTCAGAATGGTAATGTACTTGAAAGCAGAAGTTAGTGGCAGCAATCATGGGTACCAGTTAGTAACACTGGTTGGTGATAAACACAGAAATGTAATGTTCTATAATCCAGATTTTCATATCAGCATATTTTTTTTAACTTGTAAAATAGTTCAGAGAAGTGCCCACTTGTTGAAAAGGACAAAATCACAGAATAACTGAGGCTGTAAAAGAGCTTTGGAGATCATTTAGCCCAACTCCCCTGCTCAACACAAGGCCAGCTACAACTTGCTCGGTGCTGTGTCCAGTTGGGTTTTAAATATCTGCAAAGATGGAGACATCAGAGTATCTCTAGAGTATATGAGAGTATCACAGGTTTGTTCAAGTTTTTGACCACCCACACAGAAAAAAGTTTTCTCTTATATTTCAAGGGAATTTCTCTTGTTTCAGTTTGTGCCCATTGCCTCTTGTGCTGTCATTGGGCACCACTGAAAGCCTGGCTCTTCATTCTCACTCCCTCACATCAGATATTTATACACATTAATAAGGTCCTCCTGGGCCTCCCTTCTCCAGTGTGAACAGCCCCTCAGTGGCTCCTCATAAAAAAAAAAGATGCTCCAAGCCGTTAATCATCTTCATGGCCCTTCACTGGGCTCTCACCAGTAGCTCCATATCTCTCTTCCCCACAGGGGGATCACCTCAATCAACCTGCTGACAACACTCTTCCTCATGCAGCCAAGGATGCTGTTGGCCTTCTTTGTTATGAGGGCACGTTGCTGGCTCATGGTCACCTTGCTCCAATGTCCATCTCTGGAAAACTGCTTTCCAGATGTTTGGTACCCAGCATGTACCTCTCCTGGTGCATGACTTGGCATTTCCCTTTATTGAATATTGTGAAGGTCCTGTCAGCCCATTTTTCCAGCCTCTCTGAATGGCAGCACACCCATCTGGTTTAACAATCACTCATCACAGTTTTGTGTCATCTGCAAACTTACTGAAGGTGCATTCTGTGCCATCAACTAAGGTTGTTTAGCCAGTAAGTTTCTGGATGTTTCCTTTTATACAATTTTCTCCAAAGCCAAAATGATTTGGAAATGTGGATGACATAAAATGACACCTAACTGTTAATTTCTCTGCAATATGTTATGAGGTGGTGTTTGGAAGTCATGTGAGATAGGAAGGAGCACAAGTTAGAAATAAATTATTTGTGACCAATGAGGAGAGAATGTCATGAACAGGTTTCAGTCAACAAGTACTAAGTATGATTTTTAAAACTGAGAATAATTTATGACAAACACGTCAGTGAAAGGATCAGCACAAACTGCAAACTGAGGCTACTGGTTTCATCTGGATTTATCAATTTACATCTGCTTGCTTTCTGAGCTCATGAATGATATATTTTTTCTTAGGTTTCTTATCCTGCATCAATATATCTGTCAAGGGAGCTTGAAAACTGTTGAATATCACATTATTCTTGAAAACAGTGTCTACAATTCAGAATAGAATTTATGTATTCATTCATTCACTTGTTAAGTCAGCTTGAGAAGGTTCTACTGGAATAATGTTATGGAAATGGAGTTCACTGAATGAATGAGATATGTAATCCAGTAAATGCTGAAGAGTTCCTTAAGTCATCCATCCCCGTGAAACAGTACCGTAATCTCAACAGCAAAGTACTTACTGAGTGGTTCTGGACATTCACTCATTGCTTCAGTTCAGTATTTACTATTTTAAGAAAGAAGGATGGTGTAGGGGTGTAACATTGGCTGGCTGTCATGTGCCCACCAAGCCAATCTCTCACTCCTCCTCCTCATCAGGGGAAGGGAGGAAAATATGATGAAAAAAACTCATGGGTCAAAGTAAAGACAGAAAGATCACTTACCATCTGGTCACACGCCAAACTTAGGGGAGATTAGTTTAATTTATCGCCAACTAATAACAGAGTAAAATAGTGAGAACTAGAACTAGAAATGCCTTTCCCCACCACCATCCCCTTCTTCCCAGGCTCAACTTTACTTCAATTCTTCCACCTGCTCACCTCTGAGTGACACAAGGGAGTGGGGAATGGGGTTGTGGACAGTCTATACTGTTTTGTCTCTGCTGCTACTTCCTTCTCACTCTCTTCCCTTGCTCCATCGTGGCTCCTTCCCTTAGGATGTGATCCCTTCACAAACTGCTCCAGCATGGGTCCTTCCCATGGGCCACAGTTCTTCAAGAAATGTTCAAATATGTGTCTGTACCATGGGGTCCATCCTTCAGGAACAGACTGCTCCAGCCCCCACCAGAACTTCTGCTCCACCATGGGTTACCCTCCACAGGCTGCACTTCCTGCCATGAGTCTGCTCCTGCAGAGGCTGCTGCATCCTCCCTCTGGGCAATATCCACCTGCTGAGGCATGGGGTCCTCCATGGGCTGCTGTGTGGAGATCTGCTCCCACATGGTCCTCCACTGGCTTCAGGGAGACAGCCTGCTTTACTGCGGTCTCTCCACAGGCTGCAGGAGAATCTGTTCTGGCACCTGGAACACCTCTCCCCTTCCTTATTGACATGGGTGTCTGCAGGGTTATTTCTCTCATTTTTTCTCACTCCTCTTGTACAGCATTTCCCACCCTTTCTTAAATATTTTCTCTCAGGTGTGCCACCAGTGTCCCTGGCAGGCTCAGCAATGGCCAGCAGTGGGTCCATTTCTGAGCTTGCTGGAAGTGGCTCTGTCTGACATGAGGGTAGCCCATGGTCTCTTCTCACAGAAGTCACCCCTGCAGCACCACCAGCTATGAAAATCTTGACATGTAAACCCAGTACAGATGGTCATCCTTTCCTTCATGTAATACAAAGCATCCTGAAGGTAAATGAACTGCATAAATGAAGTGTGATCTGCTTTATCTGGAATTCTACTGCCAAGGTGAAATGGGACATCTTTTTGTGTAACAGATTTAATTTGGGATTTTTGTTGTGACTAGTAGATGCAAAAAGCAAGTTGTTCACAGTTCTGTATCTTCAAAAACTTTGTCTCATTGAAGATACTGCAGTGTAGTGAAACTGACACTTGAGGGGCATCAACATTTACAAAGTTTTTTGCATCTATACAAAACCTAACACATAGCCTGTGAAGGCTTCTAGTGGAAGGTGTCCTTGCCCATGGAGGGGGATGGAATTAGATGATCTTTAGGGTCCCTCCCAACCCTATTCTATGGTTCTGTGATTTTATAACAAGAATATGAGAGATTGCTATGGGGGATACATTGGTGGGCTTCTAAACAGACTGGCAAGTGAGTTATTGGAGGAGATAGAGCAAACTTCAGTCTGAGAGAAAGAAAGTAAGGTCGAGGGAGGGGAATGGATATATGCAAAAATAGCAAAATTAAACAAAAAAAGTCCTACAAAATTGAAAACAGGCTAACTAAGCAGTGGTTCCATTCAAACACTAGCTTAGCAGTGAAAATCTGGTTTAGCAGAACTGAAAGACAGGGTGTCCTTTATGATTATTACTGTATAAGTTGGACACGAGGGAAAGAGCTCAGAGCATGATGTCTGTGTAGGTGCTGCTGGGGAAAAACTGTTGTTTAACAATGCTAATCGAGTTATGATCAAAGGGATATGCCTTTTTTTTTTTTTTACCAACCAGTATGGTGAAAAGACAGGAAGCACTGTGCTTCCAGGTTTGCATCTGCATCACGTCTACACTGGCAATGAAGTCTGTGGCACTTGCCAGTTCTATACTCACATCACTTACACACAGGTACCTAATTACCAGAAGACCTTGTGTCACGCAGCAAGTGATGCCCCAGTAAACAACATGAAACATCATTCCAAGGAGACAGAAATCATTCTTTGTGCCTACAAGACTCCCAAGTATGGAAGCAATGATAACTACATGAAAAAAGAATTGTAAGGCACAAAATTGCTTCAGTAGAAACATCTATGTGTTAGGCAAACACACATTATGGCTCATACAGAAAACTGCTTCAAAAACACTAAGCTTGATACAGGACCTTTTTTGATGGTTACAGTTTTATATATATCTAGTTTGCATTGTTTTAGAAGTCATGATAACTGGGAGAGTTACAGAATCACAGAATTTCACAGAATCACAGAATTTCTAGGTTGGAAGAGACCTCAAGATCATCGAGTCCAACCTCTGACCTAACACTAACAGTCCCCACTAAACCATATCGCTAAGCTCTGCATCTAAACGTCTTTTAAAGACCTCCAGGGATGGTGACTCTACCACTTCCCTGGGCAGCCCGTTCCAATGTCTAACAACCCTTTCGGTAAAGAAGTTCTTCCTAACATCCAACCTAAAACTCCCCTGGCGCAAGTTAAGCCCATTCCCCCTCGTCCTGTCACCAGGCACATGGGAGAACAGACCAACCCCACCTCGCTACACCCTCCTTTGAGGTACCTGTAGAGGGCGATAAGGTCACCCCTGAGCTTTCTTTTCACCAGGATGAACAATCCCAGCTCCTTCAGCCGCTCCTCATAGGACTTGTTCTCCAGACCCCTCACCAGCTTCGTCGCCCTTCTCTGGACTCGTTCAAGCACCTCGATGTCCTTCTTGTAGCGAGGGGCCCAAAACTGAACACAGTACTCGAGGTGCAGCCTCACCAGAGCCGAGTACAGGGGGACGGTCACCTCCCTAGCCCTGCTGGCCACACTGTTTCTTATACAGGCCAGGATGCTGTTGGCCTTCTTGGCCACCTGAGCACACTGCTGGCTCATATTCAGCCGACTGTCCACCATCACTCCCAGGTCCTTCTCTGCCTGGCAGCTCTCCAACCACACATCTCCCAGCCTGTAGCTCTGCTTGGGGTTATTGCGCCCCAGGTGGAGGACCCGGCACTTGGTCTTGTTGAACTTCATGCAGTTGACCTCAGCCCATCGGTGCAGCCTATCCAGATTCTCCTGCAGAGCCTTCCTACCCTCGAGCAGAT
This sequence comes from Heteronetta atricapilla, assembly GCA_011075105.1. NCBI lineage: Eukaryota > Metazoa > Chordata > Aves > Anseriformes > Anatidae > Heteronetta > Heteronetta atricapilla. The sequence continues at coordinate 75,271,263 of CM021732.1, read as the reverse complement.
CAACACACGCACCTAACTTGGTGTCATCTGCAAACTTACTGAGGGTGCACTCAATGCCCTCATCCAGATCATCAATGAAGATATTGAAGAGGACTGGACCCAGCACCGAGCCCTGGGGAACGCCACTAGTGACTGGCCTCCAATTGGATTTGACTCCATTCACCACGACTCTTTGGGCCCGGCCATCCAGCCAGTTTCTAACCCAACGAAGCGTGTACCAGTCCAAGCCAAGAGCAGCCAGTTTCTTGAGGAGAATGCTGTGGGAAACAGTGTCAAAAGCCTTGCTGAAGTCAAGGTAGACTACATCCACAGCCTTTCCCTCATCCACCCAGTGCGTCACTTCGTCATAGAAGGAGATCAGGTTTGTCAAGCAGGACCTGCCCTTCATAAATCCATGCTGACTGGGCCTGATCGCCTGCTTGCCCTGCAAGTGCTGCGTGATGACTCTCAAGATAATCTGCTCCATGAGCTTCCCTGGTACTTACGATGAATAAAATATGATATCATCTCTGAAAGTTCTTCTCTAAAGGGTTGAGGTTGCTCAGCTTTCAATCAAATACTAGTTTTATAGTCTGTTTTTATTTCTCCTTGGCCTCTATGGGACCATAACTATTAGAATGTTTGACACTATTAATGATCTTTAATTGAAAGTGTGACACCTAACAGGCATTTAAAGGGTTTCTATGTCAAGCATGTCTTTCACATACAATTACTGGTATGTTTAACTTCTGAGTTCAACCGCTGTATTGTATTTCCTATCTGTTGTCCTATGTCATGGTTCTTACTGCTTAATTCATGAGGAATCATTTGTGGAAAAGGGTAGGTGTGAAGGGCTGCTTTTGGTCGGACTCTAAGGGTCCCTCTGTGCCGCCCCTTCCTCCTCACACCATGCCCTGCTCCAGCGTGGGACCCTGCCCAGGGGCTGAGGGAGGGAAATCCCTGCTCCAGGGGGATCTCTGCTGCAGCACCTGGAGCCCCACCTGCCCTCCTCCTCCTCTCCCCCAGGTGCCGGCAGGGCTGTTTCTCCCCCTTTCTTCCTTCCTGCCGGGTGCCACGCAGCACTGTGCCCACCTTTCTTCCCCAGGCTGTCCCCAAGGCAAGGCGCCACCACCTTGGCTGCAGCGCCCAGATGTACCTTGTGGTGGGGCCGTTGGGGCCGGCACAGGGCAGCCCCGGCATCGCCCTGCATGGTGGCAACAATGCAGATAAGCACCTGCACCCATGGGTGCCCACACCCAGTATAGTAACATACTTAGCTCATATGTGTTCACACAGTTTTGTTTTTTTTTTTTTTTTTTTTTTTTTAAAATTTCCTTTTCCATGTATCAACAGATAGAATACTGTAGGATCATGTAGCATACTTACAATCAATCTAATTCTGACCTGTTACAAGTGTCTCACAAACAATACATTCAAAACAGTTGGCTGGGTCATCTGGGAATGTCGTCATGAATATTTCTGTGTCAATCTGATTCCTTTCCTGTGCCTTCCCCATCTACTAAGTCTACTAAGAAACTAATGCAAATATGAGTAGGGACTAGTAGCTGAATGTTGCTTTTTCTTTTTCTGTACAGCAGCTGACAGCTAGATCTAATGGTCTTCTGTGCTACAGGGTATGCCAGCAAATGCAAGCCACTGGGGAGGAAGTGAGTGGTTTTAGTGAAAACCTGGTAGTTTTGATGAGAGAGTAAAGATTATTCTATTTCCCCACTTTACTTTTTTCTTTGATATATGAGTGCACACAATTTATAAATACACTCAAATTTTATTTTTAAATAAGAATATAAACAGGCACATGCCCATAATAAAATAGAAGAGTTCAGTTGGAAGGGACCCTCAAAGATGTTCTAGTCCAACTAGACCTGGTCCATTAATAATAATAATATAGATTCAGAACCTGGCAACTCAAACTGTGATACAGTGTGTCAGAGAGACTTCATTTGTATAGCTTTGGAGAGCACTCTATAAGCTACAGAGAAGGCAGAGTTTATTTTCACAGAATCACAGAATCACAGAATTTCTAGGTTGGAAGAGACCTCAAGATCATCGAGTCCAACCTCTGACCTAACACTAACAGTCCCCACTAAACCATATCGCTAAGCTCTGCATCTAAACGTCTTTTAAAGACCTCCAGGGATGGTGACTCCACCACTTCCCTGGGCAGCCCGTTCCAATGTCTAACAACCCTTTCGGTAAAGAAGTTCTTCCTAACATCCAACCTAAAACTCCCCTGGCGCAACTTAAGCCATTCCCCCTCGTCCTGTCACCAGGCACGTGGGAGAACAGACCAGCCCCCACCTCGCTACAGCCTCCCTTGAGGTACCTGTAGAGAGCGATAAGGTCACCCCTGAGCCTCCTTTTCTCCAGGCTGAATAAGCCCAGCTCCCTCAGCCGCTCCTCATAGGACTTGTTCTCCAGACCCCTCACCAGCTTCGTCGCCCTTCTCTGGACTCGCTCAAGCACCTCGATGTCCTTCTTGTAGCAAGGGGCCCAAAACTGAACACAGTATTCGAGGTGCTGCCTCACCAGAGCCGAGTACAGGTACTTTTCTGAGTGCGGGACACGTCTTCAAAGTGCAGTAGACATGGTAGGTACAGTATATATACTCCATTGAATAAAGGGTTGGTTCTGGTTTGACTTTGATGATATGTGATAACAAAGCTGAGAAGTCAGTATGGTTCTAGTAATCTTTGGATTATGTTTCCTACCATTGCCTTTCTCAGTCTCTGAGAAAACTATTTTAAAATGTTTGGGGTTTTGGTTTGTTTGTTTGTTTGTTTTGTTTTGTTTGATGTTGTTTTTGTTTGTTTTTCTTCCTTATACTCCCAATAGCAGTGATTTGCCATTGCAAATCTAATTTCTAAAAAAAAGATGATTCAGCTCTGTGGAAGCACAAAGTGTTGATCAGTTTTCAGGAATTTAGAGGGGAGATAGTCAAGGACATCCTTCCAGTAGGTATAAAATCACCAATAAGATGAATTTTGCTGCTTTCATGGCAAAGACTCATAGCTCTCTTAGGTTGTTTCCAAACTCAGAGGTTGTATGGGTTTATGCATTGCCTTCAAAATCGCATCATGCTTTAAAACAGAGTAAAAAAAAAAAAAAAAAAAAAAAAATCAAAACAAAACAAAACAAAAAAGGAAAATAGTTTGGTCTGAACTCTCCAGATCCTTTCAATTCGATTTCTCTTTCAATTCTAAAATTATACCTGCTTTTCACAGTAAAATATTCCAAAAAGGAAAGAAATGATTAAACTGCAATGATTTACATTCAAAGCCATAGCTCAGGAAAAGTAGAGTCCACTTCATCAGAGTACATTCATTCACTCAAAGAATTAAAAATAATAATAATAATAGAAAAAGGAACTTCAGGAATGTTTAACCTTGTTTGAAATGATAATTGTATACATAGCTAATAGTTTCAACAGCAATTTGAAAGGCTGACGCTTTAGGGGGCTTTTTGTCTTTTTTTTTTTTTTTTTTTAGATGCAGATGACCTTTTAAATATCCTATACACAGAGAAAGCAAGGATGAGCCAGGGTAAAACTGAGGGAAAATTGGTGGCTTGCAACAAAGCACCCATGAGGGAGAGAGTTCTAAGAAGTTAAAAGTTGATGTTTAAACTTTTAAAATGCCTTCCCGGAAGCATTGCCTTATATTTATATGTGTTTTTCTCTTTGAAGATAATTAAAAATAAGCTTAACCAACAAGGCTGTAATGGAAAGTTTTATCAAACCCTCCAATGCCTCCTGTTCTGAGACAATATGTATTCAATGTATCTGAAGTCTGTGGTGAACAGAGCAGTATTTGTTCCCAGGAGTAAACAAACATCATTTTCCAACCCATTATTAATTTTCCTGTTCTTCCTCAAACTAAGTTATTTATTTTATGAATCTTTTCACAGCTATTTATTAGAAGATGTTAAAGCAGGACTTGGGGAAACAATTGCCCTCTAGTTTGACAATATTTCGGTCTGTAGCAATTTTAAATATGCAACCATAGATGAGTCTATATACTCTTCAAGTCTGAGAAGAGAAGCTGTTTTAATTGAAAAGATCCAATTCACAGACCACCCAGTTGGCTGAAATGTGGGTGCAAGGTACCCTACATATCTGAACACAACAGCTTAGAAAGACATTAATGTATAATTGTTGTGGCATGCTAAAAGGTATATTGAAACATACTGTATACAAGCATCTTGATGTACAAGATGAGCTGAAACAACCCCTCATGGTCTGGGATACTGTGCTTCTGAAAACTATGTAGTTACTACTGCCTGGAATTTAAGACTCAAATGGCTGGGCCCACACAATTTCAGTGGGAAAAAAAAAAAAAGAAAAAAAAAAACACTATTATGCAAAAATTAAAGAAAACCTCAGTGCTCAATTGCAGTTCTGTTGATTTCTTTTGTTCACCTATTCCTAGATGAAGAGAAGACTTTTCTCCTTCATATTGGCTCTATACATTTTTGACCTTTCTTTCGTAGATCTGTGTTTTCAGTACATTTATGCTATCTGGATTTAGCATTATTGTTTTGCAGGCAGTACAGCCCCATGATGTCTGGGGGGTCATTTTTATTTAGGTAAAAAGGTAGGTGCTGTCTCTGTTTTTCTATTTGTTTATTTATAATTTTATTCCTTTGATCCTGCCTTTCCTTTTAACTTGACTGCCTATATATCTCAAAGCAGTGGTGGGAAGACATGAACATATTGCAATTCCTCTTGATGTAAAGCATGGGTTAAGCTGTCTTTCATTCTATACTGTCTTTCATTGCCAATATTTGGCTGAAGGATGGTTGTGCTTCTCAAGCAAATGGCACTTATTAAGACAACGAGGCTGGAAACAGAGGTTGGATTTGATGGATTTAAATATTTTAGGGTAAAACTGTAGTGGCAAAAACAAAACAAACAAAGAAAAAAACCACCTACTTCTTGGAAGAACTTGGAAGATTGCCATTGTGATTCTAGACTCCCTAGTACAAGAGGGACATAGAACTACTGGAGCAAGTTTAGAGGAAGGCTACTAAGATGACTAGAGGACTGGAGAATTATGAGGACAGGCTGAGAGAACTGGGTCTGTTTAGCCTGGAAAAGAGAATTCTGAGAGGAGATGTCATTAATATATATAAATATCTGACAGGAGGGTGTTGAGAGGATAGAGCTGGTCTCTTTTCAGTTGTGCCCAGTGACAAGATGAGAGGCAATGGGCACAAACTGAAGCACAAGAAATTCCAGCTGATTATTTGGTAAGATGGGCACATAATAGACTAGAAATGATTATGCAGAATACTTTTTCTCTCCGTTATCCAAAAACATCCATGGAAAGAAGTGACTTCTCTTTCCTTCCATTTACTTTAGAAATAGTTCTGTGTTCCTAAAAAGTTCCCTTTCTAAAAAGTTTTAGTATGGCTTTTTAAAATTATTTTATTATTATTACAAATATGGTATAGTAAATAGAGGAATAAATTATACTAGACATGCAGAGCCATAAAGTAGTGGTAAAGATTTCTTCCTTCTATAGTAAGAAACACATTTTTTAATGAGAACTTTCATGTATCCTTTTCTGAGGTATGGCATTTGATGTAAAATACACATAAATTAAAATTTCTGAGTCTCTATTTACTTTTAATAAGTAAAAATATTTAAGAAATATTATTTTGGAGTGAATATAATGATTAACAACTGTTATCATCTAGGCAATCATGGTTATAAATCATCTAGTTTAGTATTAAATGATTAAAATTGTATTTATGTTTCAAATTTTGACAGTGAGAAAAATGACTAATGCAATTGTGCGTAAGAGTTAAAGTAAACAGGGAGGATAAATGAGAGAAGTTCCAATAATGCTTATAATTTAAAATGCAGGAACTTAAAGAAATGTCATGAAATGATCTAGTTTGAAGAAGGAAAACGAAAGGATGGGTAGAATAATACAGTGTTCCAGGGCATGTTACAAAAATTTAGGTAAGCTTTTAATGAAATGAAGGTAATTGGAATGCTAAATTAATAATGAGAAATAAAATATATGAGCTGCAGAAGTGGCTTAAACTGGTATAACCAAGTAGCATATAAATACTTCAGGACAGAGCTGGGAAAGATAAAGGACTTCAGTATATTTATATCTATTTATTTACTTGTAAAATATCACACTGACCACTCCTTTTGATCTTTGAAAATAATCTGCCACTTGTAAGAACTACTGTTCAGTAATATTGCTACATGTTCACATGGTGGTGCAACTAAAGATGCCAGCTCCACACAGGATTCCTCAGAGGATTTAGAAATACCTTAGCAATCAGCAGGATGTCTTAGGTCATTCAGAAATGATAATGAGTCTTGTATATAAATAATGCGGTTGAAGATCAGAAAACTGATTGCTTAATTATCTCTTTAGTTAGGTCAGGTTATGTGACAGACCATTCTCCATGTGTCAGGAGTAGCACATTTGCTAATAGAAGCCCAGTAAAATAAACTTACTGGCTAGAAGACCATAGAGCAGTGTGACGCTGAAAATTGCTCCATGGGATTAAACCAGGTTTATCATTTAAGAATAATGGTAGAGATTTCAGTATTACTGATGTATTTGCTAGGAAGGGATAATGACATGCTATATAAAACATAGTCATTGAAGGAGCAAAGAATGCTATTTCAAGTGCCATGTAAGACTGCATATCATAAAAGAGAATTAGGAAGTTTACTAGGAGTAGTGTGGAATTCCTTTACTGCAAAGAGAAGAAAGCAGGAAATATCTTGCACAGGGCAAGAACTAAACCTTCATGAAATTGGGCATAATTTGGGAAAAAAATAAAAAGAGAGAGAGAGAGAGAGAGAGAGAAAGAATGCAAAAGCTCTCTGTGATTCTATAGACAAAACAAAAAGAACAGAAGTTTTGGTATAAGTGATAATTATACCAAAGCAAAGAGATTTAAAATAAATAAATCCCACAGCATAACCAATATCAGCGTATTTTACAGGAAAATAGGAAAAGGGAGATAGAGTGGTACTAATGTTTTACAAATGCCAGAAAATGTTTGGAAATCTTGACTGGGCCTATCAACCAGTTACCAAAGTTGGAAATAATTTTAAATCAAGTAATTAGGACACACAATACATTACTGAATACAGCAATAAACATTGCAATGAAAAGCAACTATTACGGAGTAGTGTTTGTAGCACTGTAGATCAGGATGGGCTTTCTATACCCAGTACAAGTAGATGAGGAATTCATCTAGATCTAGTTCACTGGGCTGATGATGGAATCTTGTATGAACATAATGTATGACTCTTGCCTAGATTTATATCGAGGTCTGGTTATTTTCGTATCTTACAGTTTGATAGAAGAATATAAGTTTCTGGTTTGTTTTTGTTTTTTTTTTTTTTTTCATTATTATTTAATTATTTTAAATTTTAGTTTAAATTTAAACTATGGCTACCAGCCTATTCTTATTACAAACATGATTAAATTAAGTTACATTTACTTATGTAACTGTAACATAATTGTGTGTAATGTTTTAAACAGTATCTTTACTTAGTGATGGATATATAGTTAGGATTTTCTTGAGAGCGTTATTCTCTAGAGTAATTGATTTCATAACTTAATGCAATAAATTACTTAAATTTGATGGAAAAATAAAAATGTGAGTTGCAGTTAAGATTTTATGCATGTTCTGCCTCTCTTATCTTGCAGATCTACCTGCAGTACCTTGAGTACCTTGAGTATGTTACAAAATATGAGAGATGCACATCTCTCCTGGACTGTGCATCTATTACATTAGTTGCCCTACTGGCCTCAGGATTGATCCAAGACAACTTTTTTCCTCTCTGTTTTAAATCCTTTATTAGGTATAGCACCAGTCCAGATTCACCAGTAGCTTCCTGAGGCAATAAGAAGCCTGTGAAAAATATGTCTACTTTTTCTCCCCTCTTCTCCCTTCCTTGGGATAAAATTTAACCATAATACTATATAATCATGGAAATCAATGTTCTGTAAATTATTAAAATATCCCATTATTATTATTATTATTATTATTATTATTTTATTCTAATATATATTTTCCCTCTTTCCCCTTCACTCCCTTTACATGACGTTTGCTGTTCTGGGGGTTGGCAGACATTGTCATTCAGTTCCCTGTGAAGAAAAATGGATTTGCTGTTGTCTCAACTACACATCTTCCAAAGTCACATATACTGTACAGTATTCATGAGGAGAAAATAGAGACATAATAAAGGCAGCAAATCTTCACTGCTCTCACCAATTTGTATGTTATAGTGGTTTCAGTTGGAAACAAAGTGTTTAATGTGTTTTTATATGGCTTACAGCAGTAGGCAAAAGGAACTCAGCATCAACCTCTTAATGATGTTCTGCATTTAATCCCCCCCCCCAAAAAAAAAAAAGACTAATTTTTTTTTTCTTTATATATAGTACAAATTGTGCTTTAAGATATATAGAAATTACTGGAGTTTTAATGCTTATTTGGTTAATACCTAGGCTACTTTGGGAAGATGTATATAAGCTATAATAAAAAGGTTGTTGTTAACATAAAGAAACAACGACCTAAAATTGCACCTTAATTATGTCCTTGATTGTTGTCATCCATGCAGAAAGCATGAGGATTAGTAATGAAAAAAATCCTTAAAAAAAAAAAAAAAGGCAATTCAATAACGATATTTGCTGTTTTAGCATATTAGACTTCCTAGTTCATTCCGTGGTGGAATAAAGAGATCATTCTGGAAGCTGTCCAGTTGTTTATACAATATTATGTACCACTCAGAATCAGTCAAACAAACAATATGAAACATACAGAATATATATTAAAGTCTGAGGAAAGCTGTATTTGACATATTTCCACCCCAAGACAACAGTTTCATGTACAGATATTACTCATTGAGGTAGTAATATAGGCTTGAGCGATATCAAAATAAGTAGGAGACAAAGGTTTCTTAATTTAGTCTACATCTTTAATTAATGTGAACCTGAAATATCATAAGGTTGTTTTGTTTTTGTTTGTTTGTTTGTTTGTTTTCCCTTTACCTAAAGAATTCCCTTTTGCCTATTAGTATGCAGTCACCTACCAGAGGTGTTAGGCCACACTACCAGAAAGTAAGGGCATTTCAGTTCCAGTGCCAGTTCTATACTTTCTGTCTGCATCTAACAAAGAGGTTGTATTTATTACATTAAAATTGGAAGAAAACATGCATATTGGCTCATGCAAGAAGCCTTTGGTGTATAAAATTAAATTAGTCTCAAGTTCATGGTAGCTCAAAACTTGTGGATCTTCTGGAGTGAAAGCTGTGACAGACTAATGAAACTGAAATTTTCTTGTTCTAGCTCTCTGAACATTAGCTAAAGACCTTGGCTTGAGGAAGGAGTTTGATTATTGAGCATGCTGATTCAGAGAATCTACATAAGTCCCTCAGTTGCTCATATGGTGCATTGTAGAAAGGGAAATTTCTCAGCCGAAATCCTAGAAGTTGGTATCAGTCAAGCCCATCTACCTTCTCCAGACTGATTCCTCTAGAATAAGTTACAATAGTGTGCAAAAGATGCAAGTCTAGTGATGAAGAAATACCATTCCAGTCTAGAATCTGAGAATATTGCAAATGACATCACTTGTGATGATTATAGGGGCCTGGAAACATCACATTTCTGATCCCGTAATACTTCACACAGTACTTCACGCATTACTTTACTACACATTACTTCACCAGGAAGTAATATGATAAAAAATATTATCATTCTGATTAATCTCTTACCACTTTAAAAAACAGTAGAAACAAACAGAAGGATTGAACAGCAGTAACAACTGTGATCTCTCTGTGTAGAAATAACAATAATGACGTTTATCTTCTTTGGATAATGACTCAAGTGGATGTAAGCTAAAAATGCACTGCAGTCTGGAGTTTTTCATTAATGTTTGTTGCTCCTTCTCAACAAGCAAAAGAATTTCAGTTCTCTCCTTGCCTTGCATTATTATGCTTCTATTTTAATTTACTGTCCCTTTATCTTTCCTGGTTTCACAAAAAAATAATAAATAAAATAAAATAAAATGTGCCTTTTTCCTTTCCACCTTTCTCCTTTAAATAACACATAATAGCACACAACTTGCAAACTGACAATATGACTGAGTGAGAAAATTAAATGTATTACATGTTTCATTAAAACTTTGATGACAATCTTGCATCACTGAAGAGAGTTGCTTTAAATATTTCCTTAAGGATGAATTGAAATAAGTGAAGCTCTTTGGTGAGTAAAATCTGGCTCAAAGCCATGATAGTTAAATCTGGCAACTAGGAGAATATTGCACAGGATGTATGAGCTGGTAAAGTCTGAAGGTCTTTTAGAATAATTGCAGCTAATATTAAATAACTACATCATTTAATAGCTCAGTTCACAAAGCTAAAAATAAGTATCCCCACTGTGGGAATTCTATGCCAATTATTTTCTGCTGATTTCAGATCAAATATGCCCACTGTTGAGATTATTTTTGGAGACACTATTATTATTATTCTAGGAAGCATCCAGTAATATTATAGTATGTACTGTAGAAAACTTGGAGTGAAATCGTGAATACTTCCATGAATGTATTTTGGCATCATATGAATAATATGGTTACTTAGAAAAAAGTTAATAGTTCACACTCTAGCCCTGAAATTGGTCCTCATAATAAGGGATAAATCAGGATTTAGTAGAATAAAACCTAAAAGATCAATTAATTCAGGAGCATACCAAGTTCTTATTGTTATTGTGATACTTGGATTAAAGGAAATATTTTTGCAGAAGGAAGTAGGAAAAATATTTTCTAGATTATAAAAATATAAAGGACATTATTTTAAAGTAGCAGAGTAAGAAAAGTGATAACAATGCAGTCTGACATTACATGAAGACTTCAAAAAAGTGCAAACTGTATCAGAAAGTCTTCTCTATATAAATAGCATATTAAAACCACATAGAGAAATTATTTGAACTGTATTAATTCCTACAGTAAGAATTCAAACTAAAGACTGGATTGTTAGTACAACCATATTGTGGTCTTTAGTTATCTGAATACCAATCACTGAAAATTCATAGAGGGACTTCTGAATCTGAATTTCAAATACAAAGAGATGTTACAATCTTGAAGCCTTTATCTGGCTGTCATAAGTCATTTCAAGTTCCGGAAGTTGTTTATATGATAAAATGGCTCTGGTGAACCTGAACTGCTCTCTGTCTTCACAGTAGCAGCTTCTGGATTTTCAGATGAAAATAGGGTTAACACTTTGCATGATATTAGAAAAATGTCCACAAAATTTATGATCAATTACAAGATTTCCGACTTTGCTAGCATTCAGAGGGGAAAAAAATAAATCACTCTTGGAATTGGCAAGTTTGATTTGAATAATTGGAAGAGAATTAAGATAGAATTCCCACACTGTAATTTTCAAGTCATTTTTAGATTATTATGTTGTTCGCCTAAAGTCTTCTGAAGGATCTTTACATACCTAAAAGATGTAAATTTGATTCTAAAATTTATCAGCTAAATTTGATTCTGGAATCTTATCATTAATTAACTGTATTTATGGCTGCATATACCTTAAAAAACAATGGAGTTCATCTGAATTAAAAATGTTTTTATTGTAATTGAAGCTAAAAATTTTCCATCTTTTTAAATGTATTTTTCTCTGTGTCTTGGATTGGTAACAATTTCTTTTTAAAGTATTCACAGAACATTCTACTTTGTCACCCCTCCCACTCTGATTATTATCTTCTCCTTAGCAATACCTTTCTTTTTGATTTTTATGAAATCCTTCTCTACTTAAAAGCCTGTTTAACAGTTTGAATAGGTGACCAAATATGCAGTATTGTGTTTCATAGTAATTGCACTTACTCTATGATGAAACAGGGCTATATACATTTAAACCAACATGTATTCTGATTTTATGCACGGTGAAAAAATATGTATATAAAATATATACATTTCTGACAGGTGAAAAAGGAAATATTTCTGTTGAAAAGAAATTCACTGAAACAAGAGTTTGCAAAATATCAGAGACAGATATGAAAACAAAACCACATCTGATCATTTTGTGCAATAAAATTGCTAAATGAAACAGATGTCTCTCAATTTCTCAGCTTGTCTGACATGAAACACAGATGCCCATTAGCCAAAATAAATGTAGGAAACACTTTAGAAACAGTAGCTGAGAAATACTTAATAAAAGTGTCTTTTTGTTTTGTTTTGTTTATTTGTTTTTTGTTTTTAATACTAGAATAAACTGGCAAAACCTTGCAGTGAAAATAAACACACTGCTTATGCATTTCAGAGCTCAGTAAAGATTCAGTTTTCAAGGCTGTCAAGTACACAGGGCTGTCTGTAGCCATGTTGATTCATCTAACAACATCTGGATTGAATTAAGAACTAAGAAAATGAAATGAGAAGTATTCTCTTTCCTTGCTTATATAGAATATACATTTTTGCCTCTTTAATTATCTCCTGAAGACTTGTTCATAGCAAAGTTTCTGTGTTTTTTTTTGTTGTTGTTGTTGTTGTTGTTTGTTTGTTTGTTTGTTTTTCCCTGATCTCCCAAAATCTTCTGAAATGTCCTTTTGAATTTGAAGTTGTTCTATGATAGCTGTGAAATGTTACATGCATACATAGATTTGCAAATATATTACCTGTTCAAAGTGGAATGATTAACAATTTTTAGGAAATGTAAAGTGTTACATAGCTTAAAGTGTTCTTCTAAATGATGCAGGATGGCATTCCTTATGAACATGCTATTCTGAAGTGCAGCTATCAGCTCCCCAAAAGCCTGTATGTGTATGTCTCAAAATATGTTCAGCAATTTTTCTAGCCTTCTGGCTAATATAATCTGTTTTTAAAAATCTATAAAGTTTGAATTTGGGGGAGAGAAGAGATTAATGATTTTGTAAATGGCATATAAATAACATTTTTCACTTCCAAATACACTTGGTAAGAATTTTTGACATACACATAGCAACAGGAGAAGTGAGCGAAAATCTTGAGTATTTATGCTACCTTGCATATTAGTCAAATAATGTGATAAAAGATCTTACATCCCTAATTAGATCTAAATACAGCTTTTAAAAAGTTTCACTTTTTGTTGTGGAGGGGTTTTCATCTGTCTTCAGAATCAATTCTGTTCACTACACTATGTCTGTATGCCTAGTGCAAGACAACATTCCCAGGCACCACAAAGGAGTTATCTGGATTGCTGAATTATTAAACAAATCCTTGACATGCTTTTGCTAAATATCACTTTTCACAATTTTCACCTTTCAAAGGTGACTCACAGTTGGCTTGTGAGTCACCTTTGGCCAGATACTGTTCATCGGGACAGTTTGCTATTATTCTGGAGTTAGAAAATTTGTTAGAAAGTATGTTGCCAGACTGCTAACTGGCTTCTGAATTTTCTGAGAACAGGCACTTTAGCCTCAATCTGCTATTACATAACCATTTAGTTTGAGTTTGTAAGAGTTTATAATATCAGATCTGAGTTTGGAAAGAATATGAGAATATTTTAATGTTCCCATTAAAAATAATAATAATAATTAGTTAATATTTTGCCCCAATCTTTCTTGATCAAGTAGACTTTTTTTTTTTTTTTTTTTTTTTTTTTTTAATTTCTGATGCAGATATCTGAGGAAGAGTAACATTCTGTAACTCTCCTTCACCACTCTGCACTAAAAATACTGTATCTAGTGGTTATGGGCCACCAGTGAGCTCTTGGTAGCAAAACATTTTTGAAGAAAAGGTGGTATCCTAGGAAGCCTTGGAGAAGAAAACACTTTGTAGGCTTTTGAGAACTAGTTACACTAAAAGACATTATAAAATGGGCCACAGCCTGCAAGGCTGTCTAGTCCCTAAAAGAAATGTGACTTAAAAAGGTGAAAGGGTAAAAGTCTCAACCGTAATGGCCTGACGGGAAAGAGCACAAGGGATTAAAGTTTAGTATAAAAATTCATTTCCCAGAAGGAGATTGAGAATGGTTTGAAACCTTCAGTTTGAAGTTGGTGACAGAAATGGAAGGAAAAGAAAGAACAGGATTTACTTGCAAAAGATTTTTCTTACACTTTCCTACTCACAATGTTTGGTGGAGGCTCCTATTTATTTCACATGGAATGAAATGAAGAAACTAATATGAAAGTATGCATTTTGTAAAGTAAATAATACATGTAATGCTTACATGTGATGTAAGCAAAGCTTAATTTGTCATTCTTTGATAAATATTCACAGTGTTTCTCAAAGTTTATTTCAGAATTGAAAGAATATAAGAAAACCATTATATAGAAAATCAAAGTTCAGAATGATGGTAGTTTTCTAAATTTCTGCCATTAAGGTTTTAATCTAAGATCTTGCATGAGCTCCTTCTGTTGCTCATATTGCAAGAGTCTGGGAAGCATTCTGTGTATGAAAATGCTTCACATCAGGGAAATTTACTGTTTGACTTGAGCTTAACCCACCACACCACAGTGTTTTATTTCAGTACTAAAGGCAAGGAAAGCCATATTCAAAAACATAATAGTATAATATTCTACCCCTGGTATTGACTTAAAATAGATACTATGGAAAGCAATATGAGGGCACCAAAAAAGAGAAATATTTCCATGATGCATGTCAGTGGGGATTTGTGTGTTGAGCTAAGTGTGTGATGTTTTTCATGAACTGAAAATGAAACTTTCATGAGCTTGAATTAACAAAAACCCTTCACACGATTAAATATGATCTTTATGTAATTCTAAGTGATATTATTAATATGTATTCAAATAACTATGTTTTGAAAGGAACTAGTTTTGTCAGACTTCTTGGAACATTCTGATATAATTGAGTCTGATTTTTAAAAACAGTCTTTATATTTGCATTTTACTTTTGTGCTCTGAAATATATATTAAAATAATGAAAACAAATTAGAAAGTTTTAGAGCTGCTTCTTCTGCATACATGTATTTGTACTAATACATGTGCACTTATGAATGTTTTTCTGGATTAACAAAATAAAACTCACTAAATTGTTGTCAACAATTACATCGCATGTGACTCTTTAGACATGTTTATCATTTCTATATGGAAGTATAGGTTTATGAGGAGGTAGTTAATCTACACAGATAGCTTCTTGTTTATAAAATCAGGACTTTTCAAAATATTCTTAAAATTAATCAAAGCTTCTACTTGATATGACACTTCTGCTAAACCCAAAAATAAAATACAGATTTCATGGTGAAAACAAATCTGAATACCAGAGTCCTTCTGTTAGGTATGAAATCAATGATACTGGAAGGAACTTTACAACAAAGTGATGAGAGTAATTATAGTAAGTGAATCCAAAAAATCAAATAAGCCAACAGTGTACTGAACAAAGCAATGTAATAGATTTGTTGTTACTGTTTTTATAGATGTTCTGAAATCAGTTAGTACAAGTTATTAATAGGTGAAGCTATGCTTTACATTACTTAGATAATGGTTATAAAGGTTATAAATGGTTATAAAATCAAAACTGAATAGTTATAAATGGTTATAAAATCAATACTGAATGCTTAGTAAATGCTTAGTATATCTTAGTAAATGCTTAGTAAATCTTTTCTTTAGGTTATTTACATTAGTTGATGGGATGAAAATGATAATGACAACAAATGAAATATTCACCAGATTAGGAGAAATACAAATAATATGAAATATAAAATTTTAAATTAGTGTGACATGGATCCAGTTGTTCAATTTTCCTTAATTGTCATGTACCCTGCCATGTTCTTTATCTGCTTAGTGAATTTACAGCTAGCACAGCAGGTTGTGAATTTTTAATAGGGTTTCTTCAAGGAAGGAAAAGGTCAATATTAACATAAAAATCTTCTTTAAGAACTGTGGTGCAAAGGTTTCTTAGCAGAAAACAGGTGTTGCTGCAAAACTGAAATCTGCCATAACAGTCAAATTAAAAGATTCTTGGAGCTAAGTTAGGAAACAAATGCCTCAGTATAACACCATGACTGCTAGTCAATGGTGACTGAAAATTACTTTGTTTTGTTGCTGCATTCAAAATGATTTAATATATAATGATAACAAAAACAAAACAAAACAAAAAAATAAACAACTTTTGATTACTTCTAAATAAAATTTTTATTTTTCTTCCTTTGTTTTTCACTTCAGCTTCATTCTGACCAGGATAAGGGAGATGGATCCCTCAAATACATTTTGTCTGGAGATGGGGCTGGTACTCTTTTTATAATTGATGAGAAAACAGGTGACATTCACGCCACTCGGAGAATTGACAGGGAAGAAAAAGCCTTTTATACCCTGCGTGCCCAAGCTATTAACAGAAGAACTCTGAGACCAGTGGAACCCGAATCTGAGTTTGTCATCAAAATCCATGACATTAATGACAATGAACCAACGTTTCCAGAAGAAATTTACACTGCTAGTGTTCCTGAAATGTCAGTAGTGGGTGAGTGCCTTTATACTGAAGCATAAAATGCCTCCTCAAAATACATTATTTGATGGATATTTTCCCCATCTCCTGAAAATTTCCCCATCCCCATGAAAATTTGGTCATGATGGGAATTCTACTTCATGGAAAATTCTTTGTTTTCAGTTTGCTTGTTCAAATACTAAAATTTCGTCTAGAAACAGATTTTGTGATATGAGATTATTCTACTTAGAATATTTAACACATTAACTTACAGTCATTTGGAATATAAATAGTATATAATAGTGAATAACAATCATCCTTAGGAATTATTAGAATAAGATGGATAAATACACTACATGGAAATCTGTCTCGTCTTTCACTCTTTCCGTGTCTGAGGAGAGTTATTTGTTTGCTCATGTACTGTTCCTGCACTGCCTGCAGGTAGATAGACTCTTCATTCTCCTCTTCGCATTTGGTTTTGGAATACATGAACAAATTCTCTTGTACTTTCAGTGTTCCTCCCTTAACGTATTCGTGAATGGCCATTCACGAATGGCCATTTAAGGCTCTTCTGGAGCCTTAAACAGCTTTTTGAGTTTATCTTGCTTCTGTTTGTACTGCACTTTCAGTTCCTAGGGATGAGCCTTGAACATTATTGTTATCTTTATTGCTGATTGTATTGACAAGGATTGAGTAGATAGAAGGCAGAACGCTTAGCTAGAACTGTATATTAGGAAAACCTCTGCCATTCCTTGATACATATCATCCCAGAGCATACCAAGGCTTTTTCTTCACTATGACTCTGTATCTGTGAATACAATTTGTAAAAAATTGAATTAGCATGCAATTTGCAATAGTAGTTTTTTGTTTGTTTGTTTGTTTGTTTTTCATATATCATAGAATTTAATCATCTTTTAGAACAGAAACTTATGCAAAATGTATGGAAAAAGAAACATCAAAATTATTTTTGTATTGACAAAGTAACTTCTCCACATCAAAAGGTAGTTAGGAAGAAAATCCTGGATTCCTGGATTGCTATAGTTTGCTCTCTCCAGATTAATTTTGTTGAGTTCCGTTATTACCATTAGTTATCCATTGTTGGGTAATAACCATTACTTACTTATTGTTGGCTGTGGGCTATGAGATTGTCAGACTTGATGAATTCAGAGAGAAACTTCAGTCTTGGATTGAATTGTACTGTTGCTGTACTGTACCTGCTATGAGTACCTGCTATGGTACTCACTTTTATGAGCATATAAAAACACATAATCTTTCTATAAAAGTCTGAAAACATTAAGCAGAGTTTAGGATATGAATATTATCTCAAGCATATGTACCAGAAAGAGATATTACAAAGCCAAATTACTGTGTTTTTTGGCTGGTCAAGTAAATAGGAAGTATATAATTCAGTAAGAAGTACTGTGCTAATATAGTCTGGCATAGTCAACATAGCACTGCATTGTGCTATATAGAATTATCCACTAAAAACATAGCTCTATAGTTCTATATATTTATAGAACACCTTGCACTCCTGCTGCCATCATGTGGGAAGTCTGGAGCACCAGGCAGGCTCATACACTTAAACTAACATGTACATAAAATCACAAACTTTTTTCTTCAACGTTTTATTTTTTTTAAATCAATTATATAATTGGTTTATTATTTGTAAATCAGTTATATAGATTGGTTTAGAAAGATTTACATATATATATATATAATTGCTTAGTGGTAACATGGAAATGTGGTGAATAAATGAAAAAGCATGTCTCTTTCAGTATCAAAGGTGAAAGAGGACCTGCTGTGACATTGTGACATTGATCAGAATTAATGCCTTTTATTTAGGGAGATAACTTGTTGTTGTTCATTTGTTCCAGTTCTTGTAGATGTTATCATTGTCTTTTATATCCTCTAGTCATGTTCTGCATATTTTCACCATACACACAATGTTTTATGTATCATGGTTATTCGTTCTTTGTTTTCTTCATTACGCTCTAAATCCAGGCTAGTCTGTAATATGATTAGCAACTTGCAACTTGTATTTATGCCTTTGGGGCCTCTTCTACATTATTCTGGAACTGAATTCTCAAGACCTCTGTTACCACCTGGTGCTTGAACTCTCAGTTCCAATACAGAATATGACTGTTTCAAATTGATTGGTTTAATCCTATCTCTATGCTAAGTAGTGTCAAAAATAGTAAGCTATTTTGCAGTTTTGCTGCTGAATTGTGCATACATTTGGATATACTGGTACCACAAGCACAGTGCTGAGATGTTCGTATTAACTCTATATGCATTCATGTGAATACCAGAAAGAAGACAGCTATGACAGCATATCACACCATGTAAGATTATTCATATGCTTCGTTGCTTTTAGAGCTATACTATATAACGTAGCTAGTAGCTAGTGTTCAGAACTAGTGGGTTCCTTCTCACACATTTTAACAGTTTTCAGAAAGATTGCATGAGTCATTCATTCCATGTCTCTCTTACTTACTGAGTAAACTGCTAAATGTTTAATCACCAGTATTTCTTTACCAATTCACATATGAAAACTGTTATTCCCTAATGTCCTGCTTTCTTTACCAAATTACCCAAAAGAATTGCACAAGTAGCAAAATATGCAAGCATCAGCTTGAAATAATTGAAATCTGTGGCATCCCTTGAAGTGCAAGACTTGCTCCATCCTAAAATACCCTCTATTATAAGGTACAAAGTAGTAGTAGTACCTTATAATACTACCAAGCCTGTATCTGCTCCCTCTGCCCCCCATTCAAGGTATCAAACTGTGACAGAGCTGTATGGAAGTCCTTCAGACAAGAGACAGCAGTTGTGATTTCTGCCTCAGGCTGTAGCTTGATGGATACCTGAGAATGGGTCTATTCTTATTATCAATTACAATGTCTTGACAAAGGCCCATAAGTTCTTGCTTGTCTTGTTCATCTTTTTTCTACTGCTCATTAATCATAGTGAAGGCAGAGATAAATGGGCCAACTTCGGGATCTCACATTTAGGTCAATAATCTAGAAGACATCTGGCTCTCCTGAAGTCTTTGTACAGATTTCCAAATATTTTCTCCTCTTTTACATTTTTTTGCTTTCCTTAATCTCAAAGTTTATGACTCAGAATATTCTGGCTTTTACCAAAATCTTCTGTTCTGTTCTTTACTTGTCTCTTTTCTTGCTCATCTAAAGGCTTCTTTTCAGAACTGTGTAGATGAATCTATTTGACTCAGTCTATGACTCTAGAGCTTTTCTTATGGATTTTTTTTGATATATTTTAGACAAGCTTTCAAAAGTTTCTGCTATTTAGGCTTTTTTTTTCTTTTTTTTCCCTATCACCACATGATTTCTGTTATTTCTGGTGATGCTTCTCTGTTCATCTGTTGTATCCTAGATATTCTCTAATCATTCTTGATCCTTATTCCATCCTGTATCTTCAGTGCTAAGTAACTTTTGCTATGAATTATTATTATTGTCTCAGAAGCACTTTGAGCTACTATTAGCTGTCATGCTCCCTAGCTGGTATTTTCTGCTTCTGAATTATGGTTATCAATGTAACCTGCCTCTGGGTTTGCATGCGATCTACAGGTTGGGCTTCCCACAGTTAGCTTGTCATCCCTACCTCTAGTTATGTTTGTCTTTCTCTTCAGACAGCATTTAGAGCTACTATTGCTTGGCTTTCCCTCTAGGCTTTTTGTTCAGTCCCTCATTAGTGCTGTTCCAAAAATTTTCAGTGCTTAATCCTTTCCTCTGCCATTGCATTTATTTTATTACACTTCTTTACTGTTTCCTATTAACAAAGATTTTCTTTACTTTTTTCATAATTATCTCACTAAACCTTTTGCATCTCATTTTTATTTTCATAATGCCAATCATGATAGATTTTGAAAAAACATGATTATATTACATTTTTATATATTTTAAACATGCACTTTGATTTCACTTTGCATATAAATCCTGCTTCATGAAGATAAATATATATATATATATATATATATATATATATATATATATATTCTTCAAAAGGACCATATTAAAAGAATTAGAAGCATCCACTGACATACTTGTCCCCTGCTTATTTTCTTCTAAGTTACAGGAGTACCAGGTAACTAAAGAGCTTTCTACATAGATTTCTCTGAATATGGAGCTCTTTCCTGTTATTCTGCTGTATTAAATAGTTTATTTCCAGGGAGAACATATCTCATTATTTCCCCTCTTTTCTACTAGAAAGAGCAGAAAATTCCTGTTAATTCAACTTGTTATTTTAATGTATAATTTACTATGGAGGACACTTGTTGTAGTTATATATCACATAACTTGGGAGTAAGGAAATACAGGTTACAAATTCAGCTCCACAACAGATACTCTGTTTGTTTTTTCCCCAGTTAATTATCTTCAGTGATTCTTCTCTATTACTTCTATACCTTAAATGCTCTGTGAGGTTAGAGGTTAAAGTCATTAATACTTGTACGATGCTTGAAGATGTTCACAAGGAAAGTATTACAAAGAACCAAGTACATTAATTACTAATATAGTACGAGACCTTAGGGAATTTCAAAGGTTATAATTAAAATTATGTTCAAATATGTATTCTGAGAACTACAGTAATCTGACAAATGGATGTCATTTATTTCTAGGCCTAGTTTACCACCATATGATTCTAGTTTATTGTATAATGAAATTCACAAGTATATGAGGAGGAAGTTAATTCACAGTCTTTTTCATGATCTTACTAATTCCATACATAGCTGGTGCCACATTCTCCAGTCACTGTGTCCTTTATTGTCATTGTGTCCTTTATGCCTTCCTATAGACTTCAGATTAAGTTTTAGATCCTGAAGGCCAAAGACTTAATCAGAGGCAACCTGTGCCTATGTAAAAGATAGGATTGAGTAGTGCGGACTAAGTCACACCCACACTGTGGTTTGTAAACCCCCACATGAACAGTCAAAATCAGTGCCTTGGGTACTTCAGACTGCTTCGAGCAATATATTAGCAGTATTGAGGATCAGTGGTCTTCAGTGACTTCAGTGAACTGAAGCAAAACAAGAATTTTGATAGTTTGACAGCTGATGTGCACGATATAACTTTAATGACACAGCTGAGGATTTTCTTTCTCCTCCCCCCCCCCCTTTTTTTCTGCCTTTCAGAACTCCTAATCTGCTTTACGTGATGTGCATTGTCCACTTCCATAGACCGCAGTTATTTTTTGCTGATACTAGCTGAGAAGAGAGGATTTGAAATTTATTTTGATTCAAATGGTAGCTTGCTGTGTTAAACATGCTATTTTTACTTCAATAAAAAGCCTTTCTGAAAATCTGCTGACCTCCATTTATCATTATTACTATATTTAACTACAATTATCAAAAACTAGATTAAAAAAAAAAAAAAAAAAAAAAGTTTATGTGAATGCCTGTCTTCAGTTTAAGGCACTCACATTTTCCCAAAGGCCTTTAATTTCCACCCTTAATTGTTGAATAGATGAGGCTACCAGAGCCTTACTTTCCCAGCGTAGTCCTACCCTCATGCTGTCACTTAACCATCCTTCTAGCATGTCCCAACATATTAACTAGCATACAACTCTATCCCACTTTCTTTCTTTCTTCTGTCCCTTATCCACTCAGCAGCAGTTCTCAGTTTTATTTAGCTGTAATAAAGAGGCTATTCCACAATTGGAAAAGGAAACACAAATATGAGGAGATTTTTTAATTTTTTTATTTTTTTTCTGACTGGAGGGGTGAGAAGAGACAAACTCTTATAGTAGTGTAATAGTGGACTTGTTACTAGGCTTTCATTTAGGATAACTTAGCTTGAAGTGATTTGAAAACTAAAAATACTTTATAATGTAAATAGTATAAAACTGAAAGATACACAAGTCCTAAAGACCTGGTATGCCTTTATTTACTTTTATTAGTTAAATTTATTTAATAAACAAAGAGGAAGTAAAGAAGCTTTACTCAGACATCAGAAATACATTTGGTATTTTTCCTGTAAAGAGGACAGGGCTACAAAAATCTGAAACAAAAAGCATGATACGGGGTAATATTCTTGAAATACATTAAGATGGGCTGCAGGTCAGAAATAAACATTTGCAAAAATAGAAGAATAGTGGTAAAAGGCTAAGTAGCATTGCACTGTTCATTTACAGTGTATTTTCAAATGTGAGTGCTGAAGAAAATAGTTTGTGTCAAAACAGAGAAATGTGCAGGTAAAGCAGAATCAACATGGCTGGTAATTTCAAACTGATCTCTGCATGTCGATTGTCTGGAATGACTATTGGGAGACTGCACAAAGAGGACACACACTGATGTGACTGCAGCCTAGAACAAATCATACGTGGCATTGGTCATACTGTTTGCTGGAAGTGCTCCCAGTCTAATATGCTCTTCCTGATTGTTTTGTATGATTTCTGTCAGGTTTCATGTAGGAATCACTGATCCCTCTGTGAATGGATAGAAAGCATGTCTCTCTGCCTCTGTGAATAAGGGCTATGACCAAAGTGGTGACTTCTGTACCCTGAATGGCAGGCAGAAATGCAGCTGTGACCTTGCTGTTTTCCTGCCACTACCTTCCTTGTGGCTGGCCAGCAAAAGCCAAGGAGCTGAGGCAACAGTAAAAGCATAGTTCATCTTTTCTGCTTTGGGATGATGAGGTGTACATTACCCTGAGCACAGCTTATGGAGTAAATCACTGTGTGACAGTGATTTAAATTAGGGACCCCAAGTCTATTCCCACAGACTGTTACAGGCACTGGATCAAATCTATTTTTGAAAGCAGTGTCTGATATATTTTCTTAGGTGTGTATGTGGGTGTGTATGTGTGATTTCTCTAGAGAGTAATCTAGAGAACAGGATAGCTGATACGATTTGTTTCTTGCTTCATGTAAGTGTGTTAAAATAGCATGAAGTAATATATTGTATATGCGTTTTGACATTCATAATTGAGGGGGAACTATTAGAGACATTATTACATCACAAAAACAAATTTTATTCCATTTATTTATTTTAAAGTTACTAAACATGTTCTTCAGTTTTCTTCCAAATGATATGTTGAAGTAGATTGTTTTTTAAGTAAAAATGAAATAAAAATATGATAAAGTTTACTTCCTATTAATAACTATATATGTAACTATCTATATGTTTGACTGTATAAATGAAATTTAAAAATTAGAACAAAAAATAACAAAGTTGTGATAATAGCTTCAAAATATCACCTTTCCTGTTTGCAACATAAGCTTTTCTCATTAATACATGTGCTGTTATGATAGGTGTTATATAATCATAGGCTCATAGGATGGCTTGGGTTGAAAGGGAGCTTAAAGATCATCTAGTTCCAACTCCCCTGCCATGGGCAGGGATTCCACCCACTAGATCAGGATGTCCAGGACCTCATCCAGCCTGGTCTTGAATACCTCCAGGGATGGGGCATCTACAGCTTCTGGGCCTTCTGGGCTGCAAGCTCGCATTGCTGGCTCATGTCAAGCTTTTCATTCATCAGAACCCCCAAGTCCTTCTCTGCAGGGCTGCTCTACATGAGTTCTTTTCCCAGTCTGTCCTCATGGCTGGGACTGCACTGACCCAAGTGCACCCCCTTGCACTTAGACTTACTGAACCTCATTAGGTTCATGTGGACCTAATTCTCAAGCTCGTCCAGGTCCCTTTGGATGGCATCCCTTCATTCTCTTGTATTGACTGCACATCTCAGCTTGGTGTTGTCTGCAAACTTGCTGAGAGTGTGCTAAATCCCACCGTCTATGTCACTGATAAAATATTGAACAGCACCAGTCCCAAAACAGACCCCTGAGGGACAACATCAGTGGCCTCCACCTGGACATGGATCCATTGAGCACAACTCTCTGAGTGCAACCTTTCAGGAAATTCTTTGTCCACTTGTCATACATATTTCTCCAATTCTGAGATTTTTCTATATCACATTGGCATCATTGTATGAAAACATGACAAAACAGAACAAAAACTGTCGTGGATAATTAAAAGCAGAGATGTACTGCAATAAAAACAAGTAAGTCCTCTGAAAAGAAGTGAGTACATAAGTATGAATGGATGATAGCAGAGTAGGGATAAAATTCAGCTCAACCACTGCTATTGTTTACCTTTACTGACTAGGCCTTAATCATTGTGGAATTAAGGAAGTTTAGGTTCAAATTGTGTAGAATGAGACCCCGAAACAGAGAAGAGAGTATCAAAGTTGACCATATGATAATAAACATGCTTGAAAAATGCAGTCAACATTAGCTGAAACTTTCTTTGGATTCTGCTCAATTAGAAATTAATGTTGGACCTCCATTTAGTACTATCTGAAACCAAATTGACTTTGGATGCTTCAGGTACTTCTGTGGTGCAAGTCACAGCTACTGATGCCGATGACCCTTCCTATGGAAACAGTGCCAGAGTCATTTACAGCATACTTCAGGGACAGCCATATTTCTCCGTGGAACCAGAAACAGGTCAGGAAATTGTCATTATTTCCATTTACCATAAACTTATTCTTTCATTTTAAAAATCTCAGATCACCTAAAAACAAAATGTAAAAGCTAACTTAAATGAAATATTTCTTGCTTTTTCCCTCATAATTTATAGTTCTTATAATAAATAAAAATAAAAACTAAGAGTTATTACAGCTACCACTGTAAACTATTGTTGCAGTGGTATAATAGGTAAGACAGTGTAAAGTTCTAAGTAAGAATATTTTTGATAAAGGCAAGATGAAAGGCTTGTGTCCTAGAAAATGTTGTTCTTTTATTCTTAGTGGTTCTACTTAGACAAATAAAAGGTGTTATTTCCACCCACAAACCTTGTATTGCATGAATATCTTGAATCATTTTTAGCATGAAATGTAAACTGGAAAGGGAGCTGTGATAAAGAACTAAGATTTTTTATATCAAACAGCCTGTTCTGAAGACTGTTCATAAAGCACATGAACAAATTTTTGTACTTTAAAGCATGAAATGAATACTTTAGGAATATATTTCACAAACTAATACAAAAAAAAAAAAAAAAAAAAGATGCAGCAGATAACTACACATCAAAAATAAAGGCACAATTAACAATTTTTGTTTGTTCTTTATTTAAGGCATCATCAGGACTGCTTTGCCAAACATGAACAGAGAGAACAGGGAGCAGTACCAAGTTGTTATCCAGGCAAAGGACATGGGAGGACAGATGGGTGGATTATCGGGGACCACCACTGTGAACATCACTTTGACTGATGTCAACGACAATCCACCTCGATTCCCTCAGAGTAAGCTGCATTTAATAGTTGTCCTGCACTCTAAGAGCTTCAAACTAAAGAGTTTAGCAATCACCATCTGGTTTAATTTAGAGTAAATCTAGATTACAGGGCACACAGGAATAACAACAAAAAAAGGCTTATGTACTGATTTATTTACTATTATTAAAGCAGAATATTAAATGTTACAGTATTTGTGTGTTGGGAAAACAGTTACATGATCAACTTTAACTACAGAAGACCTGGGATACCTTCCAGGTATCCCAGTAATATGGGAGGCAGTTGGAGGTGAAATCGTAAGAGCATTAGAGCAATGTATTTCTTTGCCCTTACCTATTGCTTAATTCCTAGACATTCTCCCATTGGAAAATAAAACATGTAGTAATTGTAGGTATGCAGAAGTGTTTGAACTGTTTTATCTGCTTAAATATTTAATCATGAAGAACTTGGAAAATAAATTGCTTGAAGGAAAACAAGCAGATTTGTACTTTTCCAGTTAGTGCTACAAAATCTGATAGACAGAAGATTTCCCAAAGTGAAGTAAATGGCATTTAACTTTTTTTTTTTTGATTGCTTATGTTTACCAAAAGCTTTTATACTGTTTGTTTTGTTTTGTTTTGTTTTGTTTTTAACTTCTGATAATACAGTTATCAAGAGACTTTAACCTCAAAGTAAAATATGAAAACATTATCAGTCTCTACATAGTACAGACATTTTATGTAACTAGAAATGTGTTAAAGTTTAAGCATTTTAAATATATTTGAAACATTTTGTGTGTACTGAAGTCATAATATTTGTCAGATGGTTTGGACATAATAGCTAAAAGATATGTATCATCCTCACAATACAGGCTTTCTTCTGAATCCAATAAACTGGAGTACAACTCCACTAAATCCAGTAGTTACTGGATTTGATACTGATATTGATCAGCCTTCAGGCTCATAATAACAGAACCAGTTTCAAATGATTCTGATATAAGGATGTTCTATGTGGCACAAAAAGAGTACATAATTTTGTTCAATGTAATTTTGTTGTTAATATATATAATAATAAGCATATAGCTGTATCAACATATGATTTCATATACTCTCAAAACAGAAAAATCATGAGCAATTGAGTATTTACAGTTTGAGCATTTCCCTACAGGCCCTATTCTGGACAGAATTCATTGTTAATTTGTCATTTTAAGTCCCTTTGTAATTTCACATTGTTTTGATGTATTACATTTTTAGTTTACATTTATATATGTAGGATTATGGTAATTCCAGTGCTGTGTAGGTGAGGAATGCTGTTTTACTGCTCTCCGGAGCAATTTAGGAAGACTTTTCAAAGAGGTTGCATGTTCAAAGATTTATGGAAAAGCTAATTTTAACAGTTATACTTAGGACAGCATATAAGCTATTCATTGTTATACTCTCATTTTCTTTTTTTTTTTTTCTTGTTTCTTAAAGACCATGTAAAATTAATAACTGGAATGACTTATTCAATTTTCTAGACTGTTTTTATATGATTTACATGGCAGTCCAACATCATATTCATTGGATTGAGATGGCAATCTGCTGTTCCAGAAATATCTGTACATTTTTCTGTTGTCAGTGTAAATCAGATAGGACCTTTGGTTTAAAGAAGTTTTAAGTCTTACTCTCATGGTTGGCATTTTTATGTTGTTTTATTTGTTTTTCTCTCTACTCTCCACTGATAGTCATGTATGAAACATACAAATGTATGTTTCACTGGCAATGAAATCTAAAACACTTATAAAGCTGAATGTAATTTTACACATTGTTTGAAATTAAAAAAAAAAAAAAAGCTACTGACTTTTATAAAGTCTTTATATTTAATCTAAAAATGCAAAGAGGCATTGTAATGATTCCTGATTTTCATAGAGTTTTAGGGAACTACTGGAACTGGTACTTATTAAGTTAAATTATTCTGTCCCATTGATAACGGATTTGTGTTGGGTTCATGAGATGACCATATTCATATCAGATTTATGACTTATCAGGAAAAATATTAAAAGTTTCCTTAGATTTTCAAAGGACTGAGTGGCATACTATAGCTATATATTAATCAAAGGACAGATTAAACTTCTCTTACAAGGAAATTCATAGTAGAATTGTGAAGTTCCACTTTTTGTTTTGTTTTGTTTTCCTAAACAAACAAACAAACAAAAACAAAACAAAACCAAACACCATACCATTGATTCCTCTGTGATTTAGAGAGAGCGTGTCTTCAGCGTGTCTTAGTGTCTTCAGAATATTTTTATTCTCTTAAAGATCACCTGAAAGCCATATATATATATATATATAACTGTTCCTTTGAGGAAGCATAATGAAATTTAACATTTTATCAAGGTTCTGTACATGAAGGCCATCAAAGACCTTAGATTTTGCGTCTCTGTTTCAGTCGTTGTACTTTCAGGAATTTTTAGAATTAAGGACATTGTATTGACATATGCTAAATGGAAAAGAAGAGAAAATAAAAGTAAAGAAAAAATAAAATAAAAAATTTAAAATAAAATATAAACAATATCCTGGGTTCAGATGGAAGATATTTTGAAAATAAAATTGTTTGGTAAGTACTGTATTTTAGAATTATATTTTTATTTTCTTGATTTTGTAGATCAGTATTTTCATTGTGTATTTTACAAATAGAGTTACGTACTCCCTTGAGCTAATTATTTTAGGATAAGTCTGCTTGTTTATGAAGTCTGACTCTTATTTTTCATTGTGGCTTATGGACTTTGGAACCTGAGTATGGCTCATGGCAGCCCATGTGTCCTGTAAGAGAGAGGCTCCTGGGTAGAGCCTATATTGCTCTATAAAAATATTTACCTTTATACTATTCCAGAGCAAATGAGAAGAAGGGTAAATGTAAATAAAGTTTCTCTTTCATTCTTCATGACTGAGTGACACATGTTTGTAGACTAAATCTGACTAATGTCAACTTTTCTTCATCACTCAGTGAAGTAAATGCCAACAGCACATGACTCTCGTTGGGGAAAAAGCAATGAGAGAAAAAGGATTTACATAGGAGTTTTTCAAGTGTAATTCCAATTTTTGTAGTTTACATTCTGATCTGGTGCCTTAACTTGCACTGCATCCCATACGTAGTCAAATGAATTATAGTCTACAGTGACACAAATAATAAAAGGGAGTATCGCATACCATGGTAGACATTTCTATTAATGGACAGACTAACCATAAAATTAAAATAGTCTTTTAGATGATAGATTTCTGATTATTTTTATTCTTTATTTCCACTGCCTTATTAGTACATGAGTTCTTAGCACTTAACTAGATAATGAGTTGGGTATTGCAGTGGGAATCAAAGTAGTGTCCACAAGGCACAGCTTGGGGTTGTGGCTTAAAGCACCAAACAAACATAAAATAAAATAAAATAAAATAAAATAAAATAAAATAAAATAAAATAAAATAAAATAAAATAAAATAAAATAAAATAAATCAGAGAATAGTTGGCATACCATAAAACTAATTATAAAGTATAAATATTAATTGGAAAAAAAAATAGTCTTTCAACAGTTTCATATAGAACTGAAAAAATACTAAATGGGAGCAGAGGGTACTTCTTCTTCTTTTTTTAACATTAACAGATTACAGAGAGATTATATACTAATGTAGAAAAGTACACAGATTTAGGTTTTAGAGAAAGGTAATGAAAAATGTCAGAGCAAATGCTCTGATAAATCACTTGATTGAAACACCAAAATGTAACTGCATGAAAATAAATTCATTATAAATAGAATATGGAGTGTATATGGTCATAAAGTGTTAATTCTGCTGTTGTATATCAGTTTTATATCAAAAACTGAGGAAATACTATTGTAAGACATACTATTGTAATTGTATACAATTTTACTGTTTTCCCTTCAAGATTTAATAAATAAGCTATATTTGAATGTTTATTTTTAAAAAATTTTGCCTTTTTTTTTTTTTAGGTTTGCAAACTACAAAATAATGGCACATAAAAATAGTTCCGCAGACTGAGAGAAACTCTCAGACTTCCTAGTGAATAACGGGGCTTTTTTTTTTTCATTGTGTCTCCTCAAAACCAAAAACAGTCACTCTGTAATTCTCTAGTTGCCTGAGAACATAATCTGTTAAAATACACTGATAATCCCCACCTGTGTTTTCCTAAATATATGATAAGATCATGTTGCTACTACTCTGTCCCCATGATTCTTTCTGATCACACAAAACTATTAACTTCCTTTATGAACTTTTCTGTACTTCTTATCTGTAACTATGTATGTATGTGCTGCCTTTTGGGTAGCCTATTCCTTTTTCCTGTTGATGGTACTGGCCTTTAACTCTTCCACTTTTGTATTACTGTTATCTGAATTGTCTTTCTAACTCACTTTACTTAGCTCATGAGGTGTTTAAGTAAAACAACAAATCTAGGAATACTTAAATAAGGGCAGAAAATAAAACTTTTTTCAGTAGAGCTTAGATGACTTAGCATTTGTCATTGGAATGGCAGCTGTATCTGTATTCATTTTAAAATATTTTTTTGAGAATTCTTATTGTGTTATGTGTCACAAACCTTTTGCTACCCTATGTTCTGATGGATGGGATCAGAGATCTCAATCCTTATTTACAGTTTAACAGGATGGCTAAGACATAGAATACTAAAATGTAGAGTAAGATATTTATTTTCTTTTATTGCAGCATTTCTGAATGAGGACAGTTTTACTCCTGTGTTTTTTATCAGTGCTATAAAACCACAATAAACAGATGCAACTGAGCCAGAAGAAGGACAAAACCAAAATTGCAGTGTTCATGAGTCTTAATCAAGCATGAATTAATAGCTTTAATATTAATTTTATTAATTTTATTAATTTTATTAATTTTATTAATAGCTTTAATATTAATTTATATTAATAAGCTTTAACAAGTGTAGGCACAGTTTCTGCTTGTGGATTTTCAAGAACCTTTCACTTTATTTATTTAATATTGTATCTGACTATTGAATTTTGAAGACCGAAATTTCAATTTGCTTCTTATAGTTGGATGGAGAATTTAGGGAAAAGTACAGATAGATATAGTTGGTCCTTCTTTGGGATAGGAATATAGAAGGTCTTTTAAATCCTATTTTCCTATGATTTTGTTTTTCTACAATTTTGTTTTCACTCTTCTACCTAAACTTTTTTTCATGCATAGTTCTCTGCCTTATACTTTGCCCACCCCATCTATATTAAAAGGGAGAATCTCTAGAATAAAAGATACACAAAAATATGTAATCAGCTATTGTGTGACACAGACATTACTTAATGCTTGTGTAGTGGCTTGTGGGGCTCCTGAGTGGCTCTTTGTTTCTTTGACAGGTACCATCCACCTCCGCATTCCTGAGTCCTCCCCAGTTGGGACAGCCATTGGCAGCGTCAAAGCCACTGATGCAGACACTGGAAAAAATGCAGAAGTAGAGTACAGAATTATAGATGGTGATGGGACAGATATGTTTGATATTGTGACACAGAAGGACACTCAGGAAGGCATCATAACTGTGCGAAAGGTGTCTATTCAAAAAAAATTCACTAAGTGATTTTGTTGTCAATGTAATGGTACAAATGTTCATTGTAAAAACATGCTTGGATCATGTGATGGCAATTCTAACTGCTTAGCACTTGCAAGCATCCCCTATTGGTGACTGAACAATACTATTTCCTTTCAAGATGAACTAGAAATAACATGTGGCAGCAATATCTCCAAGATACAGGGTAGGTTTAACGCATTAACAAAGTAATCTTTTGCTTTATGCAAAAGAATGGACTATCCCCAATGTCAATATCTCTGTGACTTCAAATACAGATTTATTTAATATTCATGCAACCTGTTTTCTTCAGCAAACAACGTACAGTTCACTCATTACAGGGAGACTTAGGCTTTCCTTATTTAGATTTTCATCTACACAAAGTCAAATAAGGAGACCAATGATCAACAAAACACAAATACAATCATGTAAACTGTTACAAGCTATATTGTTTTGTTCATATTTCCAGCAGGTCAGCTGGTACAGATATAAGCAGTGCATAATGATGATGTTTTTGTTTCAGAGCTAGCTTTAGTTCTGCCCTGTTTTTCATCTCAAAGCACTTTCAAAGGTTTAAGATCTCAAAGTCTGAAATGCCATTCTCCTGCTCCTCAACATTTTCCCTTCTAGAAGTCCCCCAGTCCTTTTCTTTGGGATTGTGATCATGTCTAAAGAGTTTAGGGAGCATTTCTAACACAAACTATTGATTATATTAGCTTTTTTAATAAATCACCTTAAGCATAGCATAACACATTAAACATTACTATACCACTACCTCTTTCTCTGCATCTCTTGATAATGGCAATCAAGGTAAAGATAAATTCTTTAAAGATGACATTGAGTTCCTTTTTGAACTCTATATTCTTCATTGTTCATAGTCAGCATTGTAGTTTATCTGGGAAGGTATGGAAAAACCAAGTTAGAGGCCAGATACTCTTCCTTTTCACAGAAGTTCGCAAAGGCTATTCCCTTCTTGCTTGCTTGAGGTTTTCCATGCAGACTTCTATTATATTAAATCAATATAGTCTTGAAAAGAAAAGTCTAACAACTAGATCAAGCATAAAAAATTCATGTCATAAGACAGCAGCTCCCAAAGTGTCACCAATAAGTAATAATGAACAAGATCCTCTCATTTTGTTACTAGCAAACTGACACACTCTAAAATTTTCAGGATGCTTTCTCATTGATAAATAAGTAGCTTATCATTCAGATCTCACAGACTAGCTGGTATTGACTAGCAAGGAAGAAGATACCGTGCTCAGTTTGTTCTTTTATGAAATTATTCATAATTTATTTATTATTTAGCCACTTTGATTGTGATTTTGTTTTTCAATGGTGAACAACTACAAGTAACTGGCATTCTTTTACTGAGCCCTACAGTTACTAAGTCTTAATGTAACACCATCTGCAAAAGAACTTACAAGCTTTTCTACATATGTTTCAAAGAACAAAATAATTGGTTAAGTTCATTGTTGCTTTGCCACAATCTCATATTTGTGGGCAACACTTTTGTTCATTACTGGCAATATGTTGGGATAACCTTATAATCCACACATTTCATGTTGATGTTTTGTGGTGTAGCCTGAAGAGATGTCCACACTGTACTTGAATGTACTAGTAGCACAGTAGATACATCGATGTGTGCACCATCTGACAAATTAAGCCAGCTAATTAGAAAAAAAGTAAGACTAACATGGCTCCTTTGCCTGTAGGCTTGAAGATAGCATCCCTTAATAGCAGCATGCTGCACTTTATAGACACACCAGTAGCACTGCTGTTCAGAGCTTCAGACAGTTCAGATAGCACCAGAATATTGCAATTCCTGGCTATATTCATAGATATTGTCCCTTCTGCTCTAACTGCTTTTTAAAACAAGTGTGAGACTAGAATTCATTGTCTGGACCGCATCCTTCTGTGCTTAAACAGAAAATTTAAACTTCTAGGCAGTCATTCTGGCATCTTGCATGAACAAGAATTTGTATTTAAAAGCAGTAGAGAAAAATTTTTTAAAAAAGGCACAAGTCTTCTACCACCTGTTTTGATGAATGAAAATGACTAGTTCGATAACTCCATGAGATTTGGGGGGAATTAAAGATGTCTTCTTTGTGTCAGAAAGGTAAATTCTCAGCTTGCTCATTTCCTCAGTATCTTTAATTAGCTAACACTTTACATCTGTGACAGTTAGAAACATTTGAAGAAAGAGAGGTTCTTTTGTACCCACTGAGTTTTCTAATTATAACCCTGAACCTTTTCTCTTTCCATTTTAAAAAGGAAATGCTGACAAAAATGTCAAATCTATTTTGCAAAAAGAAAATCTCTTATGTTTGATCGATGAAATTAAATGAAAAGGAATAGGATTAAGCTCTTACTACATATAGAGAATTTTGACAGTTCCCCCTCGCTTAAAAATAATGAGCAAACAAACACAAACATATTGCTGATATTGAAGGCCAGCTACATTTGTTTGACAATAAGTATACTCAAGCAGTTTTGAATACCAAGGCATTTATAGTATTTCCTGAAAAAATATTAATATTATGCACCTTGTTCTGCAATTTCAATATGTCCAGTCTGTATTTCAAATATTTTAAATACTTACATGATTATTTCATATCCTTATGCTTGTGAAAGAGCTACAAAGCTAACCAAGTAATCAGTAAATTTTCACTGAATATCTTTTTGTGATTGGTGCTAGGTTAATTCCGGTAATATGTAGGAACAGAAACTCCCCCTAAAGACACTGGAAATTTCCTTCTAGAGAAATTGGTCTTTATGTGGGAAATTTGAACCATAATAGGGTGCCCAGAACCCAGAACAAGATCTGACAAGACTTGAGTCATTCTCATTTTCCATTATGTATATAGGTCAACATCTGTTTATGCGTAATGTAATTTAATAGTTTATCATCATCTTCATTTTTAGCCACTGGACTATGAGACGAGAAGGCTTTATACATTGAAAGTAGAAGCTGAGAATACCCATGTGGATCCACGCTTCTATTATCTTGGGCCTTTTAAAGATACAACTATCGTGAAAATCTCTGTAGAAGATGTAGATGAACCTCCTGTCTTCAGCAGATCTTCTTACCTTTTTGAGGTGCATGAAGATATCGAGTTGGGGACAATAATAGGAACGGTAATGGCACGGGATCCTGATTCAGCTTCAAGCCCCATAAGGTAATACACCATTCTCTTCACATGCATCATTTGATAAATTAAGAGAAATAGTAAGAAGGTTATTATGTTTTTTCTCCTATTTACTAGCATACAAGTGATAGACAGTGTTGAGAAAAGCGCTATCTTTAAGCCTCAGAACAGCTCAGGGAACAGCCATTCACTTTACACAAGACACATAAGAAATGCCTTTTAGTACTTAAAATCTCAAGAAACTTACAAAATTACACACTGATTTCAAGTAAGCTCTTCAGGACTACCTGTTACTTCAGAATATAAAAAAGTGACAAGCCAGTCTTTGGACCAGGAAGGGGAAAGAGCTTTAAATTCTTCCTTCCATCACTCCTGGAAAGTATGCAGTGCCAATCTCATTCTGCTCTGGTTGGAGTTTCCTGCTGCCAGTGTGATAGCTACACAGAATAAAATTATCTTGGTGTGTGCTCAAATACTCTAAGGAATTAGACACTGAAGAATACTATTAAAAATAAAAATAAAAATCTTTTATTTTTATTTTATTGCTTGATGCATATAGCTAGAAGATATCTAGCTGAATGTATTAAACAACACTTTGTTTTCTTTTGCTTTTGTTATGCTACAATGCACAGGATTTAAGAAACTGGTAAGACAAAGATGGCCAAATTGGTTATGTCTGTCTGAAATACCCAGCAAAGTACAAAAAATACATTTTAGCAAAAGAACTTTATTTACTGACTTTGAAGTCAATGGCCACATGCTTCTTAATGAGGTGGTAACACTGGATTAGGAATTGAAACTGAATCTAATTTTCTCCTATGGTTATTTGTGTGTATAGAAAAGATAGCAGATGAAAACACCAAGTCTCTAAAATTTAAGAATATATAAATAACAGCATTGTATCTTTATCCACTCTACTTTCATGAGACAACTGGCAATTTTAGCAGTTATGTTTTCGTAGGCATGACTGGAAAAAGAACAAACTTGGTGTTTTTCCTCATTTTGTTTCTGACACACATAATTAATTGAAGGACTGTGGCTTCAATAATTTGAAGATTATTTTATTTTTTTTTTTTCTGTGTCCAGATGACGTTTCTGTCATAGTTGTGAAGAGGCAGGTATAGCAAATAAAAAGGGTAAAGAAATTTCTAGGAACAAAAACAACAAAACAACAACAAAAAATGGGGATTATTTAGACTTAGTTCATTAAAAAAGAAAAAGAAAAAAATATTGAGTTACACATGATAATTTGCTTCACACAAAGTTCAGTCATTTTTTTTTAGTTTTCATTTAATGCTACCTAGCTGAAGACACAAACTTTAAAACAATTTGTACCCCATAGATCAAATTCCTCTCTTCAGTATTGACTCTATCCCTCAACTTCCAAAGCAACATTATATACTCACTGAAATAATAATTAGCTAGAATAAGTTTTCATAAGCTTTTACTTCTTAAAACACCAATATTAAATACAAAGAAAAATGCATTCACCCCAGAAGTGAACAGGTAACATTTAAACAAAATTATTTTGAAGTTGTCATGTTATTTTGAAATTCAAGCAATTTGTATCATTCTTTAATACTGTAGTTAAACAAACAGCAACAAGAACAAAAAAATTACAGCTTCAGGTTGTAGAATTGGCTCTGATTTTTAACCTTTTTTTTTTTTCTTTTTAACTGTTCCTTTTCAAATATTAGCTTCTGTGCATTAAAATTCTAGGTAATAGAATTCCTACAGTGCCTGCAGCTTCTTGTTGCAATATTTCTTAATTTCTGTTCAATAAATATGGAGTTTTTTTTTTTTTTTGAAACTAATAATTTCATTAGCATTTGCCAACCAAATATGAAATGGTATAGAATTTTTAATGAGACAATGTGGCATAGATTTTGTTAAACAGAGAAGTGATTACTGCCTTTTGAAAAGCTTAGTTAGATTGCTACCTAAATAAGCTATTTTCCTCACTAAAGTTTCTTCCATGGTTGAAGTAACTTATTTATCATATGGGCCAAATAGTCCTAAATATAAATTCTCTGAAAAATAGATTTGTTCATGTAATTTATAAGTTAGTTGTTATGTATAAATAGACAAGAAAAAACATTTGAGCAAGTCTATCCTGCAGTTTCAGATGGTTTTTTTGGCTGTTCTAACTTTTTCGGGATTGTTTTATGATTCATGTCGGTGTTAGCTTGTTTGTTGATTCATTGTTTTATATATTTATTTTACTGTGAATTAAACAAACAAAATCCACCAAAATGTTACAGACATTATTTTTATGTTACAACATTTTTTTATTTTTTTTTTCATTTGGCTCAATCCAGTTAAATACTGTAAGTAAAAATAGATGCACTTTATGAAATCATTAGGTCAGTCATAAAAGTTCATAAAAACATGAACATAAACATCTATTTCTATCAAATTGTACAAGTGCAGTAGATTTTTTTGATAATTTGACCCAATTCTGCCAGAAGTAGACAAATGTTCTGTACCACAAAAAATATTACACTTAACTCCACATCAAAGGTTCGATCCTAGCTTTGACGGCAGTGCTGATTATTAGAAAAAAAAAAATGATGGAAAGAATAATTTGAAGATTGTAGTTTAACATTTCTGCCATTTTGTGTTAGTAGAACTTTAGCCCATGGAAGGGTAGCATCTATAGCACTATAGAAAGTCCTTTGACATCAGCATGTTCATAAAAGTGAAATTTCTGCATATGAAATTATTTTATACATATATATTAATTTCATCTCCAGTAAATTATAAGTTATATAAGTGTATAAGTAAAGTATAAGGAGAGCTTATAACACTACTTTAGAAAAGCTCAGAAATTAGTTGTCTGTCTCAGTCTGAAGGAACATCACATCAAAGAGAATTCTCCTTTATGGATTAAAGCAAACCTTGAATTATTATATTGAAATTCAGACTTATTTTTTATGATTCTCACACAGGTCTATAAAAGTTCAGATGATCAAATACTACACTATTATATCATATTTATGAAATTCTTTCAATTTTTATTCCTCATTCTACAGAATTAATCTTAAGAATTTCTATAAATGTGCATATGCAATTTTAATCATTAAAATAACTATCAATAATCAGTGGGGAAAAAAAAATAGAAGCACCAAATTTACAGAAACTAAATATTTGTTTTATAAAAAGCAACCTTTTTAATGTAATGTATAAAACCTGAAAAGTGTATTGTCTTGCTGTGAAGCATGCTTTCTTCCATTTTCTATCCTTCTAACAATTTCTTTCTTTGTGTGCAGGTTTTCTCTGGATCGTCACACAGACCTTGACAGGATATTCAATATTCATTCTGGAAATGGGTCCATCTATACTTCTAAGCCACTTGACCGTGAGATATCACAATGGCACAATCTTAGTGTTATAGCAGCTGAGATCAGTAAGCCAATTTGATCTTTTTTCATTCAGTTTTCCTTAGCCTGCAAAGTTACAGCTGTGGCTCCATGTGAAATATATACATATACATATATATATATATATATATAATAATAAAATCATTTACTTCCTCCCACCCAATTCTGTAAGATATTCTTGGAAATTAAATTGGGGGTAGCTAACAGCAGCAATCTCCACTTTGCTTTTTTCCCCATCTTCTTCCTTCAATGACCTTTAATATCCAAACTACTTCTGAAATGTCACCCAATTAAGTAATAACACTAGAGTGATTTTGTTTCCTTTCTTTCCTTTGAAGAAAATGACAGATTTTGATGTTATGGTAGCAGAGTTCAAAATGGTAATCTATGCTTTTGTCTCTTTAGGTTTCTTCATTTCCTTAGAAATAATTTTATTATCTCTTCCTATGGTATCTACACCTACAGCTCTTGGAATCTTACAAGTTAGTTAGGTTCCACTTGACCCCTAAAATGTAACATTTCTTGGACTGTTTACATCATTTTTTTGTAGATATTTTCATGTTGAAAGAACAAAGAGGAAAGCAAAGATCCCACTACATGGTTGACATTAAGTCTAATCCCTCTGCCAGAAAATTTTCTAAGGGACAAAAAGCTGATCTTTGAAATCAGCTAGCGAAGGTCATGTGTTTTCAAAGACACTGATTTTTAGGGTTAATTCTAAGTCACTCTGATCAGCAGATCAGTTGCTGATCAGCAGAGAAGCACAACTGGCAGGAACTACACTGCAGAGAACTAAATGAAACATCACGTCCAGACAATTAACCAATCTTAGCCTGCCTGGTACTATTTCTGTAGTCAGAGCCCAAGTGTCTCCTGCTGGTTGTACTGAGCACACCCTGTAGCTGTATTTTTTTTTTTTTTCTTGCAGTGCATGTTCATGAGCTTGCACTCCTTCACAGTGTTGTCCACTGTTGTAAAAATACTTATCAGGAGCACTTATATACTGAAGAAACCTCTTATCATTTTATACCTATATCATATCACAGTGTTCAACTTATTTCCTGCCAGGAAATAGTTGGAACATCTAGGCTTCTCTAAAGAGGTACATTTGTTTTGGAGAAAGAATGGGAGGGGGAGAATAGTTTTTAAATATTTAAAAATACTACCTGGGAAACATGAGGACAACAGAAGAGCAGTGATAAGAATGGAATGCACTTGGAAAGCTAGTATAAAAATGCAACAGGCTATGAAAAAAAAAAAAAAAAAAAAAAAAAGTCCCTAACCTGCCACTTTAAACATTTCAGCATGTCAGAAAGATCCACATCACATTTCAGCAAAGATATTATAAACCACATCTGAACTTAATGTTAGCTACTCCTGAATATTTACTATTTTATTTGCTTCAGCTTAAAATGAATGAATAAATAAATAAATAAATAAATTTGAGTCATCCCTATTGTTATTTATCCTATTCCATTATGGTAACAAAATCATATAAATTTTAGCTATCAGCCAGCAGAATTCAAAGAAATGGCTGTACTTTTTTACTCCCAGGCATTATTCTTGCTAGATCTGCAAGTGGGAACAATGAACTTGTATTACTGAATTAACCTATAGTAAGTAATGAGAGGGCACTCTAGGGCTTGGGCATCTTGGGAGCTAGAGGGAGTAACTATTGTTGGTTTTTAATCTAAGGTCTGAAAATCTACATTTGTGTTTTATTAATTTAAACATAAAAATTTAAACATAAATTTAAATTTATGTAATTAATGTATGTAATTTAAATGTAGGTAATTTAAACATAAAAAAACTCTAATTCTAATCACTTCTGATTTTTATTGGGTTATTTATATTGGCTTTATCAGAATTTCTCCCTGCTTAATAAAGCCACAGGAAAGCTTTAATCATATGTCTCTTCTGTGCAAAACAAATCAGATTGCAAATCATTTTAAAATTACAAATCAAAACCTTACATAAGAATGATACCTTTGAGCCCACTAAATTAACAATTTTGTCATTATAGTAATGGGCATACTTTTCCTATGCTATATTTACATAGAACATTAGCAGTGGCAACCCCTATTTTCATGTAAAAAATATATATATAATTGCTCACTAGATAACAACACATTGTTCTTTTTTTATTCTAAGCAAGACATCTCCTTAGTTTTCAGCAGACCTGATTCTTACCTGCTACCAGTCTATATACTATATTTTGATCAATTTCAAGCCTAATTTTAAATGTCCATTGCTCATTAAATTTGGAAGATAAAATAATTTTAAATTTAAATAATTTTTAATAAAATAAGCTCATTATTCTGCTCTTTTCTCTTGTCAGACAACCCCAAAGATACTACTCGTGTTCCTGTCTATGTAAGAATTTTGGATGTTAATGACAATGCCCCACAGTTTGCTGTATTCTATGATACCTTTGTCTGTGAAAATGCAAGAGCTGGACAGGTATGCCTTTGATAAATACTTTCCACTATCCAACTTTGCTATGGCAGTCGATTGTAGATCATTCTTGCCTGTTACTTGGGATAAATTATGTCCAAAATATATTTTGAAATGTTGAAAATGAAAGTAACAAGTAGCTCTGTAGGTGAAGCTTAGAGTGAAATACCAATATATGACAACAGAATTAGTGTGTGAATTACCACTTTCATCAACCTTCACTATTGTTAAATCCTAATTAGATAAGCCCAAGAGACATGGACATAATTAGCTTTTTCATTACCTTCACAGAGAAAGCAAAATGCTATATGTATCTACTAAAAATTTGATTTATTTTCAATAACTTACAAGTGGCAAACACCAAATGTATTTCAATTAATTCTGCTGGTGATTACAGCATACATCAGTCATCTTTGTTTTTCTTTTCCAGTTGTAATATTTGTCTTATTATCCCACCAAAACTTTTGAAAAGAAAATATAAACCATACATTTTTCATCTGGGAACATATGATTTTGTTCTGCTTCTTACAGGCTACAGAAATCATACTTTAATTTATGTGAAATGACTGCAGTGCTTAATATCCAGTTCCTAATAGCCAGCTGCTTATTAGAACTGTTAAAAAACTGTTTTCCTATTACAGCACAGCATGTCCCAGAGCACAGTCAGCCAGTAATAAATCCTCTAAAACAATCATAATAGAACCTCAGTGTAAGCATTTCAGCACTTTTGAATAGAACGTGGAAGTGCCAGCCTGTCTTAACTGTTTCAGTCCTACAGGTGTCACATTCAGGTTGCATCTCAAGTTTTGCTGATTCAGGTTACTATTCGTCTTTCTAAAGCAACAGTTGGAAGTTATAACAAGGGACTTAAGGTTCAAATTTATAATATATTAAATACTTAACAATATTGAGTAATATTTGCCTACTAGGAGATTTTTAAGGTAACTAAAGATGATGGATGAATGGAAATTCCTGACTAAAAAACTAAAAATCTAGAATTTCTGACAGTTGTGGTGTCTTCTATGAATGCTAAAATAACATTTTAATGAATTCAAGTATAAGATATGGTTTGAGAACTGAAAATGTAGAAAAGTAAATTTTCTTTTGCAGTTTCACCAGCATCTCTGGTCAAAAAAAAAAAAAAAAAAAAAAAAAAGAAAAGAAAAGAAAAGAAAAAGAAACACATTAATCCAGAAATCTTATTCTGTTTGGAGTTTTAGAATCTGTTTTGTCCAGGTTTAATAACAACAGAGAACACAAGCAGCATAATTTCTATATGACAGTTTTATTTTCTTGTAAACATACTTTGAGATATCCTTTTCTTTCTGAGCTACCTAAAATATTTAAGTTAATATAATTTTAAAATAAATGTAAAACTTATTTCTGCATTAAAACTCAGTTTCTGTTTACATTCAGAAATGGCTGCCAGACAAAAAAAAAAGAAGAAAAAAAAGACTATTTATAACTAATAAGTAAGAAGCTAAATAAGTGTACATACCCATACCCATTTATTTGAAGTATTATAATGCTCAGCAGCATCTCCGTTGTCAGAAGGAAGTGGCATGTTATATATATTATATAATTATAACTTATATATATTATATAATTATAACCATTTTTAAACAACCAGAGTTGCAACCAAGTCTTTTAAAAAATCAATTCACAGAAAGAGGAAAGAAAAATACAATGCAGGATAACACGAATAATATATTTGAATGTAATTATATTCTTACTAGCTGGAAGATTATTAATAAGACATGTTACTTTGGAATTCAGTCTGTCTTTAAGTCTTGAGGGACTGAATCCATACTAAATATTGTTTGCTTCCTTCCATGTGTATTATTTTTCCTCCCTATTTGTTTTTCTCCTCTCTCTCTCCCTCTCTCTCCTTTTTTTTTTTTTTTTTTTTTGTGTGTGTGTGTGTGTGTGTGTCTCTTCACAATCTTCTACTCTGGTTATTTTAATTACACGTGTGTTGGGGATTATATAAATGTATTTAAAATGTAAAAATATTGAGTAACAAACATACACCACATGCCATAGGCCTTGAAGTAAAAGCCTCAGACACCCAGCACCATTCTGGTCCTTTCAAAAACCATGCCCTTTCTCTGAAAGACTAACTGCCTGAGCCAGAGGTAGCAGATAGGAAAACAGCATGGCTCCCCGCAGATTTCAAAGCCTCAGAAGTAATGAGGAAAGCTATGTTTTCATCTTTTTGGGTCCCCAAGAATGCTTGCTTAGTTTTACCAAATTTATACATATCTACTCCCTTTTTAATTCATCCCAATGTTATATAAATCAGTCTAGCTTATCACAGATTCTCTTTCAATGACATTTTAAAATATGTCTGATTTATTCTTTTTTGTTTGTTTGTTTTTCCTGAATCTTCATCATAAATTATATAATCATGCTAGTTTTCTTTCACCGATGTTCTTTTTATATTGCTCCTCTTCTTATCAACTCATTTGACTCATATATAAAAAGTTTTTTTTTTTAATCAGGGATACTTACCCAAACACAAGGATATTTTACCCAAAAGCTTAAACATGGCTTTTGTCACCTCTATATTTCCAACAATTTCCTTATTGTATTCAACAGATGTCTTTCTATTCATTATTCCTCTTATTGAACAAGTAATTAAAACATGTATCTATTCAAAATTATTTCCTAATTCATCTTTTAGTAATTTGATTACTTCTCTTTTTCTTCTTCTCTAAATGTTTTTTATAGAAGTTTGTATGCTTTGAT
The DNA here is from genome assembly GCA_011075105.1 of Heteronetta atricapilla. Classification (NCBI taxonomy): domain Eukaryota; kingdom Metazoa; phylum Chordata; class Aves; order Anseriformes; family Anatidae; genus Heteronetta; species Heteronetta atricapilla. The sequence goes on along the minus strand of CM021732.1, from coordinate 75,228,345 downwards.
ATAAGGATATAAATATTAGTTTATTTTTCATTTTTGCATCTCCTTCTTTTCTTTAGTCATACTACAATTTGTGGTCGATTTACTTGAATATTTTTTTCTTTCTTCTTCTGTCTCTTTTAATCTACTTTTACTTCAGTGACTTCAGTATATTTCCTTATATTTAGTGTATTCCAGTGGTTTTAGTGGTACTAGAATTTTCTTTTTGCACCATTTTATTCAATAACTCTCAAAGTTTTACTCTGGCTTACTCCAGTAAAATAAAGTTTTTGTAATGGAAATCAACATAGGGTTTCCAAACAACTGTTTTTTGTTTGTTTTTTCTTAATAACACATATTTTCTTTTATTTGCACAGAATTTAAAAGCAAATGTATAGTTTGTTTCAGAAAAAAAAAAAAAAAAAAAAAAAAAAAAAAAAAAAT
>CM021732.1:75211596-75227825 GCA_011075105.1 Heteronetta atricapilla | reverse complement strand
AAAAAAAAAAAAAAAAAAAAAAAAAAAAAAAAAAAACATTTTCATTTTCAGAGGACCTAAGCACAAAGGCAAATTGTTTTGGAAAAAACAATGTACACAGCAAATTTGTTTCTACCATTTTATCTGTTTGTTTGTTTTTTAGTGGTTAGCAACCCCCCTTTGACTACTTTAAGGCCCTTATATTTCTGGCTGGTTTCATCTGGAGTAACGTTCTTGGCTTCCCTGCTGTTGTCACTGCTTTGTGCCACTGCTAGGATGCATGAAGCAACATACTGTGGGAGTAGTGGAGGTATCCCACAGCTGATCGGTACAAAGGGAAAATCATGCTGTATGAAATGTAGGGTATTTCACATTTGTACTAATGACACCAGGAAATTATATATGAAAACGTGATAGAATGCATTCAAATTCTGTTTATTTGTTTTGTTTAAGGTAAACCAAAACCACCCCCACCCCACCCCATACCATGGGAGTTAAACAGAACAAAGGACAAACAGTATTGTGTTTTGATGCACTGCCTGGAGCAATGGAACCAGGCTTGCTTGGAACCACCAACCAGGCTTGCCCCTCACCACATCTACAACACAAAATAAAAATAAATTTGTGTGCCCATAGCATTCATATAATGTTATGTAAGAACCCACTTAGATTATTAATATTGTTTTGTGTCAGTACACTTACCAGTGCAGTTTCTCTGTCTATAAAGGCAACGAAAAATAATTTTATTACCATTCCAAGGAAAAAAACATTCCCCAGATTTCCATTTTTTGAAATAGCTGTGATAGCATTTAAACTTTCTCAGACTAGCTATTTCGTGGTAGGTTCTGTCTTTCTGAAATTCTGGTATGTTAAATTAGTTTATCACTAAAAGTCAGGGTGATAGTAGAACTTGATCATATTTATTTTCTCCTTTACTTTCTCCTTCTCCTAACTAAACAGGATTTCTAATGAGACATGATTATGTGGATGGATATTGTTGTTTGTTTAATATCATTAAAAAAAAAAAAAAAACATGGTATGAAATGATATTGACAAATATGAGAAACTGATGACTAAAGAAACTGATGACTTTAATGTTACAGTATTGTTTAGTTTTCCTATGAAATAACAAAAAAAATGTATGTTAGCACTGGCAGATATGCTGTAAGACATATTAACTCTGGCTGGTAGATGAACTGGCAGAGTTGACTACCATTTCAAAGGAAAATGCTGCTGGGAAACTAATGTACATCTTGATTACAAATAAACAGGTGTATTCTGTGAGAAATGTCTTTTTGTTCTTAAGTGGATTTGCATATATTTAATAGTTACCCTGCAATCATTTACTGCCCAGAGTTTTCAGAGTCAGATAAACAGCTAAAAATGATTATACTGAAGGCTGTATCAGTCCTTGAAGCTTCAAGAATGAGTCCATCTTTGGTAAAACATAGCTAATATTCCAAATGGCTGCCTAGCAACTGAGCAGAAAGGAAAGCTCGTGCAACACAGCTCCCATGGTTACTTATATTCTTAATTACTTCCATCAGTTCTGTGCCCACAAACAATGGGATAATAACCAGATGGAAATTGTTGAGTTACTGGATTCACCTGCAGCAGACAGTGGTAAAGTGTGCTTAAAGTGTTTAGATTTGTGGGAAAAAATAAAAAATAAATAATAAATAAATAATAAAAATAAAAAAATAAAAAAATAAAAATAAAAAAAATGGGTGAACAAAAGCCCATTTTCATAAGATCCATAAATTGCCCCCAAGATGGCTGAGAGTGAAATACTGGAGCAACAAGACATGGACCAGAAAATACAGTACACTGAAAGTCTGGAAGGTAACTTAAGTCTTATGAACCACTTTCCCCTTGCAATCACTTGGACTAGGTTAGAAAAAGAAGAGTCAAACATAAAGAACTATCAGGTATAAATGGAGTTGGAAGGGTTTGACACCAATCCAAGTCTTGATGAGACAAGTCTTAGAGAAGAGGAAGAACCTTTAGAATCTAAATGGCTAATCTGAAAAAAAACTGAAAACAGAATTTCCTGTGACACACTGGGGTTATTGGTGTCTCCTCTCCTTCATTTTGACCAGAACCTGTGAAATAAAGGAATGGAGGAAGCAAATACAAAAGAGCTATCATGAAAACAACAAATAGTAATGCAGCTGAGTGAGATTCCCGACCTCGCCCCACTCTCAAACAGAAGTTGTGATAACTCTTTTTGTTCAACAGTCAACAAGTCAAACATCCTATTTAGGTCATGGGATCTCATCTCCCACCCAGATGTCCAATGCTGCTATAATTGTCTGCAAGAGAGATGGAGTAGGCAAGCAAAGAAATCACTGAAACAATCTGTATCACTGACTGTGGCCTACACATCTGTATTTTGAGTACTTCTCAATAATATAGGAAGAATCTGCTGTTTCCCTTAATGATCTGTATGTTGAGGCCATGCATTGTCTAAAGCCTGCTTCATATACAGGCCTTGAAAGAGCATATGCAGTGCTTCAGAAAGTTGACAGGAAGATGCTGCTCCCTCCAAAGATCACAGGCCCTGATCTAAAGAAACTTCATCCACACTGGTGAAAAGTGTGTGTTCCTTGTGCCTGACATACACCAGGAACTTGGGTGCACCAGAGATACTGCAAGGAGAACTTTCCAGGCTTGCACAGGAGATGAGTGCTTGTTTTATGTGTATAGGCATTTGAAAAGGAGCTAGTAAAGCCACTTCCAGTGTAAATTATCAGTAATATCTTCACCTGCAAGGATTGTTAAAAGCTTAGGTTCTAATTGAGAACAATAGCAAAAAAAATAATGCTGTTACTTGTGATGTACTTGTGAGATGCTATAAATGTGATAAAGCACATAAACACATTGTTTCAATAAGATTGTCCTTAAAACTTCACCTTTTAAAGATACATATCAGCAACTAATAGGAAACTGCATAATATTTAGTCAGCCAAACATTTGTCAGCATTTCCAAATTATCTACACATTTTCATATCTGAAGGATGCTTGCAACCAAAAAAAAAAAAAAAAATAAACTTATAAACTCACTAAATAATTAAAAGATTCATTCTTTAAAAGCAAATAATATGCTTGTATTATCTGTTTTGCTGATCCAGTAAGATATTGGAGTTTTATGTGATAAAACAAATTTAGAGAAAGACAAAACTCTACATGAGAAAGAACAAAATGTGCTGTATTAAAATAACTCCAATCCTTGCCTCATGAAGAAATTTGTTGCTGTATTATGGATGCACAAGAAAGAAATTGGGAGTTAATCGTGCATTTGTTAAACTGGAGTATAGTGCAATCATTGATGTTAAAGAAGATCGGTCCTGACAAAACCTGAAAAATGGCTGTATTTGGAAGAAGGGGAAGAGGAAAAGCAAAGAGTTTAACAAGTATGCCACAGGGAAGGAATAGTGTCAAAAATTATAAGTTATTGCATGCTCGAAAAAACACTGCAAATTAAAATGATGGATCAGAGATGAAGAATAAAAAAGATCTAGGCTAAAGATTAATCTATTTTTGGCAAGTTAAACTTAAGAAAATAACTGAACATTCTCTCTCTCTCTCACACACACACTAAACAGCCATAGGTATAGTTTTTATTGCTAAGGTGTAAAACAAAACAAAACACCACACAAAACAATGAAACAAAGCAATGAAGATGTCAAAAAAATGTTTTGTTTGGTAAGTGGCACCTTGATAGCCTTAGGTCTAGAAATGTCAGTGGAAGAAAAGCCAAACATCTATTTACCTGACAGATAAACAAACATTGATGAAAGTTTTGCTATTACTAGCAAACAAACAAAAAAAAAATTATAGGGATTGCAGAAAGCACTCAATTCAAGTATCAAATAGATCTGATGCAGCTTATTTAGAGAACAGTGACACCAGATTCAAATCCCAGTTTGAGGTGGTGAATCTGTACAGTATTATGTATTATTGTGTTTCTCAAGTAGAAATATATCCATATTATTTAACTGGCATTTTAAATTTCAATAATGTTATTTGTATATTTTGCTTTACTAAGAAACAGAAAAATACTGTTTTAGAAACAAATGTTTTTATTTTGAAATTTAATTTGAAACTTTAACTTCTTCACCAAAAGCATCTAATAAAATCTAATATCTGATAAAATAACATTTTTATCAAATATATATATATATTATATATATTAATATATGTATATGTATATATACATATATATATACTCTGAATTCCTCTTTTACATGTTGATTTGATCATAGTTTTGTTCTTTATGTAGTTACAGAAATGTGTACACGTAACACCATATGAAATATGTATGGGCGCTCTTGTTGGAAAACTTGTATGATACATTTTTTCAACATTTGTTCAGTTAATATGTTCTGCAGTTTAAGTATTAAGTCAATATGTACATAGTTTGAATACAAAGTTTTCTTAACTCTTCTAGTCTTAAAATAATCACAGTTGTATTAAAAAACTAGATGTATGTTTGTTTGTTTTGTTGATGTTTGTTTGTTTGCTTGCTTTTTCTTCCCTGTAGCTTATTCAGACCATAAGTGCAGTAGACAAAGATGACCCACTCGGGGGACAAAAATTTTTCTTCAGTTTAGCTGCTGTTAACCCTAACTTCACTGTTCAGGATAACGAAGGTAAAATTCATGCCTGGCCCATGGAAATTTTATCTTTACTATCTCGTATGCATTCCTATAATATCTTGAATTTTTCTTTATATCTATCAATACATAGAGAAACTCTTTAGGCTACTGCTAACAATAATAATTCTGCATTAATGTTTGTGGTTTGGAACTTCTATATTTTCATCAGTGCAGGAAAAGCAAAAGTTATTTTGGTAAAAATAGAATTAAACAAGTTATAAAGAAAATCAGTGAAAGGGTTGGTTTGTGGTGAGTAACCAAACAAAGGGAGGAGAAAAAAAAGCCTCAAAAATTACTTCACCTCACAAGATTAGATGTTTGACTTTAGCCTTCTGTCTGATTCTGATTCCCCTGGTTTTCTGTTTTGCTTCTTTGTGACGATGAATGAAAATGATGACTCCAAGCACCAGTTTGTTTCTTCCTTTGATTCTTTGTCAGTCTTTCCTCAGCTTTTAACAGGTAAAAAATTTCAGAAGATTCTGTGGGACAACAAACCCATTTTGGCCTTCATTATCAGTACAATTAACAGAGATTCTGTAGATCACAGGAGAAATAAATGAGGGGATACAATGTAACATATTCAAATAAGTTACATTAATAAAGGCAATGGGAACAATTATATTTTAATGATGAAGAATACAGGAAGTAATAGGCTGCAAACAACTTGAGGAAGATTTGGGTTAGATACAAACTATATTAGTAGGGAGAGTGAAGAATCGGAGTCACATTTTTTGCGTACCTTATGAATTCCCCAGCAGCAAAGAAAGGTATTTAAAGACACGTCAGACTAATTGTTTTTGATATTGAGTGGACCAGATAGCATGCAAATACCTCAAAGCAATCAAGGGATGCAGTAGAGAAGAACTTTGTATTACCCTTCATGGAGGCCATGAAAAAATATATCAATTAATTTGTTAAACAAATATTACATCCTGGTGATTATGTCCTGAGCACGTAGAGGTATTGACCTTGGTGTTTCTTTTCTACCCAAAATTACTTTCTTCCTTTTGCGTGAGTTATTTTAATTCAGCCTGATATTGGCTGGCAAGATAGCTAACCATTTACCTCAAGAAATCCACATGTGATGGAAATGGTGTCTTCCTTCTCATGTCCATATTTTCCCCTTTTGGACTAAAAAGTCCAAAACTGTAGTGTTGACTCACATTTTCAGAAAGTGGCTTTGACAACAGAACAGTCTCTTCCTGTTGCTCATTTCTTCCCAGTACCTTTTTCTTTCCTTCTCTGCCCTCACATTGAATAGATTTGATGCTCAAGTGTACTACGCAGAACCAAGATTCGTTTGCCACAAATACAATTTATTAAATTCACATCTCAAAACAGCACGAATACCATATTTCACTTTTCTGAATTTCTGAAACTTTTTCCAACAAAAACATATCCCATGTGCTGAGGTACATAATTCACTGTTCTACAGCATGTTGAAAGTGTTTTAGTGTGGAAAATCTCATCCTGCATTTACAGATAGCATTCTCCTGGGTGCTGTCACAGAAGATCCATGGAAAGAATCTTTCAGAACAGAGTGCTTGTTAAACAGCGTGAAGTGGAAGGTTATTTTTTCTCCATTGGCCACTTCATTTCAGGGCTTTAGCCATGGAATTGAACTGTGTTGTGCACTGCATGCATTAATCTATAAAACATTTTAAGCTTTGAGAAATCCTCTTTTCAAATCACACTCAGAGGTGCTGCAGAGGCACAGAGGAGCAGGCCAGCTGTACATAAAAAATCATAAATAGCTCTGTGATTAAATGTGAATGTCACTAGAAAAGAGAGGGATCACTATGATATGAGGAACAGCCCATTTCAAAATACTACCAGTGATGTAAAATATCATAGCTTGCATGTACTATATGTGATTCACTTTATATATTCCTATACAATACAACAGTATATTTTAATCAATCTAGATAACACTGCCAGAATTCTGACGAGAAGGAATGGCTTTAGTCGACACGAAATAAGTACATACCTTCTACCAGTGGTGATATCAGACAATGACTACCCAATCCAGAGCAGCACTGGCACGCTGACCATACGTGTATGTGCCTGTGACAGCCGGGGAAACATGCAGTCCTGCAACGCAGAGGCCCTGCTCCTCCCTGCTGGCCTCAGCACAGGGGCACTGATTGCCATTCTCCTCTGCATCATCATCCTGCTGGGTAAGAAAAAGAAATGTATATTTCCACCTGTGAGCAAATGTGTCAGGCCTGACACATTTTACAAAGCTATGCAGGTTAGTGGAATTAATGACCAGGGGTTTTGTTTCTTTTGCAAGAAACATTCAGCTGGAAATTAAAGGAGAAAAAAAAAAAAAAAAAAAAAAAAAAAAAGCAAAAACTGTTAAAACTGTTTGCCTGGAAATTGGACACAGTAAAAATGAAATCAAGTGTTAAATATATGTGTGCAACCAGCAGCATTTTTATTCTTTTGTTGTCTTTAAAAAAAGACAGGAATAACATAATCAAAAGTTGCTTTCTTTCATTTTAACTTCTTTGTTTTTCTTTGTTTTGAGAGAGCTAGAAAATCTTGTTTTATTTAAATATAAAGTCAACGTGCAGTATATATTTCATACAGAATATGCTAGTGAATATTTTTACTGTATTAAATCACTGTCTATCCAGAGGTTTCTGTGTGGCAACAAAAAGTTGCAAATTTTCTAAACACTCCATTTTGTGGTTTTTATAATATCACTTAATGATCTATAGTTCAGCTGGCAAACAGTTTGAACAGTATACTCCAAGCTTAAAAAAAAAAAAAAATAGAAAAGAACTTCAGAATAAACCTGGCTATTTTAACACTCATCAAAGTTATTAAAGGAGCACTAGAAAATGCTCATGGTTCTGTAAAGCAGCACACACAATGTTTGCATTAAAATAAAGCACATTTTGATACAGCCCTTACTGTGTTACTGTAATACAGACAGTGAAGTTTATCCATTTATCAGGCAGAAATGAACTGGTGAAATGGTGCTGAAGTAAAGCTGTTGTATCTGATGGATCTGCTACTAAGAACTTGTTCAACTGAGATTTTTACCCATTCTTTCCATCTCTCTTTAAGTTATAGTGGTGCTGTTTGCTGCTCTGAAGAGGCAACGAAAGAAGGAGCCTTTGATCCTGTCTAAAGAGGACATCAGAGACAACATTGTGAGTTATAATGATGAAGGTGGTGGAGAGGAAGATACCCAAGCCTTTGATATTGGCACACTGAGGAATCCTGCAGCTATCGAAGATAAGAAGCTTCGACGCGATATTATCCCTGAAACATTATTTGTACCACGGAGGACTCCTTCAGCACCAAATAACACAGATGTCCGAGATTTCATTAACCAAAGGCTAAAAGAGCACGATACTGATCCTTCTGCACCACCGTATGACTCTCTTGCAACTTATGCCTATGAGGGAAATGATTCAATAGCTGAATCCTTGAGCTCCTTAGAGTCGGGTACTACCGAAGGAGACCAAAACTATGATTACCTCCGAGAATGGGGCCCTCGGTTTAATAAGCTAGCTGAAATGTATGGTGGAGGAGAAAGTGAAAAAGACGCTTCTTAACTGTAGGCTACATTTTTGGTTCCTTTGAGCAGAAGTAATTTTACAGACACCTTCTGCACTCAACAGTATTTAACATTCAGGAAAATTTTCCTGCCACTCAGCACAATGGTTTCCTTTTAAAATTTGTTTCCAGTTTGTCCATTAACATCATTCATTCTTTCTAGTAGGATGCCACTTGGAATATATACAGCATTTTATTTAATCACCTTCCAAGAGCCAAAGCTATGGAAATTCAGTGTTGTCCATTTTAGTAATTAAAATTAAAAATATGTTACTTTCAGAAATTGGAACAGGGTGATAATCCCTTAAGCAACCTCATGTACAAGCCGCTTCTGTTAGGTACATGTTCTACCCTTGCAAGTGCAGCTTTTAAGATGGCAAAGAAGAAAAAAAAACCAGTATGTCCTGTTCTGTACATTAAAATTTAAACAAATTGTACACGTGGTGTTAATAAGTGTAATATGCAGCTGGTTTAAAAAAAAAAAAAAAAGTTTGTGCAAATTCATTTCATGAAATTCTATCTGCCAATGTTTTATATTTATATTTTTGTATTTATTTTTAAGAAATAAACCAGTTTTTACAACTATGTTGATGCTTGCCTGCCTTTTCTGGCCATCGATTCCAGGCTTGAAGAAAGCATGACATTTCTCCAGTGACAGTACAGCCAAGTGCCAAAATCTCTGTGCTGCATGCATATAACATGGCTAGAAATGCATGTGCTCACAGGGAGAGGATCAAATCATAGATCTATTTGCTTTCTTGAAAATGCTACTTCCTAAAATTGTCATGTTTAGGAGATTTACTTTTTTTATCTTACTGGAGAAAGATGAATTATTATTTTGTCTCAACATGAATTACACAATTTTAAAAACATGCTGATATAACTAATCCATCAAAAGTAAGAATTAATTCTGAAAACTGAGATTATTTGTTCTATCGTCCTCTGTTTTGAACCACAATTGCATCATTAGAGGTGGTCTGTAACTGCAACAGTAAAAGCGTAAAAAGATGTTTAAGCAGCTATTTTTAAGCACCAACCTTTTCTAAAGGCAAATCAATTGATGACAAACCACTGCATGTTATTGCAACTATCTGAAGGTAAAGTAATCTCTTTTAAAACTGCCAGGCTGAAGGCTGACAAAGTGCCAGTAAAACTAGCACACACTCTGACCCAATTTACTGAGTTTTCTGATGGCTTGGAAAAGTCTAGTAAAAAGAAATCTGAGCAACTATCCAACCGGAACAGAAATCATAGCCTAGCTATCACAAAACAAAGTATGTATCCCAAGACATTTTAGGATGTCTCTTTCTTCCCACAGTCTTCAGATTACACAAATCTATTTAGCAAACAAGCACTCTGGGATTTATAAACATTTCTGAGAGGGAATAATTTCAGAGAAAAAGTAGGATGTCAGGTTCTATGTTAACTTTTTTACTGTGGAAGAAACACATCTGAAGGACAATCTCTCCTTCTCTATCTCCCTTAACTTCTTACTGGCGTAAAATCAACAGATATTGAAAATGCATTAGTCCTTCAAAAAGTGCATTGCTGCATTCTTATTACACCAGATATTTCTTCTCCTAAATGGAGAGATTAAACCCAATGAAGTTGAAAGCTGAATAGAGTGCCATTATGCAAGCTACTTTGGTGCAATGAAGACTGAATTTTTATTGACTTGATATCAAATTAAAGTATTTGTTCAATTAAGAAACTTTGAAGATTATAGATTTTTCTTTATTTCACTCAATAGTACCTTCGTTAGTGAAGGACTATTGATACTCCTTAATAGAAAAATAATTCTGAGAATATTAAGAAACATCTTAGATATTCAGTATTATAAAGTTTTTTGAAAGGCTGTATGAACATTTTTTTTTATGATTATGATCTTTTTAATGATTATTTACTGAAATTGATCTAATTTTTCCTTCCTTCCCAACCTTCATTTGTCCTTCAACAGCTAGTAGGAAATAAACAACTAAAATTAATCCATTTAACATGTATATAGCCAAAAGGCTCTCTTCCAATACTGTTCTCCATCTGCAACAGCATTGAGATCAGTGACACCCTGTATATTTAAATGAGTATGTACTAGGACAGAAGATAAAGGTGGTAATACAGCTGCTTTCCATCGCCATCCTTTTGCTGAAAAAAGATTTGGGTTACACAAGTCTAGACAACAATTTTACATGCAATTCAGTAAGGTTCTCTGTTTTATTCCTGAAAACAAAACAAAAGAAAACAAAACAACACATCCCACACCCACCTCTCTTCTTAAATGTATCAGCAAATACCAAATAAGACTCTTATTATTTTGATTTGCATTGCAGTATTTATTTCTGAATCTTAATGATTTTTTTTCTCTGATGCTACCTTTAAGGAAGTTATTTTATAATGATTGAGCAGAACCTGAAGCTAGTATTTAAAAGCTAATCCTCCATGGCCTATTAAATAAAATAGTGGTATACCTTGTATACACCTTGTATACATATATGTATATACATATATGTATATACCTTGTATACATATAACAGCACTACTAAAAATATTATATAAATAGTATAAATGAAAATTACTTTTACCTCTTGCCATATCCTTGGAGTTTTATTTCCTAATACATTTTAGAATTAAAAAGAAAAAAAAATCAATTTCAGCACTATACATGTTACTGTACAAATAACATTTCAGTTTACAAATATCTACCATATTACTGTACAAATATTGCATCCCAGTGAAAGTTTCCCTAGGAGCATGCAGTCATTCATATGGACAAATGATGAAAAAATACTCAGGAAGTCATAATTCATAATTCATTGACATATTCAATTTATTTTATGGATCATCAGCTCAGTCTGAACTGATATATGAACAATAACAGATAAAATAATCTTTCACAGGGCCTTTAGGGAAATGGTTGTTGATAAGAACTGTTTAAGCGGATTAAATAGTGAATAAAAATAAAAATAAAAACACCTAAATCATCAAAATTGTCACATTGTATATCATGAGATCAACAAACCCACTACTTGCCACCCCTGGGTATCCAGGTGTTTTTTACTCTTCATTATCACACAATAACACTTCTACCAATGCTACTTCAACAGCATATAAAAATACTATTCCTAGGCTGGAGAAAAAATAATAATAATAATAAAAAGTTTTGCTGCCTGTCAAACTATTTATCAATAACATTGCCATCTATCAAAAGTGCCTACCTTTCATTTCTTTCACTCATTGCCCAGTGTGATTCCTTTGAATCAGTTTTTCCCACAATGGTTTTTGAAATTATTCTTATGCTACCTATTACAAAAAGTTGCAAGAAAAATAACCAAATCTGCTACATTATTCTCCTCCAAACCTCTTACAATTTGTTCCTACTGGAGTAATTACAAAAATATCTGTTAAGGGCTATAGAGCTTCTCACTATGCTAATCACAATCATTGTCCCCATGTTCTACTTTTCAGACTGGCATGCCATTATTGTAGCAGAAACAAAATAATTTGAGTGTTCCTCTAAGCTTGCAACATCACTGATTTCTCAAAAGAAAAATCAATTATTTATTTTTTTTTTTTTTTAGGAAGACTAAAAAAAATTGACATGTATGTAGTATAAGCATACCAGCAAGAGTTTAGGCTTCATTACTTTTCTTCAAATTAGAAAACTACAGATCTAACTACAAAAAGTTACTAGGAGCTTTCAAACACTGCATTATTTTATCAGACCCTCTTGAACAGTACCAAAATCACCCAAAACTAATCTGTTCACAGAAAGATGAGCAGATAAATGTTCAAGCTATAACAATTTCACTTAAAACAACAGTGTCATCTGTTATGTCCAACATATGGAAATAATAAATATAGGGAGATAATAGCAAATATAAAAAGATACATGAATGGGATTTTTTCCTAAAAAAAAAAAAAATGTCATGGGCTTCTCCATTGTCTTTACAGTTTTATTGAGGCCTAATCAATCTCTGCTTTAATATGGTTGAAGTGGCTGAAAAATCACATTACACACAATTGAATGTACATTTAATGTAAAAAATAGTAGCAACATCTGAATCTCCAAGTACAATAAGCCTGACAGGACTTATTTAATTTTTTGTTCTTCTGTTTTCTCTTCTTTACAGTTACCCAAATTTCCAAGGAGTCAAATGCCTCCTTTTTCAAAACAAAATTTTCAACCTAAACATTTAATTTTTAAGAAATCTTCATTGGTTTTAACATGATGTCAGCCTAAAAAAGCAATGCAAAAATAAAATAACTCTTTGAAAATAAAATTAACAAGTACTCTTTCTTTGTTACTTGGCTACAAAGCAGAGATTTTGGACAGGTTAACTTTGAGTCTTACCTGGTAGATTGAGACATCCTTATAATCTCATATATATATATATATATATATATTGAACATATACTTGGCAAAATACTACTGAGCATTTCCATTAATGTTTGCACAACAATATGTTGAGTATCAGTTAAGCATGGAAGAAACCTTTCTTTTTTTTTTTTTTTTTTTTTTCCTAAAAATACTTGCAAACATGTTTAAATACAGTGCATGAAAGACTCTTAGCAAACCTCCTGTATATCTGTCCTTTTTAGGGAAACAGAACAAACTCTAATTACATAATATTCATCAAAATGCCAGTGAAACCCAACAGTTTAATCCAAAGAGTATATTTTATGTTCTAAACATAATGTTCCAAATCCAAATTACAGGATGAAAAAGTTGTATGACTTGCAGCTGTACAGTTAAAAAAAAAAAAAATACAGCAAATCCAAATCCAAGAAGTGAGTTAATCAATGACTCATGCAAAGTTTTGGAAGTCATAAAAGTGTTGACAAACTTTAATATATAGAGGAACTTTGGCATATTTAACAATGGTGCATAAGGATTGGCTCTGTCTCTTTTATTCATCACCGCCTCCTGAATTTCATCATTACAAAGAAGCAATGAGCATTTGTGATTTTGGGCTGATTTCCAGATAGTGTGGTAATCTGCTTGATCACAAGGACAAAATCTGTCTCTGAACCGTTTTTTCAAGTTTTTTAAAGGACATGCAGTACATCACCTTCACTTGCTATCAATCAAGACAGACACAATAATCACATGTGAAGGAGGGAATTCCAGATTACACCATCTTTTTAGTTTTCCAAAAGGTGTTTGACAAGATCTATAACCAAATTACAAAACTCCTAAAGAATTTAGCTGTCATAGTCATCACCTGGGCAAAAGACAGAAAATCAATGATAGCAGTAAACTTAGGAGTATTAGTGGAGGTCACCCACCAGTGGAATCCTTCATGATTTGATCTTTTGACCTGGAAAAGGAGATGAATAAAGGGGTAACAGAGTTTATCTGTCATTATAATTAAGACCAGTAAATAAAAGGGCAGTCACAAGAACTGCAGGGACACGTTGGCAACATGTGAAAACATGAATTTTATATAGGAGGAAGGGAAGGAGCTACTGTTCACTGTGTTTTTTAATAGAAGAAAGAGAAGCCATTCCTTCCGCCCCCCAGAACAAATCCTACCCTATAATTCTGAATGCAAATGGATTTGTGATCCTTGACATTCTTATTTTTTTTGTATCTGCAACTGCTGCTAATGATTATGGGATAATTTTCCAGAAAATGCTTTAACAACAGTATCCAGAAGAGAAGTAAGAACGCAATAAGCTGTAATGATAGAAAAACCTTCTCTTACTTGTCAAACCCAGTTAATCTTACCTTGCCTTCACTACAGTTGCACTTTAACATAAATCATCCCAGAATATGAATTTATTCTAGGAAAATGTATCGTCTACATTTTCAAGACTTTTCTGGCATAAAAGCTGTACAGTAATTAGGTTTAATGTGACTATATTTAAAACGCCATTTAAATTATTTCTCTGGATAAAAGTCCATCCGACACACTGGAAAACAGTTAATTTATCTGCCATTGGCAGCACTTTATTTAGTAACAGAAATTGGTGAAACTTATTCATAACTTATAGGGTGGTGAAAACTGTATTATTAGAAAGAACCTTGCCCATCTTCTCTCCTCCAAATTTTCCATGTTTGAGAAGTATGGTTTTGCTTGCTACTCTTTATTGATACATTCAAGGCAGAATAGACAAAATGAAATTATAATTTTGAATGTCAATATTCTGTATATGTGCACATATACTTTATGTTCTTTACTTAAATATGCATATAGTTATATACATATATACATATATACATTATAAATATATATATATATATATAGGCATGACATAGGAAACAAATGTTATTATACATATTAACAAGAAACTGTTCTGGAAATGTCACAGCAACCTTTCTAGATGACACTTCCAGAAGAGAAACTTTAGACAGCTACTATGCACAATTATGCCAAAAGTATATAAACCTTTCAGTATCGTCATCTTAAAACAGTGACCTAAGCACCCTTGGTATAAATGAGGCTGGAAGATAAAGGGAAAAAAAAAAAAAAAAAAAAAAAAAAAGCATGAAGGTTGTCTTCTGGCCTTTAATTATACCATCATTATACCATGATTTTACAACATTAAAATGAATGGGTCCACATGGATGCTAGTATGTCTCACTGAGACTCAGCATGAACAGAATTAAAGCTCACCACCTTAAAGAAACAGAAAGTCACATGCTCATGCCTTAACTATATTCCTTTTGGTCTCCAAACTAGAACATAAAGTTTAACAGTAACAGTATTTCATGGCAAGAGATTAGTACTTTTCATTAATTATATTTTAGTAATTAATATTATTAGTTTAATGGCAACATCTTTGGAGAAACTTCCATTTTTTTTTATTTTTTTTTTTACAACACTGCTTTCTGGTGGTGATTCAGGCAAGGGGAGTTCATTCAGTTCAACGTGCTGTAAATATAGCCCCATTTTTTCCCCTTTAATAGTTCCAGGGCCCTACATAAAGCATGCAGCTCACAAGCCTGAGCTGACCATGATGGACTCAAAGGTCCCGATTCCACAGATTCTAGGTCCTTATTAATTATTGGATATCCTGATTTGGCCATTCTATCATACAGTACTGAACCATTTTTAATTTGCTCCCTTTTCTCTGGTCCCGGGTCCTCAATTTTGTCTGACCCATCTAGGAATTTTACTGTGGCAATTCCTACAGCCCTTGGTTACCTAGTAAGAGTGTCTTGCAGGGGGTTTAGGACCTATCACCCACCCACGAATCCTATAGGAATCACTTCGGTCCTTCACCGGCCAAGTCCCTCGCGGGAGATTGGAACCACGGTTAGAAGACCTCCACACTCGCTTCGGAACTAGGTTCCGTCTCAGTCACACTCTTACACACACAGGCAACCGAATCCCACCCAACCGAACGGTATACACCTTAAATACTCACGACTCCGTCGTCTTCGTTCGGATCTTCGCGCGCAGAATTACGGTAAAAAACTATGCTGCAGCCGGCAAGGGAGCTCATAAAAAATCAAATTCTTTGCTTGCCTTTATTCAGGTTCAGGATGGTGTTAGTCCTGACCTGACTCGATTAGGAGCCACCGAATGGTGGGGCGCCCCTCCTAGATCAAGTCAGAATTCAGGAACCAAGACCATCCCGGACGAGCCCCCAATTGTGATAATTATACCATCTGAAAAACAATTACTGTAAAAAGAGACTCCATTAAGAGACTCAGCTAAGGGTGAGCCCTTAGTCTGGCCTTCTTCCATACTAGTGCACTATTGAGAGAAGAAGATAACTTCTTCCTTAACACAAATTTCCATGTACTCCAAGTATTCTCATAGCTCCTACATTGTCAGCTATGTTAGTTCATATTGCTCTATTTTCCTCAGTTATGCACTGGACAGACTGCACTGGGAATGATTCAAAGCTACTGCATGACAACTTTTCTGTGCAGTTTTTTTGTACAGTTTGCAGTACAAATATTCTAACCACACTGCATTCTTCCCAGACAAGCAGATTTTTACTTTTACTACAGTCTTAATAAAATAAAATAAAATAAAATAAAATAAAATAAAATAAAATAAAATAAAATAAAAT
>CM021732.1:75143814-75205854 GCA_011075105.1 Heteronetta atricapilla | reverse complement strand
AAAAAAAAAAAAAAAAAAAAAAAAAAAAAAAAAAAAAAAAAAAAAAAAAGCTGTAGAACGGCAGTAGGGAGAGAGGATTGAAAAAAATGTGAGAGAAGCAGCCCTGCAGACCCCAAGGTCAGTGCAGCAGGAGGGCAGGAGATGCTCCAGTTACAGAGCAGTAGTTCCGCAGTGGCCTGTGAAGAGGCCCCTGGTGGAGCAGGCTGTCCCCCTGCAGCCCATGGGTCCCACATGGAGCAGATCTCCACACTACAGTCCATTCAACTGTGGCATTTTAAGTAGTTCACATTAAGCAACAATGCTGCCAAACTGCTTTCACCTCAATATTTTGGGCTCAATCACACTATGAGAGCATTAATTTATTCTACATAAATGATTAGATTGCTGGAATAATAGTTTTTTCAACTGTATTAAGTCTTATTTAAAGTGTACTCAAGTACTAGGTATCCTACAGTAGCATTATTAATGCAATTCATAGAATACTAGGAAGAATTAGAAAAAGGATAAACTTAAGGCCTTTCTTTAGTGATTTTGCTTACTAATGAAGTAGCTGTAAGAATGCTCTAAAAAAAAAAAAAAAAGAAAAAACCTTTTTTTTGAGTTCATGTTAAAATAATATTATCTTCTTAACAAAAGGTCTAATATCCCACTCTCACACTGCATCCCTCACTGAAACTCTCTGAAAAACTTCTCAATACATTTCACATAGACTGCAAGTATAGTGACAACTTATGACTCTTTAGTATCTTTTCTAAGATGAAGTTTCATAACTGGCTCATTTTCAACTGGCAGTGGCATCCTGTTCAGGACTCTTAGATATTCCCAGTCAGTCATATCTTAGGTCTGATGCCTGAGGCTATAAACATTCTAGATGTCTTTCCATGGAAAACCCATTTGGATGTTCCATTTATGGTAAAAAGATCTGCTTTGTTTTTCAAATAGCAAGATATGAAAATACAATGTTGTTGAAAGCTTTCCTGAAACCATATCCCTTTTCTTATTATATGTGAGCCATTCTTTATTATGGTATTCACAGTATAAAAAGAAGGCCATATCACTTCTCTGTGTAAGCTAGATCAACTGTTGCAGAAGGCTATGAAACATATTTTTCAGGCTGATACAAGATGTAATTTTGTACAGAATATCATCTAGCATAAAATGCTTTCTAAAACATGGCAATTGAACACCTGATTTAGCCAATTCAGATTCTGGCATCATAACAACTACAGCAGTGAAACAGATCTCATTTTCCTCCATGCAAATTTTAAAGAGAGCAAAAGCACAATAAAGCTAATTCAGTTTTTAAAGGACTAAATTAAATTTTGCCACACTTTTAAAAAGTAAATAGTTTTTTGTTTGTTTGTTTGTTTTAATATCTTTTTTTTTTTTTTTTTTCACAGAATCACAGAATTTCTAGGTTGGAAGAGACCTCAAGATCATCGAGTCCAACCTCTGACCTAACACTAACAGTCCCCACTAAACCATATCCCTAAACTCTACATCTAAACGTCTTTTAAAGACCTCCAGGGATGGTGACTCAACCACTTCCCTGGGCAGCCCGTTCCAATGTTTAACAACCCTTTCGGTAAAGAAGTTCTTCCTAACATCCAACCTAAAACTCCCCTGGCGCAACTTAAGCCCATTCCCCCTCGTCCTGTCACCAGGCACGTGGGAGAACAGACCAACCCCCACCACGCTACAGCCTCCCTTGAGGTACCTGTAGAGAGCGATAAGGTCACCCCTGAGCCTCCTTTTCTCCAGGCTGAACAAGCCCAGCTCCCTCAGCCGCTCCTCACAGGACTTGTTCTCCAGAAAACATTTGTAAAATGTTAGGTAATAGAGGGAAAATAGCCAGGAGTTTCCTTTGAAAAGCACAAATCCATATGTTCTTCAACCTTTTTGAAAGGATGTTTCACAGCTCATTTCTGTGAATGTTATGCCCTATGAACTGCTTCTTACTTTTCATGTTAAATCATTATCTCAGACATTTTTCATAGTTTACACTGCTTCTTTTTTTATTGGCAATGTGTGAGGGTTTGCACTATAAAGTGAATGGCATCAGTTTGTGAGGAAGAACCTTTCCTTTATTAAAGTCAATTCAAGACCTCAATTCTGACTTTCTCAGCCACACAATGGTATGCAAACTGTTGTGCAAGGCTTGACTATCTATAAACAGTTTTGATTTTGCCCTGGTTATTTACTAAATTTTCACTAAGAACTGAACAGATGTAAGCAGGAGGCATCTACTAATGTACAATGCTAGCCTAGAGGAAAAAATGGCACATATAGCATAATGCAAACTGTTACTTCCAAACTTTTTTTTTGCCAAACCACAATACTCTTGTGGAAGGGAAGGCTTTGATTTACGTTATTAAACATAATGCCACCCAAACAGATGGACAAGGAATGTAGGTAATCAGAGGACATACGTGCACATCTGTCATTGGGTGGGATTTGATTTGGGGTTTATTTATTTATTTGTTTGTTTGTTTGTTTGTTTGTTTTGTTGCTGTTGTTTTTATTTTCAGGGGGTTTTGGAGCAACATTTTCAGTCAGATATTTTAAAATTGACTCAGTGTTATTTATGCATAAAATATATGTTCTAAGACACTACATTATAGACAGTTTATGTATATTTTTTATATATATATAGTTAACATTGCCAACTGCCAACGTTTGGAAAATATGTTTGAAAAGCTTTGCACTCTAGTTAAATAAAACTTCAGTTTTGCTTAGGACTGAAAAAGACCCATCTTTCTTGACAGTTCTTGTTTTTTTGTTTGGTTGGTTGGTTTGGTTTGTTGTTTGTTTTTATGTGGTGAGTCATTACTGATCACTTTTGATAAATGCACACCATGTACAAGTATGAAACATAGTTACCTCAGCAATTAGGGTCAATTATGGCTAAATTGACCCTTCTTTAGGGTCAAATATGGCTAAACTCCATTTCTGTAACTTCTTCCTTACATTTCCTTACATTTTTGAACTTTGTTACTCTCCCATAGAATATCAGAAAGATCAAATACTAAATATGTATTTTTTCAAACTTGAAAAAATGAATAAATTATAACAATTATAACATGATAAATTATGACCAAAAATACATTAATTATTTAACACAGAAAAGAAATAAACCATTACAATAGCTCGAACACTAAGAAGGTACTCATGTGGAAAGATGTTAACAACTTCATATGAATATCTGAAATGTGCTTCCTTAAAAAAAAAAAAATGCTCAAGAGATAGCATGGTAAATAGATCAGATTAAATTGCGCTACAATTGGTTGGAAATGCTGTTGGTCTTTACATCTTCATTAATTGTCTTTTAAGCTTTCTGTACTTGTGGCATAGAAATACCTGTCTAAAAATAAAATGGTGTTCTCAAGATTCCATGAATACATCCTTTCAGCACAGAGACAAAAACTCAGCACTCCAAAATATGTACGGCCTCATCAGTACAGTGTGTAGGTCAAGCTAATCCACTTTGCCTCTTGCTCTTGTGCTAGCTATAGCCATCAGGATCCTTTCACAGTGCCATTCTTCTCTGGCTTACTCCAGTGAAAGTGAGCATGAAAAATGCAGGCACTTTCATGTCTGCAAAATTTCTGGGAGACAGATCAATAAGGAAGTGTCCAGTCAACCACTTGAATACTTCTGTACCGAGAGATACACACAACTATTATTTGACTTCAGGACTGACATCCAGCCAAGTTGTATTCAAACTGTTCAAACTGCAGGTGTGAGTCCCATCTCTCTAATCCTTTTTTCACACCTTGCTGCTTCTCCAAGTGTAAGCAACGTGTCAGGAAAGAGGGACAGAAATTCACTTTCCTATTTAAGGCCAGAAAAAATGAATGTCATATATACATTTTGCATAGATTGTAATAAGTATGGTAGTAACTTGCAGTACTTTCCGGGATCAGGCCTCAGAGCTGGCTTAGTACATTTTCAGCTGACAGTGACATCCTACTTAAGGCTGTTAGAGGCAATTCTGACCAGTTATGCCTTATAAGCTTTTTCACCTCATTTTATGTTGCTTCTGTTGTTAGCTTTCTCAGCTTTCCTGCTTACCTTTGGAAAATGCCTAGCTCCTAATCTGACCATGCATGCAGTAGCCTCTTCAAAATTAAACAAATGCCAATTTAAGAATCTTTAAAATTTTCCTGGAAAGTATGAAATAAAGCATCAATAGCTGTTTTAAACTTCGTAATAATGTGCCAAACCAAAGCCATGCAGATGCATGCAGCATTAGTACTTGACTGTTTGCTGCTACTGCACAAACTTTTGACAGCTACCCTTTCCACTTTCTCCATATATTCAGTCATCTCTGGCTATAAAAATGCTTAAAATTTGGGTCTAGCTAACTGTGTCTCAACAGCACTATTAGATAAACATAAGCTAGCAAATATATATATATATATATATTTCACTAAAAAAACTGCATCAGGCATTTGCAAATGGTTGTTGATAAACACAGCAATTTTAACGTATTCTGTCACATCTGTTTGATCCAGAGAGCTGGATCTACAAAAAACTAGGCACAGAGCGACTGTGCTCCTTAAGTTGGCGTGTTATAATACATGGCTCCATGTAATTGCATTTGCTTAAATACTTTACCACAGCTTTTATTAAAAAACTGCTATTACCCAAGATTGCTCAAGATCTAGAAACCTACTCAAATATTCTTATTTGGATTTTGAATAAGACAGAATAAGAAAGAGAGCTTCTGTTCCTCTTTCTTCTTCACTGCAGCCTCCTCCACCAAAACACTCTCACTTCAGACTCACTCTAGATGATATGGACAGATGCAGATGGAAACCAGAACTAGGGAAAACAATAAAAATGATTTTTTTATTATTTTTTTTCAACATAGGCACTGAGCTCTTCAAGAACATTATGACACAATATCATCCTACAGCTGGAGGTGTGAATGTTTTTTATGCTAAACGAGTCCAAGTGAGCTTGTGGAGACATTAACTTTTCAGGAGAATGACAGTAGTGGATAATGTAGGCAAGATGTCAATTTAAATACCTTTGTATCTTATCAAGACAGAAAAGCAAAGTACTGAATTAGTTGGTTGGTGGATTTCTTTTGTCTGATGTAGTCAGAGGTGCATTTACAAGAGCTTTTTAAACTCACAGGAAGAACAAACAAGAAGGCCTGAAACATAACACAAATATTTATTTATTTATATAAAGCATTGAAATCACATGTCACAGGGACAAGGCTAACTGATACAGATGAGCAAATTTAGTAGCTTGTTGACACCAAAAACAGAGGTTTCACTCCTCACAAGCTTCTCCTGCGTTCCCCTGAATTTCTGTATCATTCTGCCACCTACTTCATGCCAACTCTAGCACTTGTTAGATTGACTGTAGAGGAATTTACCAAAAGATGAGTAAATTCATCTCAGCAACCCAGCAGATTTTTTATTTATTTTATTTTTGTGGAGAGGGGCAAAATCAGCTTCCTTGCAGTTGTATTGACTCAAAAAAAGATCAGAGGATCATTAGAGCTGTTTCAGAGGACGCAACAGAAGCACATGCTTTCTTCTGTTGGAGGGACTCTTGGGCAGCAGCAAGTTTTCCTCTGAGGACAGTCATATTAAGATTATTCAGATGAACTGAAGATATAACCTGGTAGTTTAGCATAAGGTGTAATGCATCTAATATGTTTGAGATATGCATAATAGTCAAAATGTTACTGGCTTCTCAAGAATCTTAAAATGAATGATGAAAACACAATATATGTTTTTTCATCGTTTTCAGTATTATATTTTTCTCTCCCTATGTACATATGAGAAAAGTTTTCAGAAAAATGTTTAAGTATGAATTAAACAGATGAATTGGAATGACAGAACAGAAGAAGGCAGTCAGGATTAGGATGCTTTGAATTAGTTCAAGTTCAACCAAGAATATTTAGATTACTGCATCTGCATAAAGCCTCAAAAAATAGTAATAACCCCATGTCCCTACCAAGTCTGGTAGGGACAACTCTCAGTTTGATAAGTAGAAAACAAGCATATTAACTCCAATTTTTGTTTTTAAATTATTGTGTAATGACCAGTTATACTTTATTTTTAAGCCCTGTCTCTCTCTATTTATAGAACATATTTATCTTTTATGTACATGTGTATCTACACGTATAAAAGAATCAACTACTTTTTCATATAACATGTCTCCTGTGTGTTGATGGCAAAATTCCTTTAGAAACTACTTTTTCAGGACTAATACCCTTTACTTTCTTCTCCACTGACTGCAGGTCTTCACTAAAACACGGAAGTCCCTTCCATGCCACAACTTCCAAAACTTTACAATGAAAACATCCTTTGGATGTGCAAAATCACCTGACACTGTGTCAGGTACTAGGTTAAAGGTTGGGCTAGATGATCTTAGATGCCTTTTGCAACCTGAATGATTCTATGATACTGCAGGCCTTGGATGTATAGCACCTACTAAAATTAGTCTAGGTATGTGATACCTGAATAGTTGAAGTCTTCCCAGTAACCATTTCCTAGTGAAAAGGCTGTCCAAGGTCGAAGTTATTGCTTCAGCAAGGATACATGTAACTTGATACTCTTAGCTAAGCCAGCACTGGAGAGCTACTCAAAGTGGCAAACTGTGCCACATTACCCAGAAAAATTGCCACCAATCAAAAATATAAAAATGTGTATAAAAATGTGCTATCAAAAGTTAACGTAAAAATTAAATTCTGAGGTACCACACGGGCAAGCAACTCTAATCACAGACTCTAGGAGTTTGCATACTAAATGAAGTAATTTGGTACCGACCTATTTATAATTGCACATTGTAATCTTTAATAAAATTACTGACTCTCGTCATTTATTGCAAATTATCTGTCTCTTTTATTACAGAGACATAATTTCCTTTTTAATGTATCTAATAAATTAAAATTCTATTTTTGAAGAACAACAATGAAAGAAACTCTATGGTATCTTTGCCAAAGACTGCTATTCACTAGATTTGCGTACTAATATTTAGCTTTCAATGTCTTAAAGGAAATATGATACATGTTACCCAAGAAAAACTGTTTATACTAAAACTTTCTGCACTGTAATCTACAAAAAGTGAATTCAAAGTGTTGTATTTGTTGATGGGCAGAAGAACATCATCAAATTAAGGATATTCTGTAAATAGTGCCAAGTTCCATATGTGAAAGATGCAATATAAGAGTTATTACCCTTTCTAATTCTTTTCATTGTAATAGAGCAACCCTTTTATTATTCCAGTACTGTAAAATAAAGACATTCATCAAATTATATAGGTCACTGAACTGATATATTTTAAGAATTAGTAAAATAAGTTTGGTTGTTTGGTTGGTTACTTTCATGGAAAAAAAAAAAAAGACAAGACAAAGGTGTAGAAAGAGAAAGGATAAACAAAGAAGAAAATGTGATCAGTAGGCTCTTCACATGCATAAAATTGCTTAGGATTTGACTTTTCATTCCAAGGACATACAAAAATCAGGGTAAGTGGAATTTGGAAATGTAAAAAGAAAAATACAGAATATTGTTCTTACTGTTTTTTTTTTTTTTTTTTTTTTTTTATCTAAAATTCTTTCTGGAACTCATTTACTAGTATTTAAGATGCCTTATGAACTTCAGATTTTGTCTTAATACTTTAAAATACTGTTTTTTAACCATAGTATTTTTGACACATGCAAACATTCATTTTTAATATTAGCACAGAATTTCTAGCTCAATGCTTAAAAAATGTTCCAGTCTGCTAATTAACAGGGTACAGTGTGTACTGAAAATCAGCATGCAAATAATTCCAATGACACTTTTATGCAGACTCCAACCTAATATTGCAGCAACTTTGAAAAGTGCTTATCTATGGAGGGAGGAATTGAGTCACTTAAAAGATTATTTAGTTTAGTAAAGGTAGGTGTATGCACATGTAAACTGTGTGCTTGAAGATCTGAGACCCAGGTCCCTTAGTGCCCACTTAGTAGCAATAAACATAAACATGCACACATATTTTCAATATTCCATACACTGGTTAATTGATATTATTTTATTTTTTGATTGTACCTTCTTGAAATAAGGATTCTCCTTTAGTGTTGGTCTAAGTAGATATCTCTACATGCAAAAGAGAATAACAAAACTAATACAGCTTGCAAAGACGTAAGACTGCATTAATCAACATTCCATTTGCTTGTTATCACTGGCTATAGACTGATGTTTTAAGTGAACAGTACACATAAACACACACATAATACACATGAACACACACACAGAAGTAAGGCTGGTATATGCAAATCCCCTGCTAGTATCTTGCAAATAATCTGTCCAATTTCTTCCGCATCTACTGAATGCAAATTGTTTCTAAAGATACTGTTTCTACAGCTTTCATAGAATCAAAGAATCATTAAGGTTGGAAAAGCCCTTCAAGATCACCTGGTCCAACCGTCACCCTACTACCAATATCACCCACTAAACCATGTTCCTAAGCAGCACGTCCAACCTTTCCTTGAACAGTCACAGGGACTCCATCACCTTCCCAGGCAACCCGTTCCACTGCCTGACTGCTCTTTCTGAGAAGAAATGTCTCCTAATTTCTAACCTAAACCTCCCCTGGCACAACTTGAGGCCATTCCCTCTAGTCCTATCACTAGCTACCTGTGAGAAGAGGTGAACCCCCAGCTCCCCACACCTTCCTTTCAGGTAGCTGTAGAGAGCAATAAGGTCTTCCCTGAGCCTCTTCTCTCCAGACTAATCATTAAAATAAACATCCAGGCAATGAGTTAAATATATGTATCTGTGTATATATGTTAAATTCTCCAATCTGTAGCAAAAGCCATCAGTGAATCCCGAGAGCTCTATATAATGAAGAGTCGAATCTATCAGAAAAAAAAAAAAAAAAACTTCAATGGTTCTACTGTGCAAAGACTTCATGTTTAATTTCCAAAAAAAAAAAAAAAAAAAAAGTGTTTATGCACTAGGTAGAAAGGAGAAGGTTGAAATTAATGAGATATAAGATAGTAAAATTTTCATTAGTTCAATATTGATGTAGAGGTCCAATGTCATAAAATCAAAGCTTGGTGGAAAGGTGTGAAATTTTCCATAATATTTTCTTTCCATTTCCCTTATTTTTTTAAATACAACTGTGCATATCCACTCAAACGTTTTGAGTGTTCATGCAAGTTCCAGTCAAGAGGAATTAATGGAAGGGCTCAGATGAATTATACAGCCTGGCAATATCAACTAAAATCCATTACTTAGGTATATAAATGCTCTCACTGATCAATTAATCTATATCCAAAGTATATTTACATAAGCATAGCATACATCTTTGTACAAATTTTATTTTTTGTTGGATAGTGGAGATTCTTTCATGCTATTCTTCACATTACATAAAAGTGTATGTCTGCTGTATTTATTGACCAATATTTTCTTTTTATTGTAACATTACAGTAAATGTACTGTGTATACAAAAGATACTAAGGCTGCATATTAAAATGACATCTTTACACACTTTTATTAATATTAAAATAGTTTAATGGTTATTGCTATATTAATAAGATATATAGATCGTCTTCCTAATGGTTATTGTAATACTAATAAGATATATACCACACTTCTGTAATGGTTACTGCATTTTAATATATAGAAGACTTTTATAAGACAGAGAAGTGGAGGAGTATTAAATACTTTCCTAGCTACAGAACAAGCCATTACAATGCACACTATAAGGCACAGTGGAGAGATGTCAGTGATTACTCTAGATATAATAAAGGACAGCAATATAGCAACATTATAGATATTGAATATTTGTACTGCAAGATAGCTTAGGCTATTAATCTTAAAATAATTTCCATTAAAAGTATCCATGTTTTACTGGTAATAAAAAAAAAATACAGTAACATTTTGTTCAATGCAGCACTAATTTCCTTTCTATCAAGAAGTACAAAGACAGAATAGGTTCAGAGGGGAAAAAAAAAAAAAAAAGAATAGAAAAAAGCAAGCATTTCTAAACAAGATTCATGGTGAGTGATAAATGATAAGAAAATAAAAGCAACCAAAAGAACAGTCCCATAAATTCAAACTATTCAGTTAACAATCTAGAATAGGATTGTTGAAAAAAACATTTTCCAGTTATATAAAGTGTATTGTTTTCTTATAGTTCAGGAAAATTCAGTCTCCAGCTTTCCAAGAATGAAGTAAAAGTCATTCTTTGCCAATGAGTTATCTGTACTATGGCAGCTTTTAAAGGTTTCTATATGAGCTACAGCATCAACACAACAGAACTCATTAATGAAAGATGGAAATGTTTAAACAAATTAGTGTTTTTCAAGATGCTTACTATTGAGTTTTGAAGATTCTTTATACTAGATTTATCTGTCCAAATGGCTTAAATATCGAAATCCACAAAAATACAAAAATGTGGCAGAAAGGACGAGAAACTTCACCCAACTTTTATTTCAGTGCCTTATTTTTCAAAGGGAAAGGCAAATTTAGATGTGTAAATTAGGAGATTGTTTGTCAAGAGAAAGACACCCCTCTGGAAGACAGCACAGAAATTTGATATTGGCTCCTTCAACTTGGGATAGGAATGTAAAGATTATCTGAAGATCCAAACAAGGCCTTTGGTATTTTTTATTTAACAGCCCATTTCTTCATTTATTTCTGCATTATGAAAATGATGTACAAAGACAGTGTCAGACAGTGTCCAATGGAAAGGAATAACATATGACATACTATGCACTTCGAAATCCTAAAATGATGGACTTGATACCATAGGTCTTCAAACTCTTTTTTTTTTTACTGTTCACAGCCCCTGACCTTTTGCAAATTTTTCAGGCTGTGAATTAGCTTGTAGTCATTCCTCAATCTCCTTAGATATCTACCTTTTTTTAAGAGCTGAGACCCTGTCTTCTCTGTCCTACAGCACCAGACCAGTCTTGCTACAAGCTACGTGCCTTAACATTGCAAGAAATTTGAGCCCAACTTTTCTCCCCAAATCTGGGCTCTGATGGTTGATACTGTGAGAGGCTGAAAAACCCAAGTAGGCCTGCAGAACTCCTGTCCTTCCCAGAAAGAATCCTTTTTGCAACACTACTACATTAAAACTGGTAATAGAGTGTCAAATAGTCTCCTTCCTGACTTTATTTTTTCTGAGCAGATGGGTGGCATCTGTGGCTCCAGAGGCTAGACAGGTGACTATTTGGTGAGTACATAGTTATAAGCTTTCTTCTTGCTCAAAAATCCTTAATTTTCCACACAGCACATCCCATATGCTTTCCTTTCTAACATTTATTTTCTAAATGAAAGAACAGAGGTAATAATTCCCCAAAGGATAGCTCACATCCTGCAACTGAGTTGGCCAAAACACCCAATGAGTATCAAGACATGATTGTGGGAGTGTGGCCATGGGGGTGGACAAGCCCATGGTTGGTGATAGCATCAGACTCTTAATGATAATGCCATCAGGAATGTAGAGTTTAGAGGGAACAAAGAGGGGTGATTCAGGAGACGGTTGCTTGTTCTCCGGCTGTTGGGGCATGGGGCATTGCTGGAGGTTTGTGGTTGCCGGGCAAAGTTAATGACCAATGAACAGTTAGTGGGAAAGTACTGCTGTGGGGGAATGGTATAAGAATGAGTATAAGAAGAGAGCCTGTCCTCAGGGCAACAGATATATAATGAAGTTATGTCATCAATAAAGTAGCAGCAGTTACAGTTACTGATCCTAAAAGAACCCTGGTGTTAGTGTGGCCATAACGCCACATATGATCTTCTGTTCAAGGCCATCCTCCAATGGAACCCTTTTCTCCAGTAACTAGAAGACCGGTTTGCTGATGGAAGTACATTTATTCTCATTACATACATTCAACAAATGTAGAACAATGACAGATAGAAATGAATTGTGTCAAAAACTGAGACAAAACCATAAGAATGAGAATAAAATTGAGGTATTCAGAGTTTCCCTAAATATCTAATACATATGCCTTCTTCACCAATACATGTGTGGAATAGTTTGACTTCATCACAACTGTAAGCAAATACTATAAATCCAATAAAAGCACAATAAGCTTCTTACTCTATTTTTTATTCATTTCCCTTTATACATATTAATACAGTATTTTGCTTTCCCTTGTGTTAACCTCTGTTTAAGTACACAAAGAATTACCACATAGGATTATATAAAAAAGCATGCAGGCTGCAGAAATATTAGTTCTATAAGATCCTTTTAACCCCTCAAAAATTCTAAGTAGATGAGACTGGGCTGTAACAGTGTATTTTCAGTACCCTACAACTTTATTTATCCTCATAGACACAATAGCACTACACTAGAAAACAGTAGGTATGAACCTCAGAAGTCCAGTAATTGCAAGACCAAATTTCTACTAGTTGTACCACACTTCATTTAAGAATCACTTTTGATATGGTTTTGGTTTCTCTCTTGTTAAGGATTATTAAACGTATTAGATAGCTTTATAGCTAAATTGATAATGAAGTCAACGTGAAGTGATGTCCCCAGCACTGTTTTCATTGCTTTGTTCTTATTTTAAGTATTGAAATCTCAGATAATTTATTTTCCTCTTCCTATTTATATCACAAACAGCACTTCAAGGTTGTATATATTTTTAGCTTACAGTAGTAAGTAGTTAAATGGACGCAATATAAAAACTACTTTCTTATCCATTCTTTGTAATGAAAAATAAGTAATCATAAAATATATTAAAGACAACTGTTCAGTGTTTCTGTAACAGTGCAATGCACAACAGTCTTTCTTGGGAATAATT
Source organism: Heteronetta atricapilla (assembly GCA_011075105.1). Taxonomy (NCBI): domain Eukaryota; kingdom Metazoa; phylum Chordata; class Aves; order Anseriformes; family Anatidae; genus Heteronetta; species Heteronetta atricapilla. Next base: position 75,193,088 of record CM021732.1, on the reverse strand, counting down.
CACCAATTCAAGAACCTTAATTGCTAAATAACACACCTGTACAACGACCATAACAGCAGTTATTTAACAGTAACCAGCCCTATAAATTATGTCATGACAAAGACTGAAAGAAACATCCTACCTGTAAGCTCTGTTTCCTGTATCCAATTTCATCTGACCTTGCTCTGCCCTTCTGCACACCCAAAAGGAAAAATCTTACATTTCAAAGATAAAGTGCTTTCTGAAAATTAGGTCATTTTACAGCATCTACTATTGGCTATTAACATAATAAAAATTATGACATTACTAATCACTACTGAAAATCTTGGTTGGAGGCCCAGGATCATAAAATCATTCACATGAAATTGAAGTTATTTGCCTTTTTAAAGCTCCATTGCAACAGACTTCAAATTTCAGAGAGGCTCCACTCTGTATTTTTCTTAATAAATAATATGTTCCAAGGGGAAATTAAATAATGAAGAAGCTTAATTTGCTAGTCAAGTGTACTTGTAGTTCTCTTCCTCATTTTATAGAGACCTTGTCACTCCAACTTATTTCTGGTATTTCTCTCACCACTCACTTTTATCACTGCACCCACTTTCCCACTTTTTTTTTTTTTTTTTTTCCCTCATCTACTTATGATTTCCTGTGCAAGAGACATGAAGTAGCAGGCCAGGTATAGTTTACCAGGTCATACATGGGTCCTTCTATTTGTCTTCCAGGTTAATTCTAAGACTTTAATGTCTTTGAGAAATTTTGTTGTTAGTGGTGAATGGGTTCAAAAGCTACCAATGGGAAGTGAAAGGTAGAAGGGAAACACTGTGGTCTTGTAGCTTCAGAAAACTGTCGAAGACTTCTGATGGCAGAGCTCTCCCACCAAACGTTAATCTGGAACGTTCTTAACAGAACCTAGAACAAACTGTAGAAGTTAATTATTTATCTCTTTATTAAAAACATCTAGTTTCTGGATCCAATTTGCTCTGCTTATCTTTCAGACATACAGAGCCCATCCAAATCACTTCTATTCTACAATGATTTCTACCTTAATTAAACTTGTTATATGTCACAAACAACATTCTCAAAGCTCATACAATCTTTTAAGATGGAACAACTAGGGTGAAGGGAGGGTCCCTCCAATTTTCATGACTCTTGGTGACAGAAATTCAAGAGAGCAACAGCAAAAGTCACAGCTGTTTTTCATACACTTGTCCGTTTGGTAATAAGACTCAGAGAATATCAGTCAATTAAAACATTTTCCTTTACATTTATTTATCCACATCAGTAAAATAAGTCACTTTTTTGAGCCTAGTTTTTATTGTCATCAAAGCCAATGAGTAATCTCAATTCATGGTTTCCTAAATCTTTTGCTTCAAAACTAGCTCTACATCAGTTATGCCCCATAGTTGGTTCAAAGTATCCCTGCTCCCCTCTTATAAATGTTCTGAGAAGAGAACAAGTGATGGAAATCCTGCTCTTGTTTACACAGTTACAACAAATGTCTGACTACTACAGATGCTTTCATTTCCTTCAAAGGGACAATAAAACAAACTGAAATAAAGATTTTGGCATTCACATCTATGGATAAATGCATTATTGAAATTAAAAACAAATTTACTGAAAAAGTTATTTGTATAAATTGGTTCAAGTAATGAGCACCATTACAGAGAAAAAATAATAATGTCACAGCAGAAATGTGAAGTAATCTGAATGAAATGGAGCTGGACTAAAGTAGAAAACAGATTCAGAGTTATATTCAAGTCCAAGCATAAATGTTGGAGAATGAGAATAAGAAGCACTCCTGCATCCTATTTAGCTCAATTCCTATTAGAATAGCTCATCCTATTTAGATCAATTCCTTAAATACTAAATATCATTATTTCAATGATGTTTTAAAATGTAAAGGATGATAGGAAAATAAGCCAAATGAATTAACATACCAAAATCAAGTATGGAATATACTCAAAAGTTTTAGTGTAGATCGGCTACGAATGATAGATTTTAAAAAGAAAAGTGACCACATTTAGTCCACCTTCCAGAATTACACATTACACATCTTACTTTTCTTTTGCAGCTTAGTTTTACTGTGCCAGATATAGAGTCAAATAACTGAAGGGCATTCAGAGATTATGGTTAGAGCTACAAGGGGATAGGGCAACAGAAGAAAGTGAAAACAAGTAACTTTTCACACTCCTACAAAGCTCCTTGACAGAGGCTATGTTGAAATGATTTGATTATAAAGGGATCGTGGACATGACTGGTATGTTAGTATCCTGAAAGTTCACTGCAAATTACCTCCTGAGATTATACAACTATCCTAACTTCTCAAGGAAAGTTATTTAAAATATTTTTTAGAAGAACATTTGAAGAATTTAGCAAAGGCCAATGGGCCCAAAAGTTCAGCAAATGGAAAGTCCCTCCATAAAAATAAGCAGATTGTTAAAAGAGCAAAATAAGTTTGCATATCAGAATTCCACTTTCAAATCAAGGATGGCAGGACTATTAGTGGTTCCTTGTCTATATTTGTCTATCTATCCTTCATTGTCTAAATCTGAACACCATGTTTCTCAGTAGTGTTATTCTTTGTCTTTAGGACTTCTAACTAAATATTTCTTAGAGTTTACTCTGATATATGAATGATAAATACTGCTTTGCCCAAAATACATACTGAGCAGAAAGAGGAGATCTCATTCTTGTGTTAACTGCATAGACAGGAGTTATTTTTGATGAAAAAAAGGTTATTTGAGGATACTCCACAGGCATGAAGGCTGTAGCAGTGGTTACAATAGTGGATTCTACATTAAATGTATTGTGCTACTGGAATTCTGAAGGAATTTCTGAAAGAAAATCTCTATTAAGAAGATTCTAGCAAGCCCAGGGCAATGGAAGCTATGGGAGATTATTCAGCAAAACATCAAGCTATAATTTCCATGTATTTGTTGACAGAAAATTAGGGCTCATAAAAATAACTTGTCAAGTAGTAGAATGGGGGTTTTGTTTTTTTTGTTTTTTGTTTTTTGTTTTTTTTCTCAGACAAGACTTCATTCATTGCACTCATATAGGTAGCGTCACAGAATGATTGCAAAGGCATTCACATGAACAGAAGAATGCAGGTTATATTAACAATATACAGACACTGAGATGTCTGCAGTTATATGATATTCTCTGGTCTTCTAATTCTACATGTTCTTGGAAGGTATTTGGAATTAGTACATTAAAGGTTATATAATTTGGGAGTAAACTCTAGATCTCTCTAGAAGAACTCAGAGTCCATGATATAATGTCTTTCTCTGATTCTTTCAACCATACAATGAAACTTGTATTCATTAGCATTTGATTATGACAGTCCCAACACCAATCCCTTCCATTAACGTGTGGTGTATTAAAACCAATCATAACACTAAGATGCAAGCCTTCTCTTAATTGCCACATAAGGACCATGCCTTACCTACTTCTGTACATCTGTACTATTCCATTGTTTTTAAGTTAGATATCATCCTACTTTTTTTTTTTTCCTTTACTACAGAGGAGAAACGTAAACCATGTATAACAGTACTCTGTTAAATGTCAGTGTTTTAGCTCATTATTTGGAGAACTTTATGAATTAAAAAAACATTCTTTCTCCACCTGCACCCCCCTTTTCTTCCTCCCCCCAACCCCTCATCCCCTTAATACAATATCAAAATATTTTCCTTCCTTTAGGAGATTAGGAAGATGATTCAAACCTGATATGGAGTATAAATCAGCTTTCTATGAATATGAAGATTTTATAGCAGGCATTCACAAACTAAAAAGCCTGGCATTTGTATAATAATACATGCATAATTTCCCCCTTACATGTCACATCTTTGAGATGAAAGTAATTTTAAAACACAAAGTCAGAGAAATATCTGCCAATGTCACTAAAAAACTAACATAAAAAGGCTAAGAACAATCACAATGTAATTTAGCCTTTTCCTAGTCTGCATGACTTTTAATGTCTAATATTCATTTTCACACAAAATTGGGGAATGAGGTAACAATTCCTTCTGTAATATAAAGATAAATTTTAGTTAGAGAAACTTTTTCACTGATTTAATGACTTCCATAGTTCATTGGCCAACAAAACAGTTGGAGTTATTCTTGCAGGACTGCAATATCTTCTCTATCTGATAGATGGTACGACCAGAACAACCTCAGTCACAGCAGGAAAGACATTGAACAAATTGTCAGCATGATTTACATACAAGTTGCCAACAGCATCTGGGTTGCTGTGTAGAAGAATGATGGGGGACAGATGCTTCTAGAAATGTTCCCATCTGCCCTATCTGAATATACATCCCTTGTGAAACAGTAGGTTTTGATGGCTACAAGAGATCACCCTGCTCTGATTTTTCAACTTTAATCATCCTTCCCATAACATAAAATCTCTCCCAAAGTATAACATAACCAACATATAAATACTGCTGAGTTATTACTGAGTCATGTTCACTCTTACTACTGCTACAGAAAACTGTAGAAGACTATCCAAAGATAACCTCTCAAAGAATCAGTGGTCATTAGTGACTAGGGTATTTTCAATGGTCGGCACCAGATTTTCAAGAGTAAATGTGCTTTTGACCTTTTAACTAAATTCTTCCTTAAACTTATTAATATGTAGCAAGTAGATAATTAGCATCTCTAACAAATTTCTAACTCTGAAATGTCTAAAAGGAAGAGGAAGGGGAAGAGAACTTTAAGAGAATAATAATAATAAAAAAATGATAGCTCATTTTCCTCTCTTCAGAACAACTTTATGTATTTCCCCAAATTAATTACTCTGTGCAATATAAGTATTGATTTAGGTGAAAAATTTCAAACTCCCTTGTATGTACATATACACATATATGTGCATATGCATATATAATGTAGAGAAAAAGAAGAGAAAGAAAGCAAATACAGGTCACAAAAAATGTACTGATATCATAACTCCTACTTGCCAGTCATAGAGAGAATGGTGAAAAATGGGATGGTGAAAAAAATATACACCACCATCTCTTTGCAGTATAGTCTGTTTTATCTCTACTGCAGTTCTAATAATTGCTTAATGCTTCTCTAAGGAGTTAATTAACATTACCTACTGACATATACACAACCCACTGAACTTTTGCTTATTTTTTAATGTAAATTACAAAGCAAAAAGTCTTATGATAATAATTATATAGTATTAAGGAAAGAAACACCTGAAAGGAGGCATTTCTGAAAACATTATATGCAAATAATAACTCTACGAAACTAGTTAGATTGAAGGTTTTATTGGCAGCAGAGCTGATATTGAAAACTGCCATCTCCAGTTATCTGTTCCTGCTCCTATCCTCCCCTCCTCCCCCCCCTCCCCCCGGCCCCCCCCCCCCCCCCCCACCCCCCTGCCATTGTAAGTAGGATGGGAAGTAGGATGGGGCTGGGCAAGAGACTGGGAGGAGACACAGCTGGGACAGCTGACCTACACTGACCAGAGGGATGTCCTATATCATATGATGTCATGCTCAGCAATAAAAGATCAGGCCAGGGTCAAACCACCACAAATTCTGATCTGAATAGGGAAAAATTAGAACTTAAAAGTTTTATTCCTCTGAATTTCTATTTTCTGTATCTTCAACTGCAAAGCATGGGAGTTTTGCCTATTAAATCTACAACCACAAATGCCTTTAACATCTTTATCGATGATCTGGATGAGGGGATCGAGTGCACCCTCAGTAAGTTGGCAGACAACACCAAGTTAGGTGCGTGTGTCAATCTGCTCGAGGGTAGGAAGGCTCTGCAGGATGATCTGGATAGGCTGCACCAATGGGCCGAGGCCAACTGTATGAAGTTCAACAAGACCAAGTGCCGGGTCCTGCACCTGGGGCACAACAACCCCAAACAGAGCTACAGGCTGGGAGATGAGTGGTTGGAAAGCTGCCTGTCAGAGAAGGACCTGGGAGTGTTGGTTGATAGTCGGCTGAATAGAAGCCAGCAGTGTACTCAGGCGGCCAAGAAGGCCAACAGCATCCTGGCTTGTATAAGAAGCAGCGTGGTCAGCTGTTTCTTGGCCAGCCAGGGAAGTGATTGTCCCCCTGTACTCGGCTCTGGTGAGGCCGCACCTCAAGTACTGTGTTCAGTTTTGGGCCCCTCACTACAAGAAGGACATCGAGGTGCTTGAGCAAGTTCAGAGAAGGGCGACAAAGCTGGTGAAGGGTCTGGAGAACAAGTCTTATGAGAAGTGGCTGAGGGAGCTGGGCTTGTTCAGCCTGGAGAAGAGGAGGCTCAGGGGCAACCTTATTGCACTCTACATGTACCTTAAAGGAGGCTGTAGCGAGGTGGGCATTGGTCTATTCTCCCACATGCCTGGTGACAGGACGAGGGGGAATGGTCTAAAATTGCACCAGGGGAGGTTTAGGTTGGATATTAGGAAAAACTTCTTTATGGAAAGGGTTGTTAGTCCCTGGAATAGGCTGCCCAGGGAAGTGGCTGAGTCACCATCCCTGGAGGTCTTTAAAAGACGGTTAGATGTAGAGCTTAGGGATATGGTTTAGTGGAGGACTTGTTAGCATTAGGTCAGAGGTTGGACTCAGTGATCTTGGAGGTCTCTTCCAACCTAGACTATTCTGTGATTCTGTGATTCTGTGATTTATCCCTGTGGCTATAAGAAATGTCTCCTTAAGCTAAATTAAACAACTGATGTACATACAAGCCATAGGCTACATCCATGCACTAAAATGAAAAAAAAAAAAAAAAAAGAAAGAAAAAGGGCTTGTATATTAGACTAGGAAGAGTTGTTTATGTTTCACATTTCTTGCAGGTTCCAAGGATACACAGAACATTTGTATTCAATTTTGATCAAACCTGGCACCTAAAACAAATGGAATTACTCATTTTTATAGTAAAACTGGGATGGCAAAGAGTATCCTCAGCTATAAATTGGATCTTACAGTTGCAGATGATGGAAAAATGGAGATGAGTGGATAATAGATTGTCACTTCCTTCCAAAGATTATTTCACCTCCCCCTGTCAGCTGCATTTCCTGCTAAAATATCTCTTGCTCACTTATTATACACTTAATTTGACTTCTCACTATATGATGAATCAACGCAAATTACACTTTTTCTAGCTATACCACTATTTATGATCTGCCAGAATATTATTCCGGGATTGCGATGACTGTTGCACTCAGTCGATGACATGTTTGGTGCATATTGGTGTACAGATCCCAGAATAACAGGAAGCATAACAAGGGGATAGATATGGAGGAGAGCTGACAGTGAGAAAAGTTGCAAGTGGGAATAGGAAATATGTGTGTGTTGGGAGTGGGGAAAGGGGGGTGGAATAAGTTATGTAAAAGAAAGAAAACATAAGTCAGTAGCATGGCACAGTGACAAAGTGCCTTTAAAACACTGAAATAAGTAAACCAGTCTTTCAACACATGTATTACCACTTTGATTCTGCCAAACTGAGCATATACCTACAATTACCCAGAAACCTGGTTAACAAAGGTACAAGGCTAATGGGATAGTTATGACTGAGCAGACATTTGCTGGGTTGCTAGTAAGGGATGCAACACATCTATTTTCTTCTGTCTGATAGGAGTATGAGAACCTTTCATGGTGAAGGTCCTCCTGCTCAGCAGCCTATGCACTGGTGAGGAGGTCTTGCCCCCATCTGTGGTTCTGGATGTAGAGGGTCTTCCTCAGCTGTTCAGCTGCTGAACATAACCGGAAATAAAACAGCTCCACTTCCATTCCTTTCTGCCTTTCTCCTTACTCTGTTTGATGGGAAACCTGACTGGAATAATTGCTGAAACTAATCAATTTGACAACACTCTTCCTTTGACAAACGAGTTTTCCTTAAATGTAGTCAGCTTGAGGGTTAGAAAACCTACAGGGAAGCAGCATTTAAAGCAACTGCCCTCTGCTGCCAGCTCTGAACAATCCCCTTTCTGAGCTGCTTCTGAAGACCGAGCTGAAAAAATGTATCAGAGAAGCAAAAGGCCCCATATGCAAATTGGAAATACCACTCCCATACAGATACATCCAAAACACTAATAAACTTAATCAGAATTCATAAACAGAATTCTGATTTTTTTTTCACAAATGTTCAACTGATATCAAAAAAGATATGAAATGCAAACAGGAAAGACATAGAAGATTGCAAGAATTTGTCAAATCCGTGAAATTGCTGAGACAGTTTAAACAGGCATTCCATTATATCTTGATATCCCTTCCACTATCAAAAATATACTGCTTGGTTTTTGTTTTGTTTTGTTTTGTTTTCATCTTTTTAAAATGGGAGCTAGAATAAATTTTTGTGACATGTTTGAATATGTGAAATGGAAACATTTCCAACATCTCAATTTACAGATTAAGTAAACCATAATGCACAAAATATTTTAATGTATTGTTAAATTGCTCATTTACATCCATTTACTAAACAAAGAAAACATTTTAAAAGAATGGTATGTAACATTATTACGTCAAAAAGCATAACTTCCTACATTTCCTTTTATATGCAGTTTTAAAATCTGTTGTGCTTTAATTATTAGTGACCTATCTAATTGACCAAAGACTGAGGTGGGAAGGGGGGATGCACATCTGCATATACATATGTATCAAGTCTTTTGTTCACTACATTGAGCAGTACAAGGAGATTTATTTATTTTTATTTTCAGTAAGTCTATTTCAAGTCTGACTGGTGAACTTGAAACTGAAGACAAGTACATGGTTCATTTACATTTCGATCCAAAGCAGGGGTGGGGTGGTGAAACCTATTTCAGAAACTATAACATCAATATTAACAGTGTATCAAAATTAGATAAACATGGAAGAGAGATCAGGAAAACGCACAGAATGTTACTAAATCCCCCCAGAGATGTAGCACCTTCTCCAAAATCCCACTGTCAATTGTCAATCTCTTAACACAAGCAAAAGAGGATGTTTATCTATCACTACCTTGAAGTAGGTAATAATTTAATAACAAATGTTTTTTGTTTGTTTGTTTGTTTGTTTTTTCTGCTACAGGCTATATTGTAGTTTAGGATTTGTTTTATCTTGCAAAACAAAATCTGATATACAATCTTTTTAAGTAAGTCTGCATTAAGGATGTTAAGATGGGAACAGACAGTAGTGGTGTTCAGAGTAAATGCTGAAATGTACTTTAAATTAATATTATTTAGTTGCTTTTTAAAAAATAAAAAGTTTTTATCAGTAATGCTCCTCAAGACTTTAGGAGCTTCCACTTGTATCAGATCAAACATTGTGAAACCATCCTCTACAATCTTTATGTATACCACCCCTAGGAAAAGGCTTCTACCATCAATCCATGCCTCTGAAACTTTTTTCTTACAGTGCTTACCATAGTTCAAGTTCAATGAAATATTCTCTTTTCTAGCTTTAACATTATTTTGAACTAATAATGAGTGAGATACAATGCTGATGCGTGAATTTCATTTTCCAACTTTATTGCATTTCGGATTTTACAATTCCATTATATCCTCCTATAGTTCCCTTTATTCCTGCCAAAAGAATATAAATGATCCATATTTCTGTTTCAGGGTCCTTCAACCAAGCCTGAAAATTTTGTTGGATGTCAGAGTTGAGGTTTCCATACTGAATTTCAGCAATTAATGACATTTTTCTTTCACTTATAGATAATATTATCAAAAAATGCTGTTATACTCTTACTGTTCTGTTTCTTCATAGATTATTAAATATGTGCTCTAAATGATATGACAAAGTCAAAGAAATCTTCCTTTGTATAGCTGTTCTTAAAGCTCCCTTTTAAATTTGCTGGTTGTTCTACTGAAAAGCAGAAAAAAAAAAAATTAGAAAATTCCAAGGTACCAACTATTCATTTACAGTCATGCTGAACAATACTTTTAATTTATGCTCTCTGGCCTTTTTACTTATTTGTTTGTTTAGATTGCCATATCATTGGAGAGTGCTGTTTTGTTTTTTGCTGACTAGTTCAATTTCCTGCTGTACCACCATCAAATTAAAACCTGGATTCCCAAAGATCTTACCACTTTTCTGTTAGTTACTATAATTTCAGTAATATTTGTTAAACATAATATTTAACATTTTGTTATCCATAGAAAATTTAGCTTGTATAGCCACACCAGCTAGCAACAGTATTTTGACATATGTGCAAGTTCAGTTGTAATAACAGAATCTCTTAAACCCGCTTTATCCTGGAATGTTCCTACGTAATTTACTGCATGGGGAAAAAAAAAAAAAAATGTCGATTACATGTTTTTTTTTTATATCAACGGGCATATTTATATTTTAGCACCTCTCAAGAACAATCTACACAATAAGAAAATGCCATAACAGTGTTCACAATTATGTTCTTGCACTGTATTCAAGGGTAAAGAAAGGATACAGTCCACTCAGGTTGAGTAGAATTCACCCAGAACTTTGAAATCACAAAAAACAGCTAAAGCAGAACAGGAGCTAGAATACTGTAGTCAGTATCATAACAATTAAGTAATTTTCACAGAATCACAGAATCACAGAATTTCTAGGTTGGAAGAGACCTCAAGATCGAGTCCAACCTCTAACTTAACACTAACAGTCCCCACTAAACCATATCCCTAAGCTCTACATCTAAATGTCTTTTAAAGACCTCCAGGGATGGTGACTCCACCACTTCCCTGGACAGCCTATTCCAGTGACTAACAACCCTTTCAGTAATTTTTCCTAATATCCAACCTAAACCTCCCCTGGTGCAATTTTAGCCCATTCCCCCTCGTCCTGTCACCAGACATGTGGGAGAATAGACCAACCCCCACCTCACAACAGCCTCCTTTAAGGTATCTGTAGAGAGCGATAAGGTCGCCCCTGAGCCTCCTCTTCTCCAGGCTGAACAATCCCAGCTCCTTCAGCCGCTCCTCGTAGGACTTGTTCTCCAGGCCCCTCACCAGCTTCGTCACCCTTCTCTGGACCCGCTCAAGCACCTCCATGTCCTTCTTGTAGCGAGGGGCCCAAAACTGAACACAGTACTCGAGGTGCGGCCTCACCAGAGCCGAGTACAGGGGGATGATCACCTCCCTAGCCCTGCTGGCCACACTGTTTCTTATACAGGCCAGGATGCTGTTGGCCTTCTTGGCTGCCTGAGCACACTGCTGGCTCATATTCAGCCGACTATCAACCAATACTTCCAGGTCGTTCTCTGACAGGCAGCTTTCTAACCACTCATCTCCCAGCCTGTAGCTCTTCTTGGGGTTATTGCACCCCAGGTGCAGGACCCAGCACTTGACCTTGTTGAACTTCATGCAGTTGACCTCAGCCCATCGTTGCAGCCTATCCAGATCGTCCTGCAGAGCCTTCCTACCCTTGAGCAGATCGACACACGCACCTAACTTGGTGTCATCTGCAAACTTACTGAGGGTGCACTCAATGCCCTCATCCAGATATCAATGAAGATATTGAAGAGGACCAGCCCCAGCACCGAGCCCTGGGGAACGCCACTAGTGACCGGCCTCCAATTGGATTTAACTCCATTCACCATGACTCTTTGAGCCCGGCTGTCCAGCCAGTTTCTAACCCAACGAAGCGTGTACCAGTCCAAGCCAAGAGCTGCCAGTTTCTTGAGGAGAATGCTGTGAGAAACGGTGTCAAAAGCCTTGCTGAAGTCAAGGTAGACCACATCCACAGCCTTTCCCTCGTCCACCCAGCGTGTCACTTTGTCATAAAAGGAGATCAGGTTCGTCAAGCAGGATCTGCCTTCCATAAACCCATGCTGACTGGGCCTGATCGCCTGCTTGCCCTTCAAGTGCCGCATGATGACTCTCAAGAGGATCTGCTCCATGAGCTTCCCTGGCACTGAGGTCAAACTGACAGGCCTGTAGTTCCCCGGGTCAGTCCTCCGGCCCTTCTTGTAGATGGGCATCACATTTGCTAGCCACCAGTCAGCTGGGACCTCCCCCGATAGCCAGGACTGCTGATAAATGATGGTAAGCGGCTTGGCCAGCTCCTCTGCCAGTTCTCTCAGTACCCTTGGGTGGATCCCATCCGGCCCCATCGACTTGTGCACATCCAAGTGCCGTAGCAGGTCACCAACATGTTCTTCATGGATGGTGAGGGCCACATCCTGCTCCCTATCCCCTTCCACCAGCTCAGGGTACTGGATATCCAGAGAACAACCAGTATTGCCGGTAAAGACTGAGGCAAAGAAGGCATTAAGCACCTCCACCTTTTCCTCATCTCTTGTAACTAAGTTTCCCCCTGCACCCAGTAAAGGATGGAGATTCTCCTTAGTCCTCCTTTTTGTGTTGAAGTATTTATAAAAACATTTTTTGTTATCTTTAATGGCAGTAGCAAGACTGAGCTCCAGATGAGCTTTGGCCTTTCTAATTTTGTCCCTGCACAGCCTCGCTACATCCTTATAGTCCTCCCTAGTAGCCTGACCACTTTTCCAAAGATTATAAACCCTCTTTTTTCTTCTAAGCTCAAGCCACAATTCTCTGTTCAGCCAGGCTGGTCTTGTTCCCCACTGGCTCATCTTTGGGCACATGGGGACAGACCGCTCTTGTGCCATTAGATTTCCCTCTTGAAGAGCTCCCAGCCTTCCTGGACCCCTCTGCCCTTTAGAACCGCCTCCCAAGGAACTCCACCAACTAGTGTCCTCAGCAGCCCAAAGTCAGCCCTCCGAAAGTCCAATATAGTGGTTTTACTGGTCCCCTTCCTGGCCTCGCCAAGAATAGAGAACTCCACCATTTCGTGGTCACTCTGCCCAAGACAGCTCCCGACAATCACATCCTCCACCAGTCCTTCTCTGTTTGTGAAGAGAAGGTCTAGCGGGGCACCACCCCTGGTAGGTTCACTAATCAGCTGCATCAGGAAGCTATCTTCCACGCTCTCCAGAAACCTCCTAGACTGCTTTCTCTGGGCTGTGTTGTGCTTCCAGGATATGTCAGGGAAGTTGAAGTCCCCCAAGAGAACAAGCGGTGAAGATTTCGCAACTTCTGTCAGCTGCCTGTAGAACTCCTCATCTGTCTCCTCATCCTGGTTCGGTGGTCTGTAGCAGACCCCGACCAGGACAGTAGCCTTGTTGTCCCTGCCGATCCTAATTAGTGGGTGAACAATCCAACGCTGTGTGAATTCTGCTTCACAATGATAGGAAGAGCCGACATCGAAGGATCAAAAAGTGACGTCGCTATGAACACTTGGCCGCCACAAGCCAGTTATCCCTGTGGTAACTTTTCTGACACCTCCTGCTTAAAACCCAAAAAGCCAGAAGGATCGCCAGGCCCCGCTTGCACGGTCTGTATTCGTACTGAAAATCAAGATCAAGTGAGCTTGATTTTAATTCAGTGTTGCTCAATAACAATTTCTGGCAAACAATGAATATTATTACACTGAATAGCAATTGTGTATGAAAGAAGAATTATTAATAGTAAATTATTATTTATATATATATATTACAATATGAGATATGCAGCTCACAGTGACCAAGAATATGGACTGTAGAACGTGCTATAGAAAACTCTACAGCGATTTGAGCCAATGGCTTATTGCTATAAAGCTGGCTTAAATAACACATCTATAAAAGACTGACTGAATGTGGAATTAGGTCCCATAATCAGCCAACTTCAAAATGGATTTGAAATGGCTGAACATTCAAAAAGAACACATAAGCAGTAGGCCAATGAAAGCTGTACAAAAACAATATGAAAGAATGTGTAAATCTTGAAAATTAACTTCTGAAGACATTGCACTAATTGTGTGCATCTTTCAAATTCTAAGATTTCTATGATGATATGAAAAAATATTTCTGTGATTCATGAAATGAAATCCATTGTACCAATACAGATATAAAATCTAAAGAGGTATCTTTATTTTTTTAATAATAATAATAATAAAAGACACTAGACATGGATTCATTTAGGAACAAGATTCAGCCTTTTTACCAGGTTTAGAATTCATAAATTTTAATATTCATATAATCCAGCTCAGAACAAAAGCAATTTTCATCTTTATTGAATAGGATCCATAAAGAGCAGATAGAACCATTCAAAAGACGAATCAGTGATATCAGTGAAATGACCTATAAGATCAATTTATTCTCCAATTGTCAAGCAAAATGAAGCATTCCTGGTAATAGATCTACGTGCAGTTAAACAGCAGGAAAGAACCACAGACATTATCTGTTTTGGAGGCTGTCTGTATTGCACATGCCTAATTCTATTTTCTAGACTATAAAGATGATGAGATAATGAATACAATAAACAGTAGAATTCATTTGATACCATAAGCATTGATGTAGAATTAATAAGAACATGTATTCCTTAGAGGTTCTGCAGACTAATATTCTGTATGTCCAAGGTTTTCCAGGGTCTTTGGATTCATTCAGAATTCATTTATAACATGTATTTGACTATGAAGCCAGCTTAAGAACTTCCCTGTGTCTTTCACCTACTGTTGCCCATTCTTTCTGCACATAGAATTCACTCTCTCCTCTGTTTTGTCAGTGCAAGTTTCTGAGGGACTACACTCTAGGACGATATCCAGGTAAGACAGCCCAGGACATGAATACTCATCTGAATATTGATGACCTAAATGTCTGGCAAAACCCTACTTCAGTATACATAAGTGGGCTATTGCATAAAGTTGTCTCCAGTCATTGTGAATATGAGCAACTAGTTCTACTTCAAAGTCATCAGGTATGTTCTGGCAGAAACATTCATTGTAATTCTTTGGTGAAACTACTGCTTCTCATTAAATACACGTTTCATAATATATGTTTTCATTAAAATCTGCTCATATCAAGTAGTATGCTGAAGAAATGAGTTTCAAAGATAAATGACACACATCTATTCTTTTATTATCTATTATTATATTATCTATTATCTATTCTTCTGATCTTTACAACTGTTGTTAAGTGGATTTTTGAAGGTTTCACAGGAATTGTGTGCAATAGTAAAGGCTGGAATTTTACTACATTCCAAATGTGAATCTTAAATGTAAGATGAAGCCACGCGTAATTTATTTTCTATATCTATTTTTTCTAATAATTATTATTAGAGATAACTCCCCCCATTGTTATAAATATATATGTTTTTTAATACATAGCCCCTACTTTCCCAGCTGCATGTTAAATGCATTCCCTTTCCTCTATGCTGTATAGCAAAAATAGCAAAAATTCTTACCTTTCCACCAGCCATCTTTAGGCATTTAAAACCTTGTTGTTCTGTTCCTGAGCAAGTCATCTAAGCATCAGGCTAAGAAACTCCAATTAGTTCATGCTTACTTCAGTTTCCATAATTTCTAAAATTTTTATTCTTTTCCATTATAAGTGCAAATAGATTTGTACTCTTAACTGAAATCAAGAGATCACGAATGCAGATCATATTCTCTCAGAAGAATATGAAGTTATTCACCCCTTGGATTAGGATTTGAAATCCAATTCTAATACAATATCCTAAAATAATTATTTGTTGACAAAAAATACTTCTTTGTCAGCATATGTTTTCATCCAAAAAGCAGCGAGGTCACGAACCATTTAATAATTAATCTAAATTTACTTTCAAAAATATAACCTTCATAATTTTTTTTTTTTTAAAAAAAAAAAAGAACATGCCTGATAGAATTAAGGTTAGTTCCCAAGCTTAAATTAAAAAAAAAAATACAATCAGTAGCACTTTGAAATTTGATTTTGACTAAATCTTACCTGCATAGCAATGTATTTGGAATCACAGTTTGATGGTTGTCACAGTTCCACATTTTGCAGAAGGTTTAAATATTAGTAGAGGCTCATCATCATTCTATTCCCCTCATATTTAATGAATTCATTTTTAACATGTAGGTATATTAATTATATTATAATTTAATTACAAGATATTTGTCAAAATGTCACTGTTGTATGTTACACAGTGCAGTACACTTACAACCACCATATTAAAAGTAATTCTCTATTGAGCCTGGATACTCCTAACTTAATGATCACAATAGTATTTATGCAGTACACACACTGTCCATATCTTATTATAAGCCTAATTGTGTCTCAAAGACTTAAAAGACAGTTCTTATTTCAGGTTTACATGTGAAAATAAATCATGGTGTTTCTGAAAAAGAAGGTCAAATATTGCAGGTAAAGTAAACTATTATGGAGTATATTCTACATATCTACCTCTGCAAATATAAATGTCAAAGAGATTTGTGGTAGTTTTACCCTTTTTATTAACAAAACTGTTGACTTGGTTCTGGTTTTTAAATAATTTCCATACTTTAAATGCATGTTGCTTGTTTTCAATAGAAGTTTTCTCCTGCTTAACGTTTACAGTTTGTGGATTATTTATTCAAACTACAAGTAATATCTGCTTATCACCTCATATCTGAATTTGTACTGAACCATTTTGGAAGGTAAAATTTTGTAGTGGTAATAGAAGCACTATAGTCATTTCAGTTTTGCTTTTGTATGTTGTATTCATCTCCCCAGACAATGTAATTCACTTGCAACTGCTTGCTTTTCAAAGTTTGCCTTTTTTCCATGGCTGATAGTGTCACTAAAGGACTGGTAAGAACATATTTGTAGTTATTGAGCATAGCACTGAACATTGTCTGTTCCATTTAATTAAAAGAATTTTCGGACTTGCTTTTGAGTAATGTAATTTTAAAACAATTTCCACCCTTTAGCTACTGTCTGTAAAAGAAGCAATTGTTGCATGTGACCTTATCAAGACACATGTTTACATAACCTATTAGTGTTACATTTATTTTGAAAGACCGTATTAAACCTTACAGATAATTGAACAAGACATAAAAAATAGTTTGTTGACAAGAATTACATAAACATGAAATAATAAATCACACACAAAAGACGTTTTAATTTCTAAGAACCAATACAATTAGAAGGCAATATGATCGTACTTCCCTCCCTTTCAATGGAAAGCACTAGGCTTCATCAAAATAATAGTTAATAATAAGTATGTATTTGCCATCCTTCTTGCAATGTTTTTCTTCTTCAGATGATCTAGCTGCCTTCTGTGACATATTGTTTAAAAATACACACTGAATATAGAAGTAAGAGGGAAGGAAGGATATTAGAGTTGCATCAACCTAAGTTCATGCATGACAAGTTATCTAAGGCAGAAATCTGACCATTCCGTTAGCAACTATGAGACTGAAGGTATCATTAAGTTCTGCTGAGAGCTAACAAATTACCAGCTGAGAGAGCAAAAGCCTGTGAGTGAAGCTCACCATTGAAGGAGTACAAATAATGTAACAGATTACCCTCTGTTCACAGTAGATATTGTAATGACTCCATTCTTACTGAGAAGAGAGGATTCAGAGAAAACTGCGTAGTCACTATTCAAATAAATAGATTAAATCTAGTAGGCATTGAAAGCATTATTTTACCTTTAATATGCTAAAGTCTTTTGAGTATTAAGTGTTATTAAATGAAATGAAAATGACACTTCTCATTTAACTGACCTTTTAAATCGTTACAACAGTTATGAAAAAAAAAAAAAAAAAAAAAAAAAAAAAAAAAAACAGTGTTAGTAGTTTGAAAAATATCATTTGGGCCTTTAGCTAAATAGCAATTCGACAGATGATTAATATGCCTCCAAGAGCAGTCTTCAGCATCTGTATCATGTAATTGGAATATAAGGACAGAGTCTTTCCCTCTCCCTTTACATCCTTTACTCTGCTTCCAAAAGGGGAACATAACTATAAGTTCAAATATTATACCAAGTAATCATTTGTTGTTTGTTTTGTTTTGTTTTTCCTGAAGTTTCCAACGACAAAAATATTTAGAAGTGCTTCACTGCAGTCTTGAGCTTGTGTATTTGTGCCCTATAGCACAGTAGGATACATTACAGTTAGCCATAGCTCATAGCTTTTTAATTTTTTTTCCTGAAATGTGATGCAGATAAAATATTGAAGAAAAATCTGAGAGCTCTATAATAGAGCTGAATTACAGCTGGAGGAGGAACATTTAAGATCTGAGGCCCTTTTTAGACTACACCATAAGTGACATTTAGAAGAATATTTTCAAGAGTGGTTGTGGGATATAGGAGCTGTTCAGATTCAAGCTGTTGTGGCCAATATCTCTGACAATCTTTAAAGTGAAGTTGCATATTCTGTTCCAACCTTTGATTTTAAATGAGAAATAAAACAAACAACAAAAAAGCAACCTTGATATGTAAAAACCTGTGTGTATTTTTAGTGAGTGATCATTCAGTCAGAAAACATCTTTACAGTTTAAGGTGGCAAAGCATAAAGTTTAAGTTTTTAATTGTTGGAAGCTGCTTCTTATCCTAAACTAGGACTTCAGATTACTTTGCTCTCAGTCAAAAAATCCTCATCTAGTCTCACCTAGACTCACACATTTTTAAGTCAATATTAATTTAGTAAGCTTTCAAATAAGGGCCTGAGTTTTTATTTTCATTTGGTTTAGAAGAGTTAGAAGATAAATGTTTACTCTGAAACTTTATGCTGTTTAAGGGGTTCCTAGATGATATGCACACTATTTTTCATATTTGGACAGCTAAAGGAAAAATATTGTACTTGCTGTATTAGTATATGCTGAAATGAAAGCAAAACATAGTGGTTTTTTGTTGTTGTTGTTGTTTTTTTTTTTTTAATTGTCGGTGAATTAAAACAGTAGAAGCAACATAATATTGTCATTTACTGATACATATCAGGCAGTCTGGCAGCTGCATGAACTAATTAGACTGTGCAATTTCCATCAATATATTCCTCATTCATCAAAATACATTTGACTATCTTAGCCCATTAGAATGAAATGTATTTTCTTTTGATTATTCAAGAAGAATTCCAATGACATTGACATTCTATTAAACAAGAGCTGGAGAGTATTTCATATTCTATTATTATTGTTACTAGTAAGAAGATAAAAAATACCATATCACTTACTGACAATTTTCAGATATTTTATCACTTAGGCAATGTTTAAGAACATTAAGTAAAGCAACCAAATACAATGACAACTAAAATTACTAGGAAAGAAGAATCTACAGCAGTGATTGAAATTCTAACACAGATGCTGCCCAAGCTGTTATTCTACTTCAGGAAATACTCGTACGAAATAGTACATGAGGACTATATTACTGGATTTGGCAGAAAACTATTTTTTCACATAATTTCTTTGAACATTTGACTTAAATATTCTTTTTTTCATGTTATATTTTAACATCATTGATATCAAAGGATGTTGGCAAAGGGGCCAACATATAATTTTAAACTGAGATGGACAGATGACTCAATTTTAATATACTATAATTCAGAATTATTTTAACATTCACAAAAAATGCGGGGGGGGGGGGGGGGTTCTTGTTTCTTTGTTTGACTTGAACTTCTTTATAACCTTAGAAGAGGTTTTATAGAGGTGTTTAAGAAAGAATGTTACCCCTTTGCATCTTTAATAAACAAGGGAGGATCACAATACTCATGAAAACCGTCATGAGGGTGTATGATCCTTAACAAAGTGTGGCAGGATAGAACAATTTTGTTTATTATGTTGTGTAGGAGATTTCTTTGTAACTTAAAAAAGTTAAAAGTTCACATTATTTCATTTTCTAATTCCTCAAGGACAAGTAAATTTGGTTCTCTCCAAATGCCCGTTCTGACACTCATGCTCTGTCCCAGTAACACTACATTTTCCTTCCCTCCAGAATTTTCTTCCAGGCTTTCCCACTTCCATGCATATGGAAGGCATGCATTGCCTGTTTCTGCTCTGAGAATTCTGCTTCCTTTAAATTTTGTATCTCATCTCTCTAAAATAATTTTGCTATCTTCTTCCTCTCCTTGAAACATGGCATTTTTCCTTCCCCACCTAACCTGATTTTCTCTTCCCTTTCCATCCTAAACCTCACACTTTTACTTTTCTTCACAAATGTCTCCCTTTCATCACCTCACCATGATTTTCTGCAATGACTCAGATCCCTTTGCTGCTTTACATAGCAACTCTCATTATTATTATTATTATTATTTTTAATGAAATAATAGAGTACTTTTTCTCTTGCTCCATGGACCTTAAATAACTGCAATAAAGGACCTAAACTAGAAAGCTGTTGAACTGGCTGGACAGTGGAGCCTGTGAAAAGAGAAAAGAAACTGTACCAGAATGAGGGAAAATAAATAAATAAACTAATTAATTAATAACAAAGACAGTTAAAGCACTGTGGTACTCAAGAACTCAACAGGGACAGCAAAATTTGCCCACTCTAAAGAGAAAAAATCTCCAACACACTGTCCCGCAATTGTATTTATGGCCAAATGAAATATGGCTCTCATCAGTTCAATAAATATCCCCCAATTTAACTTTAAAGCAAAAGAAGGAAAAAAAAAAAAAAAAAAAGAAATTACAAGAACAACAACAAAGAAGAACCAGGGACTGACAATTACTAAAAATTAAATATTTCATCAATAATTCCACCATTAATAATCCAACAGACAAATAAAACCCCAGAACTGTTTTGTCTCATACTGTAAAAGAGACAAACCCAAGAAATTATTATTTTCTCCTTCAGATGCTCGGAAACTGAGATAGCTGTGATAAGCAAGTATTCAGGGTTTCAGATGTTCATTCAGAGATTTAGGAAACTAATTCTTTAGTAGTTTATTGTATTTTCTATTTTTGATTGTTGAAGGAGCATTGCCTATTTTCTCTTTTCAGGAGATAGATTTATGAATAAAAACATCTAATTTTAATTACAAAGACTGAATCATAAGCAAGAGGTGACTATTCACCTGGTAGCTACAGTTAGGTCAATTGCAACAAGACATTAATACTTTCATTTTATTTTATTTTTGCTTTTGTAGTTGTTGTTGCTGTTATGTATATGAACCTTTGAAACACAAATAACAAGATAAACTACAGGATGATTATATTCATCAGGAATTTAGTGTGTAGACCCAATTTCCGTATTCTACAGCCTAATATTTCTTTGAAAGACCTTGATCAAAAACAGTACAGGTGCCTGCATCGGAACACATATCCTGCCTTATCAAGAACCAGTCATTGAAAATTTATTTTATTGTGTGTTGAATTTACTACCATTGCATTACAGCTTATCAGTATTCAGGACCACATTTCACAGTGTGTTGAACAATAGAAAAATCTAACCAGAGATGGAGCAGTAAGTAAGCAGAAGAAAAAATGCTTTTCAGTCTATTCTAGATACAGTTCTCTTTTACCCTTTCCTCTAATTATCATCTTTCAATAATATTTTAACAGTAGTTGAAAATAAATTCCTGAACAACAATTATTACTACTTTATAGAATGATATATCTGCATAGTATTTACACAGCATTAAAATCTCAAGAACCTCAAAAGCAGCTAATCAAATTTTATAATGTTATTCATAGATGCAGTTCTGATTAAATTCAGCAGGGTAGACATGTGAAAAAGGCTTGTGGGATTCAGTGCCAAATTAAGACATATAGCTGCAAACACGGAGGCTCAATGTGCAGATGCCTCAGCTGAAGCAGAGAGACCAACATATACTGAGTATTAACCACTAGAAGTTTTATGCTTTAATTTACAGTCTCAGATTCTTATAAGTTTTATTTTAATGTCATAAAATTATGTGTTATTCTGACAAAACAAAAGCTTGGCAAAGGTACAGATATTGTCTTATATCTATATACCCAGAAAACCTGATGTTCCACTGCAGTTTTTACCTCGCTGCTTGGCACATAAAAAAGATCTGTAGGGTCCTTCTCACCTGAGACTAGTAGAAAGTTCTTCTAGACAAGAAAGACCCAAAGCCATTGATTTCTAAGAAAATTCTCTCCCTGATTTCAGGAAAAAATAAAAAAATAAGCTTGCATTTATAGTGGCTGTAAAGAAACCCTATAAAGACATGAAATCAGATGTTATCGCTGCGGCTGCTCTCAAAACCTAAGAGCACTGGAAGCACTAAATATTTTTAGTGTCTATATGAACTCTGATTTGTCTCCCCCCTAAGAAACAAAGGACTGCAATGAGCATCACAAAACCTATCGATATCTTGCTTAGTCTGGAGTCATCCCACTGAGACTGTGAACTTACAGGGTAGGCACACATCCTCATCCTCAATCTGTAAGACCCAGGTCTAGGCAGCCTTTCAGTTTACAGGCACCACTCCTGTCTCTGGACAAGAAAGAGTTAAAATACCAAGTTGAATTGGCCGTGCAAACAGGTTTCTATGGGAAATGAAGAACCATGATAGACAAAAACAAAGAAAACAACATCTGTCAGAAGGAGATGAAGTAATGGGGCAACTGCTGTGACTGTGCAGAGATTTAGCCTAGGGACAGCAAGTCCAAGAAGGATCAGGGAGGTGAGAAATGCTTCGGAGACATCCATGTTCAAATAAACATTACCAAGTGTTGTGGTTTAACCCGGCCGGCAGCTAAACACCACACAGCTGTTCGCTCACCCTCACGCCTCCCTCTCTGGGATGGGGGAGAAAAATGGGAAAGTGAAGCCTGTGGGTTGAGAAAGTTTATTACGATAGGAAATAATAATAATAATAGTAGTAATAGTAATAGTAATAATAATAGTGTGTACAAAACAAGTGATGCACAATGCAATTGCTCACCACCCGCTGACCAATGCCCAGCCCAACCCTGAGCAGCCGGCCCCCCACCCTGGCTAGCCACCCCTATATATTGTTTAGCATGCCATCAGATGGTATGGAATACCCCTTTGGCCACTTTGGGTCAGCTGTCCTGGGTCTGTCCCCTTCCAGCTCCTGCTGCACCCCCAGCCTGCCCACTGGCAGGACAGAGCAAGGAGCTGAAAAGTCCTTGGCTTAGTATAAGCACTGCTCTGCAGCAATTAAAACATCAGCATGTTATCAGCACTCTTCTCATCCTAATCCAAAACATAGTACCCTACTGGCTACTAGGAGGAAAAATAACTCTGTCCTAACTGAAACCAGGACACCAAGAAGTCAAAACATGCTAGCACATGAAAAGAAATTATTGAAATTGTGGATATCAGAGGCTGAATATAAAAGCCATTCACTTAAAGAAGAGATTAATTACAAGTTATGATGTGCAGTGTGTGAACATCTAAGGTTAGGGTAGATGATAATTTTGAGGGTAAGAGGATAAGCAGAACAGATACAAGATAAATATTATAATGGCAAGATGTACTAAGTACAACATGAAGTACTTAAATGATACAAATTGCAAGGAAGGACAAGATTATGTTATTGGCTTTTGAATTTATTGCTTTGATTAAGACCATTTTTTGGCAGTTATAAGCTGCAAGAATACCTACAAACCTATAAATACTGCCTACTGGTATTTCAAAGCAGTGAAAAAGCATTTACAGAGATCTCTTAGATGTTGTTTTATCATGATTTTTTTTTTTTTTTTTACTATTATTTTTAATATCATGTATCTGGAGAAATCATTAACTCCTCAATTTCAGTATTTTCAAATACAGTTGTACATTTTTCTAATTCCTAAAAGATCACCTAGACTAATACCCTTTGCTGTTTCCAAAGCAAGATTTTGTTAGCAAACAGAAGTAAATAGAATGAATTGTCTACAATAAAACATATTGTCCCAGTGAAACTGGGCTTTAGGATCAAAAAAATCCATTGAATTTGTCTTCTAGCCGGTTAACAGGTTAGCCAGTTAACAGGTTAGCCTGTTAAAGGAAACCATCAACACAGGTCTCCACGAGACATTAAAAGAAAGGATCAGTGCTTCGTACTTTCAAAAGAAGTATTTCAAATTCAAAAGGTCATTATGCAGTACAGCTAAAAATGTTTAGCACCCTCTTTATAAGAAGCTATAAAATTTATTTGCATTATATGAATATTTAGCTTTGTAGAGTAACCTGTAGCAACTGTATGAAGATATTTGGATTTCTTCCTGAATATATTTACCCTTCCATAAGACTCTCCTCATTCAGATGCATGTATGTTTTTCCTTTTAACATCAGCTAATATTTGCAGAAATAAGTCATGTAGCATAGGAAAACATCTTTTTTATATATATAAAGACGATAAACTACCACCAAACGTTTAAATATTTTTCCTTTCCTTCTCCTCTCCCAAGATAAGAAAAATACTAATTTCCCACTACTCCCTTATTACATAAAGCTCAGGGGTATCTTACACCAATGCCATTCTCTTCAAGTGAGATAAACATTTATTGTTGTTTTCCTTTTGACTTACTGCTTAAACTTACACAAGCCACATTTCTTAAACACTATTTAGTGGGTATTGGGGGTGTGGGGGAGGGCAGAATTCTCTGTAGTGTGGTAGTGCAGAGTTCTGATACAGCTTCTGTGTGAAAGGAAGTGTTATTGAAAGAGTACCATATAACTGAACAGCAGCCATTAGAAGACTGTCGACTGCCAGTGGTTAGTTTTATCCACTGCTCTAAGGTTAATTACACTGTCTTTGATGAAATGTCTACAGAAATTTCTAAAGGACATGTTACTATCCAAAAACTCAAAATCTATTTCTCCTGCTGAAATGTCAATAACCTTTCAGGCCCTGTATTATTTTTACAAAAACAGATATAACATTGCTTTTAAAGGAGCTATTGCTTAACAATTCAAGCGAACTATACTTTATTGTTAGGTATTTTAACAACAATAACAAAGTTCAAAAAAATAAGGTAGCTTTTTTTTTTCCTGCATTCTAATCCAGTTACACCTGCTATGATTGAATTGAAAAAGAAATCAGAGAAACATTTAAAGTTTCCATAAGCCTTTTGCTTTATATTCCAAGATGTCTCTTAAAATAACAATTTTCTGTTTTCTAAGTTTGAGAACAGTGACAGTTCTAGCAAGAGAAAAAAAATATATAATAAGAAACAAACTAGAAGTGACTAGCTTTTGAAAAAGGAAGTAATTGTAAATGTGTTATTGAAATAACAGTGGGATGTTAATTTCAAAAATTAGGTTTAACCATTTCTTTGCATTGAAATATAAGTCAGTTTAGCAAGAGAACTTCTACAATGGAAAAAATATATATGTTGAAGAGAACTGCATGGATCACAGGTTTAGTAATGGGATTTGGAGCCTTTCACTTTGAGCTCATGGGTTCAAACTCAGCCCAATTTAGAAATGGCCAAAAGTTGAATGGCAATTCATAGAAATGGCAAGTAAAGGCCTTTTGTGACTTGTGTGTGAAATGATGTAACAATATCAATTATTCTACTAGATGAGTATTTATACTAAAAATTTTGTTGTATCAATATTTCACCCCAGTTTTTCACCTCTTGACTGTGGGATTCTCTACTGGCATTAAATTCAATAGATTATTCAATACTGAATGTGAGATCATACTTATTGAAATGAGACAATTGAGACAATTACAAACAGAAATACACTAAAAGAGTGCGAGGCATTCAAATAAAGCCCCCAGACTGTATCCAGGCAGGTTTGCACGAAGAATGAAAGTCAAAATCACTGATCAAAATAGAATATGACCTCATATACTGACTGTGATTTCAACATTCCTGTTTTTGAAAAGTATATAGATTTTTAACATGGAAAGAGGAGAGTAAATTCTGAGTATTACATTTCCTTAAATATTCACGGAAAAGGAATAAGGAACAAGCTATGAAGTGATTCACTTATTTGGAGTTGCCTAGCTTTACCTATTGATGGAAGAACCAAAGGATAAACCCACCCCTCTTTCATGTGCTTAAAGCAAACACCTGAAATTATTAAGGACAAAGTGCATCCGTCTTAAATATAATTTAGAGTCCTGATTTCAAAAATAAGCAGATGACAGTATTGTTCTCAATAAAAACTACATATTTATTATTCAAATTAGGTACAGGACAGATCACTTTTTCAACATCCTTTTAACTAACAATTAACATTAAAACTTCTTGAGACATAGGAAATACACTAACCATAAAATTATAGAAGTTTGGTTCTTTCTTGAAAATTCTGGCTAGTTGGAAGCTTTATGTGTGAAGTCCGTACAAACTCAGAAGGAAAATACACCTTAAATTATCAATACAATTTTCACTCAGTCTGTCAGTTGTGGATCTTTCTTCTTTAATAAGTTGTCTAAAATATCTTGCAGGCTGTGTTATTCCTCTTTGATGTTACATCAAGTGAGAAAGATTAAAGTCTGGCTTGAATTTATCACCAATGACATTTCTGTGACTTTGGTCCATCAATCCTTTGTGATGGGAAGATGTCAGAACAAAGTCATCACAAATTATGTAATGTCACTCCACCTAAACCACAATGCCAAACAAGCTGATGAAGCATACTGTTGTGGAGTCTATATCCTTCCATAGGATATAGACTCCACAACATTTATAGGTTCATGCCTCTGATTTATAATTCTCCTGAGATGATGAAATTCACAAGGATCAAACCGTTTTGGACTAATTGTTACATGTCTTGCATGATAGCTTGATCCTTTAATATACTGAATAATCTCCATTTCTAAAGTGTAATTCCCCTCTTTGCTCTTTCAGAATTAAGGAAGTTGTAGAAACTTCCCCAAATAAAATATAGTTGAAATATATTTATGAGAGCTGCAGGAAGCAGCTGCTGGATATTTTCATTTCCAGAATTTTCCAGAAATCCTTCTCCTTTACTATGAAGAAAAGACTGGAAAACTGTCTTTGTGACAAATGACCTTCAACTTAATTGCAAATCTGCAATGTAAGGTGAGGTGATAAAACCCAGTGGAATTTTTCTTACATTTTCAACTCATTTTCTGATGTTTAATTTTTTAAATCGATTTTGTCAAAATTTTAGAAAAATTTAGAAAATTTTTTAGTAGAGCTATTTGAAATTGGTCTGCTTTCATTGATGCCTACAGTCCCAGAAACTCTAGAACTGTTATTTGAATAATAGTCATAATGATCTTTTAGGATTATTATTTGAAATGCACAATACAGAATTTCAGCCTGCACTTGAGAATTGCATAGGTCTCTCTTCATTAGTTGAGTCTTCATGTACTACTTTTTTTGTTGTTGTTTTTCATTTGTTTTTGTCCATTTGCAGTGAATATACTTACTCATCTTTCCACAGTGAGAATTTTTTAACACAATTCTGACATGCAAACCAAACTTATTTGACGGAAGTACACATCCAGTTTAGAGTCTAACACTGGTGGTAGTTCTTCACAGTGATTTTAGTCAATATACCACCACCACAGCAAATAAACTAGACCAATTTTCTTGAGAGATTGTGAGTGTTAAAAATTCACAAATGTTCCAGTTTTAGTTTAAAAGTTGTTGTTTATTTTAATTATGTTAAATTATTTTGTATGTATACCCATCAAAATGCTATATAACTACTCCACAATTAATATGTATTATAAACAGGTACTTTATTGCTATTTTTATCTCATTCCCCAACCCCTCCCCACCCACCCCTTTTAACAGGATGTCTACTATAGTTATTGAAAAAAAATCCACTTATAAGAATATCCTCCAAAGACAAAATGTAGGGACTAGATCATACCAAATCATCAGCACTCTAAAGTCTGGTAACCATTCTGCCTATTACCAAGCAAAAACTGTTAAGAAGCTCCCACATGTATATATATATGTATATTTATGTATAAAATATGTATTATGTATTATGTATTATATGTATTATGTAATATGTATTATGTATTATGTATTTATGTATAAAATATGCTTGCCAATTCACATATTCCAGTTACATTGCATTTGACTACTCCCTCACACTGGGTAGATGATATATTGATAGGTTGATCAAGGATTGCTCATTAACCATCCTTTACAAAGTTACTGATTGAACAATAATCTTAAAAGATCTTGCTTGCCATGAATAGCAGGAGATATATAGACTTTTTCTTGTCACTTCTGTACACCTATCTCAATTAAAAATTATCATCTTAGTTACAGTCAATAGTTATCTAAACTTCATCTGCATTAAGAATGATTTTAAGTCAATTGGCTAACTTTAATATGTATGCCAATCCTGAAGGTGTAATAATCCTTAAGAAAAGTCTACTAGAATATATTCATAGCACTTGTCACACAATATACTATGCCAGGATAAAGAGAACAGATAATATGTAAACATCATTTATGCAGTGAAAAATAGTTTTGGAACCATTACACAGGGATTAAGGAAAAGGAGGGTCTACCAGTGGCCACAGTTCATCTTAAAAACTCTCATAGCAAAGACATTTCAGCTCCAAATACCCTATAGCAATTTGTGATTCTCATTATTAACATATTTACTAGCAAAATCCCAAACATAATTGTAAGTCCTTAAAAAATTCCCCCCCTCACCCCTTTTTTAAGGGAAAAAGAAAAATAAAGCAAACACAAGACAGCACATGTATTGCTCAAAACTTAATATAAAGTAAATCTACAAGTCTGTGAAAGATTGACAATAGGAACTTTTTTTCCCCTCCTAATACTATATGTATTTTTGCTTCATACCTTCTTATGGTTTTTCATGGAGGTATTCTGCCCATTAGTGTACAAAAATGACCATGCATTTGGAACACCTGTCCCAACACCAAGACAGAATAATCACAGTCAATGTCAGCAACCCTCATGTTATCACAAACATTTTTTTTAGATAAAATTGTATCTCTGGAAAAAGAAAATACTATTTTGCTTCATCCATTATGCTGATATCTTAGTTTTCAGCTTCTGGGAAATACTCCCCTAGAACTGAAATAAAGTGGAAATGTCAAAACTGTCCTTTCCTCATTGCATCAATGACAAAATCAAGTAACATTTTAGATTAGAAGCTTCCTCCACTGTGGGCTGGAAGAAGGAAGCGTCTCTGAAGGTGTACAGAAAGCACATCTGCAGACATCTGTGTGTGTGCTGGAAAAAGAAAAAAAAAATGGTCTGCTGTTAAAATGTTGGGGAATTTTGGCAGTGAAGAGAAGAAATTATGGAATAAGCGTTCTATGTCTTCACTTTTTATGGGCATACTGTTAAAATTTTAGTTGTCACTTAAAATAATTACAGGGGGCAGTTTAAAATCCAAATGGAGAACAAAGCAAGCAAACAAATCTCTACATTTGATCCTCAAAACACCAAATGGGAAATAGCTGCAGATAGATGGCTGTTATCATGGAGGTGATATAATAGCTTTCCCCACAGAGCACTGATTCCATCTCCAAGCTCTCTGTTCCACTCCACAACAAAACAGAACAAATTTTTCAAAGGCATATAGATTTGTCAATGCTTGTGCCTCAATGAACTAGAGATATCACATACTTTTTATTGTATTACACACCATTAGAACATGTAGTTTTCCTGTAGCAGCAAAAGTAACTTCTACAGAGATGCAGAGTGGCAGAATGACCAGCATTGGAAGAAGGCCCCAGGATACAAAGCAACTTGGGATAGATCAGAGAAAACAAGATGAAGAATATAGTTAAAGGTGTTCATGTGCATGGACATAAAAAAGAGACTAATAAAACTGGAGACTACAAAAATAAGGACAGGGAAGTTCCAATGGCATTTGTTTAGCCTAGAGATGGCTTATAATGGACTCCTACAAACTGGTCATACATAGTGCCTGATTTCTCAGAAGAGTATTTGATCACTTTCCAATAAAAATCTGGAAGAAACAATAGAAGGAAGATGGGAGAAGAGAGATTCTGACAGAGAAAATTTTATAAGCCATTATTCATTACCTTTTCTTCATGGAACAAACTACGTATCAGAGCTGCCAAGAAAAAGAAAAACCTTCCGGGGACAGGGAGAACTTCTATTTCAAAATGAGCAATCAAATTATCAGAGTGTCTCCACTGGAAAGCTTCAGTGGATGACTAACTGCTGCCTTCTGCTCATTACTTCTCTCAAAAGATGAATTGAGGTCCTTTGTATTCTCCGGTAACTGAAGTTTCCGTTTTGCCTTTTCTATTTTTAAGAAGTAGTTACAGATGAAGAGAAAATGTGCTGCAGTAATAGAGCCACATCAGGAAATATCCTCCTCAGCTGCTGTTCAGAAACATTTGAAATGCCTTCTAATAGAATGCTGCTTGTCCCATAACATTTGTAAGTGACTGTGCTTCAAATGCAAATTTCTTCATTACATTGAATTGCATTAAATTTTATAAGTACTCTGCTGCACATATCCCCTAAAAACAATTTGCTGAGAAAATAAAACGATGTGGTATGATGATATGCATCCATTAGATAATACCTGGAAATAGCTTTACAAACATATTTCATTTTAGTTGCTACTTAATGATTTAGTTTTAGTGGGTAGCTTATGGATTCAGCCATTTCAGTGCAATGAACTAGAATCATCTTCAGAGCTGGAAACTTTATTAGTTTGATTATTATGCCAAAAATGACAAGCACATGTAGATTTATAAAACAAGAAAAAAGTTACAGTCCATTGACTGTACCCTCTTTCAGCCTTTAAAGGCACTAACTAGAAGTACATCTCAGCATTGTTAACAACAGTTGTCTTCCCAGGGAGTGCCTTATTAATATTTTTTGGTAGCAGATAATAATAGGCAGATACTTTCAGAAAATGCCAAAGTACTAATTTTGGGATGAGACAACACAGTTTAGGCCAAGGTCACTAATGCTCATTAAAAGCACCTTTACAACCTACTGAAAAATCAGAGGTGTTAGAAAGGGATGGCAAAATCCCAATACCCCTAAACAATCCTGGTTGTCTAAATTCACTAGCACTACAAACAGATAAAGTGGTTTTCATGGATTATTTTCAACTATGATGCATTTCTGCTCAACCTAGCATGCCAGCAACAAAACTGCACCTCACATACAATTCTACATAAAACCACTGGAGAGAAATACACTCACTGAATTTAATTCTAGGCAATATTTTGCTCTTCGACAATTCTCAACAATGTCAGTACTTTCAAGCTCAAACCTAATGCCCAATTCAACTATCTAACCTTTGCATGTGGTCAAAAAAAGATGGATAACCATTACATTCCCTGACTGCATGGCATAGATCACACTAATCCAGTCACAGATTAAATAAATAAATAAATAATACCCTCCAAAACACAGCAGTTTAAACATAAATAATACAGTGGCAGATTATTTTCCTGTCTCTACCAAAATCCTCTCTTCAGTTTATAAACTGACTGATGAGACTCCTTTTTCTGCTGCAGAAGAGCTCTTAAGAGTCCTAGGTAATGGGAACATTAGCTGTCCTAAAAACAACAACAAAAAATCTTTAAAAAAGAAAGAACAAAAAGCAAAACAACATTATATTAATATCATCAACTAAATTAAACTAAACAAACAAACATTCATTCACTTTCTCTTTGTGCATGCTTTTGGGAGCTGGAATATTTTTGCAATGACATTACTTCAGTGATGCTCTGAGCATGTATCTGGTGAACGTATCAGGTGAACGTATAATTTCTTTCAGAGTTGCTACACACTGCACCCTTCTCACTCCCATGCTCACTATCTTACTATGTCTCAGAATGTTTCTTTTCCTCACCTGCCTCCTGTGCCTAACTCCTGACTACAACTCTTGTTTACCAGCCAAATCTCTGAAAACACTATAAAATAGGCAGCAGAGCTGAAGTGGGGCCAGAAACCACAAAGGAAGAATAATATTTCACATGAACTGATTAGCATTAATTTCCATATTGATTCCCTTATTACTGTAGAGCACCTAACTTGTTTCAGTGCAACGCAGCAACTCCTATGAACCTGCTCATGAAATTTTTATATAAGAAGTTTTCTGGAATTGACTTATTTTCCTATAGCTAGGCGGTACAAAACCCTTTAGAGCACTTGTCTTGGAAAACAGAAGCATGTTTATTTTAACAAATAAAATGTTTTGTGTTTTGACACAGTATATACAGTTGAATGTTTAGCTTCTTTCACGATTTTTTTTTTTCATTTAGTTATCGTGAGACATAATTCTTTAAAATAATTGAATAAAGCCTTGCTGCAGAGAGACAATCACTGGGTGACAATCACTGCCTTGAAGTTCATGGCAAGTTCTCAAATATTGCTAGAACTCAAAGAGTTAGCAAATGCAGCTGGTGACTCTTGCAGCTCTCTTTTGATGAACAGGTGTAGCTAAGCTGTTAATGGGAAAGATCTCCTGGATGAAGTTTTATACATTTGTGATAGGTACATGACAGGTAACACAATGATAATGAGATGTAATACCTTTTGTGAGGCACAGAAGTATTGTCATCATGAATGCAGGTGAAAGTGCTGTTCTTTGGTGGCACAGCAGTAAAGAATTCCAAAGCAGAAGCTCCTTTCTTTACTCCCATGCTCTCAGGTATTCAGAAATACTACCCTACATGTCGGACAGTAATGATTTATTTTATTTTATTTTATTTTATTTTATTTTATTTTATTTATTTATTTTCTAGAATCTTTGTTAAAAGTACAGCCCATTGCAAGATTTAGTTTAGTAAATCGACACATCCCAAAAGAAGCTATACAGTGTTTTAAAGTGAACTAAAAAAAGACCTGTAAACAAATGCAGTAAGGCTATCTTATTGAATAGCTGACTGCTTCCATTCATACACCCGGATATTCTAAAAAATCTCTCAGTCTGCCCTCAGGGTCAGGAAATAATTCTGACAGGAAAGAGAGATCAAAGACTAATTTGCAGTGACAGGTACACTGCACAGGTTTCACACTAGTACACATGAGACTATTCCTTTTTTCCTCATTTTTCTTGGGTTAGTGCTTGTTTATATGAGTCGAAGTACTTATCTTCTGCTGTAGGACAGCATACAAAAGTCTTTAAGAGAGAACTGTCACTAGACAAAATGACAGATATTGTGTCACTTAGAGCTGAGTTATTTTTTCCCTGATTGGGCATTACCATCAACACTTAGAAACGTTATCTGAGAAAAAAACTTTGCTGGAGAAACTGAGAAAATACGAGCATTTCATTTTACTTTTAAAATTTGTTAATTTTCACAGCTTTTTAGGAGTGAACAAGATAGTATTAGCCAGAAATCTGTCAATTCCTATACCTTTGCTCACTCTGTGCTTTTTGGTAATTTTATTTATGGAAACTTGTTTCAGAGGAAAACCTACAAAAAAATAAACAACACTTTAGTAAAAGATAATATTGAGAAAAGGCAGTTTCACAATTGGAGGCAACATACAAACTGAGTACTGAAAGATATGACGATAATGTGGAAATGTTGTTTTGTTCCCTGAAAACCATTAAGTATATTTTCTCTGAACATTTTGCTGTTTCTTCATTCCTCTGCCCTCTAAAGGGCAGTCTGCAGTTCTTCTTGAATACTGCACAAAAGCCTATTTATATTTCAAAGTATAATCTTTAGAATCCTAACAGTTACTCTTCAAGAGTCTGTTCACAGCATCATTAGCTTCCTATACCAGCAAAAAGATCTGGATTTTAGCGATTACAGGAACTGCAGCTTTGGCTATCAGTAATGAATGGAAAATTATATGGGGCACAAAATTACAAAAGAGTTTGCGTGAGATATTATTGCATGAAGGGATGGCAACTACAATCAATATCCGTTCTAGTAATCTTACAGTCATGTTGTGCTTATGCAGCTGAAGAGATTCTAGAAAATAAGTCCCCTAGCTTCTGTCTTTGAAAAAAATATGAATATTATGTCTAATTCAAAGAGCACTGCTAATTATGTGACTGATTTTTCATTACTATGAATGAATATTGCTGAATACCAATTCTGAAATGCTGACAATATATAACTTAAATTATCACTGTCATTTCATATTTACAAATAATGCATTAAGAGTGAGTTAGAAAGTGATGCCACAGAAGTTTCAGAAGGTAAATCTGAATTCTATGTTTCATTAAAAAAAAAAAAAAAAAATGCAGTTGTTCTGGATCCTGAGCTTTGCTTTACAAACTGTTTTTTCCTGACACATGCACTTTTTCAGACAAACCTACTAAAGCATAAGAAATGTGGCAAGTTAAAGAGCACATTTTCACTTTACAAAAATAATATTAATACTGCTTTAGTAATTAAGTAGCTTTCTTATTATTATTGCAAACATACATTTAGACTAGACAAAATTGTGACAATTCATAAGAAATAATAATTTCACATTGTTTTGCCTTGTCATTCTTTAGGATGCATTTGCTACAAATTGGTTCATCTGAAGATTGTCATAAATGCTTTATCTGTCTTTCAGAAGTTAATAAGCAGATAAACAGTTTCACAAAGCCACAGAAAACTAGGATTTCCTCTATGTTTTCCTGTGACTATAACTTACATACTCATTTTAAAATAAATCAAGATGTTCCTGACCTATTTAATTCAGAAAGCTTTTGGAAGAGATGTTTAAGATCTTGTCCTACAAGAGGTTTAATTCTGACCTTATATATGGAGATTGGGGCCCAGAAAGTAGGGGGAGGTTGTGGGGATCTGAAGTCCAATTTCTTACCATGGAAATGATACATGTATTACACATATATCCAGGGTGGTGAAAAAAAGGTAGCAGGATGAAGCTAGTGCCTAAACTGGGTAATTTATCCTGAAAGACTTATATTTACTTATATGTCTACAACAAAGCTTACCAAAAACTGCCATCTAGAGGCAAACAATCATACTCTGCTCATATACAAAGAAAATCTTTAAGGCTACAAAAATGCTGCACAACTACAGTAGTTTCTCTATCCTCCGTGAAGACAAATGCACACCCACATAGGTTAAGCACTGTATTTTCTATTTGATTTACAATTCCACATAAGTCCCATTCTACTTTTCCTGTTTCAGTTCAATAAATCTTGCTATCCTGTGCAACCTCTTAACAGTGACTGATGAAACAGGCAGTGTAATGTCCCAAGAGTATAACATGTAGCAGTCAGATGGGTACTGTAGTTAAAACCAATACTGAAATGCAGAATACATATAGTGCAGTGTTCCAATCTGGGCAAGTAGTTTTGCATGCTTAACCTTGCACTTCTGGTTTTCCTTAAGCCCCTAATGCCAATCATAATCTAACAGAGAATGTCATGTTTAGTCCACCAAATATGATTTCAGTTTAATGTGACTGTACTATTCCCTGGATTTTATAATTTATAATTTTATAAACAAACTATGATTTTGACAGCAGCATTAAAATGTTTTTTTTGGTGCTGTCTTTGCTGTTGAAGTAATTTGGAAACCACTGCATTAAAATGTTTTTGCATATTCAAAATAATTGGGCTTTGTATGTTTCTAAATGTTGAAGTAACCTTCAATATTGTGCTGAATATGCATCTTCATTTACTTTTGTATATGAATTTCACAAAAAGAATACCACATTATTTGGTGATTCTAAAAACATTCATTTTAAAAAAGAATAATCCATGTCTCCTAACTCCTTTTTATTTTTTCCTTTTGCTGACATCTCACTACAAAAACTGTGGGTTTTGTCCTTCTCAGGATGCCGTAAGGTAATAACTATATGATTGCATTCCAGGGTCTGATAGGGATTGTTCAACAATTTTGTGGACTTTTGGTAATGTTTTTGCAGTTCCAGCAGCAACTTCTCCAAGCTGGTTGTAGCAAGAGAGGAGAGTAGCTGCCCTGGTGGAAGTAGCTCATAAACTGTCTTGTCCACATGAGAAGCAAGGCCTGAATATGTGCACATGCTGCTTAGCTGACTGTCTCCAAAAGCATCAATTAACTGTCAATTACATAAAGTACAAATGTTCTAAATAATTCAGAATGCAGCTGTTTGCCTAGAAATTACCAATAGATGCAGTATGAAAATGCTCAACTATTTTAAATGGTGGTAGTATGGCTTAATTTTATGCAATGCCTTTCATTAACTACCAAGAATATGAATACAATTTCTTTGACATATGCATCATGTTCTAATAACTATCAAAGATTAAAGTTTTCCGGATACGGGAATAGAACACCGTACAAAATAACAGAAACAGCCAGATACTTTTTATTCCAGTGCTTTTAAATTCAGAATGCACCCAGAGAAACCGCCTATTGCTAAATCTAAGCCAGATTTACTAATAATTAGTAGTAAGATAAAGTGCTACACTACAAAGCAGAAGGAGACTGGAAATAAACACCTTTTTTGTTTCATACCTTTACCCTCAGAATACCCAAATATGACACAAAACCTTTTCACTAAAGTTCTGAATTCAAACTGAAGATACAACTGATACTGTTGTTTTCATTTACAGGTACAGAGTCTAAGATAAATTGCTTTTTAATAATACACCACTTAATGTTCTACTTTTTGTTGTTGTTGTTCTATCAGTGATGTAGCTATGGACCAAAACTCAAAGTTTGAATACCAGACAGCTAGAGCTTTTGGATTCAGGCTTTTGACTCAGAATGTAATAAGAATACACATCAACTGCATACAGTAAGACAAAATTGAGACAATGAGCTTTTGTATGTTTTGGTTCAAGATGTGCTAAAGAAAAGGTATTTGAACCACAGGTCAGAATGAGGGCAAGCAAAAGACATCACAGTAGTCTGTAACCTCATTGCTTCTTCCACTCTTGCTCCTAGTAACACACTTTCTCAGCACCTCTTGACAACTCTCTTGATCACAACAGTAATTACAGTCTTAACCTCAGTGGTAAATTTCTACTTTAAGACAAAAATACTGATACACAAACCCAACAGGCAACTCCTGTTTGAATAATGCTTATACCCTTGCACTTATAATTGGAATTAAAACTTATACATATGTTTGTTTGTTTGTTTTTTTAAAAAAAAAGCAAAAAAAGCATATTGCAGATGGTATATTTGTATCTGTTCCTTCACTTTCCAAGATACAGTTTATGTTCTTTTAATAAAGCTCGAAAGGATGAGGTGGATTTTAAACAGAACACATCCATCACAGGAGAAAGAGGAGCTGCATAATAGCTGGAAGCTTGGGGGCTGCAGGGGCAGACTCCAGTTCCAACAACTGGCTGGCAAAATGGGTACCACAGCCTCCTCTTCCCTTACCAGCTCTGGCCTCTTCCTAGCATATTCTGCCTGCTCCAATGATCTAATTCAATACTCTGTCCCTAATGTAGCATGCACTATTGATCTTGTTTTATCACAACCTAATGAGCATGGCACTCCACAATTCAGCATCACACGACTCCCTTCTGTACATGGGCATTTTGCTTCTCCATTTGCTTTCCAAGGAAATGTCAAAGTAAATTGGTGAACAACATGGAGAACAGCAGATCTATTTTTTTTTTCTGTGTGTAGTATCTGAAAAGAATATTGCTGTATTGTCTGTAACATATTTTGCTTTTCTGCTTTTTCATTATTCCAACTGTTTTCCAGTAACAGTATATATTCATTCTTCCGTCTTTACCACTGCAAAATTTCCTTGGTGTTTTGCAATTCAGTTCCATTTGTTTCCCTTTAACATTTTTCAGTATTAATTACTTCTCTGTTTCAGATTTCAGCTCTTACCTCTCTCTCCACTCACTTTTCTTGCAATCTGACCCTGGTTTACTTCATCTGCATCTAACCCGATCTTTTCAACTACTGTTTGCCATCTGGATTTTCTTCTGTTTCCTAGCTTTCATTATAAAAACCCTATTATTTTTTCTCTCAGTATGATTGACCCTCTTCTTCTTTTCTCAGAGAAAATACCAGAACTTAGAACTTACTTAGAACTCAATTTTAGGAAAATTTTCTCATGCCACTATTGAAAACATTGTAAGTCTTACACTAGGAAGTTAGTAAAGCCACTAAAGATTACGTGATCAATATATTTTGCCCTTTCAGCTTGTTTTTGTCCTTGTTATGCAATGCTAGTTGCAAGGACATGGGATCTGCATTCATCTACTTAATCCATTTAATACAAGACTAACATCTTGTCAGTATTCAGATAACAGCTAACAGAGACATAAAGAAACTGATTATAAGAGATTTTTAAGTAGAACATCAGCTCAGCAAGTACAAATTGTAGTCCTCTACCTTTTTATACAATTATTCCTTTTTTAACTTGCTCAAGCTTCAAGAATCTTTCAGAATTTTCTAGGTGAGCCATTGAGTATTAAAGCTACTGTATTAAAAGATAAGCATCCCTCCCCCAAACATATTACATTTATAAATTTGTGTTACTATCTACACTCCAACTATATAACAATATGATAAAATAAATGCATATTCATCTCAACAACTGTATTCTTCTCAGCAACACACAAATTAATATACAAAGTTAGAAACTATAAAAAAGACTTTATTTTTTAAAGGTGATATATATGATATGTACCAAGTATTTTTCAAGAACTAGTAAATTCATCCTGTGCAGAAAACTTGACAACGAGAAGCTTAATTTGTAAGATACTATTCTACCTGCCCTACAATACCAAGTTCAGGCAACCGAACTGTTTAAAAACCAGCAATAAGTTATGCAGCCAGATGACCTTTCACTGTTCCTGTGGAGCAGCAGTTAGTTGCCAGACGGTTTGGTCTGCCAGCTCCCCAGATAGTTTTAGTACACTATGACTTACTGCATCAAATGGCAGATGAATTAATTAGCGTTTGTCAAGTTTTGATTTGGACATTTTCAAACTCATCATAGGTGAAAGGTTATCCATTTTTTTTCCTTGTGTATAAACATATTAAATATACTAAAATGACTTTTCATAAGCCAAGGTCCACGCTACAGGACTCTCTAGCATAATTGCTGTTAACATTAAACAGAAGGAGCTTCCTAAATGCTGGATCACGTGAATGCCAAAACAAACAAACAAACAAACAAAAAAACTAGCTCACATATCCAAAATGTCCCATCCCAACGTAAGAGAGAAAGATGATCTTTGCAGCCCACACTGATGGAACAGAACCTAAAGCTTTCTCACAGAGAACAAAGCATGAGCATCAGCCTTCCTCTTCCATCAGAGGGACAAAATCCCCCTTTACTCAGCTCCTAAGAGGAAGGAACATACACTGAAGAACTTGACTGACAGTTGTCCTTATTCCTGATCCCAACCCTCTCCCTCTGTCCCTCCCATCATGTTCTTACATACTCAAATCCTCCTCTCTTCTTTCTGGTGAGCCAGGCCTCCCCAAGACCCTAAGCCTCCTTTTACAACTGTCTTCAGCACCTCTTACCCACATCAGTTCCCCATCCGTTTTACCTAATCCTAACTGCTTTCTGCATGACCTATTCCATATAATATTACTTCTGCTAAAAAAAAAAACATTTCACGCCTTTTCTGAACTTCTACTAAACTCAGATCTTTTTCTCCTCAGTCCACAGTCAAACAAAGAGAGACTCTTCGATACAGACTGTGAAAAGAAATTCACACAGCCAGGATTACATGCCAATGGAAAATGCCTGAGTGTTGTCAGTTTGCCACACATTGGTAATTGCATAACCCAGTTCCTGGGAAAACAGCCTTCTATGCAGCAGAAGAAACTTGGGAGAACAGAGAAAAATATCTTTAAGAAGAAATATAATGTTCTCTTTCCCCCAGAATATTTCTGAGAAATATTATGATCAACATTTTGAAATGAGAAAAACCTCACTACCCATATATTTCTTTTTGTTGTTGTTGTTTGTTTTTAACTGTTGCTTTAGTAGCACATGAAGTCAAATTTTCAATAACACATTGTGATATATTATGTAATAATATGTAATTATGTAATTATTATGTAATAACACAAGTGATATATTAGAAGCAATATATATATATATATATTTGTGCATTAGTGCTTCTTCATTTTATTACAGGATGAGATATGAAAAAAATCTCTCCTCTTTGATTTTTTTCCCTCCTCCTTAATAATCACATAAATTGCAGTTTCTGCTGTAAGGGTATATGCCAGCAGAGACAGCCTACCCTAACATCCCTGCCAGAACATTTGAGAAGCTTTCCCTCCCTGGCACCTGCCAGTTACGTGTAACATGTCTGCAGTCAAGCTGACAAAGGAGTGAACACATGTTCTAGGGCCAGACTTGATCCTGCATTGGAAATGGAACCCGTCCTCCAGGAGCTCACTCTTCTCCTACTATAAGAGTCAGAAGAATCAACAGTGCAGAAGACAGGAATTATTCTGCTCATCTGGAAACATTTGATCAAGGCAGATACAATTTCAGAACTTGAATTTTGTGTATGAATGATTGGTGTTACTTTTTGTAGATGTTACAAAGTCAAATTGGTTTTGAGATGATGTCTGGCCCCAAACATGCATTTTGTTACATTTTGTTAAGAGATTCTTCATGACAATTCATTGATATTCTTCTAGCCCTGGCCATTAAACAAATTACTCAGCCTGACAGGCAATTACATAGATACATACTTCTCTCTAGATGAATGCTTTCAAATTTGTAAGTTTTGACAGATGCTGTAAGAATAAGCTAAGTAAATTAAACATGTATGTTAATATTGCTACCCCTTTTAAGCCTATTGAAATGATTTCTCATCCCTGCCTCTTTGCATAGAAATCTGCTTACATTTTCTCAGGTTTTTCTTTTGTACAATTTCTCATGCTTTTTAAAAATACGTATTTGTATAAAATTTGTACTATTTACATTTTTAAAATAGTTTAATAGATGACTGATAGATGTAATTAAGTTCAATTTATAGCAAAAAGCACACATATATTTAAAATGAAAAATATAAATTTGTTGCTAATGATAACCAATTATAAATTTCAAAAATTCAGAAAAATATATCTTTCTTAAATTGCATGTTCTTCTTCTTTGCCTTCATATTCATCAATCTTGTTCATACACATCAGATAAGTGTGTAATTTATAAAAAGCAAAACAAAAGATTGGAAAGATTACAGTAATGTATAAACTAAAACAAACAAACACATGCAAAAAAAAAAAAAAAAAAAAGAGGAGGAAACTATCAGAAATCTAATTTAATATTCAACCACATATGACTATTAACAGCTCAGAACACAATGATAGCAACGGATGGGAACTTAACTGAAATGTTGAGCTTCGCTTTAAATTACTATCAAGAGGGTTGGTTTTATTTTTCTTTTTCCATTTAGTTGGAAAGCCAACCATTTCAATTTCAATTTAATGAACATTTGAATAAAATGTTCAAGCTTTTAAATTTCACCTCTTCAAATTGTTCTAACAGACTACTTCATGTGAAATACTACCTTGCTCTATCACTCTAGTAAGTAATAATACATGAAGTAAAATATTGTGAAAAGATAATCAAAACAGAGTATTTATATTAATGAAATGAAGTAAGAATTCAAAAAAGGTGATTTTTTTTTCCTTATGAAAATATAATTGGGAGCTATATCCTTGTGATCATTAATGTCTAACTAATTTACTATTGAGTTGTTGTTTTTTAAATGTATGCGATGTGCTACACACAATGAGCCTTCCTCTCAGTTTATGGTCAAATATCTTACTTATGTTCTAGACAAAGTTTTATAAGAGAGGCTAGGCTAGAAAGCATTAATAACATGTATAAAGTTTTGTTTTGTTTTGTTTTGTTTTGTTTTATAGAACACAAAATGTATAGCCTCCAATGTCACTTATCTCTAATACATGGTGGCTTGTTTGAAATGCTTTTTCTCTATTATGTTTGCCATAGACACACCACTAATGATAAAGATGAAAATTCAACTCTAATGAAATCTGCTAAAGTATAATTAATAAAGTATATAAGGATCTACTGACAGAGATTAACATCTTTGATATATGAAAATCACAGAAAAGCACTGATAGGCTAAATAACTTCATAACAAAATTTTAGTGCTTATAGGGGTAACAGAGAGTACTACTGATGAATAATCAGTGCTGTAAAATAAAAGAATAAATTACATTTGCTACCTCCCATTAGTCCCATTGAGTTATTTCACATGTGGGAATATGTGTACTGGGAGAAAATGGGAAGTTTATAAACTTTCCACAGACATTCCTTGCAGTTACACTTCTGAGTGACATGAAGTGCTAGATGCAGCAGTGAGCTTTTTATATTTGCCTGCTTAGCAGAATACTGGAAAGAACTTTATCCCACATGTAAGCCTGCAGCAGCTTTACTTGAGTGACCATGACACAGGATAAAACAATCCAAATAAGACAGTGGAAAAGGACTTTGAACTGACTTGTGGTTTGCATAACAAGACTCTGCCTTATTTTATGATTATGCCATGGCAATAATGATCCTTTTGCACCACAAGCAAGTTTGGCAAAGTTTAGAAAAGGCTACTTTCTTGTACTTTATAGGCTAATTGTAACGTGGTTTATGTTTTGCTTTACTGTTTTAATTCCTTGATCAAGAAGTAATAATATACATATGTAGGCCAACAAAGGAGCTTCATCCCAACTCCCAGTCTTGCCCAATATTCAATTTTACTCCCTTTCTTCACTACAGCTTTCCCGTCTCAGAGCTTCTCTCATGCATCTTCCACATTTTTGTTCATACTATCCAAATGTTACATTAAACAAAGGAAAAGATGGTATATCTCGTTTAGAAATCATTATCAAGCATTTTTTTTGTTCCCTAGAGAACTGTTTGAACTAGTTCCTCAAACACTATGTCCATGTTCAGGGTTGTTGACCTAGTTTTGAAAGTTTTTTCCCTGTTTGGCAACATTGTCACTTCGAAGGCCATAAAATCTGGGGGGGGGAAAGAAAAGGATGGGGGGCAGTGTTTATAGAAAATCAAAATTCAGGTTGTAAGATAACAGCTGTTATTACTGGTAGAAAGGTGTTAGTCTTCCTCCAGAGATAAAGTCTCAGGGGAGCAAATGGAGCAAATTCACATACGTGGAGCAAATTCACATACATTCATCATCCATACATCAGTGTGAAGACCTCATTCATAATCTCTTTAAAATAGCCATTCCTTAGCTTTTCCACACCATAATT
The DNA here is from genome assembly GCA_011075105.1 of Heteronetta atricapilla. Lineage (NCBI taxonomy): Eukaryota > Metazoa > Chordata > Aves > Anseriformes > Anatidae > Heteronetta > Heteronetta atricapilla. Next base: position 75,150,438 of record CM021732.1, on the reverse strand, counting down.
CACTTCTAGGATCTCAGTTCAGCAATGACTGCTTTAAAAAATACCTGACACTATTAGTCAATTCTTTGTGATCTGTGTTCAACAGTACCTATCTTCAACTGTTCCTTTCATTTTTTTTTTTTCTGATTCAATAATTGCTGTAGCATATCTTCATTTGTTTTAAATCCTTACCGTATATAATGCATATATATGTGTGTGTGTGTGAATTTTATAACACTTCCCTTTCTCCAAATAAAAGATCCCTTGTAAAGGCACAAGAAGGTTACTGTCACTTTACAATCATTGAAAGATTTCACTCTTCTGTTGAAGCTAGACGGCTTAATTTGAAGATTTCTTTTAATGGCTCTGGCATGGTAACTGCTCTACAGATAATACTTGATTGAGCTGCATGTATGCCATAAGAGATCTTCTCAAAATTTGAAACAATTATATTAGTATTTACTTCCTTTCTACATTCTGGATTTATACCAGGTTGCACATGCATAAACCTAGTTGCATACTAGGACTTTTAAATCTTCGCTATGATGAAAGTTTTATTTCCCCTTTCCTCATTTGAACAGTATACAACTAAAATTTTGATTCAGAGAGATAGGAGTTACAACTGCTGGATCTCTCTCAGGAGTAATATTGAAACCTCCTAGAATTGCTCAAGTCAACAATTAGATCAGCATCTTTACAAAAATTTGAGACAATTGAGCTTCTTTGAAACTGTACAATTATGTGAGTAAATAGATTATGTATTCAAAGTGCTAGTTGATTGAGACAGAAGGTTCTTCATTCACTTTTTTCTCCCCACAAACATGACAAGAGATTTATGGCTAGACATATGTTTCAGCTAATTAGTATCGTTACAGAGCTACACGCACCTTAAATGCAACAGATAAAAACTACTAAGAAATGACAGATTAGCAACATTTAATTGAAAATTAGCAACATTTAAATAGTGTAAGATCTTCTCATTTTAGATAAACAAATCAAAACTTCACTAAACTTTCCTTCATTCTTATTTTTGAGCGATCTAACAAAAAGTACTGAGATAAAACTCAATTAGTTATAGAGAGACAGTTATAGTTCACGCATTAAAGAGATTATTAAACCAAGCAGTTTTCTTTCTACCATAAATCCAAAGCTATGCTTTTAGAAAACTACATGCAAGAAAATAAAACAAAAACAAAAACATAAAACAATCAAACAAAAGCATAAAAAACCGAATACTGATAATAGCAGGAATATGATGAAGAATATAATCATATACTACAAATGCTAGATCTTCAAGCTGGTAACAAAATTGCATTGGATATGGGAGAACAAATCCAGCTCTGAGAGAACACATGAAATTAGATGATTGAGATGGCCCTACAGAGCAATGCATGAACTAGTGAACTAGTCTTAAGAGGCAAGTAATGATTAGCGTAAAAGTAGTGGTTAGTAGTTTTCAAGGACCTGAGATGCAGACATAACTGCTGTGACCACGACAGGCATTAGGTCCTAACATGAAAAATCAAATTAAGATCCCAAAATGTAGCAAATGTAAGCCCAAATTTTAAATTCCAGAATTAATCCCTTATTTTCAAGGAGGAAGGGAAAGGAAACCTGAGTTTTCTTCCAGTTAACCTGTCCTCTCCATAAAAATGATACCCACCAATGATGGTGAGCACAGTCAGAAAATGTCGTCTTCACTGTAATATTTACCAGAGTTTCTACCTGATGTTCGTTCCCTAATGTGTCATTGGACTAATGGCAAGGACTTTTCTCAAGACAAAGTCTCTAAAGCAGTCTTTCACCTGGTTATCCTTAGAAAGGACATGAAAATGGTTTATGACTTACAATGTTCTTTATATCTTCAGCTCCAATTTTTGTCACCTTATGATATTGCTACAAAAGGAACAGATTTTTCTGCATCCGTCTCCCAAGAAACAGGTAAAAGGTATAAACTCAGGGCATGTGTACCTTTGGTTTTTGTTTCTTTCAAAGCCTAAATATTCTCCAACTGGGGAAAAAAAAAAAAAAAAAAAAAAGTATTCACCAACGTGTCCACCTATTACAATCAGTTTTTCTACTTTCATATGAGGTTTGGGAGCTGTGTCTATCTCAGTCACTTGCCTTTTGCCTTTGTTAGTGCAGGAAAAATACCTTGTTGTCCACAGCTCTTCATATCTTCACTTCCTTTCTGAAATTCGGTGTAATCATGTGCTTCATGAGTATCTTTTCTGTGTTAAATTTGGTATTGGGGTTTTGCTTTCTGGGAAACAGAAGGTAACCAACAAAATGGCAAAGCAAAGCAAGTAGGAGAACATGATGATAAAAAGGAAAAAATGAAGCTGAAAAAGAAAATACAAGACCATGCTTCTGTCTTGTGCATCATCAGAGCATAATTTGTGTTAAAAATATTAATTCATAAAACTGATCGTTGTTACAGTTATTACAGCATAAGTTTATATATGATACAAAGAGGGTTGCTAAAAGTTAAATTAAAAGTCTCAAAGTCTCAATTGATGCAATCTGAAATTAACAAAGGGCAAAATTTCTCCTTCACATGCAAATAGATATGATGAGATAACAGATCAAAGTGAGTGAAATAAAATTGTATTTTATGTACACATTTGATTTAGATGAGAGTGAGAATTGAAACTGCATCTGAAAGGAAAAAAAATATATCTCATAGATAGGCAAGGTAACTTACAATATCCAGTATCAAAGATTTTTTCCAGAAGCTCAATCAGGCTCTGGGTTTTACCTGATATCAGAAGCTTACACTTCTACATATCTACAATGTTTTCTTAAGAAATAGCTAAATTTATCCAGTATGGAAAGAAAAACATTGATGTATAAATTTTAGTTAAATATAGTGCATTTAAAAAAAAAAAAAATCTCCAAACTTACAATGGTATTAGGTGTCAACTACTCTCTCTAAATGTATATATAAACATATGTAAAATATGTCACTTATACTCTACAAAACAAAAATTAAACAAAAGTGTATTATGCATTATCATAAATTAATAATTCCATTTAGCATCAGTCACAAATTAGAGTCTACTGTAGCACTTCCTAATTGAAACATAAGCTATTTCACTGCCTTCTGTTCAATGATAAAGGTGAACTACTTTACTATTATGTTTCTGAATACTGTACCATGATTTCACATATCAAGTTAGCACACAGCCAAAAGGTGCATCTGATCCATTAAGATCTACTGCATCTACTGTGGTGGTCAGTCCTGAAAACCATCTATTTATGTTCTGCCAATACAAAAGGAAGAATAGTATTTGTGCAGATACAGTATTTCTATCTTTACAATACCTGCATCTTCTCAGTAATATGGAGATGAGTTAAAGGTTGTCTATTGGAAATAGCCAGTTTGGATAGATGGGATTTTTTAGTAATCAAGTACAGAAAATTTCATGTGCATGAAAATTGTACATATGTTGATATTGTTTCATATCCTAGTTTCTCTTTTAAAAAATATTTGCCAGATCTAAACCATGACATTCCCACATCAAAATAAATATTTAAACAAACAGAATGATGTCATCAAAATCAAACACATGCATGATTTAGGGTGAATGCAGGCATACATATATATGCATACAAAAGTATCTGAACATAAAAATAAAAGATTGTAAAAAAAACTATTTATAAAATCCAAATTTCCAGTAACGTGAAAAAGAAATTTCTCTCAGATCAGTGATTTAAAAGTACTCACCCTGTAATGGGTAGACAGATACTGCTTTTAGGGTTTGATTAAACTTCATCTCATTCTAATATAGCATGACATCAACTTTAAATGCAGGAAACAGCATTCAAACCTGGCATTCACTACGAGATATTTGAAATATTTTAAGATACGGTTCTCCCCTAAGACTTCATGGCAATTGTATGTTCAAGACATCAGATCATCACAGCCACTTATACTACAATCACGATATTTTTAATCTGATTTTATTATCATTATTTCAAGAATTATTTTGATCCTGAATACAAAATCAAGTACTTCACTCTGTGTGAGACAAAACTCAAAGTCTACTGTAAATACAGGTGAGATTATTTAGGAAGCAAAATCTGTGGGTAGTAGCCAGAACTCTGCATTTAACATAATTTTTGTATAAGCTAAATTATATGATTATGAATCTTTTCCAAAAACTGAAAATAATTTCAGAACCAAATTCCTAATTCATAGTAGACACATAATAGACACATAGTAGACACATAAAATGTACTTTAGTAGAAAAAGAGCACACCATTTGCCTTGAGAGTCAGATTAAGTAGAATGGGTCTTCATTGTTAAATTTGGAAATGTTTCAAAAGAGATTATTCAGGAGCTAGCCTATTGAGTAACGGTGCATGAGTTTCATAAAGCAAAAAATATATCATACAAAGACTTCCTGTATAAATACAGGAAGTAATAAAATTTCAGTTGAATTTTCTTCATTGTAGAAGAGCTACAACTGATATATACCCTTTTGATTTGCTGGCATTATTTTTTTGAAGTGATTTCAATCTGAATAGTCATAGCAAAATCAAATGAGACTGTTCAGTTTCCTAGAATTTTCATTAAAAACAGTAAGCTGTGAATAATGGTGTTTGCAGCTAGAGTGGTGCTAGCAGATAACATGTAATTATATACAAACACCTAAAAGGTAATGCTTATGTAATGTAAAAATGTTACTGGATAAACAGAACCCTCTTCCCACGAAATTATTCATGTCTGTTGTTTTTTTTGAGGGTTGATAGGTAGCGGGGGAGGGAGAAATGCTACTAAAAATTCTGCTGCTTCCTATCTGAATATAATTTACTCGTATTAAGCTATTCCAAAATTACACTGATTTATCATAAGCAGAAGTCATCCTTGCATGTATATTATTCCAGAGAGCTTGTAATTCCATGTATGTCTGGAGAATGTATTTTTGTTCTTGAATAATTAAACATCCTAACTCTTTGATTGGAGAAAACAGTATCATAACGGGAAGGTAAGAAGGGGAACGGGCTTTTCTAAAACCAAGAAAATTACTAATTGGCAAAGGAAAATGCAAAGCTGTTCAGAATCTTAAACATTAAAAATATTTAGACATATAGGATTTGGGATTTGAATATTTTATTCTGCTTAATCAAAACTATATTTTTTCTAGCTATCTGGGGATTTGTTCCTGACATGACAGTCTTTAGCCTGCTGAATGGTACATATGTCCATATATAATGAAAAAACATATTATATAAATCCCAATGCAAAATGTGAATACTTAATTCCAAAGAACCATTGCTATCACCTGCATAATGAGTATCAGCATATAGAAAAATCCCTCGTGTCTCTCTTTTTTTTTTTTTTTACATCAAGGAAATGCAATCTGAACTTCATGTCAGAACTAATGGCAACACACTCATATTATTAGTTTTAAGATCAGCTGCAAGCTTTAAGCAATGCAATTCTACTCAGCTCTCCATTATCCGTTGTTTTTTTGTTTTGTTTTAATAATCAAGATTAGCTGGCAGCAGACACTATCACTGACAATTGTTGAAAATAAATCAAATTAGGATAGATTCTTTAATTAATGAATTAATTCTAACTGATTTCAATGTGATAATTGTCATTAGATCTGCCAACTCATTGAAGGACGGTTTATTACAAATGTCATGGACACAGAAACAATAAATGAATCATACTAGTAAATCAAACTACAATAAAAGACTGGTGTTTGAGAAAGGAACACTGAGAACACTGCCAAATCTTTTTTTCAGGAATGAGTCAAATTTTTAAAAAATAAAATAAGATAAAAATGTAACCACCGACTTCTTAACAAAACTATAGGCTGCTCCAACTTGAGGAAATGGTCACTAATGGTGGAATAAGTAAAAAATACTCTCACTGAAGTAAAGCTAGTTCACAGAATCACAGAATCACAGAATTTCTAGGTTGGAAGAGACCTCAAGATCATCGAGTCCAACCTCTAACCTAACACTAACAGTCCCCACTAAACCATATCCCTAAGCTCTACATCTAAACGTCTTTTAAAGACCTCCAGGGATGGTGACTCCACCACTTCCCTGGGCAGCCCGTTCCAATGTCTAACAACCCTTTCAGTAAAGAAGTTCTTCCTAACGTCTAACCTAAAAATCCCCTGGTGCAACTTAAGCCCATTTCCTTTCGTCCTGTCACCAGGCACGTGGGAGAACAGACCAACCCCACCTCACTACAGCCTCCTTTAAGGTATCTGTAGAGAGCGATAAGGTCGCCCCTGAGCCTCCTCTTCTCCAGGCTGAACAAGCCCAGCTCCTTCAGCCGCTCCTCGTAGGACTTGTTCTCCAGGCCCCTCACCAGCTTCGTGGCCCTTCTCTGGACCCGCTCAAGCACCTCCATGTCCTTCTTGTAGCGAGGGGCCCAAAACTGAACACAATACTCGAGGTGCGGCCTCACCAGAGCCGAGTACAGGGGGACGATCACCTCCCTAGCCCTGCTGGTCACACTGTTTCTGATATAAGCCAGGATGCCGTTGGCCTTCTTGGCCACCTGAGCACACTGCTGGCTCATATTCAGCCGACTGTCCACCATCACTCCCAGGTCCTTCTCTGCCTGGCAGCTCTCCAACCACTCATCTCCCAGCCTGTAGCTCTGCTTGGGGTTATTGC
>CM021732.1:75130917-75143804 GCA_011075105.1 Heteronetta atricapilla | reverse complement strand
CTCTGCCTGGCAGCTCTCCAACCACTCATCTCCCAGCCTGTAGCTCTTCTTGGGGTTATTGTGCCCCAGGTGGAGGACCCGGCACTTGGCCTTGTTGAACTTCATGCAGTTAAAGAAGTTGAAGAGTTGCTCACCGTGGGAAGCCCACACAGGATGAGTTAACAAGGATGACATCCCGTAGGAAGGACGCCATGTGGAACAGGAGCAGAGTGTGAAACCATCACAGATGCTAACAGAAACTGGTTTTGATTTGTCATCCAACAATTCCACTCATATTCATAAAACCCTATTTGTGTTTTTCTTCACTACTAACAGTGAAAAAAGATTTTGGACTACAGCCCATGGTGGTTTCTCTATTTTCTAAGTAATAAAAGCCTTCAACATGTGTGCAAAGTTGGACATTTTTTTATCTGTGAACTGTAAAATGAAGTTAATAAAACTGAATTTCACCTGTTATTTGGTTTACCCAGAGGTGGTATCACTTCTTTTCTATAAAATTGTTTCAACTCTAAATTTCAGATCATTTATGAATATACTGAAATTCAAAATTTCCTTTGCAACACACAGATCTCCTTAATCTCTTGTGGATGATATTATTATATTATTATCTATATTATTACTATGTATTATTATACATATTCTTGCCATCTTTATCACCTATCTATAATTTTATTTCATGTTATTCAAAAAAAAAAGTTACAATGAAATATCCTCTCTTGTGGAAAAGAGGTTGACATAGGATAAGAGAAAACTATAAGGCTTGTTGGGTAAAACTAATTGAAAAAAAAAATCATATACCTATTATTAAACAGTATTAGCGATATTTAACTGACTTACAGTGGCAATATCGTATTTGTGATTCACAATTTGCTGACTCCTCCAAAACAGATTATTACACATTTGGTCAAAGAGGTTATTCTTCACTAAAATTTCTATTTATCCTGTGCAGTATCAGTATTTATCCTGGATCAGTCTTACCGAGTACAATCTACTGTTTTATTAATATTCACAATTTTGTTCTAAAAACTTCTTAAATTCACATGAGATTTTCCTCAGTTAGAATTATCTCTCTGCTCTGAAAATGTTTAGAGACTCATGGTAAACAATGATCAAAAAGATGTATCAATTCTACCATGGTCTTAAATGCCTTTTTGCACCGTGGTCATACTTTTCTGTCAAGAATGTGTTTGAAGAAACCTCTATTTTTAGCTTTTATGCCTCTTAACAACTTACTCTTCAGTGTGCCTCATAACACCCCCAACATGATTATACATCTTTTGGAAGTTTGTGTCTTTCTTATTTCTTTTGTTTAGACATGACACCTACATTTTGAAGGGTATCTGTTTTGTTACATTCCTCCTAAGAATACATTTTGCTGTCACAGAATGGCTCTCTAATTAAGTATTTTGTGCTTTTGAAAAAAATTTGCCTTTACATCACATAGTTACGTAGTTGGAGTTTATTAAAAAGTGCCTATGTTTTTATTTGCATAGCTTCCCTATACTTCCATAACCATTTGTAACAGCTGACATACTATTGATCAGTAACAATCCTGCCCTCTTCTTACATATGTACAGATTTTGAATCCATTAGAAAAGAAGCAGCATATATATAGTTTACTTTTTGCCCCTTTCATATTATCACTCCTGTACAACCTTCTCTGTCATTCCTATGTAACTTGTACAATTCTAGTATCGCAGAAGGTTGAATGGCACGGAACTATTCTCAGTCACAAAAGAGTCTGTAATTACTACAGGAGAAAATCCAAACCCCAAAGACGCTACATAAAACCTGAATAAGTCATTTCTACTATGAGGTCTGTAAAGTCAGAAGGCAGCATCTGCTTTTTCTTTTCACTTTTTGGGTTTCTTATTCAGATCCTGAATGAGTATGAGAAACATGACAATTGTCTTCCTCATCTTTACCCAAATGTTTATACTATATACTTAAATTCTTGATGTTAAACAAAACTTGTATAAAAAAGGAAAAACAGAATGTAAGCATTTTTTTCCTGTGTAAAAGCAATGGATTTGTAAATATGAAATTATTATTTTACTGTTTTATAAAGTTTCTTAAATTATTATTAGATTATGTGCCATAACTTCAGTTTGGATTTATTTCTCAAAGTGTTGAAGAACAGGGATGTTTTTTTTTCCTAATGATCTATTATTGTATCCTCAACTTAAGGTATTTCATCTGCTATTTCATTTTGCTCTGACAGCTAATATTCAGAGTTAAAATTCAGAGTTCAAATTCAAATATTTTACTTAAAGCAATAAAGGAAATATAAAGTATACTCAAATATTCACAACTCCCCCAGTAATATACTTAACTCCGAGTATAAGAGAAAGCTATTTATTACACAACATTGTAAGGTTACCAGCAAGTCTGAGGTCATAATGTCAATATTACAGAAAAACTGAATGCATGAGTTACTACTGTGAGATAAACACAATTTGGGTAGGTCTTTGCATGTTGTCTCCTAATGAAAATTCAATAGGTTTTTTACCCGTTTCAAGATAGATGATATGCACAATATTACACTGAATAAAATATTAAAGTAAATCATGTTACAAAGAGCTCTTCTTGAAAAACTTCCCACATACAATGGAATTTCACAAATCCTCCAAGTGCTAAGATATTGAGAGCAATGGTATTGGGAGCTCATCAAAGTACCTGTACACTTTTGTTCTCATTCTCAGCCCTCGTGGCTACAGAAACTGCCTGTTTTCTGCCCTCTGATTTGTACCAGAGCAAACGTAACCTATTAGGAATACATTACAGCATTATTATGTATAAAAAAGATCGTCTTCTTTTCTGATCTTAGCAGATAAATAGCAAGGCTGCTAGGCCCAAAGAAGTGCTTAGGTTGAGAAAGGGCTCCAGAACAGATGAAGAATAAAATTGAACTTAATAGCAGCAGGTTTTTTTACAGAGTACCAATTCTCGTAAACACATGGAATTATTTACCTTCACCTGCATACAAATGGATTTACTGTAAAACGTACTTGCTTTTGTCCTCCAAGAAAAAGCCAATATTCCATGAAAGACGGTCTAAAACATGCTCCCTGATGTGGATGTGATGTAAGTATTACAGGCTTGATTAAAAACAACATTTAAACCCTCAAATAAAAACACACCGGTACAAACTAAAGCTGAGTTATCTCAGAAATTGTAGCAAATCATTTTAAAAAACAAAAAAGTGCAAGATTTTATGCGTATGCAACACTGAAGACAGCAAGTGATACAGATTTGAGAGTACAACCACTCCAAAATGTGGGTTGGTAGGTGGCAGCTGAATACCACTGCAAGTTACGTTGATCTCAGACATCCAACTTTCTTTGTCTGAATTTTGAGCTGAATCCCACTCCATTTTCTTTTAGCTTCAGGTATCACTGTACCTTACATTTAACAAACTTAATTATAAAATTACAGGGAGAACATTGTCTGGTGCCATTTACTTCAACTTATTATCAATCATGTTTTGACATGTGCTTAAAAACAGGACAGAAAATACAAGAGGACTTAGTGATGTGGAGCCACCTTGAAAATTACTAATAGAAGCCTTATTCCCTTGTTTCAGGAAGATTTCCACTGCTGTTATTGAAGAAAGAGTTAAAAATACTAATATTTCCTGTTAATTGAGAACTGACCAATATTGTTTAAAGTATCAACTCTGAGACCACAATACCTTGGACAAGAGGCATAAAATTCCTCTTCAAATGAAAATATTTGTTTGGGTTTTGAATAAAATAAAATAGCGATAGCGTACTGAGTAGCGATCTCCACAGTACGAACAGATTAGTCAATCTTACCTACTGTACTTATTGATTAATGCTGCCAGTTTGCTGTGGAGTGCCTGTCACTCAAAAGTCTGAAACCTTATGTGAGCGATGACACAACATCTGGTTTATAACATTTTTACTGAAACTTTGCTACTAAATGTACCTTGTTGTTTTGAGCCTTACTGCTATGACTGTGTTTATGACATTTTTCCTGTGTTGCTGGCCTAAATGCACAGCAATCATTCTTTTTTTCAGTCAAAAAATAAATAGCATGAGTAGTGCAAAATAAAACTGGATGTGGATGAGATTCATAAGGAGATCCAATGATGTCACATGTCAAAACTTCCTTCTTTTATTCCACAGAGTAAATAAATATAGATCCTTTATTAACAGAAATTACTCAATCTCTAAAAACAGAAAATGAAAAAAAAGAAAAAGGGAAGAAAATAAAGAAAAAAAAAGAATTTATACAACATATTGTATCTCCACCAATGCAATTCAACCAGCAGAAAAGAAATATAATGCAAGGAAGCACCACCACAGTCTTGCTACTTGCTTACCACATTATTTATCTTGATTTCCTTTTGTAGTTGCTGGGACATGATCCTTACGTATCAGCTTGCTGTTAAATCCAGTGTATTTCCAGGCATATCTGTGAAAAAGAACAATATGTACTGTTTGCTATTGTGTTTTTTTGTTTGTTTGTTTGTTTTGTTTTGTGAAATATTAATGAATTCCATAATTCATTAATGCAATAACAATATAACTAAGAATTAAGAAAATCTGGATCCCACTTCAAAACCTGACAGATGTCCACCACATTTCTAACCACAGAGCATCTGTACCCAAACTCTATGTGCCTTTTTATTGACCCAGTTCTCATCTCAGACGCATATGAGTGCCCAAGGAAATTACCTATGTCTAAGTACAAATTACTGATACGTTGGACAAAATGTGAAAGTGAGGAGCAAGAGAACTGTGTTTTATTTTTGACATTTATATTAATTTATTTAAACTGGCTAATTTGCTCTTTTCTATCTCTTCTATCACTTCAAAAACAACCTTAATGACATTTTTCATGTTAGAAAGCTATTATTGAGATTACCAAAAAAATGTTTCATTTAAAAGGGAAAAAACAACAACAAAAATAATTGGCCTCATATCAGTTCAACACAACTTTTTCTTGCACCAATAAATATCAAAAAATAAAAGAAAAATGTACACAGAGCAGCAGCATTTCTTTGTGGCAAATATTCTATGTGTGTGTTTAAAGACATGTAAGAAATACTCTCTTGATAAATGAACAAGTTCTTATTGCTCATTAGGTGTAGTAACATAATACCATAATATTGGATTATACTGTACTAGTTTTTATGCTTCTTTTAAGATTAAAATCAAACAGTGCAATTTGGAGGGTTTTCTTATTTCAGTTCTTCACAGCTTTTTAAAAACTAATGAATATTAGGCAGAAACAAACTTGCAATATTCCTAGTTAAATGTGAGAATTACTTCATATGATAACCCCTGGAAAATACAGGGCCATTCATGAAAGTTAAATAAGACAGGACACATCTTAATATGCAACATCAAAGAATACAATCAGAGTTAATAAACATTCCAGCTTTGCATTCTCCAGAAGATATAATAGCTACATACAAAGGATATGCAGAAATACAACTTTCTCAGTGTACATTATCTTTTCTGATATCTTATTTGGGAAAAAAAAAATGTGAAAAGAGAAATCTACAATGTCTTAGTAGACTAAGGTGTAGATCAAAATGTTAGATCAAAAATCTTGTACTGAAAGGATACTGTATTTCAAAGTCATGCACTCAAGCCTTCAAGAACGTTACCAGCATACTTGCTTATTTTGTTCCCTCTGCGTGCACAGTTTCTTACAGTCCTTAATACCTGAATAGATGACAGTTTGTGGTGTTTTTTGTTTGTTTGTTATCCAAGATTCCTGCCTTGTTCAGTGCACAGAATGTTTCTTTATACCTACCACATTAAATGTAATGTGCATATTCAGGTCTTATTTGAAGTATTTTTATTTAACAGAAAACAAACAAACAAACAAACAAGAGTAATTTCTGTGTACTTCTATTGCTTTCTTATTATATCATGAGAAATTTTCATTTAGGATACATATATTTTCACTTATATTCACATATATTTTCTTTTAGGATTATATATATATACAATATATATATATACCTAATATATATATTAATATATATTAATAGGTATACTAATATATATAATAGAATCACAGAATCACAGAATTTCTAGGTTGGAAGAGACCTCAAGATCATCGAGTCCAACCTCTAAACCTAACACTAACAGTCCCCACTAAACCATATCCCTAAGCTCTACATCTAAACGTCTTTTAAAGACCTCCAGGGATGGTGACTCCACCACTTCCCTGGGCAGCCCGTTCCAATGTCTAACAACCCTTTCGGTAAAGAAGTTCTTCCTAACATCCAACCTAAAACTCCCCTGGCGCAACTTAAGCCCATTTCCCCTCGTCCTGTCACCAGGCACGTTGGGAGAACAGACCAACCCCACCTCACTACAGCCTCCTTTAAGGTATCTGTAGAGAGCGATAAGGTCACCCCTGAGCCTCCTCTTCTCTAGGCTGAACAATCCCAGCTCCCTCAGCCGCTCCTCATAGGACTTGTTCTCCAGGCCCCTCACCAGCTTCGTGGCCCTTCTCTGAACTCGCTCCAGCACCTCCATGTCCTTCTTGTAGCAAGGGGCCAAAAACTGAACACAGTACTCGAGGTGCGGCCTCACCAGAGCTGAGTACAGGGGGACGATCACCTCCCTAGCCCTGCTGGTCACACTGTTTCTTATACAGGCCAGGATGCTGTTGGCCTTCTTGGCTGCCTGAGCACACCTGAGCTGGCTCATATTCAGCTGACTATCAACCATCACTCCCAGGTCCTTCTCTGCCTGGCAGCTCTCCAACCACACATCTCCCAGCCTGTAGCTCTTCTTGGGGTTATTGTGCCCCAGGTGGAGGACCCGGCACTTGGCCTTGTTGAACTTCATGTAGTTGACCTCAGCCCATCAGTGCAGCCTATCCAGATCATCCTGCAGAGCCTTCCTACCCTCGAGCAGATCGACACACGCACCTAACTTGGTGTCATCTGCAAACTTACTGAGGGTGCACTCAATGCCCTCGTCCAGATCATCAATGAAGATATTAAAGAGGACCGGCCCCAGCACCGAGCCCTGGGGAACGCCACTAGTGACCGGCCTCCAACTGGATTTGACTCCATTCACCATGACTCTTTGGGCCCGGCTGTCCCGCCAGTTTCTAACCCAACAAAGCATGCGCCAGTCCAAGCCAAGAGCTGCCAGTTTCTTGAGGAGAATGCTGTGGGAAACGGTGTCAAAAGCCTTGCTGAAGTCAAGGTAGACCACATCCACAGCCTTTCCCTCGTCCACCCAGCGCGTCACTTTGTCATAGAAGGAGATCAGGTTCGTCAAGCAGGATCTGCCCTTCATAAACCCATGCTGACTGGGCCTGATCGCCTGCTTGCCCTGCAAGTGCTGCATGATGATGCTCATGATAATCTGCTCCATGAGCTTCCCTGGCACTGAGGTCAAACTGACAGGCCTGTAGTTCCCCGGGTCAGTCCTCCGGCCCTTCTTGTAGATGGGTGTCACATTTGCTAGCCACCAGTCAACTGGGACCTCCCCTGATAGCCAGGACTGTTGATAAATGATGGTAAGTGGCTTGGCCAGCACCTCTGCCAGTTCTTTCAGTACCCTTGGGTGGATCCCATCCGGCCCCATCGACTTGTGCACATCCAAGTGCCGTACCAGGTCACCAACCATTTCTTCATGGATAGTGAGGGCCACATCTCTCTCCCCATCCCTTTCCACCAGTTCAGGGTACTGGGTATCCAGAGAACAACCGGTATTGCCGATAAAGACTGAGGCAAAGAAGGCATTAAGCACCTCCACCTTTTCCTCATCTCTTGTAACTAAGTTTCCCCCCGCATCCAGTAAAGGATGGAGATTCTCCTTAGTCCTCCTTTTTGTGTTGAAGTATTTATAAAAACATTTTTTGTTATCTTTAATGGCAGTAGCAAGACTGAGCTCCAGATGAGCTTTGGCCTTTCTAATTTTGTCCCTGCACAGCCTCGCGATATCCTTATAGTCCTCCCTAGTGGCCTGCCCACTTTTCCAAAGATTATAAACCCTCTTTTTTCTTCTAAGCTCAAGCCACAATTCTCTGTTCAGCCAGGCTGGTCTTCTTCCCCGCCAGCTCGTCTTTGGGCATGTAGGGACAGACCATTCCTGTGCCATTAAGATTTCCCTCTTGAAGAGCGCCCAGCCTTCCTGGACTCCTCTGCCCTTCAGAACCGCCTCCCAAGGGACTCTACCAACCAGTGTCCTCAGCAGCACAAAGTCAGCCCTCCGAAAGTCCAATACAGTGGTTTTACTGGTCCCCTTCCTGGCCTTGCCAAGAATAGAGAACTCCACCATTTCATGGTCACTCTGCCCAAGACAGCTCCTGACAATTACATCCTCCACCAGTCCTTCTCTGTTTGTGAAGAGAAGGTCTAGCGGGGCACCTCCCCTGGTAGGCTCACTAACCAGCTGTGTCAGGAAGCTATCTTCCACGCTCTCCAGAAACCTCCTAGACTGCTTTCTCTGGGCTGTGTTGTGCTTCCAGGATATGTCAGGGAAGTTGAAGTCCCCCAAGAGAACAAGCGGTGAAGATTTCGCAACTTCTGTCAGCTGCCTGTAGAACTCCTCATCCGTCTCCTCGTCCTGGTTCGGCAGTCTGTAACAGACCCCGACCAGGACGCTAGCCTTGTTGGCCCCGCCGATCCTAACCCAAAGGGACTCGACCTTGTCATTCCCAACCTCGAGTTCTACAACTTCAAAAGACTCTCTAATATAGAGAGCCACTCCACCACCCCTTCAGTGCTGCCTGTCCCTTCTGAAGAGTTTATAGCCAGCCATTGCAGCACTCCAGTCATGAGAGTGGTCCCACCACGTCTCTGTGATGGCAACCAAGTTGTAGCCTGCCTGCTGCATGATGGCTTCCAGCTCCTCCTGTTTGTTACCCATGCTGCGTGCATTGGTGTAGATGCACTTCAGCTGAGCCACTGCCTTTTCCCCCGGCCTTGCTATTGTTCCCCCTGGCACAGCTCCAACAGTCCTTGCTTCAGCCCCATCCCCCATCTTACCTAGTTTAAAGCCCTCGTTTAAAGCCAATAATATGTATTAATAGCATTAACCTGTTATGTTCCTCAAATGATTCACAGGGTGACAATTATATAATAATTCCTCAGCAGCAGACAAAATCCAATGAAAACATCAGTCAATAATTCAGTATTTACAGAAAACCAGAAAACCAGTGACAGACTACAAAAATTTTTTGAAGCACTTAGTATCTTTCTTCTTTTATTTCAGTTATTAAAAAGATTCATTAGATAACTATAAATTTGTATTATCAACACAGCTGAGAGGCTCCTTCCCCCTGATGATCAGCTGAGGTTTTACCTTGCCCAGATGAGGGATGGATAGTTTTTTCACAATGAATTTCTAATTCTTCCCTCTCTTTTTTCCCTATGTGGAAGCTCTGGGGAAGCAAATCAGTCAACAAGCAGAAGTAAAAGAGCTTAGAAGCATAGATTTGGCCTTTAAAGATACAGGGATTTGATCAGCGCCCATCTACATCAGAGATACCGCCAGCTGAAAGGAGCTCCTCTGAAGACATATGTGGTCACCAGTATTTGTAGTAGTCAAAAAAGTATTTCTCCAGATTGCTCTACACTCCTTCAGACTTTTTATTAGCATGTTCAGCATGGACATATGCCTCAGAGAATGAAAGAAAGACTGAAAATTTGGACTGCAGTTCAAAACATGACAGTAAAAAGCTGGAAAGATCTGGGCAAAGGCTGGAACAGAAGGACAGGACAAAAGCTTTGTGAAAGAAGGGTAGATATTTAAAAATACTGCAAAACCAAATCTTCCATTTGGGGAAGCTGTGACTATGGGCTTGACTCTGGAATGTGCCTCATTCACTGATTACAGGACCTATGTTTAAAAATACTCTCTATTGCATCAGTCCCATTTGTGACTGAATCTATCTAACAAACGTACAGAACAGAAGATTAATGTAACAGACAGGAATAAAGAGGTAAACACATACACCAGAATAGTGAAGGAACAGTATAGACACTCCTTAGTTTAAAGAAAATTATCTCCAAACAGCTGGAAGCCATAAAAAAAAAAAAAAATAAAAAAAGTACACTGCAAAACTGTGGAGATTGTCTTAGAGATGTTAACAGCTGCATTTCAGAACAAACAAGAGGTGTGTCGAGAAAAAGACAAATATATCGAGGAAAGGTCACAAGAAACCAATCAGTTTAACAATTTAATAGCTTTCCAGTAGGAAACTACTTAAGTAATAAAGCTTCATGGTTTGGGAAGAAACAGTATATTTCAAATAACATTTTGATCCTATCTTGTGAAAATTTCACATGGATATTACAGTGACACATTCTAAATGAAAATTCTTAAAAGCTCAGCACAGAATTAATTATGAAAACAGTCAAAAACACTGATCAATATTTTTTGTTATCTTGGAGGGTTGTGTCCACTAGAGTTCTGCCAATGGGGGTCTTGTCACTACTACTATTCAATGCATTAAATAAAAGAATAAAGGAGTAGCAAAAATTTGCATTTGCAGATGGACTTCACAGATCCACTTCATGGGCTTAGAAAGAAAGGATCAAAATTCATCACTATTTGAAAGACTGGATGTTGTTTTAAAGTAAGATGCAACTACATGTAGAGTAATCATTAGTGAAGCAGATAGTATTTATGAAAAACAAAACAAAACAAAAAACAGTTTGTAATGATTTACTGAAACTTAATATGAAACAAAATACTGAACAAAATCATATTTGTGTACACAAAATATAGTAACATAGAACAAATGTCTGAACAGTCATCTTTCATGAAAGATACAGCAAGTCTAGAGAGGACAGACCATTGGAATAGACCATAACATACTCAAAGCTTTTATTCTGTAATTATCTCAGTTTTAAAGACGGAAGTTTGAAAAATAGGATTCCACAAGAAGGAATAGGTACTTCATAGGAATGCCAGATTTAAATCTCGATCCAACAGAGAGGGGGATGAGCTTCAAAGCAGACTTGTTCAAATAAGTCATCTACAGAAACCTATCGTGTCATGTCAGTTAGTAGCAGTGTAGTTTCAGCAAATGTGATCACACTACCTCATGTAAAACTTAACTAACTTTAACTAATTTTCAAAAATTAACTAGGAAAACAGAATCTGAAATTGGAGAGGATTTTACATTCTTCTTTGCACCTGCAGACTTTTATACCATGATAAAATGATAATTTTTATTAATTTATTTATTTTACCGTGAAGGTGGCAGAGCACTGGGACAAGTTGCCCAGAGAGGTTGTGGAGTCTCCTTCTTTGGAAATATTCAAAACCTGGATGTGATCCTGTGCAACATGCTCTAGTTGACCCTCATTGAGCAGGGGGTTGGGACTAGGTGATCCCCAGAGGGGAATCCCCAGAAATGATCCCCTTGCAACCACAACCATTTCGTGACTCTGTGATGTTGTCATGACACAAGAAAAAAAGCACCACACCAACACATTCCAAATAATTTCAATTTTCTGTTTTACAACTTGCAGAAGGACTCATCTCCCTAAAGTTCAGCAAAAGACTAATTTACAAATAAAACATGGTTTTGCTGGAGAAAATGTTACATAACCTTAATGGAAAGTTAATGGCTAAGCAACATGCAAACATGCCATTTCAGGAGCTACAACCTAGCTACATTTGCATAATGTTCAGACTGATTAATCTCTGATGTAAGGATGAGCAAACTTAATAAAAGTAATATTGGGTGTCCAAGATCGGAGAGGAGAGGAACAAGAAAAAGAAAATTAAATGTCAATACTTGTTCATCACATCATTATGAAAAAATTCTGTGGTACACTTTCACAGTATCTGGTAGCTATTTAAAAGCATTTTAATCAGATTTTAATGCAGCATATTGAATCAGTTTGTAATTCTTCTCCTAAATACATCTCTATGCACCACTAAAGAGTTAAATACAATAAAGTAAGCTGTATGCAACAGTTCCTCGGATTGACTTGCCTTGCTATTCTGTCTATCTACCGTTGTGGCTAATTTGGTAACAAAAATGCATTAAAAAAAAGTCATTCAAGCAATTACCTAATTTCATCTCATAGCTATTTTAACTGCTATTTCATGAAACAAAATACATTTTCCTAGGTGAATTTGCTAACACCAGACATGGTTTCTAAGTGATCTATTCCTACATGCAAACTCCACAATTTTTTTTGATCATCCCTTCAGAGTAATAAATTTTTAAAAACACAAAACTCAGTAGTTCCCAAATGTTATCAGAAGATAACATTTTAAAACTGTTTTGTCTCATTTTTTTTTTTCCACAATTAAGCTGTAGGAATCTGGGAAGATCTGAAGGTTTTAGATTAATGTGGAAGACAAAATGAAATTCATGAATTATCTTTGTTCTATCTAATGTAATGTGTCTTTTTTTCTTTTTTTTTTCCCAAATCCAGAGCATTAGTTTTCATTACTCAGAAAAGTGAATCATTATTATGATGAATAACATATAAACATTACATTAATTTATTTTCACTGTCCCAAAAGAGCTTTCTACACCTATTACAGAAATTTATTCTTACAATTATAATGTTTATTCAGTTCTTACTGAATTGTTGTTCCTCCTCTCATTAAATTAAAAGATAGAGAAGATAGATTACGCCAGTAAATAGATTATACGAGTTCATAGGTTTATTGCTAACCAAGGTTAAGAAAAGTTTAGTGCTCTAATAACTATTTATATGTATGATTCATTCATTTCTAAAGGTTTATTTTTGAGTAGGAATAATTAAGAATCACATATTAAAAAAAAAAAAAAGCTTCCAAATTAGGAAATCTTTTTCATGTGTAAAACAAAATGCAATTTCCTACTTACTGAGAAAAGGAAAGGAAAGGAAAGGGAAAGGGAAAGGGAAAGGGAAAGGGAAAGGGAAAGGGAAA
>CM021732.1:75094596-75130907 GCA_011075105.1 Heteronetta atricapilla | reverse complement strand
AAAGGGAAAGGGAAAGGGAAAGGGAAAGGGAAAGGGAAAGGGAAAGGAAAGGAAAGGAAAGGAAAGGAAAGGAAAGGAAAGGAAAGGAAAGGAAAGGAAAGGAAAGGAAAGGACACACCAGAATGGATATTCTGAAACATCTTGGTTTAATTACTTTATAAAATCTGAAAAATTACTGATAAATTCAATCTTAAGTGTGTAAGTGCTTTGCAAATCTTAATAAAATGTCATCTTGTCTGGACAGAAAAGGTGTTCATTTTTCAAAGCAGATTAACTATGTAGAAAAAAAAATACTTTAAGTAAAGATGATGAAAACCAGAAAATATTTAAAAGATATCTATGGAATTACCCTTGCTTTACAGTCACGCAAGAGATAAAGTACAACAATTAGTTCAACCCAGAAGATAATTCAACGTTTAATTCAATAATGTTTACTCATGCTTAGTTAGCACAAACCTCTGAGTTATTTTGGGTTCCTCAAACACTCATGGCAGAGTGTGGAGCTCTTTTAGAAATCACTTTCCACTAATAAGGCAACTTAGTAAAGTAATGATGAAAGCACAGTCACAACACAATCAGAATTAGCAGCTGTGGAAGGTTCAAAACTAAATGCAAAAGTCTTTCTCAATTCATTCAAACCATCGTAAATCATCTTCTAGCTTTCTACAGTGCTTAGCGTTGTTCTTCTCCAACCTCTCAAATGTCATGTATAACCCTATAACCCTTCCTCAACCCACTCACTCAATTTCTAATTCCTCAAATTTATAAACACTGAATACACTGTATTATAAACTCTGAAATTCTTTTTTGGAAAGAGTCTTATCTGGCCATTGATTATATACATTATGGCATGTCAAACAATTCAAATTGTACATGATGAGATGCTAACCCTGACCATGCATGTTGTCATGCATCTACACTTTGGGAAGCTTGTAAAAACAATAAAATGGCAGTCTAGAAACAGATCCTTAAATTTACTGGAACCTTGCAAAGTTTTTAAAAGTAAACATACTGATAGCTAATAAGCAAGGAACTGAGAATCTCCATTAGAGCTTTAGACTGAATTTATGTGATGCTTTATCTTGTTTTTAAAGGGAACTATTCTGAAGATAGCTTATGAAGCCCCAGCGTCATCACTACCAGGTGAATTAGAGAACAAAGCTTTCAAGTTCACTGTTGTTTCCCAACCCAAATGGGTATTCTGATTACAATAGATTCCAACATCAAAGTTAAACCTCTTCTGAACAGTGGGTTGGACCAGGTTTAAGCAGATTCCCTTCCAATATCAGCTGTCCTGTAATCTTGTTTTGTAATCCGGGGCCTGTAACACATGCATCCCTTTTGCTACTTTATATGTTCCTTCCTCAATTTTTCTGACTACTCCTCCCACATTCTTCTGTTTTTTCACCAAAACCTCACACATGGAACAATCTCATCAGCTGTATCAAAACTACCAACCAAACAGTAAAGACGTGATACCTGTACCTGACAGCCTGATCAGGAAGAGTTGCATATAGCAGTCCTATGTGTTTCAGGCTCAGCTTGTCACTTGTTCTGAGACCATGCTCAAAAGTGAACTACCTGCAATATTTCACAGGCTAGTATGTGCATAAAACATGTGGTTATGTTAGAAAGTTTTTCAAGCTGTATCAGCATCTGCCTTGGAAACAGACAAAAAAGAAAGACAAAGCCAGAAATTTCTCCTGCTTTTAACTGTGCAGGAGTATCAAATCAATTAGAAATGCAGAAACATAACACTACAATATGAAGTTTGTGACAAATTTGAGGACATAATTCTGAAATAAAAAATCATAATTTCTTATACTGGTTTTGATATTAAAATTGAATAAATTATATCAGAAACAATGCTTATATGCATATTCATCTTTTTAGAACTATGTATAAATAGTTATTGCAAAGACCCTGTATGTTCCATAAAGAAATAGCAGAACAGAGGAATTTATAAATATTCCTATTAAAAAATCACCTTGCAGTTATTGTATTGAATATAATTTTATTTAGTCTTTTTTGATTTTATATGTATGGTCTAGTGGTAGAAAAGTAACTGAGATTGCTTTAACACATCAGGTTACATTAATGTAATATTACTGGAGAAGCTGTGCATTTTCTAACCCCTCATGCAGAAATGTTATGCAAATTATTTGTAAATGTGAAAGCCTTGGGAGCGAGGCTGCATTAAGAGCTTCTATTACAAAGGTACCCTCAATAATTTACTACTCAGCCAAGGTTGAATTGGATATAAATTGTTTCTGTCACAACAAATTCTAAAGTAAATGCAGAGAGCACCATCTTCTGGAGTAAATGAAGCATTTACAACTGTGAAAGCAGAGCACTGATGTTCTGTTAAATAAATACTAATATATGCAACAAACTTAGCAAATTGTTCTGTGAGCAGAGTAACCAATGAAGCATAGTTTCAAACAGACTCACGTACCATGGCTCCCAGCACACAGTCCTTCCAGCCTTTCCAAGCTCCCTCTATGTCACTAGTGCCTGCTTTCCTCTCTTCCAGCGTGATGCACAACTCTCTTCACAGAAGCTCCTTCAAAGAAGGGTTTTATTTTCACTGGAATGAATATAGCCATTCACACTCTGGCTAGTTCAGAGCCGTGTGCATAGTCAACCCATACACATGCTATTTGGCAAACTGGTAGCTGTTTATTGGAACAGCTAAACAGCTCAAAAAAAAAAAAAAAAAAAAAAAAAAAACTGTCCAAATTTAAAAACTACTGAGAGTTTAATAAGAAATTCAGGTTAATGGAGATATATTATCTCCATAGGTTATCAGTTCAAAAACAATTGTCATAAAGCAGGTAGGATGTCCCCAGTTAAAAAGGAAAGCTGATATACCAAGTAAAAGCTTTGCAGAAAAGCACTGTGGTCCAGGACCAGCTGATCATGAGCCAGCAACAGGCTCAAGCAGCAAAAAAGGCCAATAGCACCCTGGACTGCATTAGGAGGACTGCTTCCAGCAGGTCAAGGGAGGTGATTCTTCCCTTCTCTTCAACTTTCCTGAAACATATCTGGAGTCCTGGGTCCATAACTGGACTACCCTGTACTGGACAGACATGGGCTTACTGGAGCATGTCCAGTGTAGGGCCACAAAGATGATTAATGGACTGGAATATCTGTTACATGAGGCAAGGCTGCAAGAGCTGGGATGGTTCAGTCTGGAGAAGAAAAAGCTCAGGGGAGTAAATACCTAACCATGAAGAGTAATAATAATCCAGGCTCGGCTCAGCAGTAACACATGATATTTTTTATTTTTATTTTTTTACTGTGTGGGTGGTCAAACAGTAGCACAGTTTGCCCAGAGAGGTTGTGGCATCCTTGGAATTACTCAAAACCCAACTGGGCATGGTCCCGGGCAACTTGGGCTCGCTCACCCTGATTTGAGTTGGGGGGCTGGACTAGCATACTACTTGCGACGGAGTTAACTTTCTTCATAACAGTCAGAGTATGGTGCTGTGTTTTAGAGCTGAGACCAAAACAGTGTTGACAACATGGATGTTTTAGCTGTTATTGAACAGTGCTTGTACAGCATCAAAGTCTTCTCTGTATCTCGCTGCCCCATCACAGAGTAGGTTAGGGATGAACAAAATGCTGGAGGGGACACAGCCAGGAGAGCTGATCAAAACTGACCAAAGTGCTACTATATACCATATGATGTTGTGCTCAACAGCAAACTTGAGGGAGCAAGTGTTTTTTTTTCAAAATAGCCATTACTCAAAGACTGGTTGGGCATTGGTGTACTGGTAGGAGGTGGTGAGTGATTGATTTGCCATCACTTTTTTTTTTCCTTTCTTCACCTGTTAAAATATCTTTATCTTGGCCTACAAGGTTTCCCTCTTTCACCCTTCCAATTCTCTCCCCTATCCACTGAGTAAGTAATTGAGTTTGGGGCTTAGCTGGCCAGATGGCACCTACTCACCAAAAAAGTGAAAGTTGTTGTTCTGTGCATCTTGTTACCTCTGGCACCATTTTCTAGAGCTATGTGTTACAGACAAAGCAAAGATG
Source organism: Heteronetta atricapilla (assembly GCA_011075105.1). Lineage (NCBI taxonomy): Eukaryota > Metazoa > Chordata > Aves > Anseriformes > Anatidae > Heteronetta > Heteronetta atricapilla. The sequence continues at coordinate 75,126,869 of CM021732.1, read as the reverse complement.
AACACTGTATTCCCACTGTATTCCTCCTGACCAAATGCTGAAGATCCCTGATATAAAACTTAGTATGGCAGCATGATTCACATATTCTTTTGTCTTCAACTCTAAAGCCATACTGGCAGAAGCACACAGAGTACAGGGCTTTCCAGCACAACATCGAGGTTCACAAACACATATACTCTACACTTCTCTCTCAAATTTCTAAGTTTTAATAGCAGGCATGGATTTTTCAACTCTAGACAGGTTTCAGGTTTGCAAAACAAGTCAGTTATTGAACCATCACTTTTCAGTATCATTTTCTTCATATCCCTTCACACAAAATAGGTATGTCTAACAGAATGACAGTATTATTATAGCATTAGTGTTCTGTTGAGCTACAAACACTAAATAGGCTATGAGGTAGTCTCAGATTTATCTTCTCCAATAGAGGTCAGCAGAATATCATCTATATATATAGGGTCTGAACAACTCACATTTCTTCTTGAAATTTTAGACCATTAAGCCAGTTGCAATAACAAAATGAATTTGACACTATGGGTTAGGAAAAGATAAGCCTAAAACATCACAGTAACTATTGCCTATTCCACCAGGAAAACCTTCATTGCAGAATTAGCATAGACAAATTTGATCACTTACAAAAACTATAGACTTTGAGCAATTATTCCATGAAGACTAATGGCAACATGAACAGATGGACTCTTGCAGAGCAGATATGCCTGCAAGATCATTTTTTAAGCAGACAAAAATCTGTAGAACAATCACAGTTTTACAGCGTCTTCCAATATTATTTTGTTTGTTTGTTTATTTAGGGGGAGGAGCTAGCAGCCAAGAGGCTGTACATGACTTCTTATCTCTCCTCATGTTTTCAGTACCACCGAAAATTTATCCTTACCTAGGAGACCTTCTAGACCACATGATTGCAGAATTGGAGAGTTTTCAAAGCATCCCCTTATACACTGGACACACTTTATACACTCTGTGTATATATACACAAAAACATACCATATGAACACTGATAAAAAAAAAAATCACTTGATATAAAATTAAGTTGATTATGAAATGGATTATAAAATTACACCTTCTATCTGGTAGCCAAGTACTCTTCCCAGGGTCTATTTTCACATTAAGCAGATATTTATAGAAAGAAAAATTGGAATACCAGAAAAAAACTTTCTAGAGAAAGCAACTTTTTTGTACCCTAAATGTTAATATATTCTGTAAGATATGCAAAAGCCAAAGGGAAACAAGACTCAGTCCTGCACAGGTTTCAAATGTGACTTTTCATAGTACTTCAGGACAAGAAAAAAGGAACTTTATATTGGGGGAAAGGAAAGAATAACTCATATTCCTTGTATTATTCCAGGATACTGAGACTAGTCCCTCTCCTTCACTGGAACATTTCATGACATATTCATAGGTTTTCATGATTCCCTCAGGTATTATATTTTCTAGACAGAAGGATATAAAAATATACTAAATTTAAGTTGTAAAACCTTTCTGAAATACCAGAATATTAGATACATTTAGATTTTTTTATTTCTTCTAAATGATGCCATATATCAGTAGGACACAAACAGACAAGAAAATGCTTAAGTCTCATTAGAACTTTGCATGATTGGTGCAGTGAGACTCAGAAGCCCGACACAGAACCATGTCACTCATTTTCTTATAAGGACCATACAAGAAAAAAAATAAATAAATAAACTCAATAGTCAGATTTCATTAGAGTACAAACCAGAGTACATAATTTTTTTGTTAAACCTAAAGCAGTAGACTAGATGCTAGTACACTTAATCTTGTTACTGACAAAGAGCAAAAATGCCACATATATGGAAAAAAAAAATAGCCTAAGATCTTAGCAACTTAGCCAAAACACAGCTTTGATATCTGGTCCAGTAATATTAATGCTGTATTACTGGAACTAACAGTTCCAATAATACTAATGCTCATAGTCCAAATGCCACAGTTAAGCTACATCAATAATACCATTGTTAAAACCACCATACAAAAAAAACTACCAGTACTTAATCTTTTTTGTTAGTGCTAAGCTCTCTGTTCCAATGCCCTTTTGGATACTACTCCATCTTCCTCAAGGGGAAAAAAAAAAAAAAAAAAAGAGAGAGAGAGGGGAAACAGAGAGAAAAAAAAAAAAAAAAAAAGATTGAAAAAAAAATCACAGGCAAGGTCTTTGCCAGGAGTTCACAGATAGGATTTCTTCCTGGATGGAGAGTTATGTTGATGTTTTCTTACTCCTCAGTTTTGGGCTCACATTATGCTTATTTCTGCACATTGCCTCATCACAGCCCATACCACCAGTGGTACCGCACAGCCCTAGCTCTAAGGATATCTTATACTATGTCCTTCTCTGGTCTACTTCTGCCAGTTACCCTGTGTACTATTTCAAATACACCTGAAACCTCATAGAAATAAATTCTGAGGAGTTTTAACTGTATGGAAGGGTGAAGTTTGTGAAAAGGAAAAACAACTGAACCATCAAACTCATCTTTCCTCAAAAAAAAAAAAAAAAAAAAAAAAAAAAAAAAAGAGAGGTACTCACATAAACACACAAACATTTTAGTAACATTCATGTGAAGTATAATTCCTATTAGAAAGAATTAAGAAAACATGTAACTACCTGCAAACCTCTTCCACTGTAACTCATCATGTTGAGGGAAAAACTCCCCCAAATCAATAAACTATGAAAAGCACACCAAGTGTAAAAGTAGTTTTCCAATGTAGTATGATACATTTACCAGCTAACCTGATATTTTTAAAAAGCCTATAAAAATTTGTAAGAGGACTGAGCTGTCAGGTTACTAATGTACACTGACAGAGAAGAGGCAGTGTGCCTGCATGCACAAACAAGCAGTGATTAGAAGGGATTCACTACCAAGTTTTACGTTTTGACAGAACAAAAAAATTGTTTTGTAAGTATTGCAATTATCTCTATTTCTCATCCATGGCCTTTCCACGTGGTCAGAAAAACAGACTAGTATTCAAAAGTACAAGTCTATAAACTGGAAGTGAGAACAGAGTAGAACAAAATAAAACAGAACAAAACAGAACAGTTGGAAGGGATCTTCAAAGATCATCTAGTCCAACTACCTGACCACTTCAAGACAAAACCTAAGATTTATGAATTGTTTAGAAATTGAAATAAGCTATGAAAAGCAGCAATACTATACACCTATAAAAGTTTTATTTTAACCTTAATTTAAAAAATAGTAATAAATAAATTCTCAAATCAGTATGAAAAAGTAACACTAATCTAACAGAACACTATGTTAGATCACCTATAGCAAATGCACAGTGTCTATCAGCATCCATATTACCCCATGTTCCATCAGTCTTTCTCCTTGTATGTGGGATATTGGTTATCGCACAGAAAAAAAGTCCAGTGCCACCTGGTTTATTAGGTTAAAGATACACTACAACTAAAGAAGATTTATTTTCCTCAGTTATTTACTTAGTATTTCTCACTAATTGTATTACAAGTAGCACTGTCATATTTCAGTTCCACTGGCAGATAAGCTGCAGATAAGCCTGTCTGCCTGGCAGAATTATTTTCCTAGTTTATGAGACTGGCTGGAGCTTAAAAAAAAAGATATTTGACCTTTTCTACAATTCTGTGGTTGTATTAGATGCTAAAATATGACATAAGCATCACGAATCTAATTCCGCAGGCAAAACTTCCAAGGACCCTGAGATATATTTTCTGTGCTAATAGTGAGAGAAATTGCTTCATCCTCTGAAAAATGTATTTAAAATCAAACACTTTTTCAGACCTATACTATCTACATCACACAAACTGCAACATCGAAAACAAACCACAATAGTCCAGGTCCTAGCTGTCCCTCCGCATTCCAGTCAAGCTTTCACCAGTGGATTTTGTTTGGAATTAATATCCACCAGATTTTTGTTTATTTGCTTCCCATGCATTCCCACTCCGTGTCCACATCGTGCAGCTATGTGCAATTCAAACTCTCAGTTTTAACTTCAAGTGCAATGGCAAATACTGCTAAACAGTATTTCTTCTGTGAGTTGGTGTGGTGCAATTGCCTAAAGTATCAAAGAAAATAAAACTAACATTCACATTTTAAAGAAAATGTACAGCATTGAAGAGGCTTTCAGGGTAGGGCGTAGCTGAATTACCTGAGCGTTCCCTAGGCTTCCAACCTTAGATGCTATCACACTGAGGAAACCTGGTGTGCTGGCTCTAAGGAACAGTATGGAGCATAGAGTGGAGTGGAGACACCACGGCTAGGCTCTGTGACCAGGTGGGGACTCGACTGTTGTACACACTGAGACCGATAAGCCGCACTTTTTGCTACCCTGAGCCAATGACCTGTCATGTTTTGACAAATGCTTTACTAAAGTGTACATTTGCTCATTATAACATTATAATACCAAAACACACCTCCACCCCAAAAGATACCCACCTCCAAGGTGCGACCACCCCTCATTCAGCATGCGCTCTGAATTTCTTGGAGCCTATTACTTTAGACAGAGACAGGAAAACTTTTCACCAATCATAACTAAGATATGCTTGACTAGAGTCTCTCAAATTCCACCTAAAAGATATAAAATAATATAAATTGGCCTAAGAGAGAGGGGATATCAGGGAAGATACCACTGTCAGGGGAGATACCATCCCAAGGGAATACACCATCCCAAGGACCTCCTGACTCCTGGGATCAGTCGACGGGCTGAGCCTCTCTTCCCCCCCATTGGGATGCCTTTGGGTGAGATTTGAACACTTGGTTATACTCCTTTTAATGCATTAATTTCCAGGCTGCGCACCTGTGTATTTATGCATGCTAGCTTGCTTTTGCAGACAGTAACTATTGTCAGCAATCCAAAGAACCTGTGTACCTGTTGCTGTAATAAATTGCACTTGATTGCATTGTTCCTAGCCGTGATAGTTGTCATTGAACACGACTAGAGTAAGGCCAGTTATACGTTATTGGTGATCTGTGACCGTGTAGTTCAGTGCTCAGTGCTCTGAATCCGACCGGACCCGTAACGGTTAATCTACTACCCTGAATCTGACTGGACCCATAATGGTTAATTGGCTACACCCCTTTAACGCGACAGTTGGCTTGTATGCTTTATTCCTTCAAGAAGATCGTGACCAGACAAAGTAGATCTGGAAAGAAGGAAGTGATAGCTCTGACCCCGGATGAAGTGAACATGCTCCAAAGGAGAACTTCCCAAGTTGCCAACTACAGCAAGCAGTCATCGAATAAGTGGTCAGGCTGCAGCTCATGCAGAGACAGACTGCTGAAAGAAGCAGGCAGCTGACATACAGGCCTTTGAGAGTAGAGGAAAAAAATGACCCAAAGGGAATTTTACAAAATTTGCAGTAACCCAGACAGCTACTGAATACACTGAAACTATGCTTGGATGCAAAATCCAGCCTGTGGTGAACCAAGGACTGACAGAGTCACAGAACAGTTGAGGTTGGAAGGAACCTCTGGAGGTCATCTGGTCTAATCCCCCCACTCTTGCAGGGTCACCCATAGCACGTTGCACAGGACCACATCCAGGCAGGTTTTGAATATCTTCAGTGAGGCAGATTACACAACCTCTCTGGGCTGCCTGTCCCAGTGCTCTATCACCCTCATAGTAAAGAAGTTTGTCCTCGTGTTCAGATGGAACTTCCTGTGTTTCTTATACTGTTGCAAGGCACCACTGTGAAGAGTATGACCCCATCCTCTTGACAACCTCTGTTAAGATAGTGGTATACATTGATAAGGACTCTCTGCAGACCGAACAGGCCCAGCTCTCTCAGACTGTCCTCACCCTTTTTGAAGACTGGAGTAACATTGGCTTCCAGTCCTTAGGCACCTCTCCTGTACTCTATGACCTTTCAATGGTGATGGAGGGCGGCCTAGCAATAACATCTGCCATCTCCCTCAGCACTCATGAGCACATCCCATCAGGGCCCATGGATTTGTAAGTGTCAAGTTTACTTAAATGCTATCTTGTTTATTTAGATTTTTTTTATTCTAATATATTAGGTAGTTATCCTATGAGAAATCACAAATGTGAAGGGTTATATTCTTAAAAAAAGCCCAGTTCCAGCATCTCAAAATCTTTTGGGGTTTTATTGAAAAACTTACTCCGATGGAAAGGTTTAGAATGATCAATTCGTAAGCGCTAACTTATTTCTCCTTAGGTTAATACTATATGTGAGTACGTACATACAGCTATACTCATTTGAGTATGTATCATCACGCACTCGCAGCTGTTTCACTGTTTTCATTCCTGCTACCAGGACCTAAGGTAAGACACCAAACCTGCAGATGACTTCAAATAAGTATGTCTTAACTGCTTCTCTCCCAACGCAACTTATTATTTTCCTTAATCATTTCGAAACAAACTTTTAAAAATTTCTACTTTTTTCATTCCTATTACACATAATAGTTTACATGGTTGTAAAAGATATGTATGTATATATATATATATATATATATATGCATATATATATATTGCATATATATATATATTTGTAACAGTTTGGTGCAAACCTTTTCAACTTCCCAGACCTTTATAGAGAGATGGAACAATCAGCAGAAATTCATACAGACTGCAGGGAAAGGGAAAATTTGAGTCTTTATGCAAGAGTTTAAAACAAACACCTCTGGGGCGACAGGAGTATCTATCCCAGAGCTAAGGGGTCATGGGAGAAACAGAAAACAGATCTGGGCATGTACAGTGCATTTCAGCATGGTTCTGTGTTAAGGACTGAAATTCTTCATAGCCATATCTACCAACTATTAATGACATAAGCCCACATGCTATGAGCAAATTGCTCCAAAGCTAGCAAGTCACAAACTAAACAAAAGTAACTGTTGTAGGATCTGGGAATTACTCATCAAATTATTCATCTTTATTACGAGCTCTGCATTACTCGTCTAAATGACCTCTATGATATACTAGTGCACATCCAGTCATTGGAGCCAGAACATCTTTAATTTCATTTTCAGCTAAGTCCATTTGAACTTCAGAATTTGTCCTTTTATTTGGGTAAATAATGGGCCACTCCTCCTCCAAACTGAATACTTCTAAAGTTCTCTACCCACAGCAAGCCTAAAATGAAAAAAACACCTTGGTTTGCTTACTCTTCTATCAAATAAGCTTACTCCTAATTTCCATCTACCTACCTAATGTGAAGTCAGCATATAAATTGATGGTTTAGAAACACAAGAGACAAGAGTTCTCAAGCCTCTTAGAGTATTCCTGCACTACCTTTGTGCACTAAACACATTAGTGTCTTAGTACATACCGAAAATAGGGTAAAGGCTGAAATTTTAGCTTTCATGTTGAAATACATAGGCATTTATGCTTTTTAAAATGTGTATTACATGCATAAAACTGCTTTTAGAAGTACTAATACTAGCACAGAACAGAATAAAATTTCAATTTATATATTACTCTGCAACTTCTATACTAAATATGTAAAAGAATAATTTGAGAGTACTTCACTAATTCTCAGCATACTGCAGTTTCATAGAATGGTTTGGAAGGGACCTTTAAGGATCAACTAGTTCCAACCCATTTCCACCAGACCATGTTGCATAAAACCCCATCAAACTTAGCCTTGATTACTTCCAGGCATGGGGCACCCACAGCTTCTCTGGCAACCTGTTCCAGTGCCTCACCACCCTCACAGTAAAAAAATTCTTGCTAATGTCTAGTCTAAATCTACCTTTTAGTTTAAAGCTGTTACCCTTGTCCTGTCACTACACTCCCTGAAAAAGTCCCTCCCCAGCTTTCCTGTAGACCCCCTTTAGGTACTGGAAGCCCCTCAGCCTGTCTTCATAGGAGAGGTGCTCCAGCCTCGTGGCCCTCCTCTGGACTCACTCCAACAGGTCCATGTCCTTCTTGTTCTGGAGGCCCCAGAGTTGAATACAGGGCTCCCTACAGGTGAGGTCTCACAAGAGCAGAGCAGTGGCGGAGAGTCACCTGCCTCGCCCTGCTGTCCACGCTGCTTTTGATGCAGCCCAGGATACTGTTGGCTTTCTGGGTGGTTTTTCATCCACCAAATCCTTCTCCACAGGGCTCCTCATAAAACATTAATCACCTAGTCTGTACTAATGTTTTAGATACAACCATGAATTATATTACATCTAAATAATGATATTTTAATGCATGATAAAATGATTTATATACATATTTTAATATACTTTGCTCCTCTTAACAGGAGCTTATACATTGATCTCAGATAAGAAAACAACGAAGGAAAGTACAGAAGAGGACAAAAGAATCCTTCCAGATGTGATAGGCATATATTTTTTCTTGAAGAAATGTAGCTCTCAGAGAGGATAAAATTATTTTCTTTAGACAGATCTCTGTTTTAGGTTCCTAGCTCTGCAAAAATCTTTTCTCCAGATGCTGCTAAGGGCCTCTGCCACCCAGAGCCACTACCAAATGTTATAATAACCAATTATTCATTGTAGTGTCAACAATAACTCCAGAAATCCATAAATAAATTATCATACTGAGTAAGTGGGACAATATAGTTCAAAATTCTGAGCTGACACAGATTTTCTTCATAGAAAGAGGTAATTTTAGGTCAACAACTTTTCAGTTTTAGGCTAAAACAATGAGAGACATTACATATGTAGGAGTACAGAATACTGTCTGCCTTCTGGACTTTAACAGCAACAGGAGCTGTTTCCAAATATTCTTGTTCCAAAAGTTTCCACTAATTTCAAGAGTCTTCTTCCTAGCATAATTTAAAAGTATCTACATTACTCTCTTTTTTTTTCCTGTTCCTGCTAGTAGGATCTACTGCAACTTGGACATTCTCCTCCTTATATATTACCTAAAAGCAAATAATATCATTACTTCATCTGGAGAAAAAGTAGAATTTACTACAGCATAAACTTCTTTATGCCAGGATTGTTTTCATCTCTTTTTCTCAAGACAGCAAAAAAGTATAATGCACTTTTTTTTTTTGGTGGGTAAGTTTCAGGGAGAAAGATAGGAGCAGAATATTCTTATGCTAGTGCAATACCTTCCATGCCAAAACCAACTTCCTGAAAGCTCTGTCTTTTGAAAACTGCTTGTGCCAGGAGACAGGAAGGAGAATAAATTTTTTAAATGGTACTACCTCGAGACAGAAGCAGGTGTTTTTAAGAGGAACTTCCTACTTTTCAGGGATAAAAGTCAGGGAACCAGTAGCAACGTCAGCTGAAGACACTGGGAAAACAACAACAACAATAACAACAACAACACACACACACACAAAAAAAAAAAAAACACGTTGTGCTTTGAAAATAAAAAAACCACCCAAGTTTTAAGTGGATTTTGAAGTAACACATGCATGAAAAGCCTTGTTAAATGGTTTCACCAAAGAACATTTTACCTAACTTCTCTTTCTCTCAAAATCTAAGGTTTTTTTTCTGTCACAGCTGAAACTCTGAGAAGTTTGCTGCTTCTGTAAAATAATACTTTTTCAAAATCCACACCAAAAATTCTTTACAAGTTTAGTGACAGATTTGCTGCTAGCAAGCAAATGAGTATCAGAAGACAAAACAAAAAATAGAGCGTATTAGGTTGCTCAGGTTCTCTCCACCTCTATTACTCTACAGCATGACTTCAGTGCCCTGTGGCGATGAATACTGTAGGCTGATAGAACAAAATGCTGAAAACTTATCACAGGAAGCTGAACTAAATGACTCTGTGACCTTTCAGTGACATACCAGCATAAGATAGTGATAAATTTGCATGAAGTCTGAAAGGCTTTTTTAAAAAAGTATCCAAATTTAAACTACACAGATTTAGATTAAAATCTTACTATTTTCTTCAAATAGTTTTGTATTATCTTTCGTGAAAACAAAAGCTGTTGATAGAACATGCAAAAATTAATTACAAAATCCTCTTGAAAACACCCAGTTCAGAAGTTCAATTCTATATGTTTTATTCAGGTTTAATTATATTTTGCATTATAGTAGAGCAGAAAGTGATTTTCATATTTTAAAAGAAAGGGTTTTTTTTGTTTGGTTTCTTTAAAAAAGCTAGTACACCACTTTTCATTTAAATGAACAAAATAATGAATTGCAAATGGTGAGAACTCAGTGAAGCATGAGACCACTTAGCAAAATATTTATACATCCTTACAGATCCTTGTTTCTCTGGAAAGGTTATTTGAGTGTAAATGTGACATTTTGAAATGTGTGACTGAAGTGAAAACTAAATCAATCATAAGTCATTTATCACTTCGTTATGAAATTCAATGTTTATCTTCATTCTCACTCTCATTTAAAGAGGTCTTGTCCCTGTAATTATTGGCTTTGAGTCTGAGTACTTTTTCCAGGCAATTAATTTGTTTCTTGCTTACATCTGACCCAGATAGGGGTCTGTTCTGCTATAATAAATACATATTTTAATAAAATTAATAACCCATTTTCAGTCATTGATATGTCAGTATTTATTTCAAATGGAATTCCACAGCATTCAGCATACTTATTGTATTTTTATCACTAATTTTATATCCTTTGCAATCATTTCAGGTAGCCAGACTAGGGACTGTAGCTACACAGTCCCAATGTGAACTTTTCTACTGCTTGGGCTTCCACTTAAGACAATCGGTTAATAAGAAAAGTCAATCTATTCTGCTAGTACGCAGAATATATTATGTGTTCACTAACGTAAAATTTTCTGTTTGTGCTGTTCATAGTTTCCCAACTTGCATTAATTTTACTTTTGCATACTTATTACCTGCACAAATACAATGCTCTTACAATTATACTCTCATATAAGGAAGATATCTTGTACTATTTTTGTACTCAAATTGGGGAAACATTTCGCCAACTGCCACACCACCCCCACAAAACAAACAGATCAACCAACCAACCAACCATACCACGACGTGATCAGGAGAGGGTTGGTTAAAGGTTGTACTGGATCAAACAGGCACATTGCATCTATGCTAACTACACCAGCAGTAATCCTAACTGTTGTTTACTTAACCAGAACTGTTTAATTCTAGCTTGGTTAGGTAAAAGGAATTTACATACATGTACACATGCATTCCTGATTCAACATAATATTAAAAGTATTATCCAGTTTGGGACATGCATTTTACAAATGCTTTTTACTCTCATTTTAGAATGCTTTACTTTTTTTTTTTTTTTTCCCAAAAATAATTAATCTCGATGCTGCAAAAAAAAACTGCCTTTTCACCAAACACATGGTGTCCTGATAAAAAATGGAATACAGTTTAAGTCAGGCCAGAGCAGAAGTGTTTTTTGGTTTTTTGCTTTTTCTGCAGGAGACACCACAGAGAAGCAGTGTCACGCTGTGCTGGCAGAAACTCTGACTAAATGGGGCAGGATGTATACCTTGAAGTATACATCCCCATTCTTCACCAAACAGTGTCAGATAAGCAGGCTATGGGAAACCGCAACAGCCACTGAAATCTCTCATATATGAAGCCTCTGTTACCAGTATTCCACTTTGTCACCTGACTGGCCAGACCACCAGCTGCTACTGTCTCTTTAGAAGCAAGGCCTGTGAGATGTTAACTATTTTGCTTCCACAATGGAAACGTGAATGATTTTGACCACCAAGATTTGTACCAAAGCTAAGTCACAGAGGGGAAGGGTGTGAGCTTCACTTCTGACCCTGTAATTCCCTAGCTGCAGGAGCACTGATCTCTCCCTCAGCAAGCCAGACCTTTGAAAAAAAAGCCAGCTCGTGATCTTACTAAGGCCAGAACACACCATCCACGTGGGTAAATAAAGAAGAATTTTGTTCAGTTATCTGAAACAGTAACACTGAGTATTTGCAAAGGCAAAACCAAAATAACAGAGGAATCTGATGCATTTCCCTCAGATAATACATCTGGTTCCACAAGCCTTATGCAACTTGTATGTCTGAGTAACCAGAATTTCTGGTCAGAATGGAAAGTAATTATTCTACTGTTGTGTTGTCTTGAGATGGATAATTCCTTGTTAATGATAGTTCCCTTACTGAGAAGAAAGTTTACTTCTTCAAAGGTATTATAGGACAGTAAAAGCAGTTTCCTTCCATTTCAGTATCAAAGTGAAACTTCAGACTACCTGTCTAAGAATCAGAGCAGGTAGAGCTACTCTGAGCTGCTACAGCTGCAAGACATACTGCTTTTGTTACCCCCACTGCACATGCCTTTTGTTTTAGATCTGTGAATTATACATGGCATTACTGGAGGGTGCTTAGAGATTCCAAAATGTGGGTGTGCATTGCTTTTGTGCTGCAATCTATCTCTGAAAATACATTCTGTAATACTGTTTTTTGTTTGTTTGTTTTCTCCTTATAAACAAAGTCAATAATTGTAGGGTTCAATTACTAACTGAATCAATTTTTCAGTTTCCAATTGTTTGTAAGAGAGAAAAAAATAACATTAATATCTAGTATATCTACTATCTATATCTAATATCTAATAACATATTAACATCTAGTTGACACAAATACAAAGGATTAACAAATTCAACACTACGTTAAATGAGTAAGCATCTATCTCATGGGACTCCTAATGATTTTGGTATCACTGAATTTGCTATCATCTTTCTGTCAACCCGTTCATCACTACCACCACCCCAACAACAACAACAAAATCCTGTGTTGCCTTTGGGAAAGCAAAAAAAAAAAAAAAAAAAAAAAAACAAAAAAAAAACAACCACTCACCCAGGAGGAGGCTCATGCCTTAAGCAGCTGGTCTCATTTCTAAGGGAGTCTGCTTTTTGGCTCCATATCCAGCCTACCAATGACAATGACACTTCCCTGATCTTTGTCCTGTCCAGAAACTGTGCACTAGTGTGTCATGTTACACTGTGCCTAGCTGGCAATTCTCTAGGTGCACCCTTGTACAATTTCCTTTTTTTTTTTTTTTTTTTTTTTTTTAATGACTATCAAAGATGTGGGTAAGGGAGACTACACAGGAATACACACAAGGTCTCCTTACTCCCTGCAGGGCCTCAAGGAGAGGTACCGGGGTGAGACACCCCAAATGGGGGTGGACCCCCGGCCCTGTTGCTGTCAAGCAGAGGGAGGGGATCTGGGAGTTGAGGAGGAATGGAGACAGGTCCCTGCTCGACATCGCAGGCGATGCCCTCCCCTTCCGGCCCCACCTTCCCAGGTGCCCTTACGAAACAGGTTTGAGGCCCTGGAGATTGAGAGACCAGCAACTGAGGAAGAGATAGAAAGTGTTCCCAGGAGGATGCCTACGGCAAGGAGGTCGACTCCACGCATCGGGACTGCCTCCACCAAGAAAGACAGGAGAGTGATCGTTGTGGGAGACTCTATCCTTAGGGGAACAGAGGGCCCTATTTGTCGGCCTGACCCTACCCGTAGGGAAGTCTGCTGCCTCCCTGGGGCCAGGGTCAGGGACGTTGCCAAGAAAGTCAAGCGCCTGGTACGGCCCACTGACTACTACCCGCTACTGGTCTTTCAGGCTGGTAGCGATGAAGTAGCAAAGAGAAGTCCGAAGGCGATCAAAAGAGACTTTAGGGATTTGGGGCGACTACTTAGAGGATCAGGCGCGCAGGTTGTGTTTGCCTCTGTCCTTCCGATAGGGGGGATCGAAGCAGAAAGGTGTGCTGTTCACATAAACTCGTGGCTTCGAGACTGGTGTGACCAGCAGAACTTTGGGTTCTTTGATCATGGGAAGGTCTATGCTACACCGGGCCTGATGGCACCGGATGGGATGCGCCTCTCTCGGAGAGGGGTAAGGATCTTTGGTCAGGAGTTGGCAGGGCTGATAGATAGGGCTTTAAACTAGAGTCGAAGGGGGAAGGGGCTAAAACCAGGCACGCCGGTGAAGACCTAAGGGATGGTACGCTAGAATCAGAGGGGCTGTGTGCCAGTGAAGTCCTTCGGTTAGATCTACAAGGTGCTGAGTGTAAGGAGACACACCTGAAATGCTTCTACACGAACGCACGTAGTATGAGGAATAAAATGGATGAGCTAGAAGTACTGGCCCAGTCCCGCAACTACGACATCATCGGCATAAGCGAAACCTGGTGGGATGAGTCCTGTGACTGGGGTGTTGCGATAGACGGTTACAGGCTCTTCAGGAGGGACAGGCAGGGTAGGCGAGGTGGTGGGGTGGCGATGTATGTGAAGCAGGGGCTGGACTGTGTGGAACTTGAGGTCGGCGATGGCAAAGTTGAGAGCCTCTGGGTAAGGATCAAGGGACGAACGAATAAAGGGGATGTAGTTGTGGGAGTCTATTACAGACCGCCTGGCCAGGACGATAGCGCCGATAAATTATTCTTTACAGAACTAAGAGAGGCCTCGAGATTAACTCCCCTTGTCCTTATGGGGGACTTCAACTTGCCAGACGTAAACTGGGAGTGCCACACGGCTGACACGAGCAAGTCCAGGAGGTTCATGAAGCACCTAGATGATAACTTCTTGGTGCAGGTGCTAACGGAGCCAACTAGGAAAGGTGCCCTCCTAGACCTGTTGCTAGAAAACAGAGAGGGTCTGGTGGGAGATGTGCTGATTGGTGGCTGCCTCGGTCATAGCGACCATGAAGTGGTTGAGTTCAAAATTTACGGTGACAGAAGGAAAAGTGCCACCAAAACCTCATCCCTAGATATGGGGAAGGCGGACTTCAGGCTGCTCAGGGAACTAGTCAGCAAGGTCCCTTGGGAAGCTGCTCTTGAAGGCCTCGATGTCCACCAGTGCTGGTCATTCTTTAAGCGATGCCTCCTAGAAGCACAAGATCAGGCAATTCCTAAATATCGCAAATCAGGCAAGCGGGGCAGGAGGCCGGCGTGGCTGACCAGGGACATTCTAATGGAGATTAGGCGGAAACAGAGAGTGTTTCGCTACTGGAAGGAGGGCCAGGTGACATGGAAAGAATACAGGGATGCTGTTCGTGTTTGTAGGAAGAAAATTCGTGTGGCTAAAGCACACCTAGAGTTGAAGCTGGCTGTGTCTGTGAGAGATAATAAAAAGGGTTTTTTTAGATATGGAAAAAGGAGAACTAAAGGAGAAAAAAAAGGAGAACTAAAGAATACATAGGGCCGCTCCTTGATAGGGAAGGTCTCCTCACAGACAATGACATAGGCAAAGCAGAGACGCTTAACGCCTTCTTTGCCTCTGTCTTCAATGCCGATGATGGGCTTCGGGACTCAGGGTGCCCTGAGCTGGAGGACCGGGACGGTGGGGATGACAAACTCCCAACTGACCCTGAATGTGTGCGGGATTTGCTACTCCACCTGGATCCCTACAAGTCCATGGGTCCAGATGGGATTCATCCCTGGGTGCTGAAAGAGCTGGCGGACGTCATCGCGGAACCTCTCTCAATTATTTTTCAACTATCCTGGGAGTCTGGAGAGGTCCCGGTAGACTGGAAGCTGGCAAATGTTGTGCCGATTTTCAAAAAGGGTCAGAAAGAAGACCCTAGCAATTACAGGCCTGTCAGTCTCACGTCAGTGCCTGGTAAAATCATGGAGAAGATGGTTCTCGAACTTATTGAGGCGCACCTGGGGGACAAAGCAGTCATTGGTCCCAGACAGCATGGGTTTGTGAAGGGTAGGTCCTGCCTAACTAACCTGATTTCCTTTTATGATAAGATCACCCGTATGGTGGACCAAGGGAAAACAGCTGATGTAAATTTTTTGGACTTCAGCAAGGCTTTTGACACGGTTTCCCATAGGATCCTACTGGACAAAATGTCCACCATACAGCTAAATAAAAACATCATCCGATGGGTGAGCAATTGGCTAACGGGCAGGGCCCAAAGGGTTATGGTGAATGGGGCCGCGTCAGGCTGGCGGGCGGTCACCAGTGGGGTCCCTCAAGGCTCCATTTTAGGGCCGGTACTTTTCAATATTTTTATAAACGATCTGGATGTAGGAATAGAAGGTATTTTGAGCAAGTTTGCTGATGACACCAAACTTGGAGGAGTTGTGGACTCGGATGAGGGTGGAAAGGCCTTGCAGAGGGATCTGGATAGGTTGGAGAGCTGGGCGATCACCAACCGCATGAAGTTCAATAAGAGTAAGTGCCGGGTCCTGCACCTGGGACGAGGAAACCCTGGCTGCACGTACAGACTGGGCGATGAGACGCTGGAGAGCAGCCTAGAAGAGAGGGATCTGGGGGTCGTGGTAGACAGCAAGTTGAATATGAGCCAGCAGTGTGCCCTGGCAGCCAGGAGGGCCAACCGTGTCCTGGGGTGCATCAAGCACGGCATCGCTAGTAGGTCGAGGGAGGTGATTGTCCCGCTCTACTCTGCGCTGGTGCGGCCTCACCTCGAGTACTGTGTGCAGTTCTGGGCACCACAGTATAAAAAGGACGTGAAACTGTTGGAGAGTGTCCAGAGGAGGGCTACGAAGATGGTGAAAGGCCTGGAGGGGAAGACGTACGAGGAACGGCTGAGGGCACTGGGCCTGTTCAGCCTGGAGAAGAGGAGGCTGAGGGGAGACCTCATCGCAGTCTACAACTTCCTCGTAAGAGGGTGTCGAGAGGCACGAGACCTTTTCTCCATTAACACCAGTGACAGGACCCACGGGAACGGGGTTAAGCTGAGGCAGGGGAAGTTTAGGCTTGACATCAGGAGGGGGTTCTTCACAGAGAGAGTGGTTGCACACTGGAACAGGCTCCCCAGGGAAGTGGTCACTGCACCGAGCCTGACTGAGTTTAAGAAGAGATTGGACTGTGCACTTAGTCACATGGTCTGAACTTTTGGGTAGACAGACCTGTGCGGTGTCAAGAGTTGGACTTGATGATCCTTAAGGGTCCCTTCCAACTCAGGATATTCTATGATTCTATGATTCTATGAATTTCTCTCCCCCCAGGCAGGGATTCTCCACCATATGCATTTATGCTAGGGCTTATAAGAACACGTCCTAGGCTAAGTTGACCTTTAAATACCAACAAATAGATGCAATTAATAATAATTAGAAAACCTTCAAATTTGTTTAAGAACTCTTCATGGTTGAGTGTTTTTCTGTTTTGCTTCATTATTTTTTTTTATTATGTTTTTAAGTATAACTTTGTGTTAATTACTTAAAACATTATATGCATAAGAAACCCCCTCCAACAATCTATCTGACATTTTAGGCTTCCATAAAAATGCTCCAGGGTGCCCATTACTGTATAATACCAGCATGCATACTAAGCTCAGTGTAGGTGAGCTGTGTTAATATTATGCTTCAACAGCACACCCTGGAGTGTCTTATTGCTTAAATGATGGTAAGGTCAACCATTTACAGCACACTATCATGTTTCACAGAACAATTCTACATTATCATTCTGTTACCTCATCCTTTTGGGAAAAGTGCTTGCAAGGAAAAATAACAAACACAATTCAATTAAATCAGCTTTGTAAAAGTGCTAATATGCAGCATAATCTTGTCATTCTCTTTGGATACCAAGTAAGGTCACATCCCTTCTATACAGTGTTAGCATAAATTATGTATCAGTAGAAAATTCAGTAAAACCTCCAGTCAACTATCTATGCAGATATTAATATTTTTAAATAAAATGGAAGGACTGAATCTTGCAGAGGCTGATATGTTTGCAGCAGAATATATTAAGTTAACAATGAACAGAGTAGTATTGGGGGGGAGGAGGAAATAGAATTGTAGCATTGGTGTGCCCTCACACATCTCAGCTGTTTCAGTGCAGGGACTTCCTGCAGACCTCCTGAGAATCTCTCTAGGTATGGCACACTATAATGGAGCAGAGTGGAAGAACCTGCAGTCAGGATGGATTTGGCATGATTGTTCCGTAACTACACAGTTGAGGTCTCCAGAATTGTTATCCTAGTCATAATCTTTGGTAATAAGTATCCAAAAGGAGGACTTTTGTTAGTGCTTCCTCTACTTATTGTGCTTTTGATTAATTCAACCAGTCTGTCATACAGCTGTTCTATGTACTGTGAAGACTGACACTGTACAAAATACACCTCCTCAATAGTACTTAATTTTTGACTCAGATTCAACTTTGAACGGTCCTACAAGGATCTATCATAGAAAACTAAATATGGATTTGCAAGCAGAGTATTTTTGCTCAACAAGGTAAAAGCTCCAATTATCTTGGCAACCAAACTGCCATCCCAGAACAAAAGAAATATTCTCCAGTTAAGTAGAGGGGATGCTGTTTTTGACAGTACCCAGCATCACCCATTTTGTGGTACTAAGGCTCTTCTAGAAAGTACAGGATCCTTTTCCTCTGTCTATTATTCTTGAAGGTACAGCTGTAATCATGCCAAGACTCCCTATGATGGACTCTGTATCACTCTAGAAGAATTCCAGGAATGCGAAGCATGCGTTGGAATAAACACAGTAGTGATTTCTCCTCTTTTCTACAAGTTCAATTTTTAAGTTAAAATAATGATTGTTGCAAATTCCTGAGTGCTAGTTAAAAGCAAACTAGGAGAACTCTTTCACGGTTAAACAGTGCCAAAGAGCCACTATTTATACAAACTTCAGTTAGAAGAATGCATTTTTTGTGTGATTATAATAAGCATTAATGATGATGGTATCAGTAAATTTTAAAGTGTATTAAAAGTTATTTAGAAGGTGTAGATTTTTCTAAAACTTCTTTAAAGTGGTCCCAGTAAGGCAGATCTCTTTGTTCCTCAACTTTTAACTTCTATTAACTTAAAACATTTTTTCATTAACTCTAAGAGGTTTCCTCGATCAGAACAGATTTAAAAAATAACATCTACTTTGAGTAACCATACATTTAGTGTTTCATTTATGGGCTGCTATTATTTCTTCTTTTGCTTTTCATGACTTATTATGTATTTTTTTCTGAAAAGCAATTGCACTATATGTAAATACATATGTAAAAAGAAATAAAAAGCAAAAACTACATTTTGAAATACCTTTCTGATTCTTTTTCTTTTCACTACAAATTGGGACTTCTGGGGTACACTGGGAAAAAGCAGAACTCAAGTTCTACTGCATGTTTGTTAGGACAATAAATTATCAGTACAATTTTGAAAATGATTCATCAGTAAAATGTTACTTCATTTTCTACAGCTAAAGGGAAATGCTTCCTTTCCCTGGTGCAGAGATAAAAATCACTTTGATGTTTCTCCTAGCTTTTGTGCCCTATACAAGGGTTAGGCAGGCTACTATTATCTTGAGACCAGAAGAAACCATAGCCAGTGTGTTTGCTTCCCAACTCATAGTTCCTAATAGAAATAAAACCAAACATTGATGCTTCAAGCATCATTCATGAAATTCAGCAGATACTTACAAACAGATCTTACTGTTTTTTTGGTTTTGTTTGTTTGTTTTTTGACTAAAAATGCATATGTAGACACATGTATGCCAGTACAGTATTTATTTTATTTTAATACAAATATAGGAAAGTGAATCTCAGAGGGCCTCCATGTAACTAAACTCAGACCGCTCCCCCCTTTGAAGAACACATAAGTTTATTTGACTCCAAAGTTAAAGCAGAGCTCTTCACGCTTTAAAAACCTAGCTTTAAACCTGATTTACTGTGCTTATGAAGGAAAACATAAAAGTAATCATGAATATACACTTGTTCTTTAAAGTAATTCTAGAAAATTCCCTTTATCAATATCTTAAGGGCTTCCCTTGCAAATATTCCTCATGCGGAGCTATCACATTATCAATATTACACTGAAAAACAGGCATCCAATGCAGATTAAAACAAACAAACAAACAAACAAACAAAACTCCAAATGCTAGAATTTATGCACTACTAAATAAGCATTTTGATTTTGTATAACGTTCAGAGCAACGCAATGCTTTAATTAAACAACTGCATGTTGAAACTTGGACCAGCTATAAACGATCTTAACTATATCAATCCCACTGTCATGTTGCTGTCTTCATAGCACCATATGACCTGGCTTGAATTCTGTGAAGTCATGGATATTTCAGACTTCAGTATAACAGGTAAGTTAATTTTAGAAGCATTAGCTTTGTCAGGCAAGTATTGTGGAAATTCCAGTTTGTTTGTTTCTTTTTTTTTAAAAAAAATATTTATTCATATTTTATCACACTAAAAAAAAATAAATCTCAACCTACCATTCTGTCTCCAAATACCCCCTTAAGGCCTCTTCTACATGACATATTCTAAGAAAGTCTTCCCTCTCTCTGTATGGAATTAACATCTGCTTCCTCAAATAACAGAATTAGTCAGGTATTTATGGATCCTTTCCCACCATAGGAAAAATAGTCAAACAAGTCCTCTACAGACATTGAAAATCAAGTATCATCCAATATGACAGCACAGATATAAAATAGGTGAAGTATAAAGATGAAGAAGCTTTCCTTTGTAATATCATATAAGTAACAGTCAATTATAAAACAAGATTCACTTTGGTTATTTTTGTGTAATATACTAACTAAAAAGAGAACATGTAAGTATCAATATATATATATTTTTCCCCCAAATCTTCAGACCATTAGTCTGGAGGAAAGTGTTACTACAAAAGCATCAGCAAACCCAAACAAGAAAAGTAAAGTGGTGAAGTTGCAGCAATGTGTGCAGGTATGGATGCACAAACACAAATACCCGAACTATATGTGGGATGCAGTCTAAGATGTGCAGGTCACACAACCCTTCCGCTTGGAAGGATTACTCCACTAAAACAAACCAGGAAGTAAAATAAATAAAATGCACAGAGTGCTTTGGTATTCATAATCCTTGATAAAAGGTGCTCCAGTAAAGCTACTGCATCTGGTCAAATAGCAAAGGTAGCTTGCAGTAACCTGTTACAGCAATGAAAGAGCTCTGCTAATGGCAATAAAGGGTCAAAGTGGCAGTTTCAAAGTTTAATTAAGCATAAGATTTTCACGGCAAATTAGCAAAGCATCTAAAACATCCTTCTCCATACAAAAAATGGTGACTCTCTTCCTGTCAAGAATTCTAACTCCAGATTTCTACAAACAGAAATAAATCTTGGAAACTAGGCAATAGAAAAATATTTCTGTTGATTCTAAGAATAATATTTTTCACAATATTACAACCAAACATCCTCCTCCCTCAACCCCCCAAGGTAATAAAATACTTACATTTCACCTACATTTACATCAGCCATTAAGAAATTAGATTGGATCAGGAAAGGGTGAGAGATAGGGAAGAGAGAAGCCTGCTTCTTATTCATCTTTCAGAAAATTGACTGAAGATTAACATCTCTTGAGAGTCACATAAACATTGACACATCAAGTCATTTTCCCTTCACACACAAACATTGAATATGGACATGCAATTGAACATACCCAAGCTGTTTAAAATAAATAAATGTTTTAAAATAGCTCTTGTCCTCATGAAATGTGTTCATTCGATTCGTGCCAGTATGGAAAAATGCTAGGGCTGCATGATGAAATATAACCTTCTATTTAAGAAAAACGGAGTGATTAGTGTACATAGTTCTTGTATCATGCAAACGAAGGGTCCAGCAATTTCTGTAAGAGAGTTTGAAGGGCGAACATTGAAACTCGAGTCTGGGAGATAAGAGGACCAAGGAGTTTTTTTTAGGAAACTGCTGACTTTTGCATGGGATGCTGCCCAAGCCTCTGATATCCAGCAAAGAGATCCACCAAGTAAGGAGAAAGGGGGAGTTGAAGGACAACCGAAGGACAAAGCCTGGGAGGAAGACTATGAGCCTTCAGCACAAGAGACCCCAAGAAAGACCACCAGAGACTGATACGCATGCGTCCGGAGAGGGTTTGGATTCTGGGAACTAATTATAAGAACCCTGCCTTTTCTAGGAATAGACTAATATGTATTAGTCTAGGAGCATAAAAATCAGCCACCTGATGTAATAGGTGTGTGTCTTGGTGGAGCAGAGACTCCCGGCACACCCAGCACTGTTTGCTTGCCTCTATTCGCTTACTAAGTTACAAACTCTAACTAGAATCCTATTTGGGATTCAGTCATTTATCACATCCTTAAGAACTTCTTAGGCTATATACCAGGAAACTACAACCTACCATTATTAGAATACCAAGTAACACAAAGAAAGCAGTCACATCGGGATATTGTTTTGAAATTTCCTTGACTGAAAAAATGTTTACTGTCATAGTTTACTCTCTATGTCATAGTTTATGTCAAATGTTTACTGTCATAGTACTAACAATCAGGAGGAAGATACAACGTGAGAAAACATTCCGCTGTGACTGAAAAACTAGAAGCAGGCAGAGTTAGTTGGCCTCTTCATTTTTCAATATGCAATCAGTACTGCTCTTCAGATTTTCTTACTTCCAAATCTCAGTGTTAACTTTATGCTTGCTCTTCTAGATGCTGGTATTGCTTTTGTCCTCAATTTATCTGCCTCGTCCTTCACTCTCACAAAGTCTTTTATTCACCATATCAAATCAAATGATGGCTACTGATGCATCAACCAGTTTTCTCTCTATTTCACAGATCATATCAAGAGGGACAGAACAGAATTACAGTGATGCAAGGACAGAAGAGGCATTCAGCTGTCTTTTGTTACTAAAGCCTTCTGCAGTTTTGTTCGGCAGATCAAGTCGTTCATTTCAGAAACAGATCTTTTTATTATAAAAGTATATTTGCCAAAGGCAGTCAGTTGGCATCTACACAGTTTCGTGAGAGTTACAGCTCCAGACCACTGTATATTAGTATGTTTTTCTCTCTTACCTCTTAAGAAAAAAATCATTTAAATAATTTAAATGAATTAATACCATAATATAAAACTTTTTTATAAAATCATTCTCAGCAGTTATCATATTTCTGTTCCTAGCATGTAAAATTTATTTTCTCTGTGACCATAAACATATCACCAAAATCTCTGGGGGGGGGCGGGGGGGGGGAGCATCCTACATATTTGTATATATTTTAGTATAGTTATATAATCATGGTTTGTTTTTGCTAGACAGCATAAAACAGATGCCAAGACTGTCACCCATAGATGCCTCAAAGTTTTTTATTACAACAACCTTTGACTGAAGTAGTGTAAATAATATTTACTCTGAAACGATTCAGTTTTAATGAAGAGACAAATACAGTGAGATTATAAGTGCCTTAAGAGCTCCCTCTGGAATTCAAGCCTCTGAAGAACCTTTGTGAATACACTGACATTTAATTTACACCACTCATAAGACACATTATTAAGCACTACACTTTCTCTACTAGGATATCATGAAAATGTTTTGTCACAGTTATTGCAATCAGTCAGCATGAAGCATTAATGCTTACTTAAAATGACAAATAGCACTCAGAAAGTCCTGTAAGTTCTTAGCATTGCTAATGACAGATCAAGCCCAGAAGTATTGTGCACACATGGAATAATGTGGAATGGCATACCAGTGAAGAGGCAGAGGAATGTAAAGGGAATAGTTTTAATCTTGTAGAATTTGATGCTCAACTAACGGACAAAACAGAGTGATGACCTTTTTAAATATTTCTTTCATTCATTAACCTCTGACAGTGAACAAAAATATTTGATTAAGGAAGCCTTAAGAGAAATGATTTGAAATGAAAGTTCTCATACCTGGCATGGAACAAACAAGAGTGCTAGAGAAGGGGAGATTTATGTATTCCATGTGATCTCCTATTTTTACCCTTTCCCCCCAACATTTTCCATCTAAGGGCTGGGAGGATAAAAACTGGGAGAAGAGGAAAGAAGAAAGGACAAAATGTCTAAGTCCAACCTATTTCTCAAGTTTGGTTGGCTTTCTGCGCTGCAAGCACACATTGCCAGCTCACATTTAGATTCTCAGCAACCAACACCCCCAGGTCCCTTTCCTCCTCTAGTCCTGGCCGCAGCTGGCTCCAACGGTCCTACAGCAGGGCATGGCTGGGCCCAGCAGCCAAGATGGCGGCGCCTCACCTCAGGGACAGCCTGGGGAAGAAAGGAGGGCACAACACTGCCCAGCAGCCGGCAGAAAGGAAGAAAAGTGGAGAAACAGCCCTGCTGGCACCCACCAGGGGAGAGGAGGAGGAGGGCAGGAGGGGCTCCAGGAGCATGTTCAGCAATCCCCCTGCGGCCCCTGGGCAGGGGGCTATGATGGAGCATTGATTTATTTCTCTGCAGCAACCAGCCAAGGTCAATCCACCACAGCAGTTTACACTGGTAATGGCAAATACATTACCAACACAGTTATTGTCAAATAGTTATTTTGTGTAGAGCTAATTACATCCACCTACAGATAAATTTCTGTTAATGGGCCAAATGCATTTCTGAAGTTTTTTTTTTTTTTTAAAAAAAAAAAAAAAAAAAAAAAACATTTGGGGGAATTTTTAAGGATGATCATTATACTTCAATAAAGTACTAATATACGACATTTTACTCAGGCTTTCGTATGAAATGATAAAAATTTGCAACTTTGCAGAGTACACACCCATACCCCAACAAAGGTTTAAATGTCTACCTGAGTACATGCAATATCCAGGAAACTGCAGAAGAGAAAGTTAGTTTTATTTTATTCCAGCATCTAAAGACAATCCCCAACCCTCAGTTGAAAGAAATTTTAAAAACATTTCATTCTTTCAAATATGAAGCATTATCTTTAAGTATGCTATTCCAAAACAGCTTTGGTTATTTTCCTGTTATCTAAAGCTCAAGTTTAACACACCTCATTGCTTCTAATATCAACATTAAAATAAACATTCTAATATCAACATTAAAATAAATTTTGCATTTACATATGGACAGTGAGACTTCTGAGAAGAGCTTGGTCTACCCACTAGTAAATGGATCATATCAAGATGCAAATATTTATTTTGGAGTATGATGCTCAAATTCATAGTTTATTCAGGAAAATTAGGTTAACTACAGAGATTCTTAAAATATTCTTATTTTTTAAGCAAAGACCAAATATCCCTGGTCTCATAGAACATCTTATACACAGTGACTAGGATATTTTTTCTTTTTTAATATATTTCCTTTCATGCTGTAAAGTTTTCCTTGGTTTTGTTTTACTATAGCATCTTAGTAGAAATAGGCAAAAATTGAAGAAAATACCATACAGACTAGACATACTGCATTTACTTTCTGAATTCATTAAAAAAGCATTTGACATTCTTATTTGCTTTGATTTAAAGAAAACAAATGGGAAAGGCTTTCCTCCCCAGAAGTTCCATCAAAATGTTAAAAACATTAACAAGAATCAGAAGATATTGAAGTATGAACTATAAAATAATCAAGCTAAAGGAAGTCTGGAAGTGTCTGAAGGGGAGAAGTAAATAGTAATATATTAAAAATATAAAGTGTGTTTTGTTTTGTTTTTTATATTCTTCAATTTGTAGCATGTGAATATAGATAGTAGATGCATATCTGGTATAAATTCAAATTTGAATTAAAAAAAAGCTACATCGGGGTTGAAAAGAGTAAGTCCCAATGGGTAGAGATTCTTCACAGATTGGCCATCAACAAAGACAGAGTGTTGCGTGACACCTGATTATGCAAACCCTTTTGTTTCTCCAGGTACTAGAACAGAAATGCAGTCATTTGATTTTGGAGTAGTTTGAATCAGGAACATCAATATGCTTAATAAATAGCATCACATAAGTAGTTAAAATAGCAATGAAAGCATTTTGATTCAGAATCACTTTATCAGAAGGCATGAAATGCCGTGCAATTGACATGCTTTTTATAATACTTAAATTATGAGCTGGACAGCAGATGATAAAATATAAACCAAACTTGAGCAAGAAGTGATTGCCCCAATTGCTCATTTAGTGTGGTTCTCTGTTCTTAAAGAATCAATTTTCAATGTAACTCATTTTCAAATAATTTAAAGATTTCAAACAATATTAGACAAAATATAAGGTGGGATAAAACTGAATAGCCTAGAAAAGACTACTGCAGTTTATTTTCATTTTCACATCTATGCAGAAATACAAGCAAAACCTACAGGCAGTTTTCATTACACTGGTTAAAATATTGGAAGTCCCATATCTGTTTTTTATCACACAGTTAAAATAATTATGTGTTCCTCCCCCTTGGGAGTTGAGCTTCGTGGTCCTCAGCAGAACTAAAATGAAGACTAAGTGTGGATCACAGTACTTATACCAACTCCTGCCTGTCTTCACTTTTCCAGTCCATGTTCAGGACAATGCAAATTCATTAGGTCTGTCAGCTCAGTGTTTCCTCATGTAATATTCTGTATTACATCATAACTTTGTGTCCCAAGTCTAGAGTAGGTCCTTTCTCAGCTAAGCATTGTGCACCCATTAAGCAGAAGCAGATTCCGCAAGATGTATTTATTTAACATTTGCTTCCCTTGAACCAAGGCATAAACCCATGCTTAAGGAGTGACTGTACCTAATCTTTTGGTAACACTGTAATTCCACTAAGCATAAATAATAGGCAACTACAGAGAGATGAATGGGGTCTTATAGGAAAGCATGTACATTGTAAAATCTGCAAGATGAGAATCAAGGATAAAAGCTGGCAGGAAAGATGTGGTAAAACCAAAATAATCCTATGGAAGAGTGTCTGGTACAACTAGAATAATCCTGCTGAACAAGCAAGAAAAATGACTGACAAAACTAGAACGAGTCCTGGTCCAAAAATTTTGGATGAAGTATGTCAAAAACAGGTAGAGGCTCTTTATTTTCCTTTGGCAAGCAGACTGAGGAGCATAAAGCAATGAAACTGGAAGGCTGGGGAAGAAAGTTTCAGTCCACTGCAGTTCCCTCATTGAGAGCTCTCAAGCCTCATTACTTTGACCTGTGCGGCTAAGTCCAGCAAGTCCCACAGCTATCAGTGCTAATTTCTGGCATCAGCTCCCTGGTATCATATATTCACAGTTAATTGTAGACAAACTTTTTAATGATTAACTGTATTCTCTATGGAGCGAAAACAGTGGAGAGTGGTTAAGAACTAATCATCAGCTGCGTGTTTTGTTAGTGAATGTCAATGCAGTAAAGTATTATTTTGAAATTTGAAACTCACCTGATTTACAGTCTTTTAAACAGTAAAGAGTGATTCCTGATATGTGTACAGATAGACTTATATGTATGCAGTTGCAAGAATTGCACAAATCCCAGTTGCCTGTCTTTACGGATTAGACAAAAAAATTAATGTCTTCAATGCTGCATTACACAGCTCAAAGAATCAGACCGTACAATGCATACAATCATTCCTCAGAGATGATATACTAAAGGAGAAGGTTTCAGTAGCAACAACTAATTATTGGCCTCCCCATTTTGGCATTGGAGCTGACTGCTGCTGCTGCTAAGTGCGTAATGCTGGGAAAAACTCCATGTTTCTGTCTTGTAGTTCTCAGACTAATTAACTGCTTGTGTTTTGGTGAGTTCCTAAGAAAGGCGGACGTATACAATGAAGTGATTTTTTTCTAATGTGTCAGATACAGTTACAAAGGGTCTGGAAAAAAAAAAAAAAAAAAAAAAAAAAAAAAAGCAGAGTAGATGTGTAATACTATCCTGTAAATAAAAGCGGAGATGCCAGAAGTGATACAATATATTCATTCTCTTAATATTAAATATGCAAAGTGTGCTCTAGTTCTTCTGACAAGCAAATCTCACTGCAGCTTTAGAACATGTCATAAACGGAAAATATAGAAGTTCATCTAGCTGAGTGAACAAGAGGAGGCCTCTTCCCTAAGAAACAGGATGTGCCACCCATACCACCAAATACTTGAATCTAAGCAGTTTTTTATTTGCAGCCTCTCTTCCTCTATTACTGCTACTATTACTATTACTGTTACTACTACTATTACTGTTACTACTACTGTATTACTTCCTCTACTATTACTATTACTCTACTATTGCATGGCCTAGGGCCATGCAAGCTCTGCTCTACATTAGTAGAACAGTAACTACAGATCCTGCTGCAGTGACTGAATAATCTATTTGTAGAACTTTTTTAGTGAGTAACTGACTTTTTAACTTTCTCTTTTTGAGCATGACTCCATTCTCAGGTGAGAGTTTTAAAGAAGTGTCATACGTACAAGGCATTATAGTTGGATAAGGGACAGGTAAGATACCACTAACTGGTGAACAGACTTCAATGTTCCCTAAAGGGAATCCCAGCTGGATCCAAAAAATCATTGGAATGCTGAGATATTTAGAATGTCATTTTAGGCCAGATACCTGAACTTCTGCTTGCTAAATCTGCATACATTCTGCTTGCAATAGCAAATACTAAGTACTTGTTCCTATATGCAGCATTTCTTATGCTTTTCCTTCATCTGCCAAACAAAATTAACAAACCAACCAACCAACATGCACACCAAAATTAATACCACCAACAAAAAATAGAACAAAAAACTGATAAACTTAACAATAGTACCATAGTATACCACAAGGATAAGTCTAGTCTGTCTAATGTTGACTAGTCCACCACTTTTCCAAGTGCTTTTAATGCCTAATTTTTCTTTTACGGATACACAGCTCAATCTGATGCCTCAGCTGGCAGTCTTAGTAATACAAGTAAAAAATATTTACTAGATTATGAAAACAAAGACAGTGGCAGAAGGGAAGAGTGAAACACTAAGTAAGACTGAACAAACACTGGGTGAAAGGTAAAGGAACACACTGTAAAAAACTAGGCTAGGATACTTTATATAGAACTGCCTAAAGCCTGACCGATTCGGAAGTTTCCTTTTTGCACAGAAACATTATAATGAATTAACACTTCTTATCAGGTAGGGTATGAAGTGTACAAAACCAGGCCTTTCCAGTCACAACAATTAAATCAATAAAGTAAAATATTACTATAACTCTGTACAATTTTCTCATTGTTACTCACAAAAAAAAAAAAAGGAGGAATTACACCTCAAAATAATCTAATGTAAAAATAAAATAAAATAAAAATCTACCAAAGTACTGAAAATTCTACCAAAGAATTGAAACATATGGTAACTTCTCAATTGAAGGGCATTATTAAATTAAAATTTCATTTAAAATATCTTTTGGGAGAGGTGAAATGTCCTGTCATAGACAACATTGGAAAACATTTATTTGGGGAACAAAGTTTTATCCTTTTTTACCTTATAATTTTTGCTTGTATCACTCTACTCATTGCTGTTTTCCTCAGCACTGCTGTGGAGTCATTCCAGGAACAATATATAAAAAATAAAAATACTTTTCTTTCATAATTTCATTGTTACATTTAACATCCCATAAACCAAATGATCAAATACTTTGTTGACGTGAAAGTTCCATTAGTTCCCACCAAGAATGCTGTTATGCTTAGCCTTAAGAATTTAAATGCATAGTTTTCACATTATTTGGCTTGCTCATTGACTTGTCTTCAGTTTACTACAAAGAGCAGGTATGGTTACAACTACCCCACGACTTCACAGTACCTATCTATTGCCATTTCAATATACTCCTTATGGACTGCATTTGCCAAAGGGGTTAGATTTCAAATATTTGCACAAATACTAGCAGTGCTTTGTCCTTGTTATGGCAGGACAGTTCATTCAATGAAATATCTTACTATCATTTCAGGCCCGGGTCATACATTGCATGTTTTCCTTAACACATGCACTTTATTATTTATACTTCTTTCTTCATTGAGCAACGCTGCAAAGGCAACCTCCCTTTACTAAATATCTTGAAACATCATGTAGTATTTTTCTTTGGAAAGGCATATGCGAACCTATGTGAAGTTTCAGAGACTGTATCTTTCTACTTTCTCTCTTATCAGACATGCAAAATATAAGCCTGCTTCCTTGCTCTGTTACCTCCAAAATATTGGTATCTAGAGCAATACTGAATAAAATAAAAATGTAGAAGTATTAGAACAGTCATAGATGAATGAAATAATTAACATAGCTGAAAAAAAAAAAAAGATAAGCTGAATTTACACTGAAATTTCATTTAACTTACAGAAAAAAACAGCATCAAAACACTTCTAAAGACTGAACAATTTCTATCCTAAATGCAGCAAGAGTCTGCAAAGATAACAAAGCAAACACTGATTAGCTGAAGAGTCAGAAAACTATCAGAGTCAAAATCTAATGGACCAGATTTTACCATCTGATCCCAGTAACCAAGAGGTGCGACCTCAAATTAAGGAGATGCTGTCAACCAATTGTAAATATCAAGTCCAACAAAATGCCTTAAAGGTCCATATTAAATAGGCAATTTACAAATAATTAAGCTTGAAGAAATGGAAAACTGTACCAAGAACTGTTTCAAGGAAGATCATCTGACAGAGTCCAGATCTGATTTTCCACAACATAAAATTTCTACAAGCTCTAGCAGTATTATTGCAGGTAACATGGAAAGCCACTTGTGGTCTATAAATAACTCATCCTACGACTGGAAGTCACGCAGCAAGCAAACCCAGCAACAGAAATAAAAAAGGAAAAATAAGTATATGAACTTGAGGGACTTTCAACTGCTTTGGGATCTGAATGCAAAGACCAATAAAGATCACCCATCTCCTTCCAAGGATGCTTCAGAGGGGCCTCCAAAAACAACAGGTAAGTGCTGGAAAGATGGTTCTCTGATGGGATGAGGGGAGTCCGACCATGGCTTCATGCGAAAAAAACGATGCAGTAATGTGAATAAAGGTAACGCTCTCAGTCATTGTCATTTTCTTGTGGGAAGGCACCCAGCTGCATAAGGGTGTATATCCTACATATATCCTACCCAGGGCATAAGAAGAATTGAAACACGAAACAAGAAAAAACCATACTCTTGTTTAACAACAAAAAACAACTTAAATAGGCCAAAATGACTTCAGAATTTTCTTTGTAGTTTTGAGAAGACAAACTGCAAAAAAAGGTCTAAAGATTCAGAAAAGCCTGAAGAATACTCAAAAAAAATAAAAATAAAAAAGACAGGTATGTCAGATATGCAACAGATAAATGTTGCATTTACAAAATTTCCTATAACGATCTTTAGTTTTTGTTGTTGTTGTTATTTGGTTTGGTTTTTAGGTAAGAAGGTATTTTTTTAAAACTGTAGTCTAAGATTTATTAAATCTTATTAAGTTATAGAGTAATAAACTAAGTAGTTATAAACTAAGAAGCAAAGCTGTAAACTTTTACGCTAGTTTCATTCTTTCATGAAGTGATTCTCTGGTACCTAATAAAATACAAGTTATTCAAATTCATTTTTTTCCTTGTTTGCCCATTATTTACAATTTGCTTACACTAATCCAGAGAGAGAGATCTCTCTCATCTTTCTTTAAGACCATGACAGATGTAAGAGGTTTTCCTATTCTGGATGAGTGGGAATATATGCTCTTGTCTGCAAGACATAATAAAAATTTTAAAAGACTTTAAATAATAATAATAATAATAATAATAAACATTAAAAAACATAATAAGGGCTGATATCACTGGTATCCTCAATATTTATACAGTGCTTCTATATTTAATTTTTGTGCTAGAAGACAAAATAGCATAGTGCTGCACACAAACCAAGCACAGAAGAACTGTGGAGTATGCATCACATTTTAAAACACGAGTTTAAAGGCCCTACGAACTTTTAACTGTCGGCTGGCACAGATGTTGAGCGATCTATTGTACTAACTTGGCTTGCCATTTAAAACTAAGGCATGACCACTGCTAATATATAAAATGACAACAAATATTCTTTGAATTGCTTATTAAATAAACAGTAGCATTTCTGAGAGCAACTATTCCAATATTAGCTCTGTGGTTTTGTCATTCAACTCTCAACAGATACACCACCTCCATAGAACAGCTCTCCAAAAAACACAGCTTTACCTACTGTAACAAAAACAATGAAAACCTTTCACCATTCACTTACATGATTTCTTATTAAACTGTGCAGTATTTCTTTTGGCATAAAATATTCTGTACAGCGGTACTACTCTCTTTTCAGTAGTATACAACTCTTACTAAACTACTTGACTGTAACTTAAATATATGGCAATCACAAATTAGGAAAACAAAGATAAATAAAAATAAAATAATAATAAAAAATAATAAAATTAAAAAAAATAATTAAAAGTAATAATAAATAATAATAATAGTAAATAATAATAAATGAAATAAATAAAAATAAATAACAATAAAAAACAGCTACATTGCAGAGAGTTAACTGCAAGTTAACACAATCAAAAAGGGTTGAGATACATAACCAGAAGTTACATAGATTCTATGTATGTGTACACAGAAGGGCAACACTTCACCATTAAGTTTTACATAAATATATAAACTGCCAGATTACTCAAACTGTTTGCTTGGATGCGAGTAAGCAAAACTCAAACATGATCACAACATACAGTTTTCACAGAATCACAGAATAGTGTAGGTTAGAAGAGACCTCTAAGATCACCGAGTACAACCTCTGACCTAATGCTAACAAGTCCTCCCCTAAACCATATGTCCTGGTTTCAGTTGGGACAGAGTTGTTTTTCCTCCTAATGG
>CM021732.1:74968967-75084596 GCA_011075105.1 Heteronetta atricapilla | reverse complement strand
CGAACGGCTGTGTGGTGTTTAGCTGCCGGCCGGGTTAAACCACAACAAGAAGAGACAAAAAGACAAGTATTGCATCAGTAGCTAAAAATGAACATGCAATTAAAACAACAACATAATAAAAAGCATTAAATATTTTCAACAGCAATTATTTTTGAGAGAAAAATAAACTTACCTGAGAATGACATGCTTAATGTTAAAAATATAGGTACATTTTCAGTGGAACAAATAGGAACTAGACTAGCTCTTCTGGCTATCTTCTACTCTCTATATAGTTTCTACTCTAGTATAGATTCTCTGAACATATTTTCAGCCACCTACCATGGGACCTGCAGGTAAACTAATGAAAATTCTGGGTCATCATTTTTCTTAGGTCATTAAAATGAAATAGGATAAAATTGAGAAAGAGCTTTGATGCACAGCCTCTGCAGTGGAAGATCTTAGACAATCACCTGGAATTTTAAAATAGATTAAGTTTTTTCACATTTCCTATTGTGAAATTTCCTATTATTAAATAAATAAATAAGAAATTTGCCAAGGAACAAGATTTGACTTGTTCTCCCTTCGAGTTTCCCTTACACAACACGGGAAGATTAAACAGCTTGCCATTGCTTCAATAGCCACTAGATGTCGACAGAGACTACCAATCTAATACACTGCTTCGGATACTAAATGAGACGCAGAAAAATAGATAGATTTTAAGGTGTCCTTTGTATTGATATATTTCCAAGCAAACGTACACTGCTTGTCTACATACAAAATCCAATCCAATCCAATCCAGTCCAAAATCTGATCAACTTAATTTACTAGAAGAATAGTAATAACCCTCCACACACAAACACTTCCAAGTTCACATATGCACAAGTAGCTTATCACATTGTAAATCTAATTTTTGAGGTACCATCTAAGCTGCCAAACTGTTGTTAAAATAAGTTGATCTTCCTTCCTGAATGTGAAGTGAACCACACTGCGTGGTTACACATTAGACTGAAAAAAAAAAAAAAAAAAAAAAAAAAAAAAAAAGCTAAGATAATTCTTCCTCTTTCTACTTTAAAATCAGTCTGATTTTATGCAATAAAAGCCAATGAGAAGAGCTGTAGCAGATTTGCCATGACCTACATAGCATATGCAAATAGGACACTTTCACTTTTCATGCTTTCTTTCTTGAGCAGCTCACTTGTCTGCACAACATTTGTGTCTTGCTAGAGTACCTTTGTCTCTTCTGAGTTGAGAGGTACAACTGAAGCTCTTTCTTACTTTTGTGCTAATCAGGGAAGCTGGAAGAGAAATAGAATTTTCCCACTGAGAAGGAAAAAAGCTGAGAACTCCTTCATTCTGACAGGCAAGGGGAAGCTCAAACTTGCACTGTCGAGAACTGGAAAATTAATGACCCTTTTTCTCTTTGAAGTTCACTGGCCTAAATATCAAGACAAGCATATACCCTGATGACAGCATCTTTCTCAGAATTGCACCAAGAAGAAAAACACTCCTGTGGGATATTTAAGAGATAAGTCATGCCAGATCATGCTGATGTCAACAGATGCCTCAACTGTTTACCCAGCCAGATCAGAAGGCCACAAAAGCCACACAGCACGTCCTAGTTTGAATCTCCCTCCACATATTGATTGCTTCTTTTTAAATAATTCAGATTCTGATTATAAATATGCCCTAGATCAAGTTCCAGACAGGAAAACTTGCCAGTATTTCAGTATTTCTAGAGCCAGTTTTAACTGTAATTACCAAACCAGTAATACAGAAGAATTTGTATTACTTCTGAAATCAGCATTATCACATTGGTAGTCAACCAAATATTTGTACCACAGCTGTTTCAAAGAAGAGTTGATTAAGAACTCCAGGATCCAAATGATCTAAATGCTATTAATTTTGTTCAGAAATGCTTTGGTATGTTATGATTTAATTGTGAAAGCATTGACATACACATGCTTTCCATTTACTGTTTACCTCAGTCCCACAAAAACTAGTAATTTTGTTACATATCAAAATTAACCCAACTAGGAATGAGAGGCTGTGTAAAAATTAAATATATATGTATACATATATCACTTACAAACAGGGAGTCAAAATATGAGTCCTGAAGTGACAGTATCATATCAGGTGTACACAAAGCACTTGAAAAGAAGATCCTCTGTTGCTTCTTTCTGAGTGTAGTTGTTTTACACTGACAGACAAACACCACCACACCACCCCTCACTCCCCCTGCTCTAAGGAAGAGGGGGAGAAAACACAATGACGGAGGGCTCAAACGTTGAGACAAAGGCAGGGAGATCACTCACCAATTACCATCACAAGCAAAATAGACTCAGCACAGCGATTACTGTAATTCACTTCTTATAACTAACAGACAGGAGCAGCAAGAAACTAAAAGCAAACTAAAATAAATAAAATCAATCCACTTTCTTCTACCTCCTCTCCCCAAGTGGTGCAGGGGAACGGAGGTTGTAGTCAGTCCACGGGACTTCATCATCTGCCCCTACTCCAGCATGAGGTCCCTCCCACGGGATGCCATCCGAACTGATCCGGCATGAGCCTCCCACCAGGAGCAAACTGCTTCAGCACGGGTCCCCCACAGGCGGCAGCTCCGCCCAGGCTCCCTGCTCCTGCGTGAGCTCCTCTCCACGGGCTGTAGCTCCAGCCTGGGGCCTGCTCCATGAGCTGCAGCCTCCTCCAAGATACATCCACCTGCTCCACCGGGGCTCCTCCACGGGCTGCAGCGTGGAGATCTGCTCCATGTGAGACCCATGGGCTGCAGGGGGACAGCCTGCTCCATAAGGGGCTGCTCCACAGGCCTCAGGGGAGCTTCTGCTGCGTGCCTGGAGCACCTCCTGCCCTCCTGCTGAACTGACCTGGGGCTGCAGGTCTGGTTCTCACATTTTCTCACTCCTCTCTCCCAGCTGCTGTTGTGCAGTTTCCCCCAGTCTGGAGCCGTCTGGAGCTGGTTCTGATCTGACATGGAGCAGCTGCTTGGCTCTGCTCACAGAGGCCACTCCTGCAGCAGCCCCCCCACTGCCAAAACTTTGCCATGTAAACCTAATATAATGAGTTGTTACATTTTTTTTAATTATTATTATTATTTAATTCTATGTTTGCATGTTCTTTTGCTCCAAAGAAGCAGCATCACAAGTCTATCACAGAATCCAGGGGAAAATAAATAAATAACAACCGTACGTGTAATCTAGAATAAACCAAACAAAAGTTATTTCAAATCTACTTCACTATCAGTTTGTTTTCTTCTTTCCTAGTACTTAATTCTAAGCAAGCTTAGAAACAGATAAGTTAACTACAAAGAAGAAAAAAGAAAAAAAGGGAAAAAAAAAAAGACTGATGGCAAAGGAAGACACAAGGAAAGATCAAAAGGTCTATTGTTCTCTGACCTTAGCATTTTCAATTCAGATTTTGAATTAGCAGTTAAACGTCTACCATGTATTTTCTCTTTCTGTCTCACTTTCATTAACTACTTCCATGTCTCAGTCATCTACTTTGGCTTTGAAAGCAACCCAATTGCTCCTAAAACTCAACAACACTCAATTATCTATCTACAATTCCTTTTGGAATGATCACCGTCACAGGAGGCAGCCATATTGGCTCCATTGTCCTGTACCACTCTAAGCTCATGCTTATGGGTCTACTGCTCTTCAGTCCATTTCAACTGTGTCCATTTAAATACAAAAACCCAACACATTAAAATTAAAATTAAATGCACTGAGATGTTGTAAGGTGCTTTGATAAGTATGTGGAAAACACTGTCATGCAAAATTATTTCAAATTAATGCCACGTATCAGACTTTGAAAGCTTGGACTAAAATGTGAGAGAAAAGACATATGCCAGTTTTAAACCTCTTCTGTTATGAAGACAGTTTGAGTAGTGTAGTAGCAGGGTATCTTTTAAGCACTTCAAAACACTTGGTCGTGGTCTGGGTTTCTGCACCTCAAATTTACATGCACCAGAAGTTAAACAAAAACAAAAAGTTACACTAGCATGAACTAGAACTGCTCCAAGATAAAGGAATTTGGAATTCTTCACAGTGCTGCATTTACTTTAGGACCCTTAAATGCGAAGGCATTGAAAAACAGCATCTAAGCTGCTATTCAGAGCACACACTAATTCCCGAAAAGAGAACTTCCCTAAGAAGAAAATGCAATGTGTGACAACAAAGGAGGGAGGAAAAAAAATAAAAAAAAAAAAACCCTTTAAAAAAAAAAAAAAAAAAAAAAAAAAAAAGCTATTTACATGTACAGAAAAGATGACAGGAATCAGAAGGAGAGAGATAAAGAAATGGTGATAGAAAGCAGAGGTTACTGCAGTAACTGGTCTTTGTGAAAACTGTGAAACATTTATCCTTTAAATTAATGAGAATTTCACAAATGCACAGCATTACCATCAGTATCTCCTCCCTGCTTGTATTAGTACTCTTATGCTAAAAGAGTCCTGATCTTACCACATGGAAGGATAAAGTTGTTATTAACGAAGATTCTGCTTCAGTGATAGCTGAACCTCCAAGAAAAGAAAGCCACCCTGCCTGAGCTGAAATTCAGTTGTTTTTGTTAACTCTTCTGAAGCAACATACTTGGTCAGCTCCCTGGCAAGCTGAAAAAGTAAGATTGCATTGATACAGATACATGTATTTACATATATATATACACACACATATACATTTACATGCATAACTTTACAGTAACAAATCTTCAGCAGGGGCTCTGCCTCGTACTGATAGCATACCCACCCCAGAATAATTTCTGTCTTCAACAGTCACAAACAAAATGGTTGTTCTGTTATTTGTATTTACATTGAAATGAAAAAGCAGAGTGGATTATAAACTCCCTCTCATATCCATAAGAATAGATATCACAGGATGAGCTCTACAAATTCTGTCTCTTGTTTCATTGTCTTTCCCTGAATCACTAGACTGTATGGGATTTTCTCTTGCTATATATCATTTATGAATGACCAAGGCTGGCAGAGCAAATTTATTTGCAATAACTGTTTTAAACATTCATTTGTGTGCATAAGCCAAACCTTAAAGAAATCAGGACAAAAATACCATTATTTTAATTTTAATAAAAAAATAATTTTATAGTCATGTAAAACTGCTAGATTTCTCATCGGCTAGATTTCTCATCGCATCATCCGTAACAATTAGTTTCATCAGGCATTAAGCCTTTCATCAGCAATATGGTACACAGTAGATTATACTAGGAGTGCAGCTTTGTAGCATGACAAGTTGACAGATAAAGTGTGAAAATGAAACCTGTTAATGTTTTAAATGGGTGAAAAGCATTAGCTTGTACTTCATATACTTTGTTCTTATTTAAAAAATTATGTATTATGTAAGCACAATTAATATAGCTTGACATAGCAGTTCTTAGAGTCATTGAATAGGTAATCCATGGTGCTATTTTACTAATTTAACCTGGCATTGATGACGACTGTCGCAATAGCACAGAAATACAACATTAAAATATTTTATATTATACACAGATGTTCTCAGTTATATACGTTAATACAAATACGTATTTCTGGTACAAACCCAGAGCAAATTCTTACAAATCCAGAAGTTTACTCCAAGCTGGTGGGGAACAAAGGAATGCCACATAAAATAAGATTATAATGGATCAAGTAGCAAAACTGTCAACATGCACCAGTATCTATAAACATATCATACTCTTATTACTATGAGTTATAACAACAATTATAACTACAAATGCTTCTTTTTTAAACCTTTATTGTGCTAATAGTCTCAGTGCACATGAACTGCCAAGTACTGGAAGCAAGATGCTGGGAAGTTCTAAAACAAACAATTCCCATTTACTCATTGTTTCTCATCATTTATAAACAGGCCTAGACATCATCCTAGGATGAAAGCTTGACATCTCAGTACACAGCATATAGAAAGGCAATGAAGACCTAACAGCAGGAAAAAATAATAATAATAATAATCAAATTGTCAAAATAAGCTATCCACATTGGGGTAAGGTCTGACAGAACTTCTATATCAACAAATCACTATTCTTGCAGTGCAGATAAAACTCTTCTATCATTGAGAAGATAAATTCTTCTATCATTTGAGAAGATAAACTCTTCTCAAATTGTCACTTTTGGGGCTGAGATTTTGTCTTGTAAGACTGCTTGGAAATTAGCTTATAAAATTATGCATTTTTTTAATATAATAGGACTCTTGATAAAACAGCTACATGAACTGTTTCTACATGTACATAGGACTCTTGATAAAACAGCTACATGAACTACATCTACCTAAAAAAAATAAAATGGATCCAGATTACAGTGCTATGCTGGACAACTTCCAGTCTGATTCTAGCTGGATAAATACAATCAGCCTTCCTTTGCTTTTCCTACCTTCAAAATCTTAGAAACTTCACACACAAAAAGCAAAACACAGAGGAATTGCATTGACATCACACCTCCTTCATTCAATTAGATGTTTTAAGAGTAATATCAGCATCTTTATTATCATTGTTATTACTATTATTCTCTTAAAGGCACAATAAAAAGTTTTGAGATGAATGGCAAGAAAGACTAGTCATGAAAACAAGGCATATCTCAAGGTTTCTTACTCATTGCTAAAATATCTATCATTAAGAAATAAGAAATCTAAGAAATAAATTGTCCAATTTTACTTGCTCAATTTTACATTTGTAAAGACTTATTGAGACCAGAATGAGCTGTATATGTATTCAATCTTATGTAGCAGAATATATGTGTATGTATGTTTATATATTTATATATATACACACAATATATATATTTATATATATATACACATATATATGTATATGTGGGGAGCTCCATATATATAAATGGAGTTTGTTATCATTACTGTGACAGAAAATGATTCAATAATTCAAAATTACAACAGAAAATACCAGTTTTTGTTTCAGATTTCTTCTAAAGGCATAAACCAATCCCCATCTGAAACAGGTTTGGAAAACACTTCGTGTACGGTTGTTCTAAACTCTTTTTTTTTTTTTTTTTTTTTTTTTCCCTGTGAAAGAGGTGGTATCAACCACCATTTGGTGAAGGAGGAAGGCTTAGATTGCTACTGTTGTCAGCTGTGTCTTTACACATAATGAGCCCACAGAAATGTATGAGTCAGTATGGATTTTCTTTTAAACCAGCAAAATACTGCTTTTTCTCCTTCTTCCATTTTGGCTCGTAAATTTAGGATTGGCCTAAATTTAGCTCCAGAAGGAGCTGTGACAACCATGAAATTGACATCAAAGTATTCAAGAAAATGAAATGTAAACAATTTGAAAGGCGTAAGGATTTTTAACCACCTTTTAAGAACTCTTCTTTGTTTGCTTATGACATCTATAGTTACTTCTACATGTTTAAAAACCAGCATCTAGCACACTTCTATGACTTGATAAATACTGCCAGTGTCAATGCTGTGTCAATTAAGAAAGGGATTTGCAACACAGAAAAAGGAAGGGAAAAAAGCTGTCTCTAAGATTTTTGAAAATAAATTACAAGCCAGTAAGTAAAGTGTACCTCTATCCCATTAAATATTATTAACCACAAAACTAACAGGAAAACTACTCATCAGGTAATACTGAAGTTATCATGAATGTAAACAGGTATAGTTTAGCTGATATCTGAGGGGAACTGTATTGATTTGCTCTCCTTGAGAGTCCGTCTACAAATATAGAAACTTGAGAATGGTAGAAAATAGTTGTAAATATAAGTTAAGTCTACACCTAGACTGACACCTTAGCTACTTCCTTAGATATAAACTTTTATTACAACTTTAAGGAATCCCTTATCATTTCAGGGTCCTGTCTGTTCCAGATCATCCACACTGTAAAATATTCTTGATGAATATGAAGGTCTGAATCTTTTATTATTGTCATTATTACCTTGAGAATTGCCTATTTTTTAGCAGAAGAATCACCGTAAAGCAAAACCAAATCCCAACATCTATAAAAACAAAAGAAAAATGAATTTTCTGTCATAGACAGAAAATTCAGACCTATATTATTAATAGCTTAATTTTAACAAGATATTACTATGGAAATCAAAAGAAAAATAGAAAGATATAGAAGGAAACCTGATCGTTATTAGGGATTTTTTTAAAACATATATCCGTTAATATCACACCTGTTCTTCATATACTCCAGTTCATGTTCTTGACTAAAATTATCAGCTGAGATCCACAATTCTACACTAAATGACCTCATGCTTTAAAAGGGGTAATGCATCAGAGATCTCAAACATTTCTCAATTCTAACAATGTTAGAAACAGGCCTGAGAACTTTCCTAACTTTGCAAGAAAAATGGTAGAGCATGGAAAACTTGCAGACAGACTTCGTCCGTAGCTACTGCAAATTAAGTAGGCATTCCTTCTTTTAGTGGAAGCATTCACTATTGCAGCTGATAAAATGATAGAAGAGGCTATTACAGAGTAACACACCAAAGCCTATTTAGTTTTGTTTCCCCCACCCCCCTTCTCCTGTGCATTTATTTAATGAAGTGCATGTCAGCTACTAAAAGGTGCATATCCAAACAAATGTGATCTTCAATACAAAAGCATGGATAGGAAGATAAATACTTACCATCTGTATACTTTATTTTCTAGACAAACAAGCATTACACTAAGAAAGATGAATGCGTACATTGATTTTTAAATAATGTTGCTGGTCAGTCATAAATGACCATTCAACCTTACATTTTATTGCTAGAAATAAACAGTGAGAATCCAAACTCTTGGATTCTCTTTTGATGTGTATGCATACTTGAAGAAAGTGCGTATCGTTTTAAAGGGAGGGGAGTATTTTATTTCTTTTTATTTTCTCAACATGAAACATAACCAATAAATTTGCAAATTCACTACATGAAAAAAAAAAAAATCTGTTCTGATATTAATTGCACTTTATACACTATTTCTATAATTATGATATAGCACAATGTAGCTCAAAATCTCAAAACACTGCCTCAGTTCTGCTGATGGTGATGCACATGGTATTTAATATCAAGGATTCAGTGTTCAAAGATGTTACTTTCTTAGAACTTCAGAACTGCATTGAGGTGATATAACGCTGCTTATCAGCAGATTTCTGACAGGTGTTTTGATCATTAATTTTAAGCACTGCAAAAAGATATGGACAATTATTATGCCCTAATTATAGTCAAAATTCAGCTTAGATTTATCTTTTAAACAACTTTGTAGTATTTCTCTTTGTCTTCTGAAACGCTTTCAAACCTCCATCAGCTTACTTCTGTAAATTTTATGTCTCTGTAAGGATTACCAAAATGGAAATACAAGGTAATCAGATATCACAGTAATGGACATAAAAATGAGATGTTAGGTTTATAGATAATAAATCTTCAGCATATGTAGATAGGTAGATGCAATTAGAGAAATGAGCTTTGAGATGTACCAGCAGCAACTCTCTTCTTCAGCCAGCCAGTTGTAAAGCCAGTTGCCAGTGTGGAATACTTCTGTGAGTACATTCAGTGTCTGAAGATACTTAGCTGGATTTATATTGGGTCTCCAAACTTGGCTGAGCACTATTATCCTTTTTTGTTGTTTTGTTTTGTTTTTTTTTGTTTTCCTGTTATTTTCAAAGAGTTAGGAAAATATTATTTTCTCTGTTTTTTTTTTTTTTTTTTTTTTTTTTTTTTTTTTTGTATATTCAAGCATCTAGAAACTGTATGTTCCTGGGTGTTTTGCTTTTCCTGTGTCTTTTCTCCCAAATC
Organism: Heteronetta atricapilla; assembly: GCA_011075105.1. Classification (NCBI taxonomy): domain Eukaryota; kingdom Metazoa; phylum Chordata; class Aves; order Anseriformes; family Anatidae; genus Heteronetta; species Heteronetta atricapilla. Next base: position 75,074,869 of record CM021732.1, on the reverse strand, counting down.
AGAAGCGTTACACAGAAATATAAATTCATATAAGGACATTGCTGAATAAATATTAATAGGCAATTTTGAATTTGTTTTAAAGTTGATTTTAAATTGTATTTCCTCTTCTGTTCCTCTTGTAGCATGACAGATGACCCACACGTCTAAATGAGCAGAGTGTATTTCAATTAAACTATGTACTCTGATTATCTGGGTCTGCTGCACTTCATCCTAGGGTAGTTAGCTTCTATCCAGAGAAGACTATGACAGTATCTTAGAGTTCAGTTTTATAAACTCTGGCACTTCAGTTAAAATTGCATGAGTTATCATAATCTTTTTTTTTTCTTCTTTTTTTTTTCTTTTTTTTTTTAAGGTAAATGACTTGACAGAAGTCAGCCCTAGTTTACTTTACCAAATAGTCTTATTCTGATCAATAATGTAACTATTACTCATCTTTTCTGTGCTCAGGACCCATGTCACATTTGATCATTTATGATCTTCATAAGCCATCTTTTGCCTTTCAGGTCTTTGTTCTTACTTCTGTATTGCTCCTGTCACCTCTAATACCAATACAAAAGAAGTGTTTTTGCAGCACTGACATGATGGACTTCGGTTACACCTTAAATACTGTTTTCTTGACTTATAAATCAAGAAATACTCCTTTGTCTGAATTCTGTTAAATTGTTTTGCCAATTAAACTTTGCATAAGAGACTTCAGGATGTTCTTTATTATATTACTTTTATTTTAGCTGTACTTACTGAAATTACTGAAGGGTTAAGAGTGCTGTAAAACACTCAAATTGTGGAAGGAAAAAAAAAAAAAAGAGCTACAGGTACACCTAGCAAAGAGAAAGTAGCCAAAAGCATTTGGAAATTTTGTGTCAGAATATTTTGACATAAAGGACATAAACTAATCAAGATAAAGTTAAGAAATAGCAAACTGCTTAAAATTGGTGCAACTCTCTAAGTGACTTGGAAAAATAGAGTACACAGGAATTTAAGTAATCTACTTTAAACTTTTTTTTTTTTTTTTAAAGTAGGATTTTGACTACTTAAAGCCTGAAATTTCAAATTTCAAATTGAAATCTCTTTTGAAAGCATACACAATTTCAATTTGGAAACTGAGAGACTTGAATATATCTCCTAAGTACTTTTTTCTGTCAATTAACCTGCTAATGATTTGTGATAGACTGTGGCCATTGTACTCCACCTTCTGATGACCAGACTTTTTCTGTTTGTGTCATTTTCAATGTATTTATTTTTAAGATTAATGTACCTTGTACACTAAACAGCTACATAAGAATTTTTTCTTTTATTTTCTCCTGACATCACTATCAAGGCAGCCATTCCCATATGAAAGTAACTACGGCACAGTGTCCCCCTTTCTCATTTGAAGCAGGGAGAGAGAGAGGCACTGTACAGTGTGGTCCAACCTTTTCAGGGAATCGGTGCAAGGACACTGTGCAGCAACTCTAACCTTTCAAGTGATCAAGGCACTCATCTAAAACAGAATTAATCTCTTAGCTCCCTCAAACTTCACATACTTACAAAATAATAAAAACAAAGTTGACTTAATTTTAAAGAGACAGCATATCAAGCTATTCTCTATAAAGTATGCTGTTTTGGTTGGTTGTTTGTTTTTGTTGGGATTTTTTCCCTCCAGTTCAGTATAAACCTCCATTAATGTATGTTGATCTTTAACATCACCATGTTGCCCAAGTCTCAACATACAAGCAGAAAGCTTTTGGACAAAACTGGTTGCTTGTATATTTGAAACAAATAATCTTCATCTTCTGAAATATTGCAGTACTTATTGAACATCACTGCAATACAAGATACATCCACTCTGCCCAAAAGACAAATACAGCTTGAACAAGCTCTCTCTCCTCCCAAGAGGCATTTATGAGTTTTTGAAGAGAAAGCATTTACAGCACTGTCACACATTTCCACACGGGATCTAAAATTGCATATATATTTTTTTTCTATAAAAAAATCAAGTAGATAATTTGAAGGACAACAACTGAGGATAAAATATTTTTAGCTTTGTAGTAGTTATCATGTATAAACACAACCAGAAGATCCATGAACTAGCAGAAATGTATGTTTAAGTTCTAACTATGCCTTCACATAGATAACAAGGCCAAAACATGAATTGAAAATAATAATAATAACGTGCAAGGGGATACATGGATTTCTAAAATCTAAACATAAACAAACCCTCCTCTCTAAATACAACAGAAAAATCTTGCTAAATAGGTTCACTTCATTTTTAGAGGATAACAAAGGCTTCACAAACATTTGCACATCATACTGATGTATGCAAAACCTGTGCTGAAGCCCAGTCTAGTTGAAGCCAGAAATGCTGAGAACATTCAGTCCAAGAAGGAAGAAGTGAGGAGACACCTGCATCTATGATAACTCAAGAGGACGTTTTCTGACAATTTAACACACTTGCAGCACATGGTATTTTTGATTTGAATAAGCAAAAGGGAGACCCTGTTACTAGTTCCATTTTTCCTTAGTTTAAGCAGCATAAAATTATACATAATGCTCTGCAGTCAAATGAGAGACTATTAGTTTTAGCTCACTTTGCTCACCAAGAGTTGTTATCTAAATGATATTAAGGAACTCTAAGGTAGGATATGAACTTGTAATTTGATGAAATGGTTAAAGGTACACTGACCTATGAAATAAAACTGAATATTGCTCAAGATATAGTGAAGACTGATACCACAGCTATATTAACATTGCTTTAAAATATATTTTTTTATACATGAGTCAGCTTATTTTATCTGCAATGTGTGCAATTTATACTACAAAAGGAAATTAGAGTCAGATTGCTAAGAGACAAATAGAAAAAGGCATCTGCACAGACAAGGATTTTTTCATATCACAAAATGACAGCCACTAAAGTGTCTTTGCACACATCAGGTATTATCACAAACATGTTCAATCATGCTCTGCAATACTGAAAAATATACTCATTTTTTATATGAACCAGTAAGATCTATGGCTTGTGTTTAGTACTCATTTTAAAAGGTACTAAAACAGAGCCAATCATTGTACGTAAGATGAAGTGATAGTTGAGGAAGAAAATGTAATGAAATGGTAACAAAAGAGGATCCTTATTAACCAGAATGTGATAAGAAGAATACTTCAACAATAAGTGAGATATCAATTTATCAAAACTAAATTATAAGAGCTGTTGAACTGGAACCCAATACATGGCTTATGTGATGATGTTTAGGGAAATAATGCCTTCTATTAAACTGTTAGAGATATGTCAGAAGTTTCATTGCTTATTCATTGTTGGATGACTGCAGATAAGTGAAATCAACTGCAGATGTTTCCAAAAATTCCTAAGACTGCTTGCCTATCTCTGTTTAAGTTTGTTCCTCCAACTCCTGTTCCTCTGTAACAAAAAGAGATTGCTAACAATGCTGGAGTCAAGTCCAAGATCTTTAAAACTCATATTTCTAAAACACCCGTTCTGATTTTTTTTTCTTTTTTCTTTCTTTTTTTTCACTTTTTTTTTAAATTTTTTTGTATTCCTTTTTTTTTTTTTAATATTTCCTTCCAAATTCTCCCTCATTAAGCAAGGGAAGAACATATGGGAGAAGGCCATTAGCCAAAATTTATTCCTGAGCTTAACTTTCCAAAAATTATCAGCTGAGATAATTGGTAGGTACTTACCAACTCTCTATTGTCAGTTATACCAATGCCAATTATGGTCATAATATAAATATTTGATAGCATAGGTACTGATCCAGTGATTCTAAGCATCGTTTATGAGCTCACAATCATCCATTACAGTTTTATCACTGTAGACTGGTACTCTTGATTACATTAGATCACATGCATCTGTCTGAACAGTCACACATTTCCATGTTATATTCAAAAATAATTGAGGGAATGTTTCTCCTCCCTGAAGATTTGTTCATGTTATCAATAAATGCTTGGTTATTGATTGAAGGAATCCCACTTCCCAATTCAGTTTAAGAGATTTTCTTAATTATTTTTTTTTAATAGATGTCTGATTTTTTTTTTTTCTACCAGGTAGACGCAAACATTAAGAATATATCATTGTCAACTGGAACATTTTATGTCAAGTCTTGTTACCAAATTTTCATGCAGATAAATAGCTTACAGGTGGATAGCAAGCAATGTTGCTGCTGCAAAAGCAAACTGTATGAGTCACACACATCTACAGAATTTTATCCCAAAGCGACTGTCGGCCATTGCAGTGGCTTGCTTTCTCTAATCCCCCCCACTACCATTTACTTCCTTTCCTCTCATTACTTCTTTAACCTTCTTTATCTCTTATTTCCCTGACAACATAAAAGGGAATTACAACAATCACTATATCTGGTAGATGGATCCAAATCTCTCCCTAGCACAGACTGCTTTCAGTGATAGTATACAGGCATGTATATGTATGTAAGCCAGTATTTACCAGCAATGATTTTATGTATTCAGAGTCATATATACACTACGTAGCATTATATCATCTAATAGGTAAAATGAGATTTGTAACTACTAAAGCCAGAGGTAGGTTTTCATTAATTTCAGTATCCTGAACTAAGAGACATTCAGGAAACTGTCAAGTATGTATTCATTAGCATGCCTGTTTTTTTTTTTTTTGTTGTTGTTGTTTTTGTTTTTGTTTTTTTAAGGAAAGCTAAATGAAATCACTGTTTAGGGCTTGGATTCATATCAGCATCACATCCTGAACCATGGTAACAGTGGCAAGACTAGGTTTAACTATTACTGCTGCTGCTAAGAAGGCCCTTAATCCTGCTGGTGGCCACAATCCACTATGCAGAGGAACAAGCAGAGGCTCAGCCTTATACCAGGCTACCTGGAACCTGGATTACCTATTAATAAGCATAGCTATGTCAATGTCGCCATGTTTCAAAAAATACCAAGTCTTAGAGGGGTGGATCTGTAACCCTGTCTGCAATCCCCTGCTCTAAACTTTCCTCTCCCCTCACAGAGGTTTAGCTGCCTGTGTACCAAGGATCTAAGACCCAGCTCTGATGTGGCACATCCACATAATTTGGCTCAGACCTCACAAAAAATTGTGAGCTCAGACCTCACAAATTGGGGGGGGGGGGGGGAAGACAGTAAGTCTGAAGAAAGATAAAACTCTAAAAGGTGCTAAATTCACTAATGAGGAGATGGGGATCATCAGTAGCAAAAAAGCACCAACCAGGTATTGCATAAAAATAATTTACAAATACATAAATAAATAAACATACAGGGATGCTAGTTGGGAGTCCTCTGGTCAAGTCATCAGCATCAGTGGCAAACAGTAACTTAAGAAAGGCAAGGACGCTGTGGAGCCAGCCTGTCCCCTTCTGTCCAATGCATGCAAGGAAAGCTCCTTTCAATACCTTACTGCTGGTAGCAAGCATGCAAATGATTCACCCAACAGCTCATTAAGCCCTGACTATCTTTTATGTACCTGTGTGTGCACAGAAATAGTTACTTTATACATTCAAGTTACATATATCCTGCCTGCACAATCTCTCTGCACTCATTTGAAGATGTTTGAATACAGCAGCCTGTAAGAGGGGTGGCAGCACTGCCTGCTTACATTAGTGCTCATTTCAACCTATTACATCACACGGAAGGAATGCTAAGGTATGTTATGTTTCTAATCACGTTTCAATAATGAAAAAATTTATTGGGGGGGGGGGGAGAGGGGGAGAGAGAGGAGGATATAAGATGCTTTCACTGCTGTAGGAGAGGGAACAAGTTACCATGGTGTCAGCATATGAGTATTGGAACAAAGAAGCAAGCATAGAAATCACTAAGAAATGATTCACATTGTCTCCATCCTTCCCAATCAGCCCCTAACCCCCAATTCTGCGCTCCTAAAAATCAATACTGAAGACTGAGTAAGGTCAGGGCCAGAGTTTCATATTGAGGCAGTTCGAGGCACCATATATAAATAGACTTGCATGAAATATTGTCAGAAAAGTAAATGTTAGCTTCCCAAGACAAAACAAAGAAATAGATCTAAAGAAAATCAATATGGCAGGTAAAGTAGGTCACTCAACAGCTTAAGTTTGTCAGAATATGCCAAGACAAAAACACAAGTTACATTCATACAGCTCAAAGAATACAACCCATTGCTGATAGCTAAGTGCCTACATTTAACAGCAAAACAGAAGGTGCTCTGACTTCTATTCAGTGCAACAATTGGCTGCACATAAGTTTCTATATTTGTCAAAAAGTGTCAACACATTTGTGAGTTTTCTATTATTTTCTTAGATTAACAAGTAATCATCACAAAGAATTACCTATTGCTTAATTAGCTCTCACAAAGGAAAAAAACAGACATCCTCAAGAGCATCTAAATTGAATTTTTGATGGAGTTGAGACCTCTCCTCCAGCTCACATAGCCCAGAATTCTATGAGCGTGTAAAAGGCAAACTGTAAAGAAAACATCCTATCAGAATTTTATGCTAATTCCTTCTGTAATAAGGGAAGAAGCAGATCTCAGAGAAATCTAAACAGCCTGCAAGGAGTCTCAGGGCAGGATGTAAAACATAAGAAATGCTATAGAGCTAAGAACTGGTAGTCTAACTCATGTTTTAATAGACCAATAACTCCAATTATTCATCTATATACAACACGCCTACAGTAAAGCCTCAATGATACAATTAATTTTTTTTTTTCTAAAGAATAAATAAATTAAAAAAAAAAAAAAACCTCCCTGTCTGTCCCTTTGTTTCGTTTGCCCTTGCAAGGCTCCCCCGACTTCAAAAGCAGAGTTTTATTCCCTAGCAATGAGAGTTGGAGGAGGCTGTGACGAGGCATCGCAATGCTGAGGTCTCTCCCAGGAGAAATAAGGCATTTACAATATATGGAGTAGATTTCTTTCTTCTCAGCCTTAGGCCTGTTTAGCTTTATTTTCATACCTTTCCTCAGCAGCCCACCACACACCTCTGGGCAGCCAGGACAGCATGGCCTGGGTTTACTGTGTGGTGATGACCATGGCTACTTGCGCTGTTATCACTACCAGTGCCACACAGCCCAGGGAGCCGGGAGGCACTCAGGGCTGTGTCACTGAATATGGTTTTCGATATCAAGATCAGAGCTTCTTTTTGGTGGCAGGGTCAGGTAGAAGATGTATTGCTGGGAGTTTAAACCCATGTTTTTCTGACCTGATAGTAAGCACAATACCCTTTTATCTCAGGGTAGCTTGTTGAAAATTCAGCTGACTTTGGTGCTTGTTGCAAACTATATGACCACCCATCACTGGAAATCAATTTTGAAACTAATCTTCAATAAATCTCAAATTGCAATTTAATAGCAAGGAAAAAAAATACAGAAGTTAAATAAAAACTCATAGTGCTAGAAAGGCAGCAAGCAAGGAATTTTAGGAGTTTTAGAGAGGTGTTTTTCAAACACCTGCATAACATAATATGCCAAAAACATAAAGGTCCACAGTTAATATTTTACAAAATAGCACTCATAATACTGTTTTCAATGTACTGCTGGATGGGGTGTCCACAGAAAAGTGTTGCTGCGGACAAGTTACTATGTTAGAACTTACATGTCCTGACCCTGAGGCGCCGCCATCTTGGCTGCTGGGCTCAGCAGTGCCCTGCAGTGGGGACGTTGGGGCTGGCACGGGGCAGCCCTGGCATCGCCCCACACAGCAACCATGCAGCCACACACCCACTCCCCCACCTCATTCAATGTCTTACTTCAGGATGAGATGAAACTAAGTCAGAACAATGCCTAGTCTCACAAAATAGGACAAAAGTATTTTGTCTCATATTACTAGGCAAACAAAATCCATAAGTACTCAGTAAAGAAATGGAAAACTGCATATACACTCAAGGTAAATGTTGCACTCTCTTGGCAAGCTTCAAGTAACTCCAATTCTAGCTAGTACTACTTAGGTGATCTCCACCCAAGGAAATGGAAATCCTTTATCGTCTGTGACAGTGTAAGGTTTAGAGAATAATCAGAGAAACAATTTTACTTCCTCCTGGAAATAAAAATTAGAAGTAAAGCTATGCAGTAGATGAATGTGTAAAGATGGGGGCAGTGAGAACGATCGTGTATGAAGCAGAACAGTGGAAAGGAACCTTGAAACTGTAAAATATAACTAACTTTCTTACTCCAAAATTGAATACTGTAAATTTAGAAGAGCTTCTGGCTTTTAAGCAGTTTGGAAACGTTAAAAGCTACTTTTATCCTAACTTCACACTGAAATTTATAGGATGCACCTTTCCAGAATGAACTCGTGGTATTTTAAAAATTTCCATCAATGAATTGTTACTTGGTTAACTACATGTGTAGTTTGTAAAAATGACATTTGACTTCAGTTTTAATCACAGTTTGACAATATTCAGAGATGCATAATAGATCACGTGATTTAAAATTTTGAATTAACTCTGAGGACAATAAACAAAATTTTATTCACTAGCTAAATTAAATTAATTTAATTACTGATTATGATAGTTCTGTCCCTAAAAAGGAGGAGGAGGGCATTATACATGTCAGTTCAATCATTTTTACCTTTATGTCTTGCTAGTACTTTGACTACCTGAAGGTAAAGAATTCCACGTGCAACAGATTAAAAAATAAAAATAAAAAAAAATCAATGAATGTTGTGAATCAGATTAATGGCATTCATGTGAGAAAATGACACATGGAAAATGCACGGAAAATGTAAAAGGAAATGGAAATATTTTCTTAAAACAAATAAAAAACAGCAAGCAAGCAAACCAAAAACAAACAAACAAAAAACAACAAACAGACAAACAAAAAGAAACCCACAACAGAAAGCAGCTGAATCCATGAGTGTTGGGTAATTTACAATGTCCATATGAAAAAAAGACTATTAATTTTCAACATGTTACTGCCTAGAGGAATACAAAGGGAAAGTACCAAAGGGAAGATTTCCAAAAAGAACATAAATCAGCTATATTGGCTGCTCAAAAGTTGAAAAAGAAACATCACAGGGATCATTGCTAGTGACTTGGGAAACAAATGATAATTGTAGAGAATTTGTAAACATTTGGAACAGTAAATGAAAAGAGGTTCTGAAAACTGCTGATGGGAATTCATTTTGATGAATTCCCAAGTTACATAAACCGCATCTATTCCTCTTGATTTGATAACACTCCAAGGAAGGGATTTAGGAAAAGAATACATCTTTAAAAGAGGAAGAAAATGCTGACAGCAGCGTGCATGGAACTGTGGCAAGGCACTTTCAGCTTTTAGCATCTCACATGGATGGGATTAAATTTAGAACAGAAATTATAGCCTGTTGCACATAAAAAATGTTACATTTTGAAATACACCCAAATCAAAAACAAATCCACATACTCCAAGTCTATAAACAGTCCACTCTTTAATTTTGCAATGAGCTTTCTCATTTTTGTGACAGGGTGGCAGGGTGGGAGAAAAAAAAAAAAAAAAAAAAAAAAAAAGCAAACAGCGATTCAAAAATGCCAAGCATTTGAGTTGCTGAGACATCGTATTCCAGGACTGATATTCAGACCAGTCTCTAGAGAAAGAAAGCTGCTGTTTTCTTCTGATCTTGAACAAGTCACTATTTTCCCATTTTAATTGTTTACATGCATCTCACTTTTATCTTGAAAAGCCTGCTGGGATTAGCTGATACAAAATACTTGAAATATTTACTTGAAGATGCAAGAGAAGGCAATGACAGGTGGTACTGGAGATCAAAATACCTATAGAATTAAATTGTAATCAATTCTAGTCCCAGAAAAAAGATAACAGAATTTATATCTGGATGTCTGCTATTGCAAAGTGCAAGTATATTACAATTGAAAAAAAGCTGACCAGAGGTACTATGTTTCTGAACTAAGTACGAAAATTAGTACTATTTGAAATTATATAGTTTGTCGGTCTAAATGGAGATTTCTTGCAACTCTTGTGACTTGAGATTTTTATATTGTTTTTTCTTCCTACCCCAAAAGCAAGAGTAGAAAGAGGATGTTGTTCACCTCCATTAACCTTTAGAATTAATCCAAGAAAAAAATATATACATATAATTGTTTATTTCCCCTGAATAATTAAAGTTGAATAACACACATACATCTGCTGAGTCCTTGAGTTTTGATAGTCTCTGCCTCTTTCTTTAAGCCTCCTTACTTCTCTGGTGCTAAGGGAGAGAGAACTGCTTCATCACCCCAGCACAAGCAAGCCCTGCAACACACACTGCTTACTGGACTGCCATCTGTGTCCTGAAGCTGCAAGAAATAGGTGTTTCATGTACGGGATTCTAGTATGTTTTGCTCACATGAATGGAGCTATGTTGAATAGATGACAGTCTGGCCCCTAATTCAGAATAGCTCCACTAAGATTTCAACCAATGTTTAATTTAATCATGTAATTAAAGAATCAACAATAGGATAGATTTGCTTTTCTGCTTCAACTGTGCTACAAGCTCAGTGTAAAGGGTGCTGACTCTGCCAATCAACAGAACACCCTTGAGATAGACACATATTATACTTGTCTTATGTACATTCCCCTGCATTTACTTCAGTGCTGGCACACACTGTAAAACTCCATAAAGAAAGCAGTCCCAAATTTTGTAATGGATGTAAATTTTGAATAGTACGTAAAAGTTGGAGAAATTGAATTAGGAATTTAGAGCCAGCTCTCTCAGCCTTTCTTCACAGGAGAGGTGCTCCAGCCCTCTCATCACCCTTATAGCCCTCCTCTGGACCTGCTCTAACAGACCCATATCCTCCTTGTGCTGGTGGCCTCAGATCTGGACGCAGCAGTCCAAGTAGGGCTTCACAAGGACAGAGCAGAGTGGGACAATCACCTCCCTTGACCTGCTGTCCTCACCTCTGTTGACACAGCCCAGGATTCAGTTGGCCTTCTGGGCTGCAAGTACACACTGCTGGCTCATGGTGAGCTTTTTGTTTACCAACACCCCCAAGTCCTTCTCTACAGGGCTGTTCTCAGTGAGTTCTTCTCCTATACAATTTGTTTTATCTTCTATGAAAATACAGGAAATATAGTAGATTATTACCAAACTTAAAAAAAAAAAAAAAAAAAAAAAAAAAGGAAAAACATTTTCTGATCTATTTTCTGATTTTTCAGCTCATTTTTTTTCTTTGCCAGAATACATAAATATGTATAATCAAAATATACAAAAGATGTAAAACTTCATTCACTCTTGTCTTGTCTTGCAATATCAGAGACTTGGCACCATCCTCATCAATATCTTCAGTCATCGTAAATCTCTTCAATCTTCTGGTTTCTACTGTGTTCACTTTGGACAGAACAAGCAGGTCATTAAATCAGTCTCTATGTACCATCCTATTGCAATATAAAGCAGTTCACTCTTTGAAATTTCACAGATTTCACATTTACCCATTTGAGTCTCAAGCCCAAAACAGGTCAAGTAATTTTCCTAATGTGAAAGGTTTTGCACAGTTTAACTACAGTAGTCAAACTGGAAATGGCTGACTTTTAAAAAATTAGATGCAAATAGGTAAGTCCTGAGGCAAACAACCTTAGTTTTATTTCCTCTCCCTCAAACTTGACTTCCAATTTTTATATTAAAATTCAGCAATCCATATTCTGATTAGTCAAAGTAATTTGAAAAGAAAAAATCCTGCTTAAGCAGTTTCAAATATAACTAAAATCACATTCAAAATATTCAACACAAATCTTGAGTAAGAAAATTATTCCTAAACTAATTTGCATTAATTTTATCTATTTATTTATTTATTTGGTAAATGCTATGTGGGTCTTGGTTATTTCAAAACTTCTAGGCAGCTAGACATAATTTTTGAGACTATTAGCAATCCATTGAACTTAGGATTTATGACTTGTTTTCCTACTTGTCAGTTTTATACAAGGTGTATTACCAAGTTCTACCTCAAAAATTTACCTACCTCTTTATTTAAAAGGAGGAAATATTTCCTATGGGATTTGCTATTTTAGCTAGTGCTGGGAGAAGTACTAAAACCAGTGAGGGTTTCATTTAAATCAGTCTTATCTGATCCCATCAAAACTCCTACAGAAAAACACCTACAGAGATACTTTACAATGTAATAATGAGTAATAGTGAGGATTATTAATCTCCACGACTAAGAAAGACTTTTTGCAATCATTGAAACATTTAAAAGATTAGTCATAAGCAAGCAGACAAACACAACAGTGAAGCAGAGATTTCTCCTTGTATAACCCCTCTCCAGCACAACAAAAAGTAACTTACCATACCTCCAGGTCTCAAATAGTTGGACACAGCTGCCAGCAATGATCAGCCTGGCTGGATCTAGCCGACACACCTCTAAGACAGAGGTTGGACTAGAGACCTCCACAGGTCCCTTCCAACCAGAATTACTCTGTGGTTCACTACAGTGGTATTGCAGATGCTCCAGAGGGAGTCCAGCCAGAGTTCTTTTCCTCAGGAATAAAGTCCCAAGGAAACTCAAAACCAGAGTTATTTCACAAAGTTCTCTCTCTGTCTGGGACTCTCAAAACAAGCGGATCTCTTTCAAATGACTTCCAAAGGTACAGAAAACCTATCTCCACAACCTATCTAACCACAACAGCAATAATAGCATGCAGGTGTAGCACAGAAAAGGTAATTGGGCTCCCAGGCCCCCATTAGACACCTAACAGAACAGCACAGAGTTCACACGGTTCAGGGTTGTAACACAAGTTGGGAGAAAATATTTGAAAAGGAATAATTTTAGATTAAATGTCAATGAGATAGGAAGATATTCAGTAAAAAATGCTAGAAACTAAACTGTTTTGTTGAGAGGTCACAGTCAAGCAGTTGTAAACATATCAGACATACTGAAACTATGAATATGTTATTAAGTAATGTAAAACTATAATCTGAAAACTAAAGCTAAAACTAAAACTCTATCTATAGTGATTGGCTATTATTGTGCAAAGTTAAGAAATAAAACTGAAGACATATAACCAGTTGCAGAATGTAGTTATAGCAAGTATTCGATCCTTCTGGGGCTCCCTCTGCAAACTTAAGAAGTGCTTTTAATTTCCAGGAACTCCTTGGCTAAGGATGATCAGCATCTCACCAGTATGGCCACATTCTCCATTGATAAATGTTTATTACCCTTGACCTAGAGTTCCATCTAAAATGCATCTTGTTCTTTCAATGGCATTTTTAATAAGATAGTTTTTGCTAGTGGACCTCCCAGATGAAAACTGTATGCTGAGTAAGGAGAGCAAAAATGAAAGAAAATGTTTAACTGCTAGCAACAGAGGTTAAATTCATGTGGAGAGTGACCAGATAATGGAAAAATATATATAAATAAATAAAAATTAAAACCCACCCATTAAGTGTTGTTTCATTTTTCTCTTTGACATGCTGGTTGTACCCCTTAATCTGCCATTCACTACTGAAAACCTTGCAGTAAAAGAAAACTGAATTTAACAATTGAGAAGATTACACTTCATCTTCTTCATCTGCTAAACGGAACTTTTTGTTCTGGGAGTTCAGCCAGAGTTCTTTTCCTCAGAAATAAGTCCCAAGGAAACTCAAAACCAGAGTTATTTCACAAAGTTCTCTCTCTATCTGGGACTCTCTTTGTTAAATTCAGTTTTCTTTTACTGGGAGGTTTTCAGTAGTGAATTAAGGGGTACAACCAGCATGTCAAAGAGAAAAATGAAACAACGCTCACTTCCATGTTTCAAGTAGCAGACTCTCAAAACAGTGCTTATACCCCTTGAATATTTCCTTCAGAGTTAAATTTGGCATCAACACAAAATGTCACAAAGATAGTTTTCTGGTGTAAGCTCTAAACACATTGTAGGCCACCTCTGAAAACCCTCCAAACAACCAACCATTTTTCTTTTGAAAGAAAGAATTCCTATTCACTCAGATGATTTATTTTCTCTTTTAAATTATATTCTTTGCTCTAAGGTCATGGATTACAACAGGTAGAAGTAAAAATCCATGCATCCAGCACCTGAACGGAAGCCCATGAACCCTGGATCAGCAGATTGTGTGTTTCTGCCTTCCACAAAGTGCAACCTTGACTAAGTGAATTAGTACCTAACACAATTCACTTATCCAGAGCTTTGCCTGCACAAGTGGACACACCTGAGCTTGAGCACTTGCTGTTCACACTGATCTCAGTGTTGGGAGAACTTAGCAGTTTGGGGAAAAAAAAAAAAAAAAAAAAAAAAAAAAATCTTAGGAGTTGGAACACAACACCAACAAAGTAAAAATATACATATTAGCAAGATGTGCTTTGTTGGTGTTGTGTAAGAATTGCTTTAATATTATTACTCAGTCTTTTCTATATTAACTAGGCAACTTTGACTAGTAGAATGTTAAAAAACAAAAACAAACAAACAAACAAAAAACACTTGGACTATAAAATCTTGGCTCCATATCCATAGTGTATTCCCTTTTGACCATAAGATGATTTTGAATTTGATGACTGCTAGGTGAGTATTGTTTTTACTGGTACACCTACACAGAGGGCAAGACATGTGGAACATAAGATGAAATGGTGAAACCATTATTATGAAATGAAACCAATATTATGAAATAATATTAGCTTAATTACAACAAATATTGTAGCCACATGTCAGAACTCATGTTCATTTAGATGAGTACTCCTTCGAAGATGATCTATCACTTTCAAACCTGCTTCCTTATCAAGTCAGTAGCCCCCAAAATAACATTAGCTATCTTCTTCATTTCTGTCTGCTTTGGGTCACAGACAGAAATTACATTATTGCTGTATTTGTACGGTATTGCAGGTTCAGTTGGAGTGATTTTTGAATCATGATTTCTCATCACAGCAGTCCTGTTAAGCTAAATGTTTAATTTTGAATTCTACAAGGTTTAATTATCAATGCTAAAAACTCAGGGCATCTCCTATTTTGTCTTACCCAAGGAATATGCTTACAGAATTCCAGTGAAACCAGGTAATATTTGAAAACAGCAATTATTTTCTTATTTAGAATAATCTGTGATTGTAAGTATTGATAAAAGCCTAGTCAATGAAAACAAACCTCTTTGCAGTGATTACCCAATTAATTTATATCCCATATTTAAAGGGAATATATTGTTAAGAAAATATTAAAAACCCTAGTTTTCCATGTCAGAAATCATTTAAAACACTTTATTGTTCTGGTAATTTATTACTGGTTTTTATTTGTTTGTTTGGTTGGTTGTTGTTTGTTTGTTTTAGAAGGCTACCAAACCTCTGAATCCAAACCAGTCCTATAGTATCACATGAAAGCTTTCCAGTCTTCCCTCAACTCCTAGAAGACTGAATAAAAATATTTTGCAGCTTTTCATTCCCATTCATGCAATTCAATGATTTTTCCCCCATCTGAATTGTTCCTCTCCTAACCCCAAATTGC
The DNA here is from genome assembly GCA_011075105.1 of Heteronetta atricapilla. NCBI lineage: Eukaryota > Metazoa > Chordata > Aves > Anseriformes > Anatidae > Heteronetta > Heteronetta atricapilla. Next base: position 75,059,527 of record CM021732.1, on the reverse strand, counting down.
AGCTTCCATTATATTAAAGGGAACTTAGGAGACTACCCCCAAATTGCAGCTTCCATTATATTAAAGGGAACTTAGGAACTACAGTATTTAGCAAATATATCTAAGAAGGTAGAAAATATCCTGTGATGTGGAAAGAGAGAAGGAAAGCTGTGAGTCTGTGCTGCTGAATTTTAAATAACCTTAGGGTTATTCTCAGCAGAAGTTCATCAAAGTTTTTCACATTTTTATTATTTTTTTCTAAAGTGTGGATTGCAAGCAAAGATGAGGAAAAAGGAAAGACTGAATACAGTGAATGTGATACAAAGTGCTTTTTGTTTTAATCCGTGACATATACAATATAACCTTGACCTTATGAAGACAGAATGGCAGCTCCTTTCATTCAACACAAATTTAATCTCCATGCATAACCACAAAGCAGAACACACAAATTGAGAGAGACCAGTGGAGTAGCATTAGACATACCTAGATTAATAATAATAAAATGGAATAATTTCATGAAACTAAAATTCAGGAGAAAATAATTCTAATTCAGTATTATTTATACTACATTCTTATTCACACAGCTTAGTTTTAAAATTATAATTTTTCAATAAATAAAACAGCCTAAAGGGTCTCAATAATGAACTTATGGACTGCTATAAGCTTATTAAAAACAGGGAAAAAATGAGTAAAAAGCCTACTTGAATGTTCTATTGATAAAATATTGTTAGGTGTTACATCTGTTGTTTGGAGCTTTCAAAAGATTGTTTCATCTTTTCAAAAGGATGACTGCTGTATAATACTAGTTAGAAAGAGAGTCAAAGAACTGAAGAAGACTTCCATTCATATATACAATTGTTTTTTGCTAACATTTTTATAATTCAAAAGTTAAGTTATATCTAAATCTATTGAGTGGCAGAGGGTGCACATAGAAAGAATACAGGAGCAACTCCAAATATCTTCTCAAAAAATAGCATTGATAAAATACCTAATTCAACTGAGAGCTGAATCACATATTAGGATGTCTTAATAACAGGGATTTATCAATCAGAATGTTTGGAGGAGAGAGAGAATGGAGTTAAAATGAGGCTGGTAAATTGGTCAATAAGAAACAATAAAAGAAGTTGTTTCTGAAATTCCACCCTATGGGTGCTATGGATGCTATGGATGCAAACTGAATTAAGTGACTTCTGGAGTCTAGGATTCAGAAGCTGAACCTCTGACTCCTAGATTGTTCTTTGTCATACATCTTACTGATTGATCACTTCTTTTCCAAACAGAAAAATTCCACAGCTAGGAAAAGGTTGATTCAGCTTCCCTGCTTTAGAAAGTCTGATGATCTTTTTTTTTTTTTTAATAAAATAAATAAAAGGTGCAATAGTGGCATGTGGCACCTTACTCCCTTTTCCAGTGCGGCACTTCATCTGATAGTTTTATCTGATAATTCTTTAACACAAGATGTGTTAACAGTCTGAAATGTAGGGAGAAATCAAGACTTTTCTGCCTTCCAACCTCTCTGCCATCCAAGAGAATGATGTAGTGAAATTAGTACAATGTGGAATAGGCAGGAAGCAATTTTGTCCTTTAAGGGGTAAGTTTCTTAAGGGGAATACCAACAATTAAATATAGGGGGAGTCTCTTCTTCGTTAGCTTTCCTCTCCATAATGAAGTTGCTTCTGATATTGATTTAGAAATTACTTGGATACCTAGAAGAAAGGCTACCTTTCCTGCAATGAAGCACTGCAGTAACTACAATCACTCCATGTACGTCAGGAGAATCTAAAAAATCCTTTTCAACAACAGAACAAACCTCCAGTAAATACTTCTCAAATAAATCACAATGTTTTCAACCATTTCTCTTTCAGTTCACACTACAAAATGCTTCTCACATATTTAGAACAGGAAAAATAATATTAGTGCAGTAGTGCTGAAAACAGAAGCCGATTACATGACTCAAGAATATGAGGAAAAGAACATGGCCTTTTATGGATGAGTGCTTCTGATTTTCAAATAACTTTGAGCAACATCAAGAATCTCCAAAGATGTGTGCTTTAGGAATAAGAGGTGGGGAAGAGGAAGTAAGTTGTTTATTTAATCCCCACATCAAATTAATGCCAGCATTTCAGTATTTCTTAAAATATCACAGATGCAAAGTAAAAGAAAATAAGAAATAAAATAAAGAGGGAGGGAGGGAGGGAAAGAGGGAGGGAGGAAAGAAGGAAGGAAGAAAGGAAGGAAGGAAGGAAGGAAGAGCTGTGAAAGCCTTTTTTGTAATTCTTCTGCTATGATGGCATCTCAGGGGAAACTGAGTTATAACATAATAAAGCTTCCTCCTATTATCCTATGGTAATATCAGAATTTAAATTGTGAATAAGGCATAATACATTTTTCTTATAACAATATGAGGACATCAGAAATCAAAATGTTATTATACTTTACTTTTGAATCCAAATTCAAATTAAATCACTCAGAAGTGTGGCAAGGCCTGTATGCATTGCTTGTAGGTCACAGAGCAGAGAAGCTTTATCTCAGTCATGCTTTCATTTTTTTTTTCTGTTTTGTTTTCTCATTTTATCGAGCTAGTACATCATGTTATTTGATATTTCATGACAGGTTTCATCAGTATGTTGGCTCACAGCTGATGCTGACAGATCCTCATATATTTTTTCTTTCAAGAAAAGCATTTCTGACAGTCATTGTCCTTGCTTCTGTCTTTGAATGGTAGCTCATTATTCCTGAAAATGATTAAGTTTATATGATCTTGTACTTAATGCCGTGCATAATCCTACAATTACATTGTTCACGAGGAAAAATATTTCTCTCAATAAATATTCATTGGGCCGTTTCAGGAAAAGTGCTTACCCAAACTCTAAAAAGTCTTCCACAATTTGAAATCCAGGGCTTCTTTACACTGTTATCTTAGACTCATACTTGTCATTCTTACATTACAGCTCTGATTCCCTAATGAATTACTACTGATATACCACAGGAGAGCAAACTGTCTATTCTGACTAACATCTAAAACTAGGGAACCACCAGATTCTATAGTTAGCTTTGAAATACTTGTTTATATTTGTTATCAAGAGCACAACTACCTCAATTTTTTTCACGAGGTAAACAAGTACAATCAGGTAAACAGCATATTTAGTTGACTAGTAGAGGAAGCAATCCAGACATAGTCTGTCACACAGTGTAACGGCATCCTTAAAGTATGTGTGTTTTCTTGAAGGACAGATTCCACAAAAGAAAAAAAGAAAAAAAAAAGACTCAAAAATCTAAAATGGAACACAGAAGAGCACTGTATACAGGTAAGTACAAGAATGATATCCCAAATACCTCTTAACTCTGATAAACCCTGAACACCATGATAATATAAGTTTCATCTAGTAAGATTGCAGACCTAAATAAGTTCTGCTTTGGAACATAACTAGAAACTTCTTAGATTTGTCAGGGTTTGAAACCTTCTGGTTTCTGATATAATTTCAGACACGTACATGAACCTGTAAAAATAAAGTCAAGTGCAAGATTGGAATAGAGTTAAAAAACCCACTGTTTCAAAGAAGGCCAAAGTATATTAAAAATACTTTTATTCTACCTTTTCTGCATCTGCTTATGGTGATGTTAACTCTGCAGGCTGAATTGTTGTGAATTCAATTTCTCATTGTACAGGGAGCCAGTGCGCCCCACTAAGGGGCTAACATGACATGAAACCTAAAAGTGGATTGAGGCCTACATATAGAGCAGTCATGTGTAAGGCTTGCAGTTAGTGTCTAATAGATTACCATTGCTATTAGATACTGATATCTAGTATCCCTACCTGTTTATTTTTACTGTGTGAAAGCAAGGCAATTAACCTCTTAAACTTTGCAACATGCTTGTGTAACTGTTTCTATTCTTTCTCCCACTTGCAAGATTTAAGGTCCCACAGGTTTTAACATTCTACTAGTTCTATTAGTACCATTAGTACTATTAATAAAAATATTGCATTCCAAATCTCCTAAAATGGGGTAGATGACCTAACAGAGAACAGTGAAAGCAAGCAAGAAACCAAAAAGATTACAACTGCCAGGGTTCCCTGTGAAAAAGGTCAGGATGATTATAGTTAATTACCACAATCAGAACACTCTTAAAGCAAATCCAAGTTTTCTGAGTCACTCCAGCAAACTGTAGTTTCTGGCATGGAAGTGCTCTCGTATCATAGTAGAAAGGTTGACCAGAAAAACAACACAGATATTTTCTCTGCAGTGCAGTTAGTGTAGATCATGAGCCTCATTTGAAATCTATCCCCTAGCACATTCAAAGGGGGTAAAAATATTTACCTCCAGGAGAGGACACACAGTTTATCACATTAACCAAGCCCTTGTTACTACAGAACACAACATAGAGACTAGGCTTCATGTCCCCAAGAAACCACACCTGCTGTGATAAATGCTTGAGTCCCAAATAGAATTAAAATTAAAGTTTGTAATTTATTAAGCGAATAGAGGCAAGCAAACAGCGCTGGGTGCACCGGGAGTCTCTGCTCCACCAGGACACACACCTGTTACATCAGGAGGCTGATTTTTATGCTCCTAGACTAATACATATTCATCACTATTCCTAGAAAAGGCAGGGTTATTATAATTAGTTCCCAGAATCCAAACCCTCTCCGGACGCATGCGTATCAGTCTCTGGTGGTCTTTCTGGTGGTCTCTTGTGCTGAAGGCTCATAGTCTTCCTCCCAGGCTTTGTCCTTCGGTCGTCCTTCAACTCCCCCTTTCTCCTTATTTGGTGGATCCCTTTGCCAGACATCAGAAGCTTGGGCAGCATCCCATTCAGAAGTCAGTAGTTTCCAAAAAAAAACTCCTTGGTCCTCTTATCTCCCAGACTTGAGTCTCAGTGTTCGTCCTTCAAGCCCTCTATTTACACGAATTGCTAGACTCTTATTTTGCACAGTACAAGAACTATGTACACTAATCACTCTGTTTTTCTTAGATAGAAAGTTACATTTCATCATGCTGCCCTAGCATTGTTTCATACACGACACGAATCATATTAACACTTTTCACACCTGCCTTCTTGCCAATGCATCTAATTCTCTCCAGTTCCATACAAGAAATTATGTGACATGTCAAGTTAAATGTTACCAAAAGCCTCTCTCTCATTCAACTTCCTGCAGAGCTTTTTTTATCAGAGGTCAAGAAGGATCCTGAGCTTAGCATCCTTGCTGGGAGCCAGCTTATCTCAAGTCCGAGACTCAGGTTGAGTCTCAAGCACCACAACCACATCTATAGCTGTTTTTATTACTTGGAGAAAACCTTGTTTTCAACCATCAGGATTCTGTAATAAGATCCTGTTCCAGGTAGCAGATATCCTCTTCTGAGGCAAGGAACCATGTACCAACACAGAGTCCTGGGTGTTATGAAAAATCATAGGGTCACAATAAAATATTTATGAATGCTCTAACCTTTATCCAAGAGAAAATCATTGTCCCCTCCTGGCAGTAAATACTTTCAACCATTTAACTAGGTTTAGAGATAAAAGAGGAAATGGGTGCTTACAGACAATATGCAGCACTGATAGGCTGTATTATTTCTTGGTCCCAACCCTCATTCAAGCAGTAAGCATAAGCCCCACTTTAGCTGCAGGTGCCACTTGGCAATGAGCACTTAAGTACTGCATGCTTCAATACCAAGTTAAAGCAAATGTGCCAGAAAGCTTCACGTTGCTATCTCCCTTCCTACTTGATCCAGAAATCACTCACTGCAGAGCAAGCAGGGGACCTGCCACCAACTCCACGTGCACTGCATCCAGAACAGCAGTTAGCTTCAAACACACTGCAGTGCCAGCTCTAAATTTTCTTCCAAAGTAATTATGCTGTTAATAACATTAGATAATGTTGAAGTTTTTATTAGCACAAGAAAAGAGGAAAAAATGAAATGTTATAATAGTAGCCGGATGTTAAAAATTAGAATAGTATCTGAATAGAAATATTGAAGGTAATGGTGCCTGATTTGAGTCTTCTCACAGTACAAATTAGCAACCAAGGATGGGAAGCCAGGCATCTGGCCAGCCAAAGCCACATGCAGATACTTGATCTATAATCGCAATCAAGGCATTTCCATGCATATAATTATATACATACACATATCACTGAAAATTATTCACATCACCTTACACTACTATCAGATCTCACAAATAAAGCTCAGTGACATCTGGTCTTTAAAGTAGGTATTCTAACAGAAATTCAGCTTAGTCAAGAAATTTTACAGACATTCCTGTGTGGTGTCTATAGCACTATGCCATTAGTGACAATGAACCTCAAATGACATCTAAATACGTCTTAGAGATCTTTTTGTTGCTTAAAACCCCACATCATCACTTTCAGAAGCTATAAAACTCTGGTTCCCTACACAAAATCCCAATATTCCATTAATTAATGTTTGTAAAAATTTTCCCCTGCTTGTCAATTACATGTAACTCTCCTTGCTTTTCTTAAAAGGCTGTGTAATGTTGCAGTCAGCAACTGTACTCCTCCATTGTCACAGGCAACTGTCCTTCAGAGGTAGCTGAAAAGGTATTTGCCTGTGATAGCGTTAGGATCATTTGGGAGGCAAAGTACTAAACATTGCAAACCTCCTCTCATAACTTATGAGAGATAATATATTTAAGTTTACACTGCTTAAAGTCATATTCACAATATATTTACCATTGTAAAACTTACTTGCAGATTTAAAAGTGAAAAATGTGAAGGGAAAGGATAGAGTGTTCAGTAAATTCTATACATAAATGAGCAATTAGTGTTTGTCATTAGTTTTCAGTGTTTGCTGCAGTAGAAAACAATTCAAAACTGTATCTGGAAATATAATTTTTCTCCATCTTTAGTAAAAACATATGTACTAATTTTGTGAGCTATTTAAATCTAATCTTTTCTACTTAGTCATGCTTCATGAGTAAGGAACAATTTATTTGGAAGTGAAAGAAACAATGATTATTTCCAGTAGTTGCCTTGGAGGGGAAGAAACATGGGCAGTATTACCTGATTAAGTGGTTAGTCTTGTGGCTGAGGTAGATTATCAATACATGCTGACTGGGGAAGATACCTAAGTGACAGTCCTCCACCTGCACTGGATTCAGACCTCAGAATTAGGATTGACTGGATTTTCTCTCATACTCTACTGAACTTCTAGGGACTAGCATGAAAACTAGTCCAGCTGGAGGTGCTGCTCCTACATATTCAATGTGGGAAATGTTAAATTATCTGAGAAAAGTGGAAGACAATTTAGAAATAAGGAATAAGACTTAGCTGGGTTGCTTTTTACTTAAGTGATATTCGTATACTTGGGCAATAAATTAATTACCCTGTGGAGATAAGCTTTTCTTCCTTAATTTTAAATACTTTGGGATGAGTAACATCATACTCCTGCCCTTTCCCTTCCTTGCCTTACTCCATGTAAGAGTTAACTCTCTGGAGAAACTGTTTTACTGTCTTAGTCTTAGATGTTTTTGTTGGGATTCATATCATCCAGCTTTCTATGTCTGCAGTGTAGACAGCTATGTGTGAATTCATCCCTTTAGGCTTCTGGAGAGAAATAGTTGTTGCTGAAATCAGAAGGATCATACTGCAACACTATTTGTCTGCACAGACTCCAAAGGGAGCCTCTTGTGATCACCTTAGATGCAGACAGCTAAAATTTGGGGTGACAAATCCCACCAGAGGAATCAAATAATGTTCTCTCTCTCTCTCTCTTTAAATGGAATGCCTTCTCTCATCTACATCCAATTTCTGATTATCAAATAACTGGATCAACTGAAAAAGGAATGCTTAACTTTGACATATTTGTGTTTGTCTTATGCATCATCCTATCAACAGCATTCCCAGAGCAACAGCAACAGTGTTCTTAATGTTGTCCAAGAAAACATATATGTATACTTCGTCATATATATCCACACACATATATATACACTCTGTTGATGGAGGTATGTGTTTTGTTTTCCCCAAATACCTCAAGGACCAGATCATATTTTGGTAGGTAATCACCAGTACTCATCAAGGCAAATTTAAAAAAGATCCTAGTCTTAATAATGTATAGATACAGGACAGCTTATATACTTTTCTTACTGATATATTCTCACAGTCTTTAGAAAAAAAAAAAAAAAAAAAAGTACAGGAGAAATCTGTCTTAAATATCTTTCTTTCCCCTTCCCCCAGCAAAATTCCAATTCATATAAAAACAGTTAAAAGAAACATGTAGCTGTGTCTTTGGGGCTAGAAGCCTGTATTAAGCCATTAGCTTCTTTCAAACCAACCTTCTTAAAATAAAAAATCAGATTTATTTCATTCTGAACTTGAAAAAAAAAAAAAATGAACTGATGGTTCTCATGTGACCACAACACACTGTACTTGAACATAAAATTATCGGCTTAACAAATAGGTAAAATGCAAAACTATGCCTGAAATCTATAATTCTAAAATGAAGAACTCAGTGGCATATCCATGATGGATCACAGTCATGGAGCATGCATTTCTCATGTCATACTGTGCTTGGACAGTCACAGATCTTATTCAGCAATTCATTGTGACTTTTTGATGAAAGGACACCAAAATCTCCAAATGAATTCTCACTGTAAGTCATTCATGTTTCCTTTCTGTCAGTCAAAATAAAATAAATATAAATACCCACTGATTTCATAGCCCATAACTTTGGAGTAAATCACAGCTGGTTAGAATTATGAAGAACTGCCAGGAAATCTGTTAGACTCAATTCTGCCAACAGAAATAAGTCAAAATCACACAGTCTTGCATATCCAATAATGCCATCACATTGTCTGTTGCCACAGAGAAACTTAAGAGTGAGGTAACCACAAAAACAGATCTACAACACCCAGTGACATTAATTTCAGATTTCAGATTTTATTTATTATACTGGATGGGTGTAGTGGGTGGACAGTGATTTCTGTTCTATGACATTAACACCCACTATGACATTAACACCGACTCTCCGTACAGAGCACAATCACCAAAACCAGGACCTCCAGTCCATTTGAGGTTGGAATGATGGACTCAGGGAAAAAGGACAGTCAATCCAGCTGGTCAAGGTGTCCACATCTTGGCTGGCAACCTGGCATTTACGTTTAAGAGGCCTTTGGCTCAGCCTTCTGCACAATGTTGGATATGTGGATGTGTTTCCCCCTCACCCAGCTATTGTTTTCAGTACTTCCACTTTCTAACTCAGCTGGTCAGCATAAACCACCAGTGGTCTCATTGGTCCTGTTACTCCAAGTCCATCTCTTTTTCCAAGTAATTTGTTACTTAGGTGATAACCTTAAGGCTTTCTACTCCAAATGGACTTTAGAATGTAAATCTAAAAGTTTATCTTTCCCTTTTTGATAATTTTCCATGCATACCTAGATCAATACAGAGGGGCAAATGTGATCTGGATGCTTTGGGTTACCCCCTAGGTTAGAATCAAAGAATCATAGAATCATTTATGGTGGAAAAGACCTTCTAGATCATTGAGTCTAACCAGCCACCTGACGCTACAAGTCCACCACTAAACCATGTCCCGAAGTGCCACATCCATATGGCTCTTAAATATCTCCAGGGATGGCAACTCCATCGTGGGCAGCCTGTTCCAATGCCTAACCACCCTTTCTGTGAAGAAATTCTTCCTGATACCCAATCTAAACCTCCCCTGGTGCAACTTGAGGCCATTTTCTTGCAGCCTGACAGATGTCACCTGAGAAAAGAGATTGGCGCCCTCCTCACTGCAGCCTGCTTTCACGTCATTGTAGAGAGCAATGAGGTCTCTCCTCAGCTTCCATTTCTTCAGACTAAGCAGCCCTAGTTTCCTCAGCCACTCCTCATACATCTTGTTTTCTGGTCCCTTCACTAGCTTTGCTGTTCTTCTCTGCATATGTTTGAGCAACTCGATGTCCTTCTTCCAGTGAGGGACCCAAAACTGAACTCAAGGTGTGGCCTCACCAGGCCTGTGTACAACGGGAAAATCACTTCCCTGGTCCTGCTGGCCATGCTATTCCTGATACAAGCCAGGATGCCATTGGCCTTCTAGGCTGCCTGAGCATGCTGCTGGCTCATGTTCAGCAGGCTGTTGACCAACACCCCCAGCTCCTTTTCTGACAGGCAGCTTTCCAGACACTCTTCCCCCTGCCTGTAGAGCTGCATGGGGTGGTTGTGCCCCAGGTGCAGGACCCGGCACGGAGCCTTGCTGAATGTCATGAGACTGGCCTCGGCTTATCTGTCTAGCCTATCCAGATCCCTCTGCACAGCCTTCCTACCCTCAGGCAGATCAACATTCCCGCCCAACTTGGTGTTGTCTGCAGACTTACTGAGGGTGAACTATCTACACTTGGTTTGTGTAGCATCTACCAGAGTCATCTACTAAGTTATAGCTGGGCAGATACAGTCAGGCCTTTGCTTACCTGACTGGTACTTTCAGATAACCATGACATTTGTTCATTTTTTCTCTGTGAAAGGAGAATAATTGAAAACAAATTAAACTCGGACAAGCACTAAACTGTATTACCCAATAAGGGTCTCTACAATACTCATATTCAGATGTCACCATTCAGAGTGCATTCCCTTTAAGGCATATATGACTCTATACCAGTCTCTATCCAATCCTTGATAATTTCAATTCACTAAACAGGAAAAACTGAATGACTCATGCTCACTGCCAAGAATATAATTGCCATGAAACAAAATTTCTTTCTCCCATTCACTGTCTTTTCTGGAAAGAAAGCATTTTCTGGAATTGGCAATTTTGAAGCTCCCTTTAGAGATGATAGACACTGCACTTTATTGTATTTGAAGGTAGCTGTTACTTAATTTCTAAGACAAATAGGGGGAAAATAACAACTTCTTCCTGTGATATAAAACAAACTAAATTTGCTATACAATCAGCACAGATAATCTGTTGTATAAAGATAACTTACCTGTCTGTTTAGTTTTCTTGGTGCTTGTTTTTCTCTTGGGGGAGTTTTTTGTTTGTTTGTCTCTTGTAATTTTGCTTTGATTCCTAGAAGCTGCCATCTAATAAGTGAGAGGAGACCTTGAATTCATATGAATTATGTGCAGACATGATGAATGTCACCCGTTTCCTTTCAGAGCACTCAAACTTGTAAAATACTGATGAGGTAGCAAGTCAGACCTAACGATATTTATCAGACTCTGTATCCAATGAAGGTTAAAGAAATTATGAATAAAATATCTTTGAGCTTAATATTCTTATAGTACCTCTTGAAGAAACCATTGCCAAATACATTTAAAGCTGTGCATTATTAACCAGCTGCCTCTTGGGAGCCATGGAGTGTTCATGTCCTGCACAGGATGCCATTACACACCAACTGCCTTATATGGCACTTGGTCTTTACATCTTGTAACTAAAATATAACTGGTCCTATATGAAAAGCTATTTCTGTAATGCCAAGACATTTGTATTCCAATGCAAAGTGCCAATTCAATACAAAAAGGGCATGTATACCATTATGCACCAGCTGCCTCATCTAGCTGTTTGCAATTGCCAAATATAATAAAGCTCTTTATTAGACAAGCAAAAATTAGTTTAGAATCTGGGTAGTTTTATGTTTTAAAGAGTGCTTCTCGTAATTGTAGAGAAATTATGTACTTGTAAGGATTCCTTTCCAGAGAACTGACTATCAAGGTCATTTTTAGAGGTCTCTGATTGCTTTGAAACATACGTGTTCTCTATTTCTGGGGTCTTTACCAGATTTTGTGTGTGACACACACACACACAAAAAAAAAGGATTGTGGAAATTCAGAATGGGTGCAAAGGGACTAAATGTCATTGCACTATAAATTAAGAAGACTTTATAACTGTTTGTACTATCCTAATGCCAAATTTTAGGTCCTACTCCATCCACCATGTGGTAGCATATGGTTTCAACGTCTGGTCATTCCTTACTTTATTACATGGATATATGATGCAGTCCATAATGCACAAATTCATAATTATTTGACTTGGGTATGCAAAGCCCAAACAGCTGTTGTGGATGTATTATGAATATAGAAATAAACATAATTTTGAAGGAATGTTAAGGATTCCTTTTGAATGGTGATTTGATCAAAATACAGTTACAATATCATTCACATATTGATAGCAGATATCATTTAGAAAAAGGAAAGAGGAGCTACTAGATTATTTTTATAAACTATTTGGTTATCAGGATTATTATATGCTGACTTAATGAACTAAGGGGATTATTTGTATGGTGGATATGCACTGTTAAGACTTTTCTGAATTGACCTCCTTGTGATTTATTGCAAGAAGCATTACAGTTCAGCAGAAGATAAGAGTTCAGCTTATAGAGTCAAGCCTAAAAGTAAAAGTAAAATAATAAAAAATAAAAAATCATTCTCCTTCATGTGAGGAAAAAAGCATCTTCTACTGAGCATTCATGGATTTCATCTTGTAAAACACCAAGGCAACACAAGCATTGTTGTAAATATTTCAGATCTCCAATGAATTTTAAGCTTGGAAAGAACTAATGATTAAAATTCCCTGTAACAGAAAGCTTTGTTAGGACAAAACAGATTAAATTTTGCAACAAAAATTATGTGTTGTGTCATCCCTTTCTGAATTAAAGAAGTTAATGTACCATTGTAGGCTTTTGTTTATAATAAAAGCAGAAACAAGCATAATATGTTGGCTTGAATAACTGATCAAGAAAGATTTATTACTGCCTCTGCAATGATGGCTGTTCTCTGCAATTACTTGAGGAAGACAGGACAAGAACAGAAAGCAAAGGAAAGCAATTAAAAATGAAGACTGACACATTTTTATTATTTTTTTGTAGCCATATTTTGAATGGATTCAATAGGATTGCTTAGCTATTTTACGTGCAGGGAAAGAGATACCCAGAATCGACTACAATTTGATATTCTATGTACATGTATGTTTGTTTTCATAATGTATATTTACATACATGTCATTAAGAGATTAGGTTGAAGAAGAAGCATGCAGATAAGCAGCTCATTTAAAAAAAAAAAAAAAAAAAAAAAAAAAAAAACCTGCTACAAGACATCCATTTCAAAAACATTTAGTTTACATATATAGCGTGGCTTTTGGGGGAAAACGACTATTTCCAAATTTGAAAGGCATATTGCTCATACAGTACTGCTTTTTGGACAAAACTACTAATTCCAGTAATGTACACCTCAAGAGTTACATCTCCTGGAGATTAATATTACTAGTTATGCTTTTGTGATTATTACATTTCATCTTCAACATGTTCCACTGCTTTGTGTTCTCCTATTATTCAAAAATTATCTTTTTTAAACATTTCATTAGTTGTTAGCTATAACAGCAGAGTAGCAATTTTATAAACAGCAATTATGTTATATTGAGGACTTTCAAACAAAGTTATACTCAAGGAGCTTGTTATTCATAGCTAAAGTGATCTCAGAAAATTATTTAAACCACAAAAGGGCACTTGTTATGCAGAAAAGAACTAAGGATATTTGTAGCAAAGAGCTAAGACAACAGAAGCAGGCACTTTTATTCCTTTCTTCAAATCAGAACCATTCACCTTTCCATGCAAATATCAACTCTAACTTCAGCTGCCCCATGATATCAGCTCACATTGTATACATGGCATAATTTCAACACAGCACTTTCATGATTTCTCCTGTGGTGCCCTCTCATTTTGGAGGATTTCTTCCTTATACATTAACACAACAAACTCATTATACACTGTCATCTTTTCTCTGATGGCAGTAGAAATGTTGGCAACAATTAGGCTGCTGAAATGTTGAGCTTGATGTCTTTGATGATGACTAATACTATCAGAGATGTTCTTTAACCTCTCTCATCCAAATATATCTTCTGTCTTGCGATGTATCACAGATATCTTAGGAGCTGCTTGTTTAGTGGGCACAGCACAATGGCCTTCTGCTCATAAGTGGTTTTTTTTTGATGCTCTAACTCAAGACATTCTGATGTATGTGTAAATTGATGTGCTAGGAGAAAGAGAGCTTTTATATTTTCTCTGTCTCCCTTCATCCTCCTTCCACCTCCTTCTCTCAAAATTTGCAGTCCACTCCACCTCCCTCCTCTCTAACTGCTTATCATACCTGTAGTTTTATATTTGGTTCAGAAGCATAAACCAACATGTTCCTCGAGTCAGACAGATAGAGAACAGAGGAGATGCTAACTAGGAAAAGCCTTTGGTCTATATGTCCACAGAGAATAAATCAAACTGATGAACTGCGATTTCTCAGATTTCTGAGGCTTTATTAACTGAGTTTAGTAAAAATACTATTATGCCTCAAGCTCCTTACGCAGTTTCTACTGAAATATTGCAATGACGATAGCTGAAAGTGGCATTATTTACTTCTGAGCTTTGACACAAGTAGGAATCCCCACAAGAACGCTTAGTTTTGTGTTGGCTATCAGGCTCCACTGAGATTAACAGGAATCAATAATAATTTTTTTTTTTTTTTTTTTTTTTTTTTTTTTGTAGGATTAGCTCAAATCAGTCATGCCAAAATGATAAGTAGAATATCATCTATTTCAGGACAAATCAAAAGACAGATTAACATTTTTTATTTCTGTAAGTAAGGAAGCAGTTACAAGGGTAAACCTTCCTGAAATCAAGACTGACAGAAAAATGATCTGGCAAAGGAGCTCAACAATGAAGTCATCTTTGAGAAGCCCTTCTAGAACAAATTATCATGCTTACATAATTATGTACATATATCCAATTTGAAGTATTTTGGCCTGCCAAAATGTCTCTGTCAGTTACACATATACAGTATTAAGGTGAAAATGACTGACCTGAAAAAGATGTTGATAATTCATTTTAATTAAAGTAGCCCATCAAAAATGTTTTATCAGCTCTAGTCACCCTTCTACCATAGCCAACAAATTGGCATGGAATTCCTTGATTTCAGTCAATTATCAGAAACTAAATGCCTTCTTCTGTGTAAAAGACAGATCTTTCAAGATCTTGCTAAACTTAAATAACTTAAATTATTCATATTCAGTACATAAACTGCATGCTTGACCTATTACACAGGGTTTGGGGCCACTGTCTTCAAATGAACCAACTTTCTCTTCAAAACATGATAGGAATCACAAGCTCCAAAAGGTAGTCTGTGAAAATATACATTTTTTCCATTCTGGGGTACTTTTATTCCTGAATGAAATGAACACAACAGACAACAACAAAAAGGTACAGTGATTTTTTTTTTTTCACTCAGTATTTGACATTGTTTATCCATAACCCACAAAGAATTGGAGACAGTATGAGATCACCCAAGTTAAATATTTTTTCAGGTTATTTATGAAAGCTCAATTTCCAAAATTTAGTATGAATATCAGAAAATTTGGATGGAAGCTTGATAATTCAGCTCGATCTACACCTCTAACCCATTATAAATGTCTGGGGAATTAAACTGATAAATCTGAGTGAGGAATTGATAACGGTCAATAAATTCATCAGGAGACATTACCTTTACACAAGAGCCTCGTAACAAAACAGCTGAGTGTAGAAAAGGAACAAGAAGACTGGTTTATTGCAGGAGGCACTTCACTGATGCAAGGCAATTGGCCTATATTTTTAAAAATTCCTTACACAGAAAGGAAAACAACACAAGTTCCATTAAGGCTGTATAGGATCATAATAGCATAGTGAAGCTCCCAGCCCTGCTGCAGACTGCTTCAGACTTTCAGGTTTTGATAACACAAAACAGACCTAAATCCAAGCTGGCTAAAGAGCAACTCCAAATACACGATGCGGGAATTTTGGCTTGCACAAATACACAGAGCTCTCTGTATCTTGGCTGCTTGCATTCGAAGCCATCTGCTAAGAAGGCAGAAAGCCTTATTGCAACCCAGTGTGCCAGTGTCACAGGAGCCCTGCTGCCAAGCTAAGATAACTTTAGGTAGGCAAACTGCATGGCCAGCCTAAGGGACATCTATTCTGCATAAAACAATTCTTTTGTCTGCACTACTGAAGATGCAACAATGACCAGGTTTAAGATATGCATTCCAATAGAGTATACATATACATACCTACATATTCCTGTATAATTGGAATGTGCATGTTATGTTTGAGTATATACCTGTACAACATGCATATTGATATGGGCAAGGAAAGTATTACATTTAAGGTCACTGTGGCAACTAAGAAAATCTGCATTAAAATTATCATACTGAATGTATGATAATTTCTGTATATAAGCCAGAAATCACAAAATTACCTAGTCTATGTGTTTTATTTTTTTCTCAAAAAAAAAAAAAATCCTTGATGAAAATAGGTGCATCTTGAGATAGAGGTAACTGAAGTTTTTACTCACTATGAATATATGATATGAAAGTCCAAATGCTACTGGAATTTTGCCTTCCTCAACGGTTTATTTGTGCACTACTGTTTGTAGAATCCAAGTACAATGTACAACAGTATCACTGATTTTTAATTTTTAGTTTTAACTATGTGATAAATTACAAAGTAAGGTAATTTTATATTGGATTTTAATGATAAATTAGTCTGTGCTTTTATAGGTATAGTATTTGGAGAATATGATTTATGTATTTGTTTCAGCTACTTATTTTATTCATCCAAAATGGTCAGGGTTATTAAAAATACTCCTACCAAATATCTACATTCAGCTAAGATGCAAGAAGCACAAGAATGTATTGTTTCATCATCTTCAATACTTTAAAATCTGCATCTTTTTTCATTGGCCAGAGATCTTTGCTTCATTTATTTGTACTTTTTAGGAACAATTTTGTAACTTTTATTTTTCTTGTAATTATATAGAATGTAAATGTAATTGTGGAGAGTCACTGGACTCATATATCCATTTTCCCTAACAAGCTTCTGGCTTCTCTAAAGTCCTTTCACAAGATTTCAGATCCAAGGTTGATACCCTCTGATCCTTTAAGTATTACAAATTAAATGCAAAAATATGTATCCTTCTACTAGTATGTTCTATAACATGATTTAATCATTAAATACAGTAATATTTTAATTATTCATCTCTACTTTTGTTTTGTATTCAGCTCTATTTTTGTTTCCTGCGTTAGTTACTAATACTCCTACACAAACTATACCAGAAAAAAAAAAAAAAAAAAAAAGTATGTCTTTGATGTATTTTCTTTAGGTAGCTTAGCTAGATTTTCAGTAAGTATTGAAACTCTTCATTGAAAAGAGCACTAAGATTAACAAAAAATTGTTTAAAATAATTAGCCTCTGCTAAACTATAAATAGCATTACAACAAATATCCAGGTTTATGCACAGAAAGCAATAGCATATATTGAGCCATATGCATCATCAATAAAATTCTAACATCTCTGTGATTATCAAGAGTTTATGATTATTAAATTGGGAGATTGCAGCTTTGCTTTTTTGTGTGGAAGATTCCAGTTCCTGGCAAACAAAATAAGTGTTTTGAATTTCAAACAGGATAATTTTATAATGCAAATTATTGAAAGAAGGTAAAAAACAACAAAAACAACAACAAAAAACTAAAATAGTTTTAAATCACGGTCTTGTCATATTTACAGATCTCAATTTTTTTTTTTTTCCAGAAAATACTGATTGTATCCCTGTATAGTGCAGTAGTCTCACTGATGTGCAATTATATTAGATACTTCTTTTTACCACCTCTACTTACTTCTGTTTTGAAGTATAAAGATTTACTTTTCAAGGTTCCCAAATTTGCATATGATAAATAAGAGTAAGGTATAACTTTTTTTTTTTTTTTTTTTTTCCTCTAACTTTTATGCTGTTTCTCTTAAGGCTTTGACAATGCAAGCAAAAAAACTGTTGGTATAGATAGAGCAGAAAAGAAAGTAAGAAAATAATAGTAGCTTAAAATACTTATCAATACTGTTGAAACATACAAAAATTGATATATTCATTACATTTAAATCCTTAATTTTCATGATTGAACACTTGGAGCATGAGCTCCAAATATGCAATTAAGATTTGGGTAAAAGCAAATGACAATAGAACTTCTACAATACTCTATGTAGTATCACAACAAAACCCCAAAGATAGTAGCAGACTTTTTATATTCTTATAGTATTTTAAGCTAAGTCTAAAATGCACACTGGATTTTTTTTTCTTTAAACAAATGTTTATCAGGTTTGTATCACTTCAGACACCCTTAGAGTGAAACAATTTGGGGGAGTATATTTGAAATTTTATTTTAAAATCATAAATAGGAAAAGACTGGCCAAACAGTTATCACTACATAATAGCTTATTGGGTGCTGTAAGTCACACACAGTTCATCATGCTCTTTCCAATGTACCTACTGGTAACCTACTGTACCTGTTACCTACTGGTAACATCATAGGATCTGACTCTTATTACCTGTCCCCAGCCCAAAGAGCAGCTTTACAAGTCTGGTAGGAGTGGATAATTTCTGCCTCTTTACACCATCCCAGGCAGTACCATATATTATCTCAAGCTAAATTTCTTGACTGCTCTTGATTGACACTTTTAAATTCTGTTTATTTACTTTTTAGCTGTTAAGACAGTACATAAGCCCAGATTTTGCCTGTGAGGCTGTGGAAAAGATAAATTCAGACAGCAGGAAAGTAACAAGCTGTTTGGTGGTAACAATGGCAAAGAAAACAGAAGTGAAAGCAGAAGCATTTTCAAACAGCACATTCATTTGTCAGGGGAACTGCTGAAGGCTTGGGTTAAAGGCAAAAGCACTGGGAGGCAGAGTCTGAAAACTGAGCTGAGTCAGAGGCTGAGCTTCAGGGGAGCAACAGCAGCAACCTGCCAGCAGGATGCAATCTGGCTAACCAGCTAACATTTATTCTAGAGTTTAGCTGAACAGCCTTGGTAAGGGAGAAATTAAGCAAAAAGCCATCTGTGAGAGCACTGGTTTGTTGACTGGAGGCACTAGAAGATGGAGGGGAATTAGACAAAGATGCTTCTGGTATCAGAACATATTACAGTGCAATTTAAAAAAAAGAAGAAAAATAAAATAAAATTAAAAAAAAAAAAAACCCTAGGGGTCCTCCACATTTTTTCCAGTATGATACATTATTGACTCAAACTAAGTGTCTGCAGGTGAGCTTTAGTTTTTTAAATCATAGTCAGGTTGACTCTTCTAGTAAAACTCCTCCTTTCATGTTTAATTTTGGTCTCTTCTTGTTTGTTTGTTTCTAATGAAAAAAAATAGATATGGATGGCACAGGACCTCAATCTGAAATTTTATGCAGTAAGCAACAGCATACTTAATGACAAAATCCCTCTGCTCCAGGTCTTTTCCAATAAATGTGTCAGTTAATGCTGGGTCAATGGTGCCAGTAAAATACCATCTGCATTATTTCTCCTTCCTTTGACAAATACTGACAAGCTGTATTTATTTAAAGCACTACACATTTAAGTATCCTATCTATTAGCAGGTACTGCAGATGACTTCACTGTGCACTGTTCTAAATGGTGGTGCACAAAGCTATAACTCTTTTTTTCACCTAGGCAAGGATATATACACTGAATAAAACATGGGATGTTCAGGGACAGTCAGTCCCAGGGGACAGACTACTTGCAGTGCTGGTTCTATTGATCTCTAACTTCCTATAGATTTGTGTCACATGGCTATTATGACAGTCTGATATAGGCCTCAACTATGAGCGATGCTTTTCCCCAGGTTACATCTTTATAGAAGGGCATGCCTTCATTGTTATGGATTCTCTCTCCTGTTAATACCATGTCCTCAAGTTGCAACCTTTCCTTTTCTCAGCTGTCCAATTTAACAAAATAACAAAAAGAGTTATTTCCAAGATCTTGGCACTCCTGAAAAATGTTGAATTTCTCCAGTGAGTTCAAAAGGTAGAGGAAAAAACAGAGGGGTAGGGAAGGAAAAGTATTCCAAGCTGAAATAATAATAATAATAAAGATAGTGATCATATTGTCCTTGTATTTAGATGAACACGTACACACAGAATGAGAAATCACCTTCAAACCCACACACCGCTTAAAATTTATTCTTGCAGTAATATTTGGATGGAGTCATTGCTAAACAGCATTTTAAAGTTTAAAACCTGTAGTAGGCAAAGCTTTATATCAGATAATAATAATAGCTATAGAAGGAAAATACATATTGGGAAAGAATAAGCCAATAAACGACTTTCATGGCTATTTAAACACTGAGGCAAAATTTAGTATTCAGTAAGCTTGTAAAACCTACCTACTACCTTGCACGTTCCCTGTCATCCTGCCACCTCTCAGTGTCACTGCATGATCAGAACACTCAGCGAGCATCAGACATTATTTTACCACTTGTCACATCAGAGCTGTGTGTCTCAGACTAAACCCTGTTTTCAGACTGCAATGATCACGTCATCCTCACTGGAGACACCTGCTGCAAGGGTGGGCCAACAGCAGCAGCAGGCTCAGACATGTCTGCAGTCTTGCAAGAAGCAACGTGGCAGGAACAGGCCAGCACAGGTGATGCTGCTTGTGGTATATGTGGTTTGGGGATCACAGTGAGCAGGTGCTGGTCAGCTGGTGGTACCAGGCAGGGTGCCTGGGGAGACTCCTGCAGCTGCTGTTTGTGGTTGCTGCTCTCGGTTTGCATAGCAGCGGCAGACTCTGCTACCAGTTCTTTTGGGGATTTGCCCAATGTGCCGGCTGCTGCTGGGACATGCTGACTCCTGGCTGCCAGACTGGGAGGCTTAAGCTCAGGGAGAGCCAACAGACACAGTCACTGCTGTCACACTGCTTGGTACAGGGTGGCGCAAGGTCCGCCACTGCTGCTCATCCTGGGGGTGGAGATGATGCAGTGATGGTTTCACCACCCAGCAAGGCACTTGCTCGAGTGCTGGCTGATGCCAATGGCTGTGGCATATGCCACTGCCACAGAAAGGCCCTGGGGCCTCTGTGTGAGGGGTGTGCTCTGGTCAAGGCACTGAGCTGCCAGGTAAAGGAGCTACAGGGAGAGGTGATCACAGCATCAGGGGAGGTCAAAGAAGAGATTCCAGGGTCTTTGCCAGAAATCTACAGAGGCAGGAGGACTGAGCTCAAATTATAAAGAGAGGTATGCTAGAGGTCAAAGGAAGGATGGGCTACTTGGGAAGTATGCTAGAGGTCAAAGGAAGGATGGGCTACTTGGGAGGAATGCAAGATTGTTGCCGGCACGTGTAAGTGTGGAGTAAGGAAAGTCAAACTCCAAGCTGAAATCATCAGGGCTGGTCTCTCAGGGATCAGTTCTGGGACTGATGCTGTCTACTATCTTCATTACTGAACTATGTGGTAGAGCACACTTTCAGCAAATTTTCAGATAGCAGCAAACTGTGGGTAGCAATCAATATGCTGGAGGATGGGGCTGCTATTCAGTAGGACCTGGGCAGGCTGGATAAATGGGCTGACAGAAACTACAAGAAGCTCTGCTTCTTCCATCTAGGATGGAATAACAGCAAGAACTAGTACTGGCTGTGTACTCTGATGAAAGGGATTCTGAGGGTCCTAGTAGACAAAAAGTTGAACAGAGGCCAGCAATCTACCCTGGAAGCAAAGAAGGTCAGCAATATCCTCAGCTACATTAGCAAGGATGTAGCCAGCACCGTAAGGGAGGCAATCTTTCACTGCTGACACTTGTGAGACTGCATCTGGAGTGCTGTGTCGAGTCTAGGATTCCCCAGTATAAGAAAGGTATTGCCATTACTGCAGCAGGTCCAGTGGAAGTCTATCAAGATGTCTGGGAACTGGAGCACAGGATGCACAAGGAGTAGCTGAGGGAACTGTTCTGCTCAGCTGGGAGAAGAGCAAGCAAAGGAAAAACCATATTGTTCTTTGTAGTTAACTGATTAAAGAATGCAGAGAAAGCAGAGACAGACTATTCTCAGAGGTGTACAATGATAAGACAAGAAGCAATAGCCACAAGTTGGAAGACAAAAATTCTGACTAGATATTTGGAAAAAAAAAAAAAAAAGATTTAAAAGATTTTTACTGCCAGTGTAGTCACACACAGTGTACTTGGTGATGAAATGCCCAAAGGGGCTGTGCAATATTCATCCTTGTAGGTGTCCAACTCTCAAAAAGATACAGACCTAAGCCACCTGCTCCGAGGATGCTGTGGGACAGGATGTCCTCCAACAGTCCCTCCCACCTTCTGTCACTCTGTGTGCTTCCGCAACAGCAGTGCAAGCAGTCAGGATTCTTGGGGAGGCTAACCTTTCCCACAAGCCTCCCTGTGAAATCTCTGATTTTCTTTTTTGATGAAAACATAATGGAAAATGGTTACTTGGAAGAAGAAAAAAAAAAAAAAAAAAAAAAAAAAAAGTAATAAACCTGAGTTTAACCAAGAACAACTGGATTCTGTCCCCTTATGCTTGCAAAAGTCTCTAGATGTCTTTCACTTACTGGGTAGGATTCAATGCTCTGTTACCTGAGCATAGGTGGCTGCCATGAACAGAGAAGAGATCTTTACTTTCACCTGCTTAATTGAAAAAATTGGATATCGGTGACACATTATCATTGGTGAGTGATAATGCTGCAATCTTAGGAACAGGATAAAGAATCTTGATCTATTCCAGATGCTGTCCTTAGTGGTAATTCTTGAGTTTAAAGTGGAATGATTTTTAAGACTTCCAGTAAAATGAAATCCCAGTGTTGTCTCAGTTTAACTGACATCAACTGCAGAATTTTAAATCAAGGCTGAATTCCTTCTACTAAAAGATTACAGTAGTATCTGAAATGTCTTCCACCAGAGCTATCACAGTATCTGTGCTTCCAATTTCAATCTGTCCTTCCAGTGAGATCAAATAATCTTGGAGGGAAAAAAAAAAAAAAAAAAAGAGGGAGACTTTATTCATACCCATAACCCTCTAAAATGTGATTCATCTTTATCTTTTTTTTTTTTTTTTTTTTTTTTTTAACAGATTAAATAATACCATAGTACTTGTCTATATTGTGATATTTTGGGGGTTGCAGAATTAAATTTGAAGCTTTTTCACCATGATTTTATTTTTAGTTTTATGATTTATTTTGCATGTTCCTGATGGTTGCCTCAAAATTCATATCCAACAGTTCAAATTAGTTGCATAATTGAAATATGGGATTTAGTTCCAAATCTGTTATGTGAAATTTGGTGGATGCTATTTTATTAGCAACTGTATTCACAACAGTATATTGAGAATAATTTATTTACATAACTTCTTGGCTAGGATGCCCTCTTTCTTCATGTATGAAATGAAAATCAACAGCAGAGGCAAGCATTTCTGTTTTCAAAACTGTGCTAGTGATCAAGTAAAACCTCAGTCTCTTTCATCCCATCCCAAGCAAACAGAAGCAGTACAATATTCCAACTCTGAAAATCCAAGAGGGGAAATTGTTTTACTTGGAAATAGGAACAGGACTTATGAGTCCTCTAATCTATCACACCTATTCAATCTTTTTTATGACATCATAAGCAGGAACAAAATTTTGATTCCTTTATCACATCTCAAAGCCTTTTTCTAGTGATATTATGAGAATTAATTTTCTTTCATTGTTATAACCTTCACATACTATGTGCATCCTACTTTACATTTAAATTTCTTGAGATGCTACCAAGCCATCTAAGAACATATTAATTCAACACTACAAATGAAACGCTGTGAATTTCCTATGCTAACAACTAAAATAGTACTAATTATTTCAGCAAAAAAAAGGCTCAACAGCCACAGATACATGCTAAGATATATAAGATATATATATTTATATATACAGTTTTTTAAAAAATAGATTGGGGTACTATTTTCTTATTTATGACCTGATTTTCATGTTAGCATACCTTCATTTTTTCCTACTTTTCCTGCCTTTTGTTGCAGTTTGAGGTGGTTTGGGCTTCTTAGGATCTAATGATTTAATTTTTAGTGTGAGAAGGGTGTATTCTTAGAATGGATAACAATTCTAATTCTAATATTGCCCCTCAAAGTCCTTAATCTCAATTACTCCAAAGACATTAGTATTTATTTCTGTATTTTTACAGTTTAAATATATTAAAAAGTTAAAGAAAATACTGGCACTTGATCTCCTGAAGGATTCTACTATAGGATAGGACAAGACACTTTTACAGATGACTATATAGGAAAAGGGTCTACATAAAAGTATTTAGAACATCTCTCTAACTTAGACATGCTAATCCCAAATAGTCATCATCTTTAACTTCATTTTCCTTTCAATAAAAAGATCATTAACAAAGATATCATAACCCAACACTCCTGTTATTGTAAAAGTGGGGCAAAAAATCAACCTGAGAAAAGAGACGTAACACACCAGGAAGAACACTGGACTAAACATTTGATGTTTTGCTTACCTTATATGAAGCTAGGCAAGCTACCTTTTCATTACCCAGTACAACAGTTTGAATACATAATCAAAATGAGAAATGGGATTTAGCTGGCATATGTTGTCCTTGCAAATAAAGTCTTTTACCCAGGAAGTGTTAGCTAATATCCTCCACCCCTTTCAGTAGCTGGAGAGGATTATGTGTTTTAAGAATAAGCCAGGTTCGAGGCTAAGGTTCTGCACAGGTTATTTAATAATATATTGAAGCTCTGTAAGCCTTTGCTAACCTAGTCATAAGCATGACAGTAGGATCTCTTAGGCAGTGTGAAATCAGACCTAATGCTTAAAATCCATTCCACATATAGCGATGCACCTATTGCACACAAAATTAGCCTTTTGGAGAAAGCTGCCTGTTTATTAATACTGGAATTATGCAAACCCATAACACATGAACAAAAAAATATTCCTGTGAGGACTTGTAATCCCCCAAGTTCTTCCAGTTTTTCTAAGTTTCACAACCATATATGAATGCTTCAATGAAGGAGAACATATCAAAAGAAAAAGAATAATCAATCTTACAGAAACACTAACTCCTCAGATCTAAAATAGTCAGATTACAAACCTAGGTGCCTACTGAAAATCACAGAATAGCAGAGGTTGAGAGCTGTATTCCTCAGATCATCTCTAAAAGAAAACGCATGTGATATACCTATGAATGTTAGAAAGAGGGGGGGGGGGAAGATTGGGAGACATGGAAGAGAAAAAGGAGATGGAGGCATGTCAAGGTAGTTATCTCTTTGGGAAAAGAGAGAAGTTTATAAATCGCGGAACACAAAGATTAATGGGTTCAAGATTGTATGAGGAAAATGACAATATGGTACAAAACCAGTATTTTCAATGAGACTGTGGATTTTAGTATCCAGAAGGGCTAGGAATTTTAATTCCAACATTTATTTTGATAAGAACTTTTGGTTCATTTGAGAAATCAGGACTGAGAGATCAGAGATTAACAACCGTCTTCTGTGAAATATTCCCCTCTGGAAGTTCAGTGGGTTTTATTCTTTACTGATTGTCTGTCAGCATTCATTCAGGCTGATAGCAATTGCTTAGGGTTTAGTTTTACTTCTATAGTTACTCTGAGATTACTTGGATCACAAAGTGAAGTATATTGGATTCCTTGATATACAGATATAGAAATGTGGTAGTTCTGTTAGAAATTGCATTGACTGTCATGTTATCACAGTGGCAAGTTTATGCATCTTGTGAAGGAATGTCCTGAGTCATTTCAGTGTACTTAGCACTGCAAGGATTTGCTTCCAGTGGTGAATGAGGCCTAGAAACTATTAGAAGTGATGATGGAAGTCATGCAGAGAGGGATTTATACAGCCCAATCAGTATTTTATAAAGCTAATTTATAATTAAATGTATTTGTGATTATACACATCTGTCCTATCTACGCTCAGTGGTTTTGTTTTCATCCTGTAGAGCTAAAGTCCAGCATTCCCTCTTAAAGAAGCCATTCCATTTTTACTTATTTATTTATTTATTTTTGGTGTGATCATCTTGTTCCTTATTTAAAGATTTCTAGCTCTATTTTAACATTTTTTATTAGACTGGTGACCTATGTGCATACAGCAGTCAGAATGCAGATGAACCATGGGTTTATCAGTGACATAGTAATGTTTTCCAGTTTGTTCCTTGCTTCTTTCTAAAACAAACAAACAGTCTAACAATCTATTTTCTGGACTACTCCTGAACAGAGATGGAATTTCCATAAAGTTATCTATTGTATCCAAAAGACTACATTCCTAAAAGAACAAATCAAATTAAAGTTCCTCATTTATACTTAACTGCTTTTTTTACATATTATTTATAACTTACATGTATTGAAAAGACATTGAAATGGCATGGGAATTTTACTCAGTATATAAGGTACTTCCATAATCCTGCATAGTTTTCTCTGGTCCTTGCTATCTTGAAAAACAAAGTATTGCTAGAAAATTTACTCACATCCTTCAGTTTCTTTTTCCAAAGAAGTTATGAAAATGTTGAACAGAGATCACAGCATGAACTGTGTGATCACTTAAAATCAAACTTTTTAGGTCAACTATTTTACTATTTTACTCTATATTATTTACTCTGTATTGTTATGAAAGGTAGCCTGTTTTTTTTTGTTGTTGTTGTTTTGTTTTGTGTTTTTTTTTTTTTTTCCTGTTGTTTCATTGGTTGTTTGTTGTTGTTGCTGTTTTTCATTGTTTTTTGTTGTTGTTTCTGTTGTTTCAAAAAGCTGCTTTAGTGATCTTACCAAAGAAAACAGCCTGGCTCACTCAACTCAGATTATTCCAGCACAGCTAAAATGCACTTATGGGATGTCCACACTTCCATCATTAGTCAAAAACTCAAAACCTGAGTGACAAAGAAAAATCATCACATTGCTTCAAGTTGGCCTTGCTTGTTTGATTATTTTATTTTATTTTTAATTCTTAACCCTGCCATACCACTATGTATAGGTAGCAGGTAATGGCTGGGCCAAGTACCAGTAGTGTGGGGGGTCCCCAGGTGGGCCAGGCAGGGCCCAGCAGGCAGGGCCTGTTGAAGTGCTCCACCAGGAGCAGTGCGCTGGGGGCACTGAGGCTGCCCCAGCCCCAGGCACCTCCCAGGGGACAGGGACTGGCTGAGGCCCAGTTGGGGCCCAGCTGGGCAGAGGCCTCAGCAGGGCTGTGGGGAAGCCTGAGCCCCACAGCACCTTCATGGGGCAGGAACTGACAGCCCCTGGGCTGCCATGGGGCCAGTGCAGGGATAAGTGGGGCTAGTGGTGCATTTCGGGTCATGATACAAAGCACCTGAAAGGCTCTGTTAGGCACTACCGAAGGAAGCCCACAGCTTTTGGTGAATGGCAGCTGGAGGCAAATGACTATTTTAGAGCACTTAAGGAAGCATAAGTTGTCTACATTTAAGCAACAGAATTGCCCTCGCATCTTTAACACCCCATCTTCTCCCCAGGCACAACAACTACTGTGCCAAAGAATTCAAAACGTTTCTGTCCTGTAGACACTGGTCCCATTTGCACTCCCCATTCTAAGTATTAAGTATACTGATAAAACCTTTTTAAGATATACTTCTATTAAACTAGATAGGATTCATCACAGGAAAAAGCAAACAAACAAAAACACAAATATGGTCATGCTAGGAGAAGATATTCTTAACTTGCTCTTAGCCAAAGCAGTATTCTTCTATTCTTCACATATTTGAGGCCCAGTCCCATGAGGATTCTTTCTGTCTTTACAATTTAGCTCAGCTTAGCTCTGAGCTGCTTTGATTGTAGAGAGTTAAATGCCCTTTTATATATAAAGGAAGACTTCCACATAACCCTTATGCTCTAGTGGAAGACACAATAAAAAAATAATCAGTCTTAGCACAAAATATTGTAGCTCACAAACTGGAAACAAAACCATAACCACAAAAGTGTTAGGCAATTTTAGACATGGTAGTGATTGCCATTTCTGCACTCATTAGTTATGAAACAATTTTAGATTCTGAAGAATTTATCAGCTTATGGTTTTAAAAAGTTTAAAAAATATCTAGGTAGGTTCAACAATGAAGATATTCTACTCAGTCATGATGATATTTCAGAACTTCTTTTACTGCATCTGAAGGGGGCCTACAAGAAAGATGGAAAGGGACTCTATCAAGGAATGCAGTGATAAGACAAAGAGGAATTACTTTAAATTTTAAAAAGTTAGATTTAAGTTAGATAGTCAAAAGAAATTCATTACTATGAAAGTGGTGAGTCCTTTGCTTGGTATAAGAACTTCTCTGCAACAATTAAAACATCAGAATGTTATCAGTACTCTTCTCATCCTAATCCAAAACATAGCACCCTACCAGCTACTAGGAGGAAAATTAACTCTGTCCTAACTGAAACCAGGACAGGTGTATAGTATAAAGTCAATAAAAGGAGAAGGGTTAAGGCAGAGCCAACATTTTATGAGACAGTTAAACCTTCACAGAGGTGTTAAAAGATAAGCCTCATGTTTTCCATCGGAATATTCTAATATTTATAGTAAGTCAATATCACTCCTTGGAAAAGAGACATTTCATTACAAACCCAAGGTTAAAAGTATCTGCCATATTTTTGTGCTTGGAGTTTGACAGACTGTAACTCACAAATTAATATATGTAGTCATGTGGTAACTAAGAATCTGCAAAATTTATAAATATGTTGAAATGATCAACAAGCTTTCCCATGCCAGAGCCCCTAAAAAGTAATCTGCCTAAATAGCTATTGTACTACATTATTAGTATTATTATTTCTAAATTATGGAGGATGACCAAGATTCTATGTGTTATTTTAATACAATTTAATTAACACTTTCAATGTACATTCTCTCTTGTTCATTTGCTATACACTGATTTATAGATGAATCAATATTTTTAAATTGGGGCCTAAATGACTTTCTAAGGAACAGAAACCATAGGTATATGAAATAAGCTGTAAAGAATGCTGAAGAATGTTCTTAATGAAGTGGCTGTCAAGTTATTTCTAATTAAAATAAATAAATGAAGTAAAATATTCTCATATATCGCAAATCAAATGTGCAAGATAGAAGACTGATCCACAGTGTTAATTATCTCATTATTTCAGGCCCCAACAGCTAAACATAATGAGATGAAACCAAGTATATAAGAATTTTGACTACATGTTATTTAAAAAAATGCTACTATTAAGGTCAAACTATTTCCAAGGTGATTTGTTAAGATCAGGTGATATTCACAGCTCTTCGGTAAGACAATAGTCATGCTACAGGAAAGACAAATGTGTTCTCTTAAACCTAATAGATTTTCTTCACATCTCTTCTCTGACATGGTTGAGAATTTGCTAGCAAAAAAAAAATCAAAGTACCTATAAGAGTTATACTAAAATAAATTACGTTGACCACACATAATGCTATTTTTCTCCTAGAATAATTCTTTTTAAGGTAGAACAAACAGTCTGTCAAAACTAACTATACAACAAGAGCTCTGCTGAGCATTAAAGCAGATAATGGGATTTACAATATGTAAAAACACATTGCCAGGTAAATATTTATTGCAGATTAAATGGTTTCTTATAAATTAAATTTAGATTCCAAGAGCTGTTTTATTTCTTTCCATTAAATGTAACTTGCATCAGGGTTTATTGCCTATTGTTAAATGGTTGCTGAAGCTTAGTCTAAAATGAGATAATCGTGTCATCAGAGAATAAAATAATCACATGCAGTATAAGTGTGACAATATAAGGAATAGAAAAGAACAATTGAATGTCAGATCCTTAAAGACTTCTGAAAAGATGCCAAGATAATAGCATGCCATCTGAACTAGTGGACTGTTTTCTAGTCAAGTTACCAAGGCATCTACATAAGACAGAAAAAGAAATATATATATATATATATATATATATAATAAATGCTTGAGTCCCAAATAGAATTAAAATTAAAGTTTGTAATTTATTAAGCGAATAGAGGCAAGCAAATAGCGCTGGGTGCACTGGGAGTCTCTGCTCCACCAAGATGCACACCTGTTACATCAGGAGGCTGATTTTTATGCTCCTAGACTAATACATATTCATCACTATTCCTAGAAAAGGCAGGGTTATTATAATTAGTTCCCAGAATCCAAACCCTCTCCGGACGCATGCGTATCAGTCTCTGGTGGTCTTTCTGGTGGTCTCTTGTGCTGAAGGCTCATAGTCTTCCTCCCAGGCTTTGTCCTTCGGTCGTCCTTCAACTCCCCCTTTCTCCTTATTTGGTGGATCCCTTTGCCAGACATCAGAAGCTTGGGCAGCATCTCATGCAGAAGTCAGTAGTTTCCAAAAAAAAAAACCTCCTTGGTCCTCTTATCTCCCAGACTTGAGTCTCAGTGTTCGTCCTTCAAGCCCTCTATTTACACGAATTGCTAGACTCTTACTTTGCACAGTACAAGAACTATGTACACTAATCACTCTGTTTTTCTTAGATAGAAAGTTACATTTCATCATGCTGCCCTAGCATTGTTTCATACACGACACGAATCAAATGGACACATTTCACATATATACCGAGTATTAAAAGAAAATATAACAAAATATTATAGTGTTAATAACTGTGAATGTCTGACATCGATGGTTTACATAAATGGAAATACCTAATAATGTACAGTTCAGGAAAACATTACATTTAACTGGACAATTTTGAGTCTTTTTAAGAGTACAAGTGGAATATCATAGACATTTATATACAATATTATGGCAGAAAAGCATGTATTAAAAAAAGCCAAGTTCATCAAAAGTAAACTTCTGATGTAAATACAAACTGGTAAAAATTAAACCTGTATCAGTAACAAATATTTAAATAATGACATTACAGCAAATCTGAATAGTTTTTATGATCAAAGAATTAGAGCCTGAAATTTGGGGGAAGGCTGTTTAAAATGGGCAAAGCTGTTTATATTACATACATTTTAAAAAGGCTTCTGTCCAGTCTGCTTTAGTCAGAGCAGAAAAGCACACTATTAAAAGTAGTGTTCAGTGAAACTAAGAACAACTAATAAGCCATGAGCATTTAACTCTCCCCCAACCTTCACGCCTCCCTGTGTCTGCCAGTTTGGAGCCTGGCTCCTATCTGTAGTAGTGGTATTTATGGAGGAGGAGAAACTCACAGGAAAAATAGTTGCTAAGCCATTTAGGTTTTACAGGTAAAAACCACCCACATAGACTGCAGAACAGTTCGATAAGCTTGCAGCCATATGTACCACTTACAAAGTGGCCCTGACCTAGAACCTTGGCACATCATTTTTTCTTTATATTCTGTACTTCCACATAAATTTTTGCATAAACTAATCATTGGTCATCTAGGCTGGACTGAGTTGCTTAAGGAGATGCTGTGCCCTGCTTCCTGCCACCCTGCCTAATAACCATAGCTATAGAGGTATTGCATATCTGGATATTAATTCTAGCTCAGTATTAGTGAATTAGTGGATTTGCTGTCATTTTTTCTTAGGTAACTGTACTACTGAAATCATCTGGGTAATTGTACTGCTGATTTGTATTTGTTACGGTATTGTTATTTATAGTTAAATTCCTTATTCCTAAAGCTGTTGGTCTTCTGTCTGTTAACTGTATCACAAGCACATAACTCAGCATGGCCATGCTTATTGCCTACTTCTCCTCAGGATCTCCTAGGGAAAACACACTCTAATTTTATTTTTAAAGATAAATTGTGAAAATAATGGTGCATTCCTTACAGTAAGGTATGCTTACAGCTTACTTTCTGAAGTCCAGAGGAAACTCAATAAGCACATATATTTGATAAAGACTAATTGGACAGTACAACGTAGGAAAATTACTTTGAATACAGGTACAACCATCCATCTGGAAACAAGACACAGGCCAAATTTATGGTCTAAGTAATGTAATGTGACTTGGAAAAGGTGAGGGTGGAGGGTGTTCATAAATAATTGAACTGGACTTCAGTGACACATTCTGGTCAAAATAGCTCATATTGCTAGGCAAATAAATGCAGTTCTGCCACAATTTTAAAACAATACAGTGAGGAACTGGTATAAGGCTTATCCAATTTACACATTTGATGTGTGAATATGGAAGTACTGTCACCAGATTCAGTATTCAGACTTCAAAAGGATGTAAAAATACTCAAGAGACTTTAGAAAAGAGAATTGTTTGAAGTATGAAAAAAAAAAAAAAAAAAAAAAAAAAAAAAGTTGTGCACTGGAAAAATTTAAAGCATTCAGAATTTATCCAGAAGCAGTATTTGTAAATAAAAATCTTTGGGAGGCATTTCTAGTACTAAGATCTGCAGATTTTGCAAGCAAATGCATAACATGATCCAGTGACAGAGAAGGTGCAGCTACAAAAACACACATGGTTGTATTTTTTCTTACTAACAATGGAAGCAATTAGTTACAGGAGCACCTTATAACAGTAATCTGCTTAAAACACCTTTAGATCAAAGCTCTTAAAAGGGATTCAGATGAGCACTTAAACACCAGAGAAAAAAGTGATCATTTAAAAACAAAAATTAATCCACGTTATCTAGAAAATAGGAAAGGCAAATTCCTGAAATTTTCCATGAAAATATTCTAAAATTGACTTTATTACATTTGAATTTGCTTTTTTAATGATGTTTGTTAATATATGGTACGTAATATAGGTCTGGTATATAACTTGACCGTTATTTTTCATAACTTCCTATCAAAAGACAAAAAATCCACTTCAAATAGAAATTTAAATTTATTCGAAGTTTTATTTTATAGTGGAAAACTACAATGATTTTAATCAAACAGCTTTTGTTAGTTGAAATTAGAATTGTATGTTTTCAGCCATTCGTCATTTCAAGTCACTTAGGTGCTTAGATATTCCAACTATATCGGTATCTCTACCTAATAATGCTTTGGAGAAGCACAAATATTGTTATTTATTGGTTTGATAAAACTGCTACTTTAGCATTTTTGTAGATGCCTTTAGTTCAACAATACATAAAGTACAAGAAAATGATTAGGGACTTACAAAACAAAGAGATATGAAAGATAATTCACATTTGGCCACATTCAGTTAAGTCTATGCTCTTTATTATGACACTTATTGCAGATTCAAAATATGAATTTAAATTCAGTTATCACTCTTGGACAACTGATAGTGGAATTTGAGCTAAGAACATTAATTAAAAACAAAAATGATTATAATTCAATATCATAGAACTAAAGCAAATTTACAGTACTTCCAATACTTACAATGAATACTATTCAGTAGAAGTAGTGCAAATAGGCATTTTCACCTGCCTATTGTCTAGCAACCTCCACATCAGAGATTTGATACAAATACTGTCAAACTGCATCATCACAATGACACTTAAGTTTACTTGGACATCCCAAAAAGTAAGCTAACATTTATGTTCCCCAGGAAAGAATTTTGACTTATAGGCTCTTTAAATGGCATGATTGATTCTTCATTTTTTATCCACTATTATTCAAGTATCAAGGGTAGCATTTCTTGAATATTTCTACTAATCCATTATATTAGACTCTAAGATGATATTAAGTGCTTATGGGAATTTGGGGAATTTTCCTTTATTATTTTTTGTTTAATTCTGAAACAACACAAAGACAGGAAGTATTTCCAAAGCATTATTTAAAATATGAGATATGAACAACAGTAGCTACAGCTGAGATTTTACTGAATCATGGAATGGCAATCCACTGCCACAGAAATTAAGTTGCAATACCCTAAAAAGGTAAACCTGAATGACCCAAGGAAGACAAGTAGCTCAGACATTCATTCCTGTTGCTAGCACACTGCAGTCACAAATAAGGCCTATGGGTTCCTCTGAAACAGAAAACTCTACAACATAGTGAGAACTCTGCTACAAGATACACAGTAGCTCTCCAATACGTATTCTAATATTAATTCTAATTCTAATTTTAATTCTTGAAGGGCACAAATCACACACATAAATGTTTGTAGCAGTGCCCTGTTGATCTTGCAGGCTTTGGTCCACAACTTCGAAACTGGAAATAAAATACATGAAAAAAAAATCCTGTAAAATCTTGTCTGAAAAGAGGATATCAAAACATTCATGAACTAAATTGTCAAAGACTAAGTATTTCTGTCAACTCCTGACAGCACTCCTAGAGCTCTGTAAAAATATAATTGTACCAGATGTAGAATAGATGAAATAGTATTTTCATCAATTTAACAAAGTAAAGAATAAAAATGTAATAGCTTC
Organism: Heteronetta atricapilla; assembly: GCA_011075105.1. Lineage (NCBI taxonomy): Eukaryota > Metazoa > Chordata > Aves > Anseriformes > Anatidae > Heteronetta > Heteronetta atricapilla. The sequence continues at coordinate 75,025,532 of CM021732.1, read as the reverse complement.
TGCTCATTTTGTTTCTTAGCACTGATCAAAGCCAGTAACTGCTTGCCAAAAAGAGTAATACATGATTTTATTCATCTTACTTTTTCTTTTTTTCTTTCCATACTAAGGAATATTTCTGCATCTCTTCTTATTTTCAAGGGATGAAATCATATTAGTTCTGTTCATACCATTGCCCTGCTATAGTATGGCAATATGGCATACTACAAAGTCAAGATCAATTTTTTTAGTTAATTTCATAGTTAATATTTCTGCTTTCATTCCAGTGCTAACAATATGAAGTGATATGTGGCCTATCCTCTTCTTCTGGGATGTCATTATGATTTTCTGTTCGTAGTTTTGGATCATTTCTTTGCTAAAAATAAAATAAAAATGACTTAATTCTGAAACTTATTTTAATGCTGAAAGCAGAGAAAATGGCAGAAGTGTTCAGTGAAAGGACTGCAAGAGTTCAAATCTCAGTCCCATACAAAAATACTCTTGGGTGAGGAGGCTAAATTACATTTAGGTTTGGCAATTGCCTCCTCTCTTCTCACTGTTGTCTACTGTTGACTGAATTTAAAGCCTGTCCACAGACAGTTGTCTACATACACATGGATCTATACACATGAATCTAGTCTTCTCTAGTTTGGAATAGACTGTTACTTGAGATGGGAAGAAATCTTGCTAGTCTATGAGTTGTCCCAAAATAAAACATGATGCAAGGGAATTTAATCCTAACCAGTAAGAGAAATATAGCAACCTATGAAACCTAGGAGATTGTTAATAGCCATATCAACATGGGAACAAAAATTTATGTAACCAAAAATACTGTAAAAACATTGAATTACTGAAGATGATAGTGCATTTTACACCAGATCTTGGTAAAAAGGTTTTTTTTTTAACGTTTTCTACAGAACTATTTGGTTACAGATAACTAGTGTATTATCAGCAAATCATTGTTTGATAATATTTATAGTGTGAACATCTCCTCTTTACCCTGTTAATTTTGAGCAGCAAAAAGAATTGTTGCAACGAGCAAGCTCTATGCATGCTTGTTCCTCCTTGGACAGAAACATCAAGACTTATAATGCAAGAAACAGGAGACATTCACCATCCTTTTTAAGCAAACAGCAGTCAACAATAGCAGCTTTTGTAAAAATATTTGCAAATTTGAAATCACAAACTGTTGGATAGAATAAGAAATTCATAGAAAAGCTTTCTATAACAATAAGATGTCAAACTTTACCCCAGACTCTAGGGATTACATGTAGCATGCCCACAAATAATTTAGGAAAACAAGGGAGTTTAAGACTTCCTCAGAACGATAGTCTCTGTGCTAGCCCATGGAAGCAACGGAATGCCAAGTAACAGGTTAACAACAGGAAAAAACAAAGGATGAGTAAGATGACAGATAGGATAGTTGAACAAAGATCAATACTGAATCAAGTCTGCAAATTCAAATTTTAGCTGTAGCTTGAAAACATTGCCACAACTTATCTCAAGTCAGAGTGTGCATAAAAGATGTAAAAAGAAAAAATTAACAGCTTCTAAGTGTCAACAGAGCCAGATATACTTAACAGAATCCTTAAGGATTTCAGAGGACTAATGAAATAACAGTGGTATGCAACTTCTAGCTATGGTGTGCACATTTAGTGTAGATAGCCACCTAAATGTGATGGGACTGGGCTACAGAAAATGGGGAAGTTGTTTTAAAGGGCCACAGAGAAGATCTGGGAAACCGTAAAGTAGTAAGCCTGATGTGCAAGGCAAATTAGCAGGAGCTTTAATAAAATATAACTAGTAGGCTCTCATACAAATATGACATGTTGAAGAACAGCCAATATGAACTCTATGGAGGGGCTCTGGATCACAGACCTCTTGAAGATCTATAGTGGGGTATCACAAGAGACTATGGAAAACAGGCAGGAGGAGAACTTAACATTACATAAAAGCTTTAAGCAGTCAGCACAGGTTTTATCTATGCTTTCTAGCACTCAGCACAGCTTGTAGCTGCACAGGATTTCTGGAGCTCTACATCACACTGAGCTCCCGACCATGGGGATCCTCTGCAGCTCAGCCCAAACTCCGGTCACCCAGCTTCTGACACAACAACCCCAGCCTGAGGAACCCAGAAGGGTCACTCACATAGCTCCTGGGCGACACAGAGGTCCCCAGGCTTTGCCATCTAGCAGCATCAGTTCTAGCCCAAGGTCTCAGCCTACAGCTCCTTAGGCTTTATCAACAGTACTCCTTGCTCTGCCCTGCACCCTTACTAGCCACTCAGCACTCATACTCTGACAACATGAATGAACCTTTTGGTGCCAGGGAGAGGAGAGGAGCAGGGAGAGTGGTATATGAGCAGCCTGCTTAATGTGTCACAGGTGTTTGCCATTGTTGGTGATGCCAGACATATTACTAGGGCCAGGAGCAAGATAGAGTTATTATAGGATTGCTCTGTGTGAAGAAGCTCTGGGATGTCTCAAGGCCAATCTCCTACTCAGAGCTGCAGGTCAGACTAGAGTATTTAGTCAATGAGGGTTGTCCAATATAACATGTGATTTTGTAAAGGCACTTAGCAATTTTATTCAACAGTCATCTAAGGAAATAGCTACGTGATGAAAGATCCTTCATAAGTGTAAGTATGGATAAGTAATTGCTTAAGAGGTAAATATGGATGGCTGGAGCAGATGGTCAATTTTCATAATGAGGGTGTTCTCAAAAGGGGTTTTAGAGAGATCTATGCTAAAACCAATGCTTATATTTAACACTTTATGAATGACCTAGAAAGAAAGATGACTAATGAGGTGACAAAGTATGCAATTGGTATCCAATTATTCAGTTTAGTAAACATGTGAGTCAGTGGTGAACAAATACAATTGGACTTTAAGAAGATTCTTCTTTGTGAAGATTGCTGCTCACAAAAAGGAAAACTTACATATGTAGGTCCCTTTTTGTGATACTAACCCCGCTATTTTGTAAAGGAAAAAAAAAAAAATCTGATTCACACTGATAAAAGTGATAGAGGGAATGGTCAGAGCATTCCTGTCTTAACTGTGTCCCATTGGCTCCCCTGCTTTGTGTGGGAGAGGGAGATTTAAGGAGGTGGTGGCAGTGACTGAGCTCTGATCTTTTGTGATAGAGGTGGCAGCTTCTATAGGGAAAGGACTATCTGTATTTTGTTTATTTTTCATGTGCCCTGCTCTAATGGTCATTACTAGCCTCACCAGCAGCCTCCCTGTTAAGAGGGCCCAAGAACCCCATTTTAACTCCACTTGGGTCTGTCAACCAAGTCAAAGGTGTGCCTGTCTCTGTCCTGTTTTTAAACTGTTGTTTGAATTTCCTGGACTGAGGCTGGACCTGGTTTGTAATCTTGCTTCACATGATAGCCACTGGACTGTCAACAATACCTGTTGCTGCAGCATTGATAGGACCCTCTTGTCCCATACATCAAGTGGGATGGCACATTACTAGTGCAGGTACTGCCTGGCCCATGCTGGGATCACCTTCTGGCTCCTTTCTATCAGGGAGCAACTCATGCAGCGCCCTGATGCAAACAATGAGCCTTTTATTTCCCACCTCCCAAAGGTATTTTCACTTGTTGAAAATAACAGGAAAAAGAAGGTCAGAGAAAGAAGCTGTATTTCTTCCGACAGTCAGCAGCAACTCAATAAAAAGGGTATCTGCTGCTTTTCCTGCTGACAGATAGTTCTCTAGAATTTAAGGCTGCAATCAACAGGAAACAAAAGCATTGCAGTCTCATAACAAAGTACACCATTTCTCCTACTGCTTTAGTTTTTTCCTTCAGTTCCTAAGGAATCCCACCCTGTGTATTCTCACCAACAGAGGACTGTATGCCTTCTACCTATAGAGATCTTACCAGAAAGAAGTGCACACAAAGTTAGATACTGAACAAAATATTTTTCATTAGTAATGTAGCTTCATTTCCTTTCTATTTCAGGAATCTGTATTCCATTTGCATCCTGCATTTTGAAGTGAAAACAGCCTTTGGTTTCTATTTCAGATGTATTCATCATTTTAGTCCCAGATATTTTTATGGCATTTTGTTTTCCATGTATAACACTTAATAGTGGCTGTTGCAGGTCAATTCCTCAGCAAAAAGTTTTCCTAAGTTTGCAAACGCAGGCAAAAGCAGGTATTAGTGATTAAATTCATTCATCCATACAGTCTACAAATATGTTCTGCATTGAAAACCTAAACAATGCTTACAGAACTTTTCAAAATACAAAAATTCTGAAGAGTGCTCTGTAGTCTACTTGCATGCAGATGGAAAAAAAAGAGGAGGTTTTGAAACTGTACTTGGAAAACTGGTATTAAGACTTCCCCAAATAAGACAACATTAAAATATATGTTTGATGCTTGTGTACTTTATACAAAAGCAGAATTTACTATTTTTTATTTCTAATGCTTTAGAGCTGCCTTGGGGCTACATAAAACTAAAGGAAAATGAAATCAACACTTAGAAATTACTGTTTGGTTTTATGGAACTATAACAAAAAAAAAACAAAAACAAAAAAAAAACACATTACTTTGAAGTTCAAAGACACTTCTAAAAATGAAACACTTTTTATTCCTGCTCTCGAATAACTACATTTGAGGAACATGTTTTTATAATTAAAGAAGTTATAATTATTGATCTCAGTTTATAACTAGTATTTAGTGCATAACCAAAGGCAAATCTAAATGGTAGTGTCATCTTGCACTGTAAAGCAAAAAGGACCAGTTAAAAAATTTTTAACACTAATTTAAAACTAATAAAAAAAAAATGTTAATCTGTAGACTATACTACTCTGTGACAGGATCAAATTATCTAAAATAAGTATACATAAATATTAGAAAATATATATAGTGGTTGTGGTCTTCTTTCATAAGGACAATATCAAAGTTACAAAATCTATTATTTCAGCAGAAGCCAATTGCAACAGGTTATGGTGAAACTGAAACATTTTGGATTCCTACAACTGGAACACAATACTGATCCCAAATATTCAGAAAATTAAATTATTTTATTTATCCTGTATTTCTCAACTGAATTATTCTCCCTGCAAACCTCTTCCTGTAAGGCTTTGCAAAGATTTATAGAAATTATAGTGCAGGAGTAATGTACAAATGGCCACCCAGTGCAGCTGCCAGGATAAATTCTGTACCTCTGTATTGTGATGTGTCATATTATACTATCACAATGGTATGCAATAACAAGTAAAAATAATGAGAAAAAGTAGAATATGCAGGAGAAAAACCTCTACATTTTATCCTTTTCGTTGTATGATGCACTCTTTGCAGCAATCTTTTCATAATGAGTCATACCTAAGTGTTCAAAGGCACTTTTCTCTTCTTGAAATTCCATTATTTAGCAATCTTTCTCAAAACATTAGTGATCTTTACTTTTAGTTTTCTCAAATTTTTAGAATAGGAGAGCTTATGAAATAAGAGAAAAAGCTAGTAACATTTTAAAAATATTTGTTTTTAAAACAAATAACTTGATTGTATGAGAACGTAACTTTTGCTTTGGAACTACTAAGCACAATCAAGCCAGTTAATTCAGTCATTATTTCCAGCAAATATGTTCTTTTTATACACACAACCACAGTGTGATGTAGATGTTCCCTTTGTAAGGGTTCCTGTGACTCTAACAGTGTTTTGGAAAACATCCTTTTTTGCAAAAGAATATGGGGTTCTTTTCTCTGCTACAAAGCTTAACTCTCCTTAGTGCAAGGTACTTCACATTATTTGCAATACAGACAGTTTTGTGAGGTTCTTAGCTGTTGTACTGGGTCTAGCTGGGATGGTAACTTTCCCTGCAGCAGCCCATACAGTGCTATGCTCTGCACTTGTAGCTAAAACAGCAGTGGTATCACACTGGTGTTGTGTCTGCTGCTGAGAAGTGCTGGCACAGCATCAGGACTTTCTCTAGCCCTCCTAGGGGGTGGGCAAAAAAAAAAGTGAGAAACATCACCAGGGCAGCTGACCCAAACCAACCAAAGGGATATTCCATACCATATGATGTCACACTCAGCAATAAAAGGTGGGAAAAGGAGGAAGAGGAGAGGGGTGGGCTCTCGTTGCGAAAACGTCTGTCCTCCTCTCCGAACACCGGCTACATGCGTTGAGGCCCTGCTTCAAGGACGTGGTCAAGCATCACTTATTTGTGGGAAGTAGAGAGTAATTTTTTCCCCTCTGCATTTCCACATAGCCTTTACTTGTTATTCCCTTTCCCCCTTCCTCTTCCCCTTTTCTCCCTTTAGTTGAATTGTTTAATTAATAATAATATTGTTAATAATAATAATATTGTTAATAGTTGTTTAATATAATATTTCCTTGATAATATATTTCTCTCTTTATTAAAATTATCCTTATCTCAAACTGTGAGTTGTTTTTTTTTCCCTTTACTTCTTCCCCTCCTCATCTGAGGAGGGGGAGTGAGAGAGCGGTTGTGGTGTTCAGTTGCCTAATACGGTCAAACCACCACAGCTTTCATAATCACTTTACTTGATGCCTCTGACAGTGATTCCCAAAACTTTACACAACTCTAGGGAGCAGTTCTTGTTGTGCCATACTTCCTTGCTTTGTCTATTGGTGTACCTATGCAAATTGTCCTAAAACACTGAAACAGGCTTATGGGTAAATAATTGTCATCCTTTGCAACTGAAAGCAACCAGTTAATATACTGCCTTTAAGCTCTATAGTAAAGAGACTTCTATTTCAGGACTCAATAGGTCCTACCAGAAGGCTTCAACAAAATCTTGCTTTGCTGTTGTAAGGTCTGACATCTAACATCCAGAATGTTATTTTTCTGTTATTACTATCTTCAGTAATGAAGATAAATTGCATTATATAATAGGTATTATTTTGCCATTTATAGTTGTTGTGGTTTAACCCGGCTGGCAGCTAAACACCACACAGCCGTTTGCTCACCCTCCCCCCTCCCTCTCTGGGATGGGGGAGAGAAACGGGAAAGTGAAGCCTGTGGGTTGAGATAAAGACAGTTTATTTAAGAGAGAAAATAATAACAATAATAATAATATGTACAAACAAGTGATGCACAATGCAATTGCTCACCACCCGCTGACCAATGCCCAGCCCAACCCCGAGCAGCCGGCAGCCCACCCTGGCTAGCCACCCCTATATATTGTTCAGCATGACGTCAGATGGTATGGAATACCCCTTTGGCCAGTTTGGGTCAGCTGTCCTGGGTCTGTCCCCTCCCAGCTCTTGCTGCCCCCCCAGCCTGCCCGCTGGCAGGACAGAGCGAGGAGCTGAAAAGTCCTTGGCTTAGTGTAAGCACTGCTCTGCAGCAATTAAAACACCAGCATGTTATTAGCACTCTTCTCATCCCAATCCAAAACATAGTACCTCACCAGCCATTAGGAGGAAAAACAACTCTGTCTCAACTGAAACCAGGACAATAGTCAAGCTGGTCTTCCCCTTCCTTCATCGTAAAAGGAATTTGTTTACTTCCCAATGTAACACACAGAAATAGCCTTCTTTCAACCTGATTTTTGAGAAACTATGCCACTCTCTTCTCAATCTCTTGTCAGAGTGGGTTATCTTCTCTCTCAACAGTAATAATTCTTTGAGCACTTGTTTCGTTTTGAGTAGTCTTGATGGATAAGAACTGCATTATGATCCAATCTGATGTAGTCTATTAAAATTGTCGATTTAAAAGTGATTGGACTGACGTCTCAAAATAACATTTGTAAAGCTATTACAATGTATTTAGAGATCTATGTCTCTATATTCTGTATTATGTTGATACAAAATTTTCTATCCTTCTTCAGAAATCTAGCTAGCTAGGAGCAATGTGATATAACATATATAAAATCCTAGTTACTGAACCTCTACAGGTCAACTAAACTAAACAACTAAAGTCAACTTAGGTTTTTTGTTGTTGTTCTGGGTTTTGTGGCCCTTTTTTTTTTTTTTTTTTTTTTCCTGGGGAAGAAGGAGCTGGGTTCTTCTTGCTATTTATCAGACACAGAGGATGAAAGGAGGGCAAGAACACATGAGAATGAGTCTACAATAGGCCAAATGAAGTCAGAAGATACAAAGTGAGAAACAAGCTGAGAGCAGAGATCAAGGAAAGCTGTGTAAGTGGAAAGGTGAACAAGTTGAAGGAAAACTGTGACTGTATTGCAAACATTTTGCCCCAGCCTTTTTTACATAAAAGGTCAAGAAAGGCCTTCTTTTGTTCTGCCCCAAAGCCTTCCTCTTCTCACTACAGGTGAGTTTATAGACCCCAAAAAACGTTATAAAGTTTTGCAATACAAAACAGAAGAGCCATTAATTACTCTGATTTGTTTTCAGTGGAAATAGTTGCTTCTCCCTTCAATTCCATTGCCGTGATCTGTGTAGCTTAGAAGTTATTGCCATGTTTCCTACAAACTGTTTTATTTTCTGAATCCATTTTTTTAATATAAATCATCTCACTGTCAGTTAAATCAATCTCAACAAACAGATTGGAAGTAGTTTTTGTTGAGGACTGTTTACCCAGCTACTGTTTATACACTCTATTTGTGTGCAGAATTGCACTTATTCCTTTTATACCCCTAGGTTTAACCAGAAGTATATTCTGGATGATTGTGCCTTGGTGAGACATCTGAAGCTAAGTGCCCTAGAATTGTTTAGTCCACATACATAACTTTTATTCTTTTATTTTCTTAAAAAGAAAGAAAAGTTTGATTTCCAGCTTTGCTGTCAGGGAGAGATGTTGTATTTTGTTACTTACAAATGGACTTGCTGATAGAGTAGATTTGTGAGATGATGAAACATCAAACAATATATATATTTAACTTGAAATATCTACAGAATCATAGAAGAAACAGCAGAAGTAACAGCATGCATCTTTATCCTGAATTAAACTTTTAAAAGTCCAGTTTTTCCTCCATGGGACTTTTATTTTTTTAATTTTAAATTGAGATCTGTGTATGGTTTTTTTTTTTTTCATTGAAATGCAACAGAGCATACACGAAGTAAAAGCAGTTAAACATACTTTAGAATGTCTCTTAAAACTATGTTGTGTGCTGCAGGGCTTGTTATCTGCATCTGTGTTGTTATGAGTTACCACATTCACCCAATGTGTGTGTTTTTGTATTACTATTGTTGGAGAGTTGCTCTCTTAAGCAGGTGAGAAGTATGAGTCTACCAGGCCTGGAGTATGAATTGAGGAAAGCCCTGCATGCATTTATGCTATCTCCCTCATTAACACAGGAGGAGCTGTTCAGCAAAGAGAGCATAGTTCATTTCTGTATATGAGGACCTGCATGTGTGATACATCTGTCAACTCAGAATATGCTTTTTTTTTTTTTTCTTCTTCTTTCAATTTCTGATTTACCACTAACTGGAATCTCTTATTCACCTACCCAGGTGTATTGTGTCCCTGAAATTAAGTAAAAGGTCAAACTGCTACTTTCTCTTTCTTTCAGTATCAACACCTGTTCACTTGCTTGTGACAACTTTAACTATATTGCCAGTAAATCAAGACTGACAGAGAGAGACAAGGTCAGCATCACTTTCCTGCCAGCACAGTGCTCCCTATCCTACGCTACCTAACAGCTTATGCACTTTAGATTACTTCTAGCAGCAAACCAAGAAATCTGAAGAGATAATTCTTGCATATTACTAATATAATTTACAAAGAAAGGTTGATGTGGTTGCTGAAGAATTGTCATTGGATATATGGAGTTTTGCATCACAAATCCTTCACATTTTCTTTAGATCTCCTATTAAGTGGTAAGAACACACCCTGGAGAACAAATATTCCTATAGTTCCAAAACTATTTAGTGTTCAAATGAAACAAAAGTAAAATAATTGGGTAATCACTTCATGTATGCCTAGCTATCAATTGTTTAATTTTGTACAAAAAATTCTTTGCATCTAGAGCTCATTGCAAGACACTGCCACATCAACAGATTTTTTCTCATCTTTTTTTTTTTTCAAAGACATCACTATAAAGTGCTTGAGAACACATTTGCTGACATCTAGTTTAAAGTCTTTCATTCTGTGCAGGCAGAATAACATTGCAACTGTTAAGAGTCACAAACAGTTTTACTCACCCTCAGACTGGCACTATTAAGTGTATAAATTACATGATACCCCTCAGGGGACAAGACTGCGTATGCCTCTTTGTTTCTTCCAGCACCCTTTGCTTGATTCCTTCCCATCACCAAAATCTGTTCTTTTTGTCTTTGAATAAAAACTGTACTGGTCTCTTCTGCGGCAAAAGATACCCTGACCTCCTAGCTGCAGTCCCATGTGCTATTGCATTTCCCTCCCTCAAAACTCACTGAATGTGCTAGGCAGTTAGCACTGCCTCAAATTCTTCTTCTCCAACTCAATTTAAAGCAATAGTCCACCCACATGAGAATGATAAAAATGTAGTAATATAACAACTGTAATGCAAGAGGAAAGGCCAAAAGGCTTATTGCCAAGTGTCACACTTCTGATATGTAATTTATATTTGGCAGGCATATTATTCCTGGCAGCATCCCTTGATGAATCTTCATATACTAAAGAGAAGTGCAGGTGGAAATGTGTATCATGTACTTCTTAGTACTGAAAGAAAAAAAAAAAAATATTACATTGGGATGAAATCCAGGATTTTATGGTTTCTAATTTTATGTCTTTTACTAAGTGATTTGAATATAGCTTTGTATTACAGTCTCCTACCCCTACCCTGGAGCCAAGCAACCCTCAACTTCTCCTTGTTTCGAATAAACTAATTGTGAAATCACAGACAACTACTGGAAACAGAACTGGGATTAAAACTCAGGCAGTATCTATAGAAGTGCAGAGCCAAGGCTACCAACTGCAAGGCTTTTTCAGTGTTCTTATCACCAGCTTGTGTGGTTAGCCATCCTATCCCTTCCCTCTTAAGCCATTCTGCCAAACAGTACCTAAAAATCCTGATATTCCTCGTGTGTTTTTATCACATAGGGCTTTGCAACCCTTAGCAACTGTGAATTAAGTTACCATCTGGAAACTGTTTTACACAAATTCAAATCCTCTGGTTTGTCTCCGAGGATCTCTCATGCTTTATACTTTCCTGGCCATACCACCAGACCCCCTGGCTCAGTAGGACCCTTAATAAAGGCCATCCATGTCCAGCTGTGCTCCTGCTGATACTTCCTCCACAGTCCTACTCTCTGCATGCAAATATATATGAGATCTGGCAGTGCAGTCCTTAGCTGTAGCAGAAAATGATGACTCTAGTGTATTGCTGTCTACATATATGCTTCATCCCTGTGGTCTTCTCTAAATTGCTCCAATCCTAGATGACATGACTGTGGAGGCTACAGGGAAATCAGGTGCATAATCGCATGCCTACTCTTCGCTGGAGGTTGGCCTGGCTAACAGCCCCCAGATCCAAGGCAGGAGTTTAGAAGTGTTGAGATATCCTTGGGTGGAATCGCCGAGGCGATCGGCTCCGGGGCAGACGCATTCTGCAGCAGAGCCGGGCACCGAATCCACCCGAGGCCGCCGAGGCGGCCGCCAAGTCCCGGTACACCTCGCGAGGCAGGCTGACGAGGCGCGGGCGGAGCCAGCAACGTCCCCTCCCCGGCCGTTCAGCGCAGCCCCTAGGGAGTGACCAGGTCGGGCAAACAGGGCGGGGCGCGTCAGTCAAGGCGGGGAGCGGCTGCGCGCTCGGGCAGGGCGCGGTCGGAGGGGGCAGAGCGTCCCTCCCCGCTCAGGAGAACAGCTCGCCTACCTGCAGTCTACCTATAGCTAAACCGCCATGGTCTGCATTAGGCAGAAAGCTCTTTCTAGAAAGTGTGGCCGCTCAGACTGACTGCCCGCTCAAAAATGCGGCAGTTCAGGTCTCTGGATGCAGGGAGTGCCTGGGCCTGTTGCTGCCATCTGAGGGCGGCAGAGACACCGTGTGTGTGGGGTGTGAGCAGGTGGATGAACTGGTGGCAGAACTCGAGGAGGTGGAGGGGTTAAGGGCTATCAGGGAGTGTGAGCAGGGTAGACTGTTAGAGCAACTCCCTGCAAGCTGAAGGAAAGGCACTGGGGTGAAACAACCCAAATACCAGCTCTGAGGCTTAGGCAGCCAGCAGAGGCTCCCTAAGAAATACACCATGCCCTACTGCCTTGCGAGCAGGTAATAGGAGTGGACCAGCAGGCAGACGGAGTTACTGCTACAGTGAACTCTCCTCTCCTCCCTCTAACGATGGTGATGAACTGGGGAACAGAATCGGAGTTTAAGAAGCGTTTGGACTGTGCACTTAGTCACAGATCCCAGAGTGAGGAGGAAGAAACTACCATGCCAACAAGGACTCAGGATACTGGTAACTTGCTGTATGCAAGCCAGAGTAAGCCACTCACTTAGCTATCCAGAGGGGTAGTGCCACAGAAAATGGTAGTTTGAAGAAAGTTTTGGTGTCTCATCTTATTTGGATAGAATTTGAACTAAAATTATGAGTATAATTTTAACAGGACTAATAATAAGTGACTCTTAATTAGGCTGATTAGATTGTTAATTGGGCTAACCCTAAATACTTGGCTTTGCATACAATGCATGTTTCCTTTTGCCCATACTAAAATTTTAAATATAATAAACTTGTATTGGGAATTGAAGAAAATTAGTCTGAAATTTTGATGCAACATGATATCAACTGTGTAAAAAATGTCATGGAACTACGTAGAAACATGGAGAAAAGGAGTAGAAATACCATTCCAATTACATTTACAATTTTGCACAGGAATTGAAGGAATTGCTTTGCTTACTGCATCTTGGTATTAGGCAGAAGTTGACATGAAGTTTGTCTTAACCTTTTTTCTTAGCTAAATTTAACCACAAACACAGTCAGTCACTTAAAGCCATAATACCACTATATTACAGACATTTACATTTATCTATCTATTCATTCTTGACAGTAACTCCACATGTCAGAAAATCCCATTACATCACTAGTGTCAAAGAAGCCTTCATTTTTGCCCTGTCAATAATAAAGAGAATTCCTAGCAAAATAAAGCAACCAAAAATACTCTGAATTTTGTGGTTTCATGTTGAAGTTTAGAAATCAGACTACAAATGTAAAGTTCTTCTCAAAATAATAGCAGCATGCAGCATAAAATTAATTTAGTTTTCTGTTAATCTGCTTATATGGCAAAAAGCATTGTAACAGAAGAGCACTTCACACATATTAAGTATTCTCTTTACCTTGTGAAGGTCTTACCCCCAGTTTTCAGAGAGAAAATTGAAGGATTAAATGACCTGCTGAAGATCATGCAGAAGGCTGTGACGGAAGTGAATCAAAACAGTTTGACTCTAAATTAAGCACTTTATCATCAAAGATTCCTCCTTTGTGGTTCTTTGTGAATGACATGATTGATGTGGATAACGAATATGTTATTTCTAAACATGAAAAAATAAATCATATTAAGTATCTGGATCTGTACTTTATTTTAGTCTCTTATTAACACCCATTATGAAAAGGGGCCAAAGTTAAACCTATTTCTAACTCTCATTAACACTCGTAATGGAATAAAGCCAAAACTGAATTAACTTCTTGTAACATTCAAAAATCATAAAAGTAAGTAAGTAGCAAACCTGAGAAGATTAGAAGACTATCTGACTAACTATGCAGTTCCAAGGCAATGAAATTGAGAGGACTAATGTAGTCCTTTTGGCCCTATTTGCAAACAGAAAGATAACAAAAGGATTCATAATTCAGTATGTCATGTTTATTTTGATTAACTCTATTTCAATATAATCAATTTTTACATCTCAAAAAGCATCCACATCATTTTTTCTACACATGCTTTGATAGAAAATAAAATGTAAAAATGTGTCTGTCAAAAGCAATAAAAATAGGAACATCATTCAGTTGTTGTTTTAACCATTTTTTGTTTGTTTTGTTTTGTTTTTATTTTTTTCAGCTACTTACCTATTCTATGATATTGATAGGAGGGATTATGATCCTGTTGGGAAGCAATTAGCTTCTTGCATGTGTTGATTACAAAGAAAATGACTGGCTAGGTTTGCTGTCAGAACATCAGCATCCAAGCTGACTCTTTTCTGTTCTGGAGATAGTCTCAGATCCAAGGACACGGTCATACCCAAGGGCAGGTTCAGAGACTTTGGCCAGACTGTGCCGCATTTAAGTTGCCATGGCTGTGACAAACCAGTTCCTACTCCTCTGTGTTTCCCTGGCTGTTCAACCTGCTTTCATGCCATCACCTAGCTTGCGCTCACAACAGCATTTTTGTGGCAGCATGGGGAGATGTTTTTCCCTGTCTTAATCAGCTGCTTCAACTCCCTGATATGGCCTGCAAAATGCCTGCACTGGCAAAATTAAAGAAATTGGGAAATGGGTAGAAAGGGGACAGCCAGCCAGGAGCTGTGTTTCTTGGCAGAGTGCTGTGTCAATGCTGGTGACATGATGTTCTGGGGAGTTGCTCCTGTGGAAACTGAAAACAGGTTACTTTACTGAAATTTGTTCCCTGATGAGTTCCTATTACTCCCAATGTGCCCCCCTACCGCTGTGGAGACAAACCAGCACCATTAAAAGCAGATTTAAAGAATGCGAGTAACAGCAAAACAATGCTGGAAATACCTGTCTGTATAGAGTTTCCAGCCAGAGATGGTCTGTAAAGTGTTCCTCTGAAGAATACATTAGTGGCTTGGAATTAGTGAGGTATTTAAGTTTTGGCTTATGCTGGAGGAACTAAAGCAAGCAACTCCCAAGCGGTCTGACACAATGCTTACACCATGCGCTTGATGGTAGCCATAACCTGACCTACATCTCTCGCTGTGGATTGACTCCTGCTCAGCCCTTGTCCTGCTCACCCTGACCTGCCTGGGGGTGGGGTAGGGTACAGCATGGTGGCCCACAGCAGGGATAACCAGACTAACCGAGGTAGGGCCCCTTGCCTGCTGGAAGGGAGAACCGACAGTGTTGTCAGGGCCAGAGGGTGACAGCAGGGCCCTCCCGTGTACTTCCTGTGATCATGCTTCCCCCTGGCCCTGGCTAGGTCAAGGCCCAGGGTGCTGGCCTTGCTACTCAAGGCTTGGGTTATGAGGGCGGAGGAGCTGTTAAGGGGTGAGTGGGGAAGGGGCTGGGGCTGGGGTGCAGCTAGGGAGGAATAATGAAATGAAATCTGCCATTAATGAGGTGTTGCCATATTTGTTAGGTATTGGGAACTATTGAATGCCAAAGGATTGGTTAGACTGGCTAAATTGTTTGTGACCTCTCTAGATACACAAAATCATAGAATCATCACAGAGTGGTTTGGGCTGAAAGGGACCTTAAAGACCATCTGGTTCCAAACCCCTGCCATGGGCAGGGACACCTCCAACTAGATCAGGTTGTCCAAAGCCCCATCCAGCCTGACCTTGAGTAACTCCAGGAATGGGGCATCCACAACTTCTCTGGGCAACCTGCTCCAGTGCCTCACCACCCCCTGAGTGAAGAATTTCTTCCTAGTGTCTGATATAAATCTCCTTAAGATTAAAACTGTTACCCCTTTTCCTTTCATTCCACTCCCTGACAAAGAATCCCTCACCAGCTTTCCTGTAGGCCCCCTTTAGGCACTGGAAGGCTGCTCTAAGTTCTCCCCAGAGTCTTCTCTTCTCTGGGCTGAACAACCCCATCTCTCTCAAGCGTGCACGAAAGCATAACCTAGTGATAAATGTATGTTTTTTTTGTTTGTTTGTTTGTGTTTTTTGTTTGTTTGTTTGTTTGTTTGTTTTTCCTTTAGCCCATAATTTTTAGTTCAACGGGCCAAGTGGCTCAGGGCAAATCTTCAGTTTACAACCACAATACCCTTACAGACTCCATTCCTGCCACTCATTTGAGGGCTTGAGATCCATGAGGAAAAAAAAAAAAGTTGTCAGTTACCACAATCCAATTTTTAAAGTCAATTTAATCAACAGTGAACAATATTAGCAGTCCTGGTGAAAGATGTGGCAAGAAATCATAGAAATCATCAATAGAAATAATTATAAACATCCCTTCCTTTCAGCTCTCAAGAAATTTTGGGTGTCAAGATTTCTTAGGCTTCAGATTGGCGGTTTATATATCTAAGTTGTCAGCTTTTAAACCTGTATCTAAAACTAGGTTTGTTGTTCTAAGTAGATATCTTGCCTGCATCCTAACTCTGTCTGGAAGAGGTGTTTCATGCATGCTAGTCCTTTCTGACTCTCCATATGTTCAATTCCATAGGAAGAAAACCTAAATGTCATGTCAAGTGAGAAGCAAACCACACTCCCACTGTTTGAATGAGAAACTTCAATTCTGCGGTGTGCCAGCGCATGTTCTCTCAGGTTAGTCTAAGCACATGTAAACTAAACAAGTCTAACAAAATAGGTCTTTGGCAGAGATATGAGCCCATGCTGTTGGAAAATAGCGTCTCCTTCCAAATACCCTTAAACTGTACTTTGCTTCAATTAATTACTAAAATCATTTGCTATTCCTGAAAGATCCTAAGTACTTTTTTGTTTCAGGTTGTGTCTACTCTACCTAGTTTAAGGAAAAATCCCTGGCCCCTGAATGCAATGGCAGTATGGTTTGCAACCCTATTTCTCACTACTTAGTGTTGTGCTAGTGGCCATATCCACCTTGCATAATCCCACATCTCCTCTGGAGTTCATGGAGCAGGTCTGTGGCCTAAGAGGAATTTTGTTCTATTGAGAGGGCTTGAAATAGCTTAGAATACTAGCCTCAGTATTATTAAATTTTGGAGTACTGTGTTTTGTGTTGTGTGCCTTGTGAACCTGGTGTCAGAAGGTTCTGAGGCTATAATGCCTGCTGAGATGATATTGGAGAAATGTCAGAGCTAAACACAGAGCTAAACATGGTGTGACTATGTGTATGTCACCTTTAGAGAGCAGTACGTGGAGCACACTGTCCCCAGAAGTGTCATCAGATTTTGTCTCATAAAGAACTACTTGGTTAATTTCAAAAGAAAACTTTGAAAAATTATATGTTCAGGTTTATAATTAGCACACGAGTATGCTGGGACAATCTGGAAAGGTAAATTATCTAAAAATGCCAGCACAACTTAAAATAAAATACATTCTTTATTTTCCTAAACTGACAGACTAAAAGAAAAAAAAATAGTAATAGTTGCTTGAGTCCTCAGCATCAAAACTGCAATCATTAATTAGAAGTTATAATATAAATAAACAAAGATAATATAAATAAACGAAGACCTGAGGCAGAAGACATAGTTGTAGGTGCAGATACCATTGAAAACATGATTAAAAAAATCAGATATATTAATCTAGATTATTATTTAACAACAATGAAAAAATAAAGTAAATCTGCGGATTCCTTGTTAGTAATATAGTATTGTGTATTTTTTATTTCTTATTCAATCTAGTAGGAGGTATTTCTGAAAACACTGACAAAATTTAGTTAAGATTAAACATACAAAGGTAATTGCCAAGATTGGTTTAAAAACATCAGTATATTAAGACATTAATTGAAACTAGTGGGCGGCAATAGTGTACAAATTTCATTGTAATTATATGCATCTTTGGAGAAAGTTTCTAAATATATTTTAAAAGTGATTTGTTTTTTTAGTTAATAAACATACCTGTCTCAGTAATTTTCAATTAAAGTTTCTTGTGAGACATCCAGCTTAAAACTGTATTGGAATGAAAAGGTATTAAAAAGAAATCTTGTAACTGTTATGTAAATCTGGTTGTAAACTTGCATATAGACTTTTTCTATTTTTTTTTTTTTTGGTGCAGTAGGAATGAGAGGCAAATGAACCATATTTTTTAATTCTATTTTGGGATAAATATGCACTCATTTTTCATATTTTAATCATAAATCAGATCCATCTGAAATAACTTATTGCAAATTGTCTACCTTCTGATAATCTCTGGCTATATATTCACATGAACATAAGTAAAGAGAAGAGGTACCAATACTGAATGTATTAATTGAGCACCTGATAAAAGTTCAGAGGGTGTGGGATATTATAAGCTCATCCACAGAAAATTAACAGATCTCAAGTTTTTGTGAGATAGATTCCACAAAGGAAGCTTACTACAAGATATTCCATGTTTGAATAGTACTGATTTGGCTACCTTAAAAAAAAAAAAAAAAAAAGTCAACAGCAGCCAACATATTAAAGTAAGTACATTAATTTAGTGGAAAAGTACATCTAGTTTTTGAAAATATTATCTGGATTTTCAAGGCTGCAATCTCAACCCTCCAAAGTTTTATTTTTACTATGTGTTTAATTAATACTCTGTAGTCATGGAAACTTCAAGCACCTGTAATTGTTCCCCACAACTATGTTTAATAGTCTGGAAATAGCACGTCATGATCTTCAATTTCTAATCTGCTCTGAATTTAATCAGCTTTCTTCATAGCTAATGTCTCCCTCCCCCTCTCCTTTGCTCTGCAGCCCACGGCCTTTGTATCTGGTGTTCAGAGCAACAGCAGGCCCTTGCTAATACTAACCTGTGCTTCCACAGCATCTAAGCAAGTCATGTAACCAGAGTACAAGGTCACAGGCTTCTTGCCTTCCTTAAGAGCCTCAGAGAGCAATTCCCTTTCTCACTTACTTGGTGTTTTGAAATTCCAAATATTTGCTGTAATCTAGCAAGGATATACAGTACACTGATTATCAAAGAGCACCACAAAATGCAGCTTCATTGTTTAAATAGAAAAGCATCTTAATGCACAGCTTTAACTGGCAAAAACAAGGTGATAGAAGGATGTCAGATGCGCTTGCAGTATTTCCTTTCTTCTGGAAATCCAAGGAGAACAAGACAGGCAGTCCTAGGCATTCAGTGAAAGGTGGGAGCTGGGCTGGTAGACAATTCTATCAAGAACACAAGACTACTTTTTATATGTACTTTATAAGACTATGTTTATATGTATTTTCCACAACTATGGAAAGTACATATAAACCCATTGGCACAAGTAATTTGGTAAAATTGCCTATTAAAAGGAGCTCCAATTGGCATTGCTAGAGGAAATTTTCTTCTAGCTTGGTTCCATTAGATAGAGCTATTCTGGTTGTTAGCTCAGAAATGAAGGAGTGGGTGGCCTTCCAGAGGCACTGGGATCCCAAAGGCTGTCTCTGTACCTTTACTGGACTGCATAGATAGCTTACAAGAGATCTTCAGGGTTGGGATTCAGAATTCTATCCTATTTTGTGGGGGAGGAAAAAACTAGTCTCTTTGTTCCTTAAAACTATGTTCTCAATAAATGAATTCAGAGGATTAACCATACCTGAAAGCTTGTATTTTTCTCTCTTCAGACACACTACTTTCAGGCTTTTCTACAGGTATCCAGTTTAGTTTGATGCATAAGCATTATCTGTCTTGTATCACAAGTCACACATTATTCTCAGCCTCCTGCATGCTTATTTTTCTTAAGAGAAAACATGCTGTTAGTTTTGTGCAAGGAACAGTTGCTAAATGATTATTATTTCCTACAGATTATATCATCTCGTATCAGCAAAACCTTTCTTTACAGTTAATAAAATTCAAGAGAAAGCATCCAAGTTCCTTTTAAATTAAATGGTGAATCTATTAAAATGTAAAAAATATCTGCATACTAATCTGTCAAAAGGGATAGATGCATGATCTTTTGGAAAAGGTACTGGCTTTTAAACAAGCTGAACACCCATTAAGGTTCTGTGGATCCCCACTATCCAGCACTGCTGCTGGAGGCAGTGGG
This sequence comes from Heteronetta atricapilla, assembly GCA_011075105.1. Lineage (NCBI taxonomy): Eukaryota > Metazoa > Chordata > Aves > Anseriformes > Anatidae > Heteronetta > Heteronetta atricapilla. The sequence goes on along the minus strand of CM021732.1, from coordinate 75,005,891 downwards.
TGCACCATACGCCCTGTCAGGAAACCGATCTTTAGCTGAATTTTGGCCCTGATGCACAGGTTTGAAGCTTATCGTGCTTATAAAACTGCTAGAAATATTGTGGTCCTGAAACCAACCTCTTCATATTGATTATATTTCAATCAAAGCCAGATTCTCTAAATTCTGTAACCTTCTGAAAAAGCCTTTTTTTTTTTTTTTTTTTTTTCCTCTAAGCTTATCTTCTCATCAGAGTTCAATAATGCTTTGCAATGATGCAGTCCTTGCTGTTTGATCTATGAAGCAATTGACTCCTTGATGTCAAATTCAGAACTTGCCTTGCAGGATCACAGGCCTATTCCTATAGGTGTAGAAGAGATATATTTATCATGGGGTGATATTAGGTATCATCTATTGGGATCATGAACTACATTTCTTATATAAACCTAAAATGCTTTTCCTATTTATGAAGTATTTCGGGTATACTAGTGATTCAAGGTTAGTTTGTAGAAAGAAGGCATACCAATATAATAAATAACAGAACATGAGTAAAAAGAGCAGTCAGGGTACATGAACAACAGGGACAACATTCTCCAATGCACGTAGCTGCACAAATGGATATACAAATGGTCAGACTGCTAGGAATCTCAGTCTGCATTTGCTGTAGATAGCATCAAACCCTAACAGTTATGGAAGTCAGCTTCTGATTCCACTCATTTTGACACCAATCCAAGTTAGCTATACTGATTTATATGGAATTTCTCCAGATTCAGAACACCAAAAATATAAGAAAATTAGAGTCTCACATGATGGTTAAGACTACCCTGGTTATTCCTGGAGATTTTGATTTTACTTACTTTTCTTTTCAAAAGATAAAATTCAGTATTTATTAAGTTTAAAACAACCTTTTACATTAATCTACACCAAATTTCTGAATGTGGCTGGGATGTAAAGGCGGGAGGAAGGAAGGCTTGCTCTTGCTCTAAAATATATTTAGGAAATGCCATGTAGTCTAAAAATAGTTCAAAAAGATGAACTATACAGGATCTGCCAACTCCCTGTTAAGTCAATATGGTTTGAGATTTGTGGGTAATAACTAAATTATGAAACTATTTCCCCAAAGCGTTCTTTACCCTTTTTCATATAGCTTTATGTACAGGTGGTTACAGATGGAGCTATCTGAGATAGATGGGCAATGCAGGTCTGAGTCACAGGTTTGTACAGATCAAAAGCTACTTCCCAAGGGAATGACACAATATTTCACAGTTCTCTCCCCTAAAGAAAGTATGGTCTGGCTACTGAGCATCTGCAACTTAGGTCCTTGGAACCCACCAACCAGTTCAGTTTCTTGGAGGTAAAATCATGATTACTTTGGTTTTTTTGCAACATTTCAGAAAGTTTCCAGCAAAAACATAAACATACAAACACATGAGAAGCAGTTTTGTGAAGACATTTAAATGTACATTGCATTGCCTTAATTATACAAAGCCAGTTCTTGGTCTTCACTTCAGCCCTTTTGTACTCACTAAAGGTCAGCAAAGGTCCTTGCAAATCATCTTTCACTAAGTAAAAACGTATTCTTCCTGCACAAAAAGGGAAGCAACTCACATCCAGCCTCCCACAATGTCATATTCAATAGGGGACAGTTATAAGCTAGCTGAACATAATTATGGTACTCCCTTGAAAGGGAGAGTCTTTCTCAAAAAATCAAGATAATGGCCATGCAGAGCAGAACATCTCTAGCTGACTATGAATGCACGTAGTCATTATCTTTCAAAAATACATCTATGTACGAAGAGCTAGTTCTGTTCCCATAAGCCTATGTAAGAGTTTTTTCACTGGAGACTTTCTGCTTGGACTTGGCAGATTGCCTGCCACAAATAAAGATTTGAGTTACATTGTCCTTATAGGCTTCCAGTTAGTTGGGGAAACTTTACTAGATTATATGGACAAAAATTCCCCATAACGTAGGAAGAAGGAGAGTAGTACTATCAAAGTAAATAGTAGAGCTGTGTTATATAAAGTACTATAATTGAGTTTTGTTAAGCACTATTGTAGAGCAACTTGGGCCTGCTCGGGGGAAAAGATTTCAGAGTGCAAGTTATAGAAGGCAAGGGGAGAGGTTGAGTGTAGATGGCAGACTCTTTGTGATCAACCAGAAAGGGAATAATTACATAGACAAATAGCAGAAGTAACAAAAATTAAAATGTTCTCTTCATCAGCAGGGGCATGTCAATTTTAACCTGGATGCCAGTTTCATGGGACAAAATGCAATGCTATTTGACTGAATCCACCAAAAATAAAGAATAGTAGGTCAAAATTTTATTTTCAAGGCTTTTATTTCATCTGCCTCACCCAAGGGATTCTGAGTTTTCTCTGTTATCTTCTACTGGCTTATTATTTTTGTTTTCATATAAAGTTTAACATTAGAGATTGGTAGCCTTTGCTTTGTCCCTTAAAATAGTTGGGAAGGTTTCCTAAAATCTCCCACTAGTCATAATCTGTGGACTGAAGTATAGTTAAGGGAACTTTGGTGCTTTTGCAGTTCTGATGTTGTCATTCACTACCTTTGCCCAAAGTGTTTGTGTTTTCAAATTGTAAGGCACAATACAGAGACCTAAATAGGCTTCAAGATTAGAGAACATTATAATTGCCCTGCTAGTCATGTGGTTCATGTATTCTGACAGCAGAAATAGTAGATACAATAAGTAAGAGCATGAAAGCCTTTCTGCTTCTGAAATCCATTCTCTTCACACTCCCCAGAATCCATGTGTTGGTTTAGAGATATTGGAGGGTATCTACCTTCCTGTTCTCTTTAGTATCTTTTTATAGATCTATTGTATATGTACTTGCCTAACCTTTTCTGAACTTTTTAACATGCCTGCATTTACAAACTACTGTGGCAACAAATGCCAGAAGATTATTGCCATTAATTAAAAATTTCTTTCTTTCTTTTTTTTCCTGTTATAACCCTAGTTTCATTAAAAATGTCTAGTTCTAATTCTTAATTCAAACAAACAATAACAAGAACAAAAACCCTTCTGCATTCAACTTCTCCTTTCCTCCATGATGCTTGCATCTTAGTCATTCCCCCTCTCAAACTTGTCCTCTACAAGCAGAAGATCCATAGCCTTTTTAGTTTCTCCTTGAAAAGCAATTGCTCCATTCCACCATTTAATTTTCTCTTATGCTACTATATCCTTCTTGCTGTGTGGAAACCTGAACTGCTCATAGCAGTCAGGATATGGACGTACCAAGGTACTGAATGACTCCTGTCTTGTTTACTTACTGGCTAGTTTTGGCTGCTGCTACTGCTGCACATTTAGAGAATGACTGCAAGTCATTGCAGACTAAAGCCTTTCTCTGGGGTTGTAGCTAGCAATTACAAGTTTTGCATTAAAGTAATTTTCTTTTAAAAGTGCTGATCACTCATAGCTTCAAATTAAGGTGACAGTAAAGGAAAAAGAATTACATTTCATTAATCCTATTTGCTTTATTCCAATTGTCTTCAGCATGTACATTTTATTTTCCTATGCTAGTCTTAAGACAGTTGGAGAAGAGGAGAAATTTACAGTGTTCAAGTCAAGTGATGACTCTGCTTCATATTCTCTAGGAATTCTGTTGGTGCAGAGGCAGCAATTAAAGAAGTAGCTGAATTATATGATATATATATATATATGGTCAAAGACAGAAAAATAACCTTTCCTTCTTAGATACATTATCTTAAAAGACAGCTTAAGGGACCTGGTGGTTTAAGTTACTAATAACCAAGGTAAACACAGTAGATGCCTGGAAATAAGTTTTTGTTTTTGTCTGATTGCAACCACAGAATAGCAAAAAACAGTAGAATTTGTATCTGGATACAATTGCAGAATTCAATATTTGACCATAAGCTTGCTGATGCATTTGAAGATGAAAGGCAGTTAATTGCCTAGGTATCCTACAAAAATAGATCAGACTGGAAGGCTTGGAAGGTTCTGAAATGTTCTTGCTACATTTTGGAACCACTTTAATTATATCCAAGGTTTGTGATATTTCATGTAATAAATGACAGAATTGCGAACACACTATTTTCTAAATATGTTTTATTGTTTCTTGGAAAATGGTATTACTGATGTCAGTCATGAACAATCTCCTCTGTAAACAGAAGGAAACTGTGTCTTTTAAACACATTCCTTGAGCACTTTCTGTAGTAGATGAGCCAACAATTATCTATGCTTATCCAGTAGTTCATAAAGGCCTTGCAGAGGGATCTGGATAGGTTGGAGAGCTGGGCGATCACCAACCGCATGAAGTTCAATAAGAGTAAGTGCCGGGTCCTGCACCTGGGACGGGGAAACCCTGGATGCACGTACAGACTGGGCGATGAGACGCTGGAGAGCTGCCTAGAAGAGAGGGATCTGGGGGTTGTGGTAGACAGCAAGTTGAATATGAGCGAGCAGTGTGCCCTGGCAGCCAGGAGGGCCAACCGTGTCCTGGGGTGCATCAAGCACGGCATCGCTAGTAGGTCGAGGGAGGTGATTGTCCCGCTCTACTCTGCGCTGGTGCGACCTCACCTCGAGTACTGTGTGCAGTTCTGGGCACCACAGTATAAAAAGGACGTGAAACTGTTGGAGAGTGTCCAGAGGAGGGCTACGAAGATGGTGAAAGGCCTGGAGGGGAAGACGTGCGAGGAACGGCTGAGGGCACTGGGCCTGTTCAGCCTGGAGAAGAGGAGGCTGAGGGGAGACCTCATCACAGTCTACAACTTCCTCGTAAGAGGGTGTCGAGAGGCACGAGACCTTTTCTCCATTAACACCAGCGACAGGACCCGCGGGAACGGGGTTAAGCTGAGGCAGGGGAAGTTTAGGCTTGACATCAGGAGGGGGTTCTTCACTGAGAGAGTGGTTGCACACTGGAACAGACTCCCCAGGGAAGTGGTCACTGCACCGAGCCTGACTGAGTTTAAGAAGCGATTGGACTGTGCACTTAGTCACATGGTCTGAACTTCTGGGTAGACCTGTGCGGTGTCAAGAGTTGGACTTGATGATCCTTAAGGGTCCCTTCCAACTCAGGATATTCTATGATTCTATGATTTATAGAAACATATACATGAGAGAAACATGACAGGAAAGATTAGAATACAACAATGTTGACTGATACAGAATCAGGGAAATTGCACAGGGTATTCTGTATTAAACAGATGAAATAGACTTGGTGTTTCCTAACACTGACCATTAGTGTCAGAATAACCATCAGATGAGGGGAAAAAATAAAATAAAATAAAATATAAAGTAAAATAAAATAAATTCTTGGGAGAAAATTGCACTAGCTCAAAGCAGAGCTAAGCATAGTATGACTATCTGTGTGCTATAGGGAACCGCAGATCATGTAGAACTGCATAGATAATCATCTGTTATTGCAATAGTATCAATTCAAGCTCTGAATATTAAGCACTGGCAAAACTTCATAACTGGTGATGTATCATGGTGGAAAAAAATGTAACTTAATGCTCTTTTCTATTTTGAGACTGGATGTATTTACCTGATTCCTGTATTTAACATCTGAATCCTGTCTGTGCACAGCAAGTATTTATATTACCAAGTGAAAATATTTTAGAAGCTCTTTCTTGACAGTAATACTGCAGAATGATCACAAAATAATGCAACATGACTTGTACTTGGTATTATATTGGTTCTGACCTAGATAGCCCACAGAACATTTGAAGGATACAAGGAAACAAGATTTTAAAAATGATTGTATTCCAGGTTGTTACATTCATACAGGATCAAAGGCTAATCCTGCCTTTAGCTCCTTGGAATAAAACCAAGATACAAACGTCAAAAGTCTTTAGAGAGTAACAGTATGTCTTTCATATTTGGACAGATTCTAACTTGTATATTCCATTATTTAGCCATACTTCTTTTAAGTAGCTGTTCTTGATAACAAGAAGCCTGTGGTAAAACTTCCATGTATAAATGAATTCCATTAATAAGCAGACTGCCTGTTTGGCTTGACAAGATGAGACATGTACTGTTTCCCACACAGTAAGCTTTGTCACGTAGTCTGGCTCTAAGCAATTGCATTATTTTCCATGTCACTGAAGTTAAGAAAAGCTGTCAACTATGAAAACGTATCAAAATAAAAAATTAAGTATCCAAATACTTAAAATTATGTGGCATAATTTTACTAGAATAATGAGGAAGGAGCGTGTCTGATGACTTATTTTATACTCTGAACATACTTAGTAAAATTCCTCAGTAAGAACACGCACTTTTCTAATTTTTTATGCCTTCCACTAAACACTCACCTGAAATATGCAATCATAAAAATATTGAGAAGGACTCGGGAAAATCAGAGCCATTAGAACTGCTTTTAAATCAGTCGTATTCTCAACAGTGTTTCTCATGCTAAGGATAGTAACTAACATCCATTTCTCTCTATATATACAAGTGGTATGTTGCTTGTATGAGGAGAAGCATAGTGAAGTGAGCACAGGAAGTGTGTGGATTAAATGGCACAGAATATACAATTCAACATTCTCTATGTATGCAGTGATGGAATATTCATCCAGATATGATTTTACTTTCATCAGCAATCTGTGTATGATATACCTATAGCAAAGCTGCGATCTTAACCAAGTTATCTCAAACTAATGCTGTTTAGCCTGAGCATAAAGAATAGATCTTTCATGTATGTTGAAATCAGGGCATGCTTAGCGCTAAATGTCAGACACCTAAGTCTGCTTTTATTTCTGCTCTGAATCCAGTAAAATACTTTGTCATTAAGGCTCACCAACAATTTTATGCCACTTCAAACTATACATATATAGTTATATATAAAACTATAAGTTATATATAAACTATAGTTATATAAAACTATAAGTTATAGTTTTACATATATGTAAAAGAATATGTAGAATGTATTGATAAATTAATTGTTTTGTGTAAATCAGCTTTACTGATATTTTCATATTATATTTGCAATCTTTTTTTTTTTTTTGTGGCAATGAGACTCAACATCAATATAGGTATTCAGATATAGGGCAAAAATCGCCTGTTGATTGACAAAAGAATTTTGCTCTACATTTGCCATATTAAGTTTTCTGGAAAAGAAAACTGAAGTGATTTGGCCACTGGTTTTCAAATAAGCTCACAGGTCTTGTAGAGGAGAAATAGGGCTCTATCAAGAGAAGAATGCATCCCTCAGAGAAGTCTACAAAGATATTGTGATATTACCTGATGGAAACTATTCTCTACAATGACCTAGAACACAAAACGAAGCTCCATAAATACCTCAGCATCTCTGAGACTGATCATGACAGTCAGTATTTCTGTCTTCTTTCTGTATAGCATCAGCAGTCAAGAAGAGGTAGCATTGTTCTTCAGCTGACAGCAATTATGAGTTCTGCTGAATTAACAGTCCATGTGGCCTCCAGCTTTTGTTTCCTTAGTTTTTGGTAATTGTTTTTGGTTTTTTGTTTGTTTGGGGTGGGGGGTTGGTTGCATGGTTTGTTTGGTTTGTTGTTTTCTCGTTGTTGTTATTTGTTTGGTTCTTTGGTTTGTGTGGGGGTTTTTTTTGCCCTTTTTTTTTTTTTTGCTTTACCCTTTTCCCTGCAGTAGGGAGAAGGTGGGTGTTACTAACCCTTTTAATATTTGTCCATTCTCTTTTCAACCAAGAAAAGCTGCCTGCCTACCATTTAGTATCTTGAGATGAATGTCATTACTACCTTTGCTATGAAACATCCAATAACAGAATAATTTCTTCAGGCACTGTTCCTTTTTAACAATCAAAGCAGTTCCAAAACTTCAACTTTTACATCTGGAAAGGATAAATGGATTAGGGATTCAGAGAAAAGATTGGGGTACACAGGTTAAAGTATTGCTTTCCCTATACATGTAAAATGACTCACAGAATGATCAGTAATAGATTATTTTTGATCTGGTCATCAGGGTACTAGGAATCTTTTCTTCCTCCTAAGTCTAGAAGTATCTACCATACTCATCAACACTAAGAAATGAACCTTGCCATCCCTCACAATCATGTAAAAATTGTGTCATGTCTTTCAGGAGCATTAGCAAGGAACATAAAAACAATGGAGTATATTTTGTGCAGTGCTTATTATGCATCACATCTAAATTTTTGTTTGTTTGTTTGTTTTGTTTTTATTGAACTTCAGTGGTTCTGAAGTTGCTAGAGTTTAAAAAAGTATGTGCTTGAAGAGAAGATAGAAATAAAAGCAAAATTGCTAGAAATAGAGAGGTATGTTAGTCCTAGTGAGTAATTTGAGAAAATAAGTGATTATTATGAAAACCAATATGCAGGTGCCTAGCCCAGTGATGTACCATCTTTGTCTTCTGTTAATTATACTAAGAGCTTTCTTCTTGTGAAGTGAAATATGAAGAGAGGTGAAGCATTTTCTGTCATCAGGAACCTGACCTCCATGCTTTTTAAAATGCCTGATGAGACTTAGCTTCCTTTCCAAATTTAACTTAATAACACTTTGTAAGGTAACTAGAATAAGTAAAACATACACACTTTATTATCATCCATATTTCAATACTGTGTTAAGATTTGCTGCCTGTTATCTGTCAGCTGAATTCCAACATAGAATATGTATAAGGACTGAGGCAGCCCTTAGCTTTGTATATATTAATAAAATGAAATAATGCTAAGCTTTGTTGCAGAGCATTCTGTGATTCCCCTCTTTGTTTCTAGAGGAACATTTATAATAACATAGCATTTAATACAATGTAGGTGTCCACAATAATTTATTTGGAAAGCATGGGCAATGTCAAAACCAATAAGATCCTTCATATCTCCCCCCCACACACACTTTTTTTTTTTTTTGCGGGAAATAAAGGACAACTTCATTATTTGTATTATTTGTTTTCCTCTTCAGCACAATTTTAAACAATATTGCATTGGATGACAGATTCATCTGAGAAACTTGTCTTCAGCTTTCTACTCTCTCTTACAGCACTCTCTCTTTCTAATCTCTCTGCAGTGTTACTTTGATTTTGTTGTTTCTATTCCTCCATGCCAATTCATCTCTGAAAGGGCATTTCACAACAGTGAGGAAAAGAGTTAGGTTTTTTGCTTGTTTATTTGTGGTTTTTGTTTGTTTGTAATTTAAAAAATGATCGTCATTAGTTTCCTCATAATATTGATGTCATACTACATCATAAAAAGATCACTAGTTTTGAAAACAATGAGGATTCATCAATAAAGTAGCTGGTATAAGTAGTTAATCCTTTTGCTACCTGACTAATAGATTTACCCACAATGAGTCGTTAAAGTTATTAGATCACTCATCTGCTCAATGTTTTCTTCTATTTGTAATTTTTATTTTTGATCCAAAACACATTCTGAAAGAGTTAAGATAGTTTTCCCTACTGCTAGGGCCAAAGACCTCAGTTCACAAATAATGTCTTAAATTTCTTTGATTCCTGTCCCAGATTATATACAAAGATACTCAAAACTGAAATTTAAAGCATCCAGTTTTATTTAATATCTGGTGTTTACATGATATGTGTTTGGCAAGATACTACATACATTTTCATAGCATGCTATGTTCCTCTTGCCTTACCACTCTAATTACAGGAATCTTGCTGTGTCTGTTCCCCTAAAAGAGAAAGTAGATTTGATCAGTCAACACTTTGATTTCTAAACATATAGTTAAAGTCTACATAACCAGTTCTGTGACAGTGTCTAGGAGATCAGATTTCACTAATATATACTGCATTACATACTGGGATAAAGAGTGCTTTTAAATCCAAAGAAGAAAAACATGACAATTTTTATAAGAAGGTTTGAAATTTGTTCTTTTGTGTTCAGGTACATATATGTATGTAGCTTCTACAGTATTGTAAATGCTTATAATCCTCTAATAAATTAACCACTACATATTAGTTGTACTGAAATGTCATCAAAGTTCCTCCATGAAATGTTGGAAATGTTAAGCTAAATTTCAGTTTCATATAATCAAAGAAATTATGATTATGTCAAAACAGCCTCACTGCTTTACGTTTTCTATAGCAAAAGACTGCATAATTAATTTTTAAAACCTTACTTTATATTTGGAAAATATTTCTTTGACAATATTCCAGCATTACATCAGGTTACTTCAGCATCTGCCAGTGAATTTAGCTGGAAATCGGAACAAAGTAATTAATTCTGTTACTCATAGCTGTGAGTTTGGTTTAAACAATTTTTTGCTTAAATCATAATTGTGAAAATAATTGTGTGTGACTGTAGTCGTATCTATTTAAAGCAATCCTATTTAAACTTAATTGTTTTATACCTTCAGAGATCTTTGTATCACTTTAGTCAGTTGTTAGACTCCTCCAACCTCTTTCCCAAAGAAAGGAAAATAAAAGAAAATGAAAAAAAAAAGAGGATCTGAGAAATTATGTATATAAAATATTGAATAATGTCTACCATAATGGAACTCATAGACATTTAATTCCCTGTCCAGACATTTCCAGAAATTACACATTAATGTTACATTTTTGAAATTACAGCTTTCTCTGTGACAGTTAATAAAGGCAACTCTACAGATGTGATTTACTTATACACTGAGTTAACTGACTCGAGTTAGAAATCTTTCTTTTCCTTTCTTTTCCTTTTCTTCTTTTTTTTCTTTTTATTTTCCTTTTCCTTTTTTTTTTTCCTTTTTTTTTCTTAATCTCCAGGACACTCTCATATGGCTATCATAAAAACAGAATGCCAAGCTTGAACACAGTGAAAGATAAAAAAGACAAAGCTTTATCATTACCTGACAACCTACTATAGCAAGATTAAAAGTATGATAAAAGGTATGCTTTCTAAGTGTTAGTTGATTCTACTGAAAACTGATTTTAAATGTCAAAATACTTAAAATTAATCTACATCTCATGACAGATTACACCTTTCTTCCATGTCTGCACTTGAGTAATTAAATTTTACAGTTTTTTATTCAGTAGCATCTGTTTCATATTTTTGCTCTGTAGTTAAGCTATCAATTTTTGGCAGTGTAATAACCCTGTTGAGTCAATAGCTCATGTTTGCTGTGACATTATTGACTCAGCAGCCAGTTCCTTGTTTGCTTGTTTTTACAGCACATGCATTTCATATACAAGATCGCTTTTAGTTGACAGAACATATTAACACAAGATGTACATCACTAGCCCTAGCAGAGGACTGTCCACTGTTATCCATTCAATGGTGACCCTAGGAGAAGGTTTTTATACTAAAATAAATGGAGATAACTTTACTATATATCCAGTGATGAAGTACTGGTGCAATATCCTCAAAATATATACAGCTTGAATACCTCTTTAAACAGGGTCAAGTGTCCTGATTCAAGGCCTGTAGTAAAGGCCTTTTATTATTCTGTAGCCATGGCCACTGCTGAGTTAAGTGGTCTTTGGATCTCATGTATTTGAGTGCAGTGATCTGTCATCACTTGCTGGTCATATTTTACCAGCTCAGACCAAATATTTTGACTTCTGGACAACGCATTTACAACAAGCAAAGTAACAAAACCAACTTCTTGATTCAGAGAGTCTCCCTTTACATTCTATGTATTTTAAAATTGTATCTAAATGCTCTATAGGGTAAGGACTAAAATAGCAAACGTACAAAATTTAAAAATAAGCAGCATTTAGGAATTCAAACTCACGAAATAAGACTGAGAAATACATGAACAACGCTTCAGCTCTGTCCCATTTACTCTCCCCCAAACATACCTGGTTCTTTTAAACAGGTGTCTGTTCTCAGGCATCTGAAGTTTGTCCTTGATGTGTCAAAAAGCACTGGTTACCTTGGCTGAATTACAGGAAAATCTGTGCAAATAAGAGGCATTTCTGTGAAGCCAACCTGCTGACTATTGTTTCAATTATTTGGATGGGAGAGAAGCAAAAACAATACTTTCTTTAATTTCAGTTCAACTCTGTTAAAAAAAAATGTTGAATCACAACAACCATATTCTTGTAGAACTAATTTAAATTAATAGAGCTTACTATGCAAGGCTAATTGAAATCCCAGTCCACATATTAACAGATATCCATCAAAACCAGAACTACCAGCTGGAGGAGAAAAAAAAAATCTGTAACATTTGTAAGAATTATTTTGTCTGTGAAGAAGTGGATATAGTTACTAAAAGGTAGTCACAGATAGAATAAAAAGGAGGAAAATGATGTTATATTATGGGAACCTTTATGTATTTTATATTTCACTTTTGACAGAACTATTGGACAGTTTCTGCCCTGTCATGGGTAGAAAATCATAGAGGAAGAGAGGACAGGCATGCAGTATTAGGTCCTCTGCATATCTAAGTTAAATTCTTGGTGCCTAGGCTCCTAAGGATTTGAAAAGTTGTTACAAAACCATTAATTTCACTAATCATACCAAAGATAAGTGGGTCAGATACAGGTGGCCCACAGGCCCTGGCCAGCTGTCCACAGATAGCACTGGGGATAACAGATGCTTCAGCTCTTGCCCAGTTTACACTTCAGCAGCACCTATGGGAAGGTTTCCTATTCATCTTGTTCCTTCCAGACGGAGTCCCTCCAGGAACAGCATAACTGTTTTGACTCCATCTTTCCTCAGTGCCAGAATTACAGTGGGATAGCATGGCCACATAACTGGAGGCTCAAAACAAGTTAATGTTTCAGACATCAGTGCTGATGGTAGAATGAAATAAATGTGGTAGAATTAAGTAAATGACTGAGAAGTCTTTGGGGGCTATGGAAGAGGCTGGCTGAGACTAAGTGAGGAAACCAATTTAAGAAAAGCTAAGTACAAGTCTATGCAGTCACAACATTTTATATAAGCAGGTTATTAAATGCAAATCACTTCTCAGGGGGGTTCTTTTAGAAACAAACATCAATGCTGACTCTAACAAAGAGCTTAAAAGTTTTTGTTTGTTTTTTGTTTTTTAATAGCCTACTTCCTTATTAAGGAGATTGCAATTTAAATATAATTCTTTGTAGACTTCAGCTTGTTAATATGGACTTAATACAATTTTACATTGAATAATCATTCTTTAATGCAAAATGCAAAAACTTATTTTATATTGATTTACATTTAATGAGAATACTACAGATTGTCAAACCCCAGATTTCATGGATCTGATGTCCACAAGAACTGCATAACATGGCAAGGAAGAACATTCCAGTGTAAGATCTACAACAGTTAGGGGTGCTTTCCATACCAAAAGAGAAAGATTTGCATAGCATTTGCCATGTCATCTTAACTTGGAATTAATTAGATAAACAAAGCAAAGCTGTGACTTTGTTCTTCGCTTTTACTGGGAAATGAAAAATTTATCATAACCACGGGTTTCTGAGATTTTGAGAGACAGTCCAAGCATTTCTGTCCTGACAAAATATTTTATTGGGAGCATTAAAATAGTTGCTTGTATTTGAAATTAAAAGAATGTTAATATGCTGATCACATTCACATTAAACATCAAAACAGAAAAGTACTTGCTGGTAACAGAACTAAACGTATATTTCTAATTCCCTCTTAAGCCCTCTCACCCAACTACGTGAATTTTGAAGGGGACAATCCATTTCTGTGTAAATATATTAAGCACCCATCTTGTCTATGTGACTGCACTGCAGTTATGCATGGGTGCAATAATGATTACCAGTCAAGAGAACTTTTAATTAGAATATATTTCTTAATGGCTATATTTTACATTGGTTCCATTAGTACACAAAGATGATTATTAGTCCACGCTTCCAATACAGTGTTCGGTTTAGTTTTGTTCAGTTTAATTTCATATTTAACTTCAAACATCTCTTTATCCTTTTCCTACACTCACACTTTTTAGCAACTTCATACTTGCTAGCTTGAATTTAAAGATGAACATTGCTAGTTTATGTGAAAAGGAAATGCTGCTTCTTATTTATTACTTTCAACAAAATGCCAAGAGTATAATTCACATCCCCAATTCTTCTGATGAATATATAAACCTTTAATCTACATGTAAGTAGGTATATTGAGTCATCATCATCAGAATCACCTGAGTAAATATTATTTAAAATTTTAGAAATATTTTATTTTCTACTTCAAAATCTCTCCCCTCCCAAAAGAACCTGCAGAATTTTTACAATGGTATCAAATTCAATTTCCAGTATGGACAAAATCCATTTCCCACAACTCTGTTGTGTTAGTGTGCCTTGCATTCTTTCACATTCCTTTGTGCTAGCCCTATACTGTTACCAGATTCAAAACATGATGGCAAGTCATTCTTCAGAAACCACATTAAATTCTAATTAGCATTCTCTGTTTCTTTGCTACTTAAAACAAAGCCTGAATATCTCTGCTTTTCTAGTGTTCAAAAGTAAAATATTGATTGCAAATCATGTGTAACCTCTTTCCCTTTTGTTTAATATAATTACATGTTAAGGTAAATATTTATGGCTCATGGAGTTGCTCATGATTAACAAACAGTAGCTGGTGTATTTATTGCCATTTATTTTTGTGCAATTCATTCAGCATAAAATATTCCATAGAATAAACACATATACATATATATATGTTTATAATTCCAAAATATCACTGCAGTTTTGCTTCACAGATATATAGACCACAGGTTGCTAGCAATTCTACAGTAAATTACAATATTCATATTGATTACAAATTATTAAAATTATTTCATGTTTACTTTTCTTCATCTAAATGAACTAAAATGTATTCAAAGTAGACCAATTATGGAGTGATAGTTCATTATCAAGTAGCTGGCAAGATTAGGCATAAGTATTTCTTTAGGTCATGAATTTTAAAATAAACAAATAGAAATAATTTTGGGTCAGTATTCAAGTTAATGCAGTGGAATTTTGTTTTATAAAGAGAATAGTGTGTACAGTGGCAATAGTTTACCATGGAAAAAGTGAAGCTACATGCACTTGCTGTGCTTAAGAGCTGCAAGTATTCAAATATTTGTTTAAATACATCTAAATCAGATATTTGTTTTTTATTTTGAAGTAAATTTTAATTTTTTTTTTCTTACAAGGATCATTTATGGAATAAGTAACACATGTAACACACACACACACAAATGCTTAATCTAAATTTTTATATATATATATTATTATTAATAATAATAATATTAATTTCCATGGAAGGCAGTGCTGTTATTCAGTGTCCTCAACATCACGTTACTCATCATCATATATTTTGCTCTTGAGATAACCCCTTTTGCTATCCTAGCTTCTGTTAAGCTTCTGGAGAACAATGTTCAGTGCACAGCCTTACAGCTTTCTGTGTCATGTGGAATGTGCAGTTTCAGGGCAGTACTTCCTAGTCAATGAATAGGGACACCACTGTAGGATTACTTAAAAGGTTTAAGAATTTTATGTTGTATCACTTTTTTCCACTATCACTAGCTGTCCTAAAGTTTGGTAAGTGAACAAGTAAAATTAAAATACTTAAGAAACAATAAACTGAGATGTGAAAAACCCTAAGGGGCTAGTAACAGTAGTTCAAAATGCTGAGACATCTTTTCATAAATTTATGCAAGACTCAACATTTTCAGGACCTTACCAAATGGGAAATTCTCTCAGATAAAAGCAGGAACATGATAACTGTCTACAATTACAGGCCACAATTGCTAGGAAATCCTCAATGCATTCCTCAGTAGGTTTGTACAAATGGACAAAGATAATGTCTAACATTTACTTTTGTGACCCATTTTGTTTTTTAAAACAGGAATTCAAAAACAGAAATAATGCCCATTTCTAAAATGGTTGCACAATAAATTGATGCACTGCATATGTACTGCAACACATGTTGCCTTTGATTATTTTTTCCCTATTTTTTCCTCATGAAAAAAAACATTATTAGCTTTAAAATTAAAATTATCTCTAAAAATTATCATTTATTGACTTTCTTTTTTTTTTTCTTTTTTCTTTTTTTTTTTTTTTTCTTTCCCCGTTACGGTGCTTGCTCTCACAGAAACTTGAGCCAGTTTACTTTTGGTGTTAATGCCCAATAAAAGAGCTTAGTAATTTTCATGTCTAGAATAGTTGATTAAGACTGTGACAAAGTTTCATGTGATGACTTAAGTAGCAAATCTGAAAACATATTTCAAATATCAAATTAAATAAACCAAAATACTGTTGTTGTTGTTGTTGTTGTTTTCAATTATCCTTGCAAGAGGTGTGCAGAAAAAATGTCCCGTCTTCACAACTGGATCTGATGCTAGCTAATGGACCTCAGAGAATAAAATGAGTTCAAAGTAACATATATCTACTTCAAATACTCCAGATAATCCTCAGTAAATCCCAATCAATCTGGTGAGAACCTAAAGCACAATGAGGTACTGAGAACAAACTAGTTCAATTTCACTTCCCGCACCATATGTAATTCACATTTCATCTGGTATTACAGAGATAACATAGTTAATTTATGCTGACACAATGGTATCACCTTTGGTTATCCTCAAAGAACACTCCATGCTAAGTTCCTGTAATGTTTTACCACCTGCCGTGTGAGCTCTCAAATAGGCCTGTTCAATGCCCAAGAGTATTGCAGCTTCTGGAAAATGACAGCGAGGAAATTAGAATGGAAATACAAAGGGAAGGGCACAAAGGGCAATGCAATTCTTAATTTTGTAAACTGGTTTATTCCAGTTTTATGTTAAAATAAGATGCCAGGTAAGGTTACTCGTACAAAATATAACATGAGAAACACAAATTGAAAAGTAATTTAAACTTGAAGTAAATTGTCCCAGTGGAATGTGCAGTATTTTAGGTCAGACTTCAGAAAAGCCTGAACATCTAAAAGGTATTCTCAGGCTGCTAACAGTAGTAAATGTCTAAGGTCACCTTCATGTTAAGCTGTGCAGTGACTTTCTTGGCTAAAATTATGAGAAAAATCTAGAGTATCTAAAATAGAAATGCTGCAAAATTTGCTCTCTACATAGTGTTATTTTTGGAAAAAAAAGTGTAAAGAGTTATGAACAAAGTGACTATTTAAGTTATTAATAAAAGTACAATCTGTAGAACTGGAGTTTTGTTTTTTATTCCTTATTGGGTTTAAACTTTGGCAATAAACTAGGAAATCAGTGGTTACAACTTCCACACTATGGAGTTTTCCAAGGACTTTAGCTTTAGAGAAACCTGTGAGGTTCTTCTGCAGTAACAGATGTATGCATGCACTAGACATAAGGAAGGTGAAGTGAATAAGACTATAACAGCAAGGGTGAAAATATTAGAAAAGCATGGCATCCACAGAGATTGTCACAGTTAGTAAGATTTATCTGTTTTTGTTCCTGTATCGGTTTAATTTGATCTTCTTTATGAATAAAGTTAATATTTCAGTAGCAGTGGCAATAAGGTATGCTAAACAAATGGCATAAACCACTGCATAAAATGCACAAAGCTGTTAAAAGGAGCAAAATATATGGAGAGAATGGCATGCCCTACTCTAGAAAAATAAGGGAAGGAATGAATTATAAGTAATTATTGGCATTTGCCATTTTGAGAAGAAGAAGCCTTGGAGCCAATTACAAAATGACTACATGAAGGTACAATCAGTTGGTTTTGCCAGTTTTAAAGAGCTAACAGCAGCTTGGTAAAATATGAAAAAGGTTCTTAGCAAAACATTACTTATACAATATCAACATTTGTTTCAGCACTACTCCACCATTTTTCTACTATGTCTTAAAAGCATTGTTAGAATAAATATTATTTTTTTTTCTGCCACTTATCTCGCAATAGTAATGTAACTACTGTATAATAATTTAAAAAATATATCCTTGCATAATAGAAGCTGAAAGGAGAGCAGAGCAAATGGGAATGAATATGCTACAAGTAGAAATGCTCTGTTCATGGGTTTCTTTTTGCATGATGGATTTTGTTCTCCCTTTTATGTTTCTGAAAGCAGCTGTAGCTTAAAAAAGCTCTGCTTAAAGATTAACCATTTACTTAGCCAAGTGGCTGACTGTGCAAGGAATTCCCTTTTGATCTCCCTGTGAATCAGACACTTTCCCGTTTTCCCTTGAAGCTGAGGATGTTTCAAGGTAGCCAGGTCTGGATGGGTGAACAACTACTTACTTTGAGCTTGCCTGGCAATCTGAGCTCTTGTTTAAACCTGGCTACCAGCACCAACATGCCCCGCTTGCCTTGCCCTGCTACCATGGGATGGGGCTCTTTCTGGTGAGGCCCCCTTCTGTGCCATCCTTTTGTCACCCTCAGGTCCTTTCTCACTTTCTCACTCTCTCCTTGCTGCCACCTTATAGGACCATGTTTTACAAACTCACAGACAGAATATTTAACAAACCTTAGTTAACAGAATCTTTTGAATAGGGCAATGTTCATATGGGGAATCAGATCTTTCAAACACAGAGAAATGATCAGTCCTTGTCTGCATGGTGATAGGAGTCTCCATTGCATGGAACTTTGCACTGATGTCTTCAGCTGGATTAGGAAAGACACTCCCAGTCACAGTTTTGATGAATTCTTTTACAGAATCATAGAAACATTTAGGTTGGAAAAGACCTCTGAGATTATGAAGTCCAACTGTTAACCTAGCACTGCCAAGTCCACTGCTAAAGCATGTGCCTAAGAATCACATTTACACATCTATTAAATACCTCCAGGGATGGTGACTCACTTCCTTGAGCAGCATGTTTCAATGCTTCACAACCTTATTCAGTGAGGAAATATTTCCTAATATCTAATATATAAGTGATTAATACAAAATATATATCAAATAAACTTTTAGCACAATCATGATTAGATAGCATGTTTGCATGCTACAAAAAAGTGAGTGTTTCCCTGACAGCAGGCTCAGAAAAGTTGTCAGAATTATAAGTTTGAACAAAATTTTGACAACAATACATCTATCTTCTAGTCACAGATTTTTCAGAATGTCAGTTTCTCTTTTCCTATAGGAAATACAATAAAACTAGATTCATGATATTAATAGCTTTGTCAGAGAGACCTGATAGTATGTTCCCTACATGTAAGTCCATCTTAAGCTCTTCCTAATGAGTTTTTACTAAAGGAAACTTCAGTATTGTTGCTATTGTTAACTGGCTGCATGAGAAAAGACTAAATTGACTAAAATGAACCCACAGCGTGAGATTCTTGAGGAGCTAATGTTTCTGGTCTTGTTTTAGCAGTGATTTTTGCTATAATGTCAAAGTCCTAGTGAAAATAACTACTAGAAAATAACTACAGGGCCATACCAACAGGACTGAGATTCAAAACCCATAGTATTGCCGTATTGCCACTGGATCCACACAAAAAAATATTGCTGTGTTCAGTGTACTGGCAGTGTTGTTACCTTCCAAACTCTTCTCAATAATAATAATAATAGTAGTAGTAGTAATCATAATTATAATAATTATTATTTTGTAATTGTCAGGTACACATCGGGGATACAAGATATCAGCATCAAGACAGGACTGCCTGTTAGTGAGGGCATTTTCTTGCCCTCCGCAATCTACCTGGCACAGGTAGATGTCTATGTTAACTATATGTAATGCCAGTCTACCTTCAATCAAAAGAAATGGGACTTTTCTTCTATTCAAGCAGAACATAATAAATATCATAACATTTATGTCATATGTCATAATAAATATCAGAATACTTATGTCAGCCATTATAATCAGTTCAAGTTTTATTAATGCAGTTACTGGAACACCATTATTAGGTGATTTTAAGACCTTAATTAATTACATCTTTCTTTTTACTTGATATCTTTGTGAGGTAAAATGGGTTATATTTATGGGTAATCAGTGCTGAAATGCATTAATTTAATTGTTGGTTCAACACATTTTTTTGTAATACATGCACTTCTATTGAAAGCAGAAAAATTAATCTATATCTCATTTATAGGTCTTAAATAACAATGCTGAAAACTAGGTGTGATTCAGTTTGATACTTAAATTCAGGTTGCTACAAACTGAAATGCACTGGTGCACAACGTCTCTGAACTCACCCAGTAGTGACAATCTGAGCCCATTTTATTTTTTTTTTCAACACTTATCTGGCAACACCTGCAATTTCATATTTTATCTTAGATGTCTCCACCAGGCTACATACGATACAGACCATATAGGAGGTTCATAGCTTCCTGCAACAGCAAGAAAAAGAGATAGGTTAAGGCTAAGGACTAAGATGGAACTAGCCACTCCTGTGAGGAAAAGGAGTGTTCCTGATGGCTAATCAGCTGATTGTCTTCCCTGTGCCTGTAATGGCTGCCTTGACAGTGAATGACAGCCATCTTAAGCTGCATAAAAGAAATGGAGACATAGTGCAATGGAAATTTGACCGAAGAAATGGTAACGAGTTTAAGAATACATTTCAGCCATGTAGCAATGTAAAAAAAAATATTTGCCAATAGGGTGGAATGCTTTCACTGCAAGTTTGCAGATGATACCACATTGTAAGAAAAAAAAATAAAAATATATATATAAAATAAAAAATAAAGGGACCTTAACAGAAGAAATTATATGACAGAAACTTGATAAATAGAAAAATATGTAAATGCTAAGTCCCGCACACACCATGGACAGAATAATCTAACAAAACAATACAGCCTGGCCACCAGCTGAACAAAAAGCAGTTTAGTAGAGGAGAGATGTGAGTCCTGGTGGTCAGCAATTTGAGTAAGAGCCAGCAATGTCTCCTTGCAGCAGGAAAGGCCCACAGCACTGCATTAGGAAGTCTGCATTAGGAAGAGTGTTGCCAGCAATTCCAGGGAAGTTATTCCTCCTCTCTCTTTGGCACTTCACATCACATCTGGAGTACTGTGTCCAGTTTTGGTCTCCTTACCACACAAAAGACATTGACATACTGAAGCAAGTCCAGCAAAGATTTATCAAGATAATTAGAGAGCTGAAGCAAATGACATGAGGAGAGGCCAACAGAGATGAGTCTGGGTTTAAGACACCCCCCTAAGGTGGAGGTCTCATAAACACCTTTATCAAGCTAATGGAAGGGTACAGAGAAAACATAGACAGAATCTCTGAGGACAGGAGGTAATGGATGCAGTTTACAATATGGGGAAGTCTAAACAGATATAAGGAAATATATTTTCATTATGAAGGTAGTTAAATTGGCTGCCCAGAGAGCGTGCAGAATGTCTATCTGTGAATATATTCAAACCTGACTGGATAAAACCTTAATTTACATTATTTAAATTATTATTTTTTTTTTTTTTAGCAGGTTGTTGGATGAGGTGACCTCCAGAGGTTTCTTCCAAACTGAGTTAATTCTGTAGTGGTTCTATGACCGTAACAAAGAAAAAACATGAAATAAATGTAGAAACACAATGAAATCCTAACTTTTGTATTAGTCTATGGATAAAGAAATAATGGCTTGCAAACAGTAAACTAAAAAAATTGTATTAGAACTGAGAACTCATTTGAGTGCTTAATCAAGAAGTTGCTACTTTTTTTCCTAATTCACGCCATTTTTTTTTTTTTTTAGTTTTAAATGCTATTGACTCATTATCATCTGAAAAGTGAAAAAACTCCAGACCTTAAGAAAAAATAGAGTACACAGGATTTTACAGGCAGCAAACAGAGAGAGTGCACTACTGGTGCTCTATCAGAAATAGAACTTGAGCATAATTACATTTTTCTATACATGCAAGGAACAGGGATAATTTGAAATGTAAATAAAATGAACTGTTCACTCTGCATAAGCTAATTTTATGCAAAACTGACTATATTTAATAACATTATATTTAAAACAAACTTGACAAGTATCTTGAACACAAAACAAAACAAAATAAAAGGTATTTTCCCATCTGCTCTACCTGTTTAAATCTGCCAATTTGGTAAATTTGGTAAATTTGCATTTTGTAAGATGGAAAGGGTAGAGACATAATCTGTCAAGAACAGTCCATACTAGATGTGGATTAGACAACTGTTGGCATGCACATATTTAGAGATTGTCCTGATCTGTTCAAAGGAATATAGACTGATATTCAGTACAATGCATCAGGAAAAGACTCAAGAAAGAAATACAAGAAAAACAGACTGCTCTCATTTTAACTTCTTTCTTGCATATCTGAGTTGTTCTTTTGGTTCTTTCCCTCTTTTCTGCGTACAACTGTACTGACACAAATGAAAATACATTCATATTCTTACATAGCTCAACACTCTAAACAAGTCTGTTCTCTTCTTTAATCTAAGTTCACAAAATGGTAATGGGATAATTACCTACATAGTAAAAATATATTGTGAAAGTTAACAGAATTTGATGTGTCTGTCAGATTTAAGGAACTCTGACTTTGATATAACACAGGTCATGTAGATGAAGACAAAATCACATTTGTCTCAGTTAAGTGACAGCTTTAACAAGATCTGTTTCTCAACACCAATTCTAAAAAAATGCTCAGTATTCTTCATTCTTATGCATATAAAATTATTTGAATTTTAGGAAGAGAAATGGCAATAAGTACTTTAATCTCCTTAGAGAATTTGTTCAAAGCTACAAATTAAATCAACTTTGTTTTTATCTTTACATAATTTTTAAACTACACCTTTTTTTTCTTTTTTTTTTTTTTTAATGGTGTGCAAGTCTAGTTTCCACTCACTAAATACCTCAATGTTTTAGTAAAAAAAAAGTTAACCAAAAAAAAAAAAAAAACCTGCAGTTCTTTTGAAGAACTCTGCAACCCTGTCTCATGGCACTATTATCCCTGGTTTAGATAGATTATGTATTTCTTCCAGGAGAGGAAACCTTAGAGTTAAAATGGTTTACCTTTGTTGCAGATCCTAAGTAAAATGTAGATGCACAACTAGGCGATTATTACTTGTCAGAATGTTGGAGAGAGAGATGCATGTTATTTGGTCCTCATTGAGGACCAAAACAAAGTGATGGGGCTTTGAAATAAAAGGCAAATAAAGAGTAAATGCAGGTAAGATTTTCAGGCAGGCAGTAGACCACATGCTGTCAGGAAGAATGTGAAAAAGGAGTCACTTTTATCCAACTTAAGCTGGAACCAAAAAAAAAAAAAAAAGTAGAGTAATTTTCAGTGTTATTTAGAAAAGCCTACTTTTGGAGATGATAAAGGCAAAGTTTGAAGCCACATATTATATTTTCACAGCTTTTCTCTGCAGAATATAAATTACATTTAATGGCTTTATTTTGCACATATTCCAATTGACTTAGGGGCATGGCCTGCAAACAAATTGGCAGTACTGACTATAGCCTTGCATTTCATGCTCCTCTTAGCCACTAGGATTCATTTTAATCATCTCACCTCATTGTCCTCGAGAAATATTATCAGACATGGAAAAGATTGCTGTCAAGACTCTAAATTTCAGATCAGTATTCATCACGGTATGCAGAATGCTTAGACCAAATTCAAGAGAAAACTTGAGCACTTCAATTTAATCTTGCAATGAGTTATTACAGAGCAGCATTATTATTGACTTCCCTAAGTCAAAGTTTTGAAGAGGTAAAACATATTTGTCAAGGCATACTTACTTATTGGTGAGCTAAAATTAGTGAATTCACTGAATATGAAGGGCCGCCTATACATGGTGTAACATTGCCTAAGTATTGCTTACAACCTTAGATTCTGCTTTTCCCATATGCAGCTGTGAGACTGAAAGAGGACACATTTATCTAAATTGGAATTTATCCATAAAACCTCTGGAATGTTAAACATTTTAAAAACAATAATAATTTGGAAACAAACAAAAAATGCTTTCTCAAAAATTTAGTCTTCTACTTGAAATGGCAGTAAATTTTATTTAAGAAAATATGCTGTCTCCAGTCTACTAGCAGGCAACTACAATCTCTTTTATTCTCTACAATATTACCGCTCAGCTGTAAAGGTCTCTAGAATACACTAAAAAATTAAAGAAGAAATAAATTATTTAACAAGTAAAAGTCTGAATTTAATTGAAGCTAAAAAATAATCACATTCCTTTAATTCATTTGTAAATGAAGTTCTATTTACTCAATAATAAGAAGAAAACTATTGTTTGACATTTTTCTCTTGCTTCATTCCAATGTTATCCTGAATAAATGTTCAAAAAATTCATTAAGAATTCAATGTAAGGAAACTCAATGCAAGATCTTATGGTAAATAATTTTTGTTTTAAGTAAACAAAATTATTTTCCATCTTTTACACTCATTCCACTCATTCATTGTTTCACGCGAGTGCTGAGAGGTGTATACCCAGTTAGCATAACCTGTAGTGACATGGAAGATAATGGTTGCCAGCTCCAGGTAATCTCCCGTTTTTTTCTGGATTGGTGACAATGAACTGATTTTTGACTAAAATATTTTATAGTCCCTATGATTCAACATTCAGTCTACTCTTTGATACCTGAAGTTTTCCATCTCTCACTTCCTTCCCTATAAATCTGAGGCAAGGCTTTTGCCCATTGCCTCATTTTCCATATCTAACAACTACAGTCCGATTCCCTGATGAAATGACAAGGGGGATCACACATGCAATGTTATTGCCACTCATTATCAGAGTGCATGTCTTCTACTGGAAATCTGCCTATACTGTGGTTTTACTGAAAAGATACCTGCCTCAGTGTTCACCAGCTTTTAGTTGGCAGTCATATCGTCTTCTAAATACATGCTGTTTTTTGCTGTGTTGTTTTTTTTCTGTATTTTTTTTCTCATTCTACTATGCTTTCTGTCTCCCCCACTATTTTTTATTTCCTTTTCATAAAATGTGCTGTGCTATATGCTGAAGAGAAAATTCTAGCTATGACTAAGGAAAGCTGACATGAGAGGCATACCTTCATTGCATAAAGTACATACCAGAACTGAGCTTTATATTTTCCTTTTCATTTTTTCTTTCTTTTGTTAAAATATTGTTTCATTGACTTGATTTGCAGTTCATTAAAGCTTCTAAATCTCTTTTAAAACAGTCCTACAAGACGGATATTCTCCTTCTTTTATCTCTCAGTTTAATTTTTCCTTATGCTTTAACATATATTGCTTTTCTCCTTCGTTAACGTCATCTTATTAAATTGGAGTCAAGAATGATTTTGACAAGTTGATTCAGATCTGTCTTCAGAAGTGTTTACTCTTTTCTTGGTTTGGCTATACCTGCAAAATATCAAAGAACATTTCTTATTCCATTGCCTGAATCATTCATGAAAACAGTGATTTGAACTGGGCCCATCAGAAACCTTCAAAAGGATCTTATATTATATGTTCGCTTAGCCTGAGTGAACTTCAAATATGTACTAGCTGAATGTGACTTTTAGCCTCTTGTGCACTCACCTGACTTTTTCATCTAGGTTGTTGACCTTTTCCAGTTTTACTGGAAAATACTAGAGAACAGCAAAATTTTAGAGATGAGAGAGGTGTTGAGTGGCCATCTGTTCTTCAGAATCACATGGGTGGTTCTACTTTCTTTTTTTTTTTTTTTTTAGTGCTAACAAATACCCCTTACCCTGTATCTCTTGTTCATATCTTTTACTGCTTTATCATATGTATGCACTGAGACCCCTCTGAGACATTTCCTTTACTTTCCTGCTCCAGTACATTTTCTTTGACCTTATGAAGTTGTTTAAGATGTAACAACCAGTCAAGTACATCTTGTAATCTCAGGTTAACTACTGAATTTAAGTTCAAAACTTACTTGTGAAAAACAATGCTTGAACTACAGTGCTGTTAGTTCCAGACCCAATTCCAGTGATGACTTTTTCTTAGTAAAGCAAGTTAGTAAAGTTAGCATGAAACTAATGAAGGATCATGAGGTCCATCAATAGTAGCAGATATTAAATGTTATTAATACGTTCATGTTCACAAACATTAATGTATACATGTATACATGTATACAATGTATATATACATATATATATATATATGTATATATACATATATATATATACAATGTATACATAGGCATTTAAATATATATATACATACTGTTTGTATGTTTAAAGGTTCTCTTTTTCTAACTAAATCCATGACTGATATTTACTTTTAGCACATCTATACTTTGTGTTAATGACACATCTCTATTTCAAAGTAGAATGCAGGGAATAAAAAAGGTCAGAGGACTGGACAGAACTGCAGTTTCTATAGGTAGCATGAAAATCTCTCCCCTACTTGTGCGAATTGTTAGGTTTCAGTATTCCATTAATAAGGATGGAGTCTCACTTTCAGCCATGTCTGACATTTGTAATTATCCTTGTGTTCTGATTCTGAGTTTCCTCCCTCTTTCTTCAGGTTGACTCTTTTCTATTGAGGACACCAAACTTCGTTGATCAGCATATCTATGAGAAGAGTACCATCTTCTTTTGAAGTGAATTGTGCTATTATTTTTCATTAACAGAGCTTTTTGACTTATCAGGTATATTTACTGCCTGTTTTTTTGCAAAGGCCATGGCTTGTTAATTCTGCCTTGTGTTGCTGTTGACCAAAAGTCTTATAATTAGTTACTGTAATAATAACTCACACTATATTACAGAGGGCTGTTGCAGCCTAAGAGGTAGATTAGTGTTTACCCCAGTTATTCTAAAACCATAAAATAAACATAAAACCTCATAAAATAAACATAAAACAATGAACATAAACCATAAAACCTAGTCCTATGGTGCTAAATTGGCCAGTTTGGTAATCTGATGCAAGCCAGTGTTTTGGAGTTTTTCAATGGCCTGAAAGAGTTGCTGTTCATTGCATGCACACATGGAGGAATCCCCTCACTGGGACTATAATTCTGAAGTTACACAGATAGTTCATCCCTGGGCAGATCACAGTTGACTACAGTTACTTGTTAACGTGTCAAGTTGGCTTCTTCAGGGCTGTGTGACCCTCACAATCTCACTGATAACACAGCAGGTTCACACTGGTTCTTATCTCATTCTGGTTGGTTTTTGTTGCTCATCCTCCCTGAGATTACGCAAAAGTCACCTTCCTAGAAAGTAATACAAAAATTTTAGTACTCTTTCTTAAAATACTTTAAAGAGTTCAGCTCATCCTCCCTTAAATAAAAGTAAAATGCATTTTCTAACCACAGTTTATCCTCAGTTCAGCTTAAGTTCAAAACCTACAATAAACACCTTCTCTGAAACCTGAAGATACAAATGAGAAAAGGTTTAGTGGTTGTGCTTAGGCCTAGGCCTAATTTTTGTTTTTATACTGCTGTGCAGTATATACCATGTCATCCCTTGTGTTACCATGCATTGCACATTTTCAATATTGTTTAAATCTTTTGTTCAGACAGGGTCTATAAGGCCGTATTTTTCTGGCTTCCCTATGAGGTCTCATGTGGCACTGTGTGAAAACCTTTACTGAAGTAAAGCGATCTCATTTTCTACTTCCTTTGTATCCATTAGACTAAAAGTTACTATGTCAAAGGAGAAAATTAGATTTTTTTGACATGATTTACTCTTGAGAAAGCTGGGTTGGCTGTTTTTTATCACCTTTTTATTCTCATGTAGAATGCTTATCAATTGGTTGTTTAATAACTTCTCCCAGTATCTTTCCACATACTGAAAATACTGTGACTGGTCAGTGATTTCTCAGGTTTTCCCTTTCCCATGTTTAAACATGGGAATTTTCTCTTTCTGATGCCAAAAATGTCTTATTTTCTATGTCTGGTGAAACTGCTTAAAATAGTCTTTATAATTACAAGGATCTGTTCTTTTCCTTTTTATATTCATTCATGGGGAAAAAAAATATCTCTTCCTTAAATCACTATGGTTTTAGAACAAATATATATTTCTCAATATTCCTCTCTTTTTTATTCTGTATTTTTCCTCTTAAATTCCAATCTTAAGACTTGTCATAAATGTTTGTAAGGCCAATGAGAATGTGGCTTTGTCTGTGTGTTAGGACTTCATGTACTGTCTGTGTTTTGTACTCTGACATGTGACACTGCAGCTCATTTTTCTTCCTTTTCCCTCTTCCATTAGCAGGATGTAATAATCCATTCTCAGCTCCCTTGGGTGGATAAGAGTTGTGTTCTACTCATTGGAGTTTTTTTTTTTTTTTTTTTTTTTTTTTTTTTTTTTTTTTAACCAGCTATCATTAAACAATCTAAAGCTCTTTTCTTTAGTTTACTGAAATGATGCTCTTCTTTTGTATGTTGGTGTTTATATAAAAATGTTTTTTAATTTATTAAAATTTGGGTTAGTTAGACAAACTTGCACAAATGAAGTCTAGGTGATAAATAAGGGGAAGAGCAATTTACCCTTAACAAAGGTTGCGTTGTTTTTTTGCTAATTAAGAAATAGCATAGTACACCCTGCTATGTGATAGCCAGTATGACTGGAACATATGCTTTCATACTTAATACCATAGAAAATATTTCATCCTCATGCAAGTCAAAATAGTTTCTTATTTCCTTGGTATGACTATAAACACAAACAATTTTGGATAAACTACTAGTATACGACACCCCTAGTTATCGAAGTTTGTATAGATTCCATATATATATATGATGACTTTTATTAATTTCAATATAAGAAATATTTAACTGAGGTAGCTCTTTTTAATAGCCTATTCATTGGGATGATATCCTATCGTCCTAGGTAGACACTAGGAAGCTTTTCTACAACAATTTTAAATTCATTATTAAGGCTTTTATGTACTCATTGGATAACACTGGCTCTTAAATGCTTAGCTCTGTATGCATATTGCTTTTCCATGTTTGTAGTATAGTTTATAGTTTTGATTGCAACACATTAATGGAACTCTCATCATTAAAAAAAAAAGAAAAAAAAACGAAAAAAAAAAAAACAGAGTTTAAGGATATTTATATAGAAATTGCAAATACAGAATCTTTGTCCTAAACTAGAAAACCTGGGGAACATTCCCCGTTCCTTGTCTTTTTATTATTATTATTATTATTATTTCATAGCCTTTATTAGAATCATAGAATCGTAGAATGGTGATGGTTGGAAGGGATCTTAAAGACTACCTAATTCCACCCCCCTGCCATAGGCAGGGAGGCTTTCTACTATGAGATATCTTCCTAGATCAGGTTGCTCAAATTCCCTTCAAACCTGACCTTGAACACTTCCAGGGAGCAAGCATCCACTTCTGGATACTTCTGGGTTTTATATTTGTACAAGTGTATGATATGCATAACCCATAAATATATATACATATTATATATATAGAAGGTATATATATACATAATGATTAAAGACACTGTCAAGAAGTGTGTTTATTTAAATGTGTGTGTCTGAATAGGTAGCTAATCCTTCAAAGTTAAAATGAATGGCCAGTCTAGAAATGCCAGGTAGAAGGATCATCAGTACAGCATGAAATGCTACTTGGTTCAACAGAAACGATTCAACTAGGAAATACCTTTCAGATTACTTAGAGCATTCTTCTTTTCCAGGGAACAGATGCTTTGTTTAGCTGGAAATCCTATTTGTACAGGTGAGATATCCAGGCTTGGATGTCCATTCATAGGATGAGTTTTCAGAAGTTATAACAAAGGGGAAGCTTTCAACAGTGTTAGTATATTTTGAATGCTTTTCTACCCCCCTTTGGGATAACTGTATCATGATGAAAAGAGCTTGCTTCATTGAACAGTCTAACGAGAAAAGTCATTCTCACAAATAATGGTAGCTGCAGAATAGATTTGCCTCTCAATACTGTCTCTGTATGAACAATACATGTATACTGGCTTATGAAATATAGTATAAATATGCTGTATATCTGTCAGTCAATATAAGCAGACCATTGGGGAGTATAAAATCAGAGATAAAATCATGTGCTTTCCTTAGCATCTCGGAAGTGAATTGACTGCAATATAGTCAAATGCAATTTAAAATAAAGTTGACCTAACTTGTTATTGTTCCTACTGACTAGTCTTCATTTTGACTGAAATGTAATAGTCATACTATTTTAAACAAAATGTCTAATATACAGCACCAGCATTATCAATATTGTCTCTGATTAGTCAAAGCATAGTGCATAAATACAAGCAATTACGTATACATGATCTAATCCTTTTAATCTGAATGAGCCTATTTCATGTCTTTTTCTTCTCTGAAAAATGTAACTATCCATGAATTCAGAAAATCTTAGAAGTTGACAAAACACTTGGTGGTGGTGGTGGTGGTGGTTTTTTTTCTTCCAAACCAAATGTAGTAAAAACCTTTGCCAGGATAGAGACTGCAGTACTGAAGACCCAGGTTTTAATTTCAGATAGTGACCATGACTATACAGGTACACTTAAGAAATGAAATGAAATGAAATGAAATGAAATTAAATTAAATGAAATTAAATTAAATTAAATTAAATTAAATTAAATTCATAAAATGAAAATAAACAAAATAAAACAATAAAATAATAAAATGTTTCCTACTGGACAGGAGAAAGTAAGCACATCCTATATTACTCACATTGGACTTGTGATTAGGATGCTTTTTGATATGCTGCATGATAAAAGTATGTCATCATCTTAATGTCCTGAGAAGCTGCTTTTAGGATAACCTGTTTCTGCTACTTTTTTGTCTTGCATAGTTTTCCCCTCAGTCTGAGATCCTACCAGAATAAACATCTGTGAACAAAGCTGGCCCATTTGCAGCCCAGTACAAAGGCCTGTGTACAGTCTGACCTGACAATATCAACAAAAGGCATCAGGGAATAACTAAGGGAGAGGATACATAGATTATCTGCAGTTTCCAGTGCATAAAGAGCAAATGCATACAAGGTCTGTTATCTCCATACTTCAACTTCACCACCTCATGCACCAAGTCTTGGCTTACACTCCCAGTAGAAAGATGATAGCCATCAATTCTGCACTTCAGCTGCACTGACTGCTGCTGCCTCGGCCTTCAGAGAAGTCTCCTGGCTTCAGAGAACCTTCACAGGCCTTGTCCAGTTCTGGCCTCTCAGGTGTCCAGCACAACTGTAGTAGGAGCTGAGACCAAGGATAATGCTAGAAAGTGCCTGGTTTTGCTGCCCTTCCTTTCAGGTTTTGGAGTGTGCCTAGGAGACAAGTTTTACTTACACCAGTGCACATTAGAGCAGGGAACGGGGCTGTGCTATGTGAGTCACTGTCCATGCAACATGCAGCATGCTCTGACTGCTCTAGCACGTAGATAGCACTGTTTGCTGCCGTTGTGATTTTGTGTTGTTAGAGGGGACATTTGTAGCCATTGGGAGCACAGAAAGTGGTTGTATATTAGAAAGCAGCATCTCTCATCTGGAAAGGTGAGAGATTCACATTCAGCATGCATGTATACACAACCAGGCATGGGCATATGGCTCTCAGGATGCCATATAACTTTCTCTCACCAACAATTGCACTTTTTATTAGAGCACAAAACAGATGGCTCCTTTGATGTACCTATGTAGGTAGCAGCCTCAACTAGCAAAAGCAAACTCCTAGTTATAAATGGCACAGATGAAGACAGGATCCTGCCATGTCCTAGCAGTCTTCCTCCATCTGCTGTCACCTTGTTGTCAGGGTAGCCAGGGCTTGGCCTGGTGTGCTGCCAGCGAAGTTGAATGTGTCTGTGCAGGAGCAGGCACAGGTTCCTTGTTTTTAAGGCAGGCTTGGAATACAGCAAGAGAAGAGTGAGAGTCAGTGCATCAGTGTGCTTGCTTCTCTCAATCCTCCTTCCCCATCTTTTTCCTGAGGATGTTAATTGTTTGTCAGACTGAGGAGATGCCTGGCACCAGATACCGAAGTGGCAGTGGCTGCAGTGTACATAGCTGCATGTACACTGCCAATGAACCACCTGCCCCACTGGCAGGAGGAGAGCTGAGCTGTATCTCATTGTGGCTGCAGAAATCAGCAAAAGCCAATAGTGCTTGGCTACAGGGAAGCTGAGGGAAAGGTAGGTGAGCTTCAAACCATACAGTATATTGATCTGACATAAGAGAAATAAAATTTGCTAATCTACATATGGATTAACTGAATATGACTTCAGCAGAATGAAAAGAGCAGAAACTTGGAGAAATAGAGCAGATTTATCTTTGAACATTTACATTAAGCCTGTCTAGCACAGAAGGGACATACTGTGCCAGAATAAAGGTCTAGTCAGGATGTGTGTGATAGTGTGTAATAGCAAATACATATGGAAAAAGGCAAGTTTACAGATGTTTTCTCCTGGGATTTACTGATTCAGGAATTTCCTGAGCCATACTATTGAATTTAATATACAATGCTATTGCTGTCATTCTTGAATTTGATTATGTAGCATGTTTTAATCCTCTTTATATGTATGGGATCAAATTTACTTGTTTGCTGAGAATCTGCTGTGGCAGGGAAAGTAATTATACTCAATGTGAAAAAAAATATTTCATTTCTTTTTACCTTACAGTTTCTATTATAAAATTATTCTCTACCACAAGCCATTCTAAAAGGCCACTAACTCATACTTAAAATTATGTATTGTATTTTTGAAAGACACCGTGGTCATTTTAGTATTGATAATGCAGTCTATCTTAATTTACATTTCAGTAAACTGTACATAGGGTGAAATCAAAGATGGAATTTCAGACCTTTTCTTCTTCCACTGAAGTTCACGGGCAGTTTATTTTTCAGCTGAAACACATAAAACTCTATATGTGGACATAAAGATGTACACTATATTGAATTCCATTAGGACACACTTTACTCCAGGTCTAGGAACTGAATGGTGAAGGTCAAGCAGTACTGGACATGAAGTAACAAGCTGTTTCAAGAAAAAGTACATGAGAAACTACTGCACACCCAAGCATTCCCACCAGCGAATACGTTTCCCATCTAAAACTTCAGGTACAATTCTTCTGGGATTGCTGGGCCATTTACCTTGGTTTGAACTACAACACAAACAATAAATGTTGCATATGTTTGTCTTCATTTCTCATGCACAGATGTGCTCATCACACAGTCATAGTTCACTAAGTCTGTTGCCTTTGAGGAAGTGCCAGATGTACCGCATGTGTATGATCTCATTGCATCACTCTGGCACACACATTTGTGCAAGCAGTAGCTCAGCATACTAGACAAGATCAAGACCATTGTGTGGCATGTTTTACAGATGCTGTCTCATGTCCAGTCAGGTGGCATGATCTGCAATAATCTACACAAATCTTTCCAGGTATACTCTTAAGTGAAGTAAAACATGTTATCAATGTTTTCTGGGGTGTTTTGTTTTGTTTTCCCCCTATAAAATAATTAGACTTTTTAGTATTTTTTAGTATTTTAGTATTTTTTTTTAGGAATTAGGAAAGTAATTGGGGTACCTGCAGAGAAGAAAACAGTTGATTCTATTAATTTTCATCCTCCTTCTGTATGTCTTTCCCCTGCATGTGAAATGATACTTAGAGAAATTCTTATTCTGATAAGAATATCATATATATACAAATGTGGAATATAATATATACCCTCTTCTTTCATTTTAATTTATAAAAACTTTTATTTCATTAAAGCTACTCTTCAGACTCTATCTGGATTGATTAATGAAAAGATGCAATACCAGCACCCTATGTGGGACTTGCAAACTGATTTTCACTTATGATTATACTCACAACTTATTTATTTGCAACTGATTATAATTGGCAAGTATACTTCAGTAATGATTTTCATTTCTTAAGCCTGCTTCCCATAAGCCCAAGGTAGTGGATTCTTTCCCTTAAAACTCTGTCTTTTGTGTAATTAAACAAAGCTTTATTTTGCATAATACAAATCAGAGTGCCTGCTTTACCATCTCTTTTTCTATGTGCCTGTATATTTAAAATAGTAAAATAATTCTAAAGCATTTCAGAATTAAAGCCTGTATTCCTTTCTTTTTCTCTTGTGTGTGTTTACATATGCATACATTGTTCTTATTTTATCCTGAAATAATATGGCAAGGCATAAAATTCTTTGGTTTAAATTCTTCCTCCTGTATGCAGTTATAAGCAGATTAAAATGATATACACTATTCTTTAAGACCTGGGATTGCCAAATCATCCAAAAATCTGTCACACTGTTATGTCAGATACCAGGGAGGGTTTTAGTTGTTTTTTGTTTGTTTTTGCATGAGAATTCCAGGAGGCTGTAGAAGATATGGTACCACTAAACTACTTGCTAATTGCCTCTAACCTTAAACTGGGACCACAACATAATACAGATACATCTCAGTTATATCTTTTCAATTAATCAAAAATCAATTAATGTGATTTTGGAAAAAGAAAATAAATCTGAGTACAATTTTTTTTTAGGTATTGCTCAGAAAAAAAAATCCACCAATATACATATATGATAATATGATAATTTAAAGAATACTTTAGTGTTTATAAAGTAGATTGAACTATGATGATGATATTAAATCATTTATTACTTACTATTGCCTTTTTAGTTAACCTCTTATAAGCAGTCAAAGGTCATTAAGGAAACTGTATATCAGTTTGGTCTCAATACATCTAATATTTGACATCTAACATTTGCAATGTAATTATGTAATGTATGGTAAAATTACATTTATAAAACGACACACAAGTTATGATGAAGTACACCCAAGGAACTTACTAAATATTAGCAATTGCTTAGGGCCATGGGCACTATTTTTTGACCAAAACACACAGACATGATATAATGGAAAACAAGAAGCTGAAATACTTGAGAACACTGTTGGATTATAAATCAACTACAAACACTTAAGAATAGACTTGTTTTTCATTTCTGGTTAATTCCACTGGAGCATCTACTCAGAATGTAACTCTGATCTCTCAAATAAAATTGACTACAACTTATGTCTAGATGTCTTTGGTCAAAGTTCTAGGCAATAAGGGCTGGTTTTCGTAGAAAAAATAGAGTTGGGGGAAACAGACAAGTGTTGTTTATCTTTCTTACACAATATGGAAGGGAGGAATAGTGACTGGAGTGTCTATGGAACTAGTCATTGCAGACAGTCACAAAGTCTATGATAGGAGGTCAGTTGCAGTTGTCATCATTTATGAAGCCATATTGATGAAATATTTTCTAGATGACATCTACTACTTTAGCATTATCTGGTAATATTGTATTGTGTGCCCAGCATATCTGTTTCCTGTTTGTTTCAAAAGTTCTTTAACAAAAAATGAGACCAGTAACTAACTTGCATATAAAGCTGCATTAAGTAACAATGTTGAATTATTTTAATGTAGGAATCTCATTTTCCAAATACTCTGCTGGTGTACATTATTGTAAAGTTTAACAGTCTCTAATTTAGAACTAAACTGAAATTTGGAAGCCAAGTGACCAGTCATAACAAATTATGTAAAATGTCATATGCACTTGATACCTGTCTTATAACATGATCTACCGTAGGCACAAACAATGGGCACAAACTGGAACACAGAATGTTCCACCTAAGTATCAGGAAGCACTTTACTGTGTGGATGACAGAGCACTAATACAGGTTGCCCAGAGAGGTTGTGGAATCTTTCTCCTTGGAAATCTTTAAAAGATGACTGGACGTTGTCCTGGACAACCTGCATTACTGCTGAGCAGTGGAGTTGGATCAGATGGTCTCCACAGGTCCCTTACAACTTCAACCATTCTGTAATTCTGTACTGGACACTTGAGAGATCTGATATGATCCTAGTTGCTTGGGTATTCCAATCTCTGGACTGCCTAGAAAAACATCAGAAATTGAAAAAATAATGTAGGCTCATTTGTCTAAATGTTTGTGAGCTTTTTTTTCCTTTATGTGGCACTGCGACAATCTTTTTTTTTTTTGATGTATTACAGAATCACAGAGTGTTAGGGATTGGAAGGGACCATGAAAGATCATCTAGTCCAATCACTCTGCTGGAGCAGGAACACCGAAAATGCGTCACACATGAATGCATCAAGGCAGGTTTTGAAAGTCTCCAGAGGAGGAGACTCCACAGTCTCCCTGGGCAGCCTGTTCCAGTGCTCTGCCACTCTTACCATAAAAAAGTTTTTTCTCATATTTAAGTGGAACCTCCTGCATTCCATCTTACACCAATTGTCCCTTGTCCTATCATAGGAAGTCACTGAGAAGAGCCTGGTTTGATCCTCCTGACACTCACCCTTTACATATTTATAAACGTTAATAAGGTCATCCCTCAGTCTCCTCTTCTCCAAGCTAAGGAGACTCTCCCTCAGCCTTTCCTCATAAGGGAGATGCTCCACTCCCTTAATCATCCTCATGGCTCTGTGTTGGGCTCTCTCAAATAGTTCCCTGTCCTTCCTAAACTGAGAGGCCAAGAGTGGGACACAATATTCTAGATGTCTGCTCACCAGGGCAGAGCAGAAGGGGAGGAGAACCACCCTCAACCTACTAAGCACACCCCTTCTGATACACCCCAGGATGCCATTGGCCTTCTTGGCCACAAGGGAACAGTGCTGGCTCATGGTCCTGGCTGTCTGCCAGGACCCCCAGGTCCCTTTGCCCTTCACTGCTCTCCAGCAGGGCAGTCCCCAGCTTATACTGGTGTCTGGGGTTGTTCTTGCCCAGATGCAGGACTCTATACTTGCCCTCGGTTTATTTCATTAAGTTTCTCCTCACCCAATTCTCCAACCAGGTGAGGTCCCACGGGATGGCAGCACAGCCTTCAGCCATGTCAGCCACTCCTCCCAGTTTAGTATCATCAGCAAACTTGCTGCTGGTGCACTCCATTCCCCCATCCAAGTCATTGATGAATATATAGAACAATACTGGGCTCAGTACTGACCCTTGAGGGACCCCACTAGATATAGGACTCCAGCTTGACTCCATCACATTAACCACAACCCTCTGGCTTCTTCCCTTCAGCCAGTTTACAGTCCACCTCACTACCTGGTTGTCCAGACCACACTTCCAAAGTTTAACTGTGAGGATGCTGTGGGAGATGGTGTTTATATTTTTATTTCACAAAGTTTTATCCCCTGTCATTATGCCATTCCTTACAGGTAAGAAGGTAATTTGGGTAATCTTCAGATTTGGGTTGTCTCCTCTCCTCAACATTGTAGTAACATAATTGATGGAGTGCTTTATAGGATTATGCATTACTCTATAAATGTCAATGGATACTCATGGATATTTCTTTCTTTCTTTCTTTCTTTCTTTCTTTCTTTCTTTCTTTCTTTCTTTCTTTCTTTCTTTCTTTCTT